>JAKSZU010000014.1:7066928-8266928 GCA_026018925.1 Tupaia tana | reverse complement strand
CAGCTGTATGTAAAGTTTGAGCTGAGGTAACTGAGCAGTGTCTTGGCTGAAGGAAGGCCTTTGCAGTGTGCCTGAGTCTATGGTAACTGAAGACGTTTCCATTTTAGTGAGACGACATAATGTTTGCAAATATTCCTACACTGGCAGCTCTATCTTGGCCAAGGGAAAACCAGAATTGAGATAAAAATCCCATTTGTAAGTGAATTGACGTCATCCTGGTGTCTCCACATTTCTCCATGATCATAACATATTTCTAACAGGCCTCTACGCATGATATGCACTGGGAGCGATATTGTGTTATTAATTTGCCCTTTGGGGAACCAGCAGTTAGCGTAATGGCTATGTCGCTGGACTCCCATGTAGTCGACCGTGGTTTGAGTCCCGGACCCAGTGGCTTAAAACTCATGCCGGGCGCATGTGCGTGCGTGCCCAAGATCCCGAGAGGAGAATGGAGGAGAAGGGATTGCGGCGTGGCCATCCCCCCTGGGGGGGGGATGATTTCTCGCTTTCTGTCTCTATGTATCTCTCTGTCTGTCTGGCGAGCGCACGTGCCCTATAGCGAAAAACCTCTCCAAAAAAAAAAAAAAAAAAAATTTGCCTTTTGTGTTGCCTCGTGAGCACATTCATTCTGCCCTATGTTACATGAGGACCTGAGGAGTTCATCTGCTTAGCGGGAAATGAGGCCGTGGTTACAGAAACACAGTAGGAAGAGCATATTCTTCGGCTCCTGGCTTGCATAGCAGTGGGTCGTCGAGAAAGTCGTGACCTACTTTTCTGTTTTTTTTTTTTTTTTTTTTTTTTTTTTTTTTTTTTTTTTTTTTTTTTTTAATACAAAAATGCCTTATGACTTTTCTGATCCAGTAGAGGTGAAGAATAGCCATACACACCAAGCTTAGGGTGGCATTTCACAAGTTCCGTTGTTTCCCCTTTAGCATCTCTAAAACCAGCAGGAAGGACGGTCCCGCTCACCTGGTTCTTCCACGACCGTCTGACAATCCTTGTCTGACCACTGGGATAATACTTTTTTTCATAGAATTGTTTAGTGAATCAAATGAATTAATTTATATAATGGACCTGATACAAGAACTGATACATTGCCCTGTTCAAAAAATATTTGGTGACAGGCTGGCTCCTTGGTGCAACAGTGGTGAGTTACTCAGGAGAAGCCGGATCCCATGTGGTGACAGTGGTTCAAATCCCCAGCCTGGTCAGCCTGAAGCAGACTGGGCACTCAGGGAGTGGGTAAGAGCTGATGGACAGGATCCCTGGACGGAGGGGATCGTGGCATGATCAGAACTGTGGGGTGCTCCTCTCTCTCTCTCTCACACACACACACACACACACACACACACACACACACACTCACACATGCATGCATACACTCTATCACAACTAAAGGGAAAAAGAATCATCATGAAGATTGGGGCCAATCTTTTGGCCAAGGCTGGCTGTAGGTGTTGCAGTGGTGGGTGCATGTCATTGATGTGCTCATTGCATTTCTCAGATACCATGGTTTTGTCAGAATTCAGAACACTGTAGCAAATCAGACCCCACCAAAAGTGACCAAGCCTTTGGTGCAAGTTTGGCTTTGGGGAGTGCTTTGGAGTTCTTCTTGGTCCAACCCAATGAGCGGGTCATGGCCAGTAGTCATATAAAATCTACTTTTTGCCACATATCACCGTCCCACCGAGAAGTGATTCATTGTTATTGCATAGAATAAAAGAATATGGCACTTCAACATGACAATTCTTAAAAATATTTGGTCAGCCAAAGAGACACCCACTCACCAATCTTTTTCACCCTTCCAATTCACTTCAAATGCCAAGTGATGATAGAATGGTCGGCGTTGAGTTCTTCAGCAACTTTTTGTGTAGTTATAAAAGGATCAGCTCGATGATTGCTCTCAACTGGTCATTGTCAGCTTCCGATGGCCGGTCACTACACTCCCCATGGTCAAGGCTCTGGTTTCCTTTGCATGACTTCTTGAACCCCCACTGCACTGAACGCTCTCTAGCAGTCCCTGGGCTGTTGTTGATGCTGTGAGTTGTCTCCACTGCTTGACAACCCACTGTGAACTTAAATAAGGAAATCACTCACATTTGCTTTATGTCTAACGTAATTTCCATAGCCTAAAATACATCTAAAATAAACAGCAAGTATTAAGTCAATAGCGAAAAAATATAAAGTGAGAAATGCACATTAAAATTATATATAATGTAACCACATTTATTTAAGATTGCATCCAATATTAAATGGAAAATTTTGTTTCTTTTTTTTTTTTCCTGAGAGGTTTTTGCTATATGGCATGTGGGCTTGCCAGAAAGAGAGAGACACAGAGATAGAAAGTGAGAAATCACCCCCTAGGGGGGATGGCCACGCCACAATCCCTTCTCCTCCATTCTTCTCTCAGGATCTTGGGCACGCACGCACATGTGCCTGGCGTGAGTTTAAGCCACCGGGTCCGGGACTCAAACCGCAGTTGGCTACATGAGAGTTCAGCGACATAGCCATTACGCTAACTGCTGGTCCCTAAACAGCAAATTTCAACAATGTAAAAACGCAATTACTTTTTGCACCGGCCTAGCATAACCCACGTTGCAAGTTCGGAAAACCTGATTTACTCAACATGCCTGATTTCACGATGCAAATTGAGTATTAGAAGGTCAGAGAAGACTGCTAAGAATCTTCAATGAATTGTAGATTTACTTGGGTACTCAGAGTCTTTTTTCTTTTCTGTTCTTTACACTCTTTTTCTCCTTCCTTCTTTCTCTCTTTTCTTCCTTCCTTCCTTCCTTTCTTTCTTTCTTTCTTTCTTTCTTTCTTTCTTTCTTTCTTTCTTTCTTTCTCTCTCTCTCTCTCTCTCTCTCTCTCTCTCTCTCTCTCTCTCTCTTTCTCTCTCTCTCTCTCTTTCTTTCTTTCTCTCTCTCTCTCTCTTTATTTCTTCTTTCTTTCTTTCTTTCTTCTTTTTTTTTCTTTCTTTCCTTCTCTCTGTCTCTGTCTCTGTCTCTGTCTCTCTCTCTCTCTCTTGATTGTTGTTACAGAGTGTGTGTGCTCACAGGAGAGATGGAAAAACAGAAAGTGAGAAATCACCCTCCAGGAGATGGTCACGTTACATTCCCTTCTCCCTCATTTTTCTCTCAGCATTTTGGGCACGCATGCACACATACCTGGCCTGAGTTTTAAGTTGCTGGTCTGGCATTTGAACTACAGTCGACCAGAGTACAGCAACGTAATCGTTATGCCATCTGCTGGCCCCCCTTTTTAAATATAGAGTAGAGGATGATGGAAGAGAGGTTCTTTTGCAGGTATGTTCTGAATTTTTCTGGCAAGGTGAACCGTATGTGGAATTTTTCCTAAGTATAGATTCTCCTAGACAAGTATCAGAAACTGCAGGCGTGAAGATTCGTATTTATATAGCTGTATACACAGCACTAGTGATCAGCCCGCCTGAACCAGCTCACCCCGTGTGAGTGGAGACAGGTGACGCTGATGCTTCTGTCCCTGTGCTGGGAAAGAAGGGTGGGCCGAGAGAGAGGAGCTGAGCTTGCTGTCCTGCTGTTTATTCTGCAAGGTCACTTTTTTTGGAGAGGTATATATATATATATATATATATATTTTTTGTGCTTGCCAGAAAGACAGAGAGAGACAGAGACAGAGAAACAGAAAGCGAGAAATAACCCCCCCATGGGGGATGGTCACCCCACAATCCCTTCTCCTCCATTCTCCTCTTGGGATCTTGGGCACGCACGCACACGCGCCCGGCGTGAGTTTAAGCCACCGGGTCCGGGACTCGAACCGTAGTGGACTACATGGGAGTCCAGTGACATAGCTGTGATGCCAACTGCTGGTCCCTGTAGGTTCACTTTCCTCACACTACCTTTTAATGTCTGCACAATAATTCTCATACCATTTGAATCTTACTGGGTCTTTAAGAATCAGTGTGCTGCTTTTAGCGTGTTTCGGCCCTTGGTTGATCCACGCGTATTCCTTAATCCCACGTACATGTAATTCCAGTTCTGGTGAACAGACAGCGGGAGCTTCTGATCTGTGTTACAGCTTAAGTGAACATTCCACTAACTTAGAATTTACCTCACCAGAACCCATGTAGGAAGAAACAACCGACTCAAAGAAGCTCAGGGCAAAAGCAAGATGTGTCTTATTTATTTCTCCCATTTAGTTCAGAAACTGATTTTCTGGGACATAATTGAGGTCAAGTTGAATAAAAATAAACCCTTTATGTTGTGGAAGAAGATTATGAGAACTGAAGATAAGGCAGAGCCCAGGAGGAATTTTCTCAAGACTTCTTATGAAGCTATGACTCAATTTTTCACATTAAAAGACACCCCCTAGACAGAATCAGCGGAGACAGGATAAGACGAAGAAAAATGACACCACCATTCTGGAAGAAAACAAAACCCAATTCCAAATACTGCCCATCAGCCCAGGCCATTCATCTTCTCTGCACTCCCATGTCATCTTATTTTATTTCAATCGAAAGTCCACCAAGCAGGGGTCTACCTTCTGAGCGCACTGGACAGCACTGTGGAGACCATTGTTCAGTGAGTCCACGCACTGAGGTTCTTAATAAAACTGAAGGAAAAGGAAGATTCAAAGAGATACTGCAATTAGGAGAAATGTCACCAGACAGTTATTGGAGCAAATAAAAACAGTAGCTGGGACTAGAAAAACTAGGCAAAAGTTGTTTTATTCCTCAAAGATCAAGGTGTTTATATTTTTATCCAAAGAGCTGATGTATTTCAGCTATTAAGTTTTAGCTTTTCAGCTGGAATTCTAGTGAAAACATTTAAACAAACAGGATATATAAAAAAAAAATCCATATTTATCAATCAAGTTAATTGAAGGAAACTCTACTTGTTTGCCTCCCTTTATAATGAAGGAAAAACTGTGGGCCAACAGGCGACATGGTGGTTAAGATGTTGGGATCCCACAAGGTTGACTCTGCTTTTTGAGTCTTGGACCTGGTGGCTTGGACCAGCAGTTGGCGTAATGGCTCTGTTCACTGGACTTCTATGTAGTTGACTGTGGTTTGAGTCCTGGACCTGGTGGCTTAAACTCATGCCGGGCGTGTGTGCATACGTGCTCAAGATCCCAAGGGGAGAATGGAGGAGAAGGGATTGCGGCATGGCCATTCCCCCTGGGGGGGGGGGGGGGTGATTTCTCCCTTTCTGTCTCTCTGTCTCTGTCTTTCTGGAGAGGGCATGCACCCTATAGCAAAAACCTCTCCAAAAAAAAAAAAAAAAAGAAAAGAAAAAGAATAAAAGAAAGAAAGAAAAAGAAAATCATGTCAGGCACATGTGTGTGCATGCCCAAAATTCTGAGAAGGGAATAGAGAAGGGATTGTGGCATGGCCATCCCCCCTGGGGGGTGATTTCTCACTTTCTGTCTCTCTGTCTTTTTCTGTCTTTCTAGCGAGTGCACGTGCCCTACAGCAAAAATTCTCCCCACCCCCACCCCACCAAAAAAGCTGAAATCAACTAGAGTCCTGACAAGGAGAAAATTTTTATGCTGAAGAATCAGCATGGGGAAAACACAGAAGCAGGGAAGGCACCACACACTCCGGGAAGCTCAGTCAGTAAGGGCTGAGAGGGACAGGCTGAGGGAGAGGATGAAACTGGAGAATGGAGCAGTTGTGAGAGTCCTGAGTGGAGGACTTATTATTATTATTATTTTATTTATTTATTTATTTTGCCCTAGTGTGCTCATTAGAGAGAAAAAAAGAGGAAAAGGGAGAAATCACCCCTTAGGGGGATGGCCATGCCACAGTCCTTTTTCGTCCATTTTTCTCTTGGTTTTTGGACATGCATGTACACGTGATCAACATGATTCTCAAGATGCAGGTCCAGGACTGGGACCATGGTCAGCCATGTGAGAGTCCAGCATGTTAGCCACTGCATCACCTGCTGACAAGAAAGACGCATTTGGGTTTGTATGTTGGTAAGATCACCTTGGTGGAAGATGGGCTGGCGATTCAGTTTCAAGTCCAAGAACAAATGATGGCATAGCTGTGAATTGCCCTGCATTTGTGCTGTGGTGCAAAACAAGTCCCCTGTAATCAGAAGGAAGGTTTCCAGGTTGATTCTCCTGCAGTCTGCCTGATCGTCCGGATACCCTGAGGTCAGCTGTCAGTAGCGTAGGGGGCAAATTTGTAGAAATTCTTACCTGATAGCCTCAGCTCTCTGTGTTAAAGAAAAAATTCAGACAATTTAATTTAGGGGAGTTTAATTGAGCAAAAATAAATATGATTTGAATTGGGGACCCCAGAATGGCTTGAAAGGGGCATCTGGTAGCCTCCAGGTCTGTAACAGGAAAGTGATAGAAAAAAACAGAAGTGAGGGACATACAAAACCGGAAGTGAGGGAATGATGTAGTGCAGTCACTGAATTGGATACTTCTTGAAGCTTGTGTGCGTTAATGCAGTTTACAGGGCGGGATGGCTGTGGTTGGCTGAGGCCGAGCTGCTGTGATCGAGTGTTACTTGTAGCTGTAGGACCGCAAAGGCTTTCTCAAGCCAGTGCTCTTTAACATCTATGATGTAAGTCCTCAGGTCATTTATTAAGAGGGAGGCAGCTGGACTTTGGGTTATTTCAGGGTTTAAAAATACGAGAAGGTGGGAACCAGCAGTTAGCGTAATGGCTATGTCGCTGGACTCCCATGTGGTCGACTGCGGTTCGCGTCCCAGACCCGGTGGCTTAAAACTCATGCTGGGCGTGTGTGCGTGTGTGCCCAAGATCCCGAGAAGAGAATGGAGGAGAAGGGATTGTGGCGTGGCCATCCCCCCGGGGGGTGATTTCTCGCTTTCTGTCTCTGTCTGTCTGGTGAGCGCACGCGCCCTATAGCGAAAACCTCTCAAAACAAACAAACAAAAATCTGAGGAGGTCACTGGATTCACCACCCCAGGGAAATTTGATGTTTCCGGTGGTGGTGGCATGAGTGAGGACTTACGGGACTATTACGCCAGGGTTACTGTTTGGGTCCACTGAGGAGCGCCTGGTCCCTGAGGCTTTTAGAAGTGCCCAGGGGTTCCCCAGCCTTGAAATATTTGCTGGGAGACGATGCAAATGCAGACCGTCCAAGGAACCTAGTCTCCCCTTTAGTATTACAGGAAACCATAAGAAAATGCCCATTTTGCCAGATCTTTTTCATTTCAAAGCTGGCCATTTCATATTAAGTTTAACCTAATAACATTTATATATCTCAAGAGCTCAAATATTTTGGAAATCAATTACGGGGGTGCATTTCTACAGAGAGGTAAGACAGTCTACAGCGGGAGGAGGCAGCTCGGGTTCCCGGTGCCCCCTCGTTCTGAGCTGCTGGAGCCGTCTGCTGACGGTGAAGGGGGCACAGCATGCTGCTGGTGTCCCTGGTCCCCCGAGAAAGGCTGGGGACCACGTAGTCCTGCTTATGCTCCCTGCTGTACACGTCCCCCCCTCAGAGCACTCGCAACCACCTGGGATAATGCGTCTCCCTCCTGTCGGCCACTGGACCCTCTCAGGCCCGGGGATCTCCGCTCGGCGATAGGACCGAGTCGGTTCTCCCCGACCTCAGATCGCACCACCGCCCACAGGCCTCCTGGGGCATCTGGCATTGCTGGAGCTCTCCCACATCTTTGTTCTTCCTCTCCCTCACCCCCTCCCCCTGCTGCACTCTCTTGGGACTCCTCCTCAGATCAGCCCCATCACCACCAAGGGTGCAAGTCACTCTGACTCAGGCAGCATGGAGTTCTAAGCCACCTGGCTGTGGCTCAGGGTTCAAGGTGGGTTTCCCAATCCAGCTTTATCAGAAGTGATTCTGATATTGCAGGTCTGTGTCTAGTCTGGTGTCCCCACAGGGGAAGGGTTGTGGCTGGTACCTCAGGACTCCAACATGAAGGGCCAGCCACATCTGTCCCTCCACTTGCTGCCGCGCTGTCTGTCCTCACCCCTTCAGAACTCACTTTCCTTCTTAGCCTGCAACAAGTCCGCAGTGTATCATTACATCCCTTATATAAATATTCTTGAAAATGCCCTCGTTCCTTGCATTAAAAATGTAACGTGGGGCCAGCAGGTGGTGTGGTGGTTATGGTGCTGGATTCCCACAATGGCAACTACGTGACTCTAGTCCCCAACTCAGAGGCTGGAAACCTGGGGTCCGTGTGTGTGTGTGTGTGTGTGTGTGCCCAAAATCCCTAGAGGAGAATGGAGAGAGGGAATCCACAGCATGGCCATTCCCCTGCAGGGCGATTTCTCACTTTCCCTCTTTCTCTCTGTCTCTCTCTGGCAAGATCGTGTGCCCTATGGCAAAAATCTCATATGTATGTATGTATGTGTGTGTGTGTGTGAATATATATATACACATACATATGTATATATGGAGTTATCTATGCGTGTGTGTATATACACATACATATGTATATATGGAGATATCTGTGTGTGTGTGTATATATACACATACATATGTATATATGGAGATATCTATGTGTGTGTATATATATACACATACATATGTATATATGGAGATATCTGTGTGTGTGTGTATATTCACATACATATGTATATATGGAGATATCTATGCGTGTGTGTATATACACATATATATGTATATATGGAGATATCTGTGTGTGTGTGTATATATACACATACATATGTATATATGGAGATATCTATGTGTGTATATATATACACACATACATATGTATATATGGAGATATCTATGTGTGTGTGTATATACACATATATATGTATATATGAAGATATCTATGTGTGTGTATATATACACACACATATGTATATATGGAGATATCTATGTGTGTGTGTATATACACATACATATATACATATATAAAGATATCTATGTGTGTGTGTGTGTATACACATACATATGTATATATGGGGATATCTGTGTGTGTGTATATTCACATACATATGTATATATGGGGATATCTATGCGTGTGTGTATATACACATATATATGTATATATGGAGATATCTGTGTGTGTGTGTGTATATACACATACATATGTATATATGGAGATATCTATGTGTGTATATATATACACACATACATATGTATATATGGAGATATCTATGTGTGTGTATATATATACACATACATATGTATATATGGAGATATCTGTGTGTGTGTATATTCACATACATAGTATATATGGAGATATCTATGCGTGTGTGTATATACACATATATATGTATATATGGAGATATCTGTGTGTGTGTGTGTATATATATACACATACATATGTATATATGGAGATATCTATGTGTGTATATATATACACACATACATATGTATATATGGAGATATCTATGTGTGTGTGTATATACACATATATATGTATATATGAAGATATCTATGTGTGTGTATATATACACACACACATATGTATATATGGAGATATCTATGTGTGTGTGTATGTACACATACATATATACATATATAAAGATATCTATGTGTGTGTGTGTGTATACACATACATATGTATATATGGGGATATCTATGTGTGTGTATATTCACATACATATGCATATATGGAGATATCTATGTGTGTGTATATACACATATATATGTATATATGGAGATATCTGTGTGTGTGTATATATACACATACATATGTATATATGGAGATATCTATGCGTGTGTGTATATACACATATATATGTATATATGGAGATATCTATGTGTGTGTATATATACACATATATATGTATATATGGAGATATCTCTGTGTGTGTATATACACATATATATGTATATATGGAGATATCTATGTGTGTGTATATACACATATATATGTATATATGGAGATATCTCTGTGTGTGTATATACACATATATATGTATATATGGAGATATCTGTGTGTGTGTATACACATATATATGTATATATGGAGATATCTATGTGTGTGTGTATACAAATATATATGTATATATGGAGATATCTATGTGTGTGTGTGTGTATATACACATATATATGTATATATGGAGATATCTCTGTGTGTGTGTATACACATATATATGTATATATGGAGATATCTATGTGTGTGTATATACAGATAGATATTTCCATATATACCTATGTATATAATTCGATCATGATGATAAATCTGGTTATAACACAGCTAAGAAACACTTACATCTAGGAATCCATATTCTCCCTCATTTAGGCAGACGGATAATCAGGGACACTGAAGAGCCACTTTCCTGCCAGACTCTTGTGTTCTTAGGTAATCGTCTCCACCTTCACACCGTTTACTTCACGACGGTGGTTTCGTAATTTCCTGAAGTATGGCCTTTCCATTCAGCACCGCGCTGCAGCCAGACCTTGTTTCCTTCTTTCCCAGTGGTTTCTCTGTGTCCAGAGAAGTTTGTGGCTGAGTCAGAGATCACCTTTCGGGATGAGAAAAGTCGGGGCATGACTTCAGTTGGTTTGGGGTCCAAAGGCCCCAGGTCTGGAGTTCCGGAAACATCGCAGTTGAAACTCTTGCTCGTCGCAAATCACCGCCAAGGTGCATAAAGGCTTTCAGACGGAAAGTTCTAGGAAGCCAGTGGCTTCCAGGTACCAGAGAGTTCGCGGGGTGTGGACCTGTCATATTCTGACTGCACTGTTTCCTGATGTTAAGGCCAGTGTGCTACTACCGATCCCTTTGGCTGTGAGTAAAACCCTAGACATAAAGACCGGCCCTGGAGAACAAGCCCTCTGCAGTGGCTCATACTCGGTCAGCCTTGTAAAGAACAAGTGATTCTTTACATGTGATTCACTGTAATATAAACAAGATTATGATAATAATAAATAAATTAAAAAAAAAAAAGAACAGGGAAGAGCAGCTCCTGGGTGGGGAAGGTGGCAGGATCCCATGTGGCTGACGGTGTAGTTTGAGTCCCAGATTCGGTGGCCTGATAAACATGCCATCGGGCCAGCAGGTGGTGCAGGGGTTAGGGTGCTGGACTCACATATGGCTGACTGGGAACTGAATATAGGACCTGGCAGCTTGACACTCATGTTGAGTGTGTGTGTGTGTGTGTGTGTGTGTGTGTGCCCAAAATCCCAAGGGGAGAATGGAGGAGAAGGGATTGCAGTGCGGCCATCTCCCTCGGAGTGATTTCTCGCTTTCTCTCTCTGTTTCTCTGGTGAGTGCATGCACCCTCTAGCAAAAGTATCTCTTAAAAACAAACAAACAAACAAAACATACTGGACAGGGGCCGGCAGGTGGCATGGTGGTCTCCCGCACAGCTGATCATGGCTCAAGTCCCAGACCTGTGGCTTGCTTTCTCACTTTCCCTCTTTCTCTCTCTGTTTATCTCTGGTCCAATTAAAAAATAATGATAGTAAATAAAGTTAAATACATAGTTTTTTAAAGGGAAAAAATGTGTGTGTGTGTGTGTGTGTGTGTGTGTGCACGCACCCACCCAAAATCACAGCAGGAGAATGGAGAAGGGATGAAGGTGTGACTGTGACCCCTTGAGGGGTGCTTCCTCACTGTCCCTCTCTCCTCCTGCTCTGTCTCTCGAGTGCATGCACCCTCTGGCAAATTAAAAATAAATAAATAAATAGAACTGACCTGGGCACTTGGGCTAGCAGATAGCATCAAGGTTAGGCACCTGGATCACACATTGCAGCTGTGCCGTTCAAGTCCCAGACCCAGTGACTTGAAAATCATGCCAGGCATGTGTGCATGCATGCCCAAAATTCTGAAAGGAGATTGGAGGAGAATGGATTACAGGGTGGGGGTGTTTCTCATTTTCCCCTCTTCCTCTCTCTCTTTCTGTCTTTCCCTGGCAAGCACACGTGCCCAGATTTCGTCTGGGCTGGGTGTGGCGTGAGCACAAGCTCAGCCAGGACTAGGGGATGTGCTGTTTCTGGATGTGGCTATGAAGAACCAGTCAGTACCCCCACGGCCTTGCCCACTTTTCACTGGCTTCACACATCTGGTGGTGAGGCCCCAGCAGAAGGCAGGGCCACAGAAGGGGGTCCCCAAGGCACCGAGAGCAGAAGAACCCCCACCAGCCGGGAGCCCTGCTTGGATTCCCTTGCACGTCTGTCTCTTTGGCTTAGAGCACTCTAACCCATTCGCTGTGTCCGCAGACTCCCTTAGCTCCCCGGAAGAGCCTTACTGGTTCTCTTGCATTTACTCAGGGATGTTTCATCGGACTGAATGAAACACGGGCCAGTCTGTGGAGGGGAACTTGTACTTTAGTTCTGCTGTTCACAGGACCCACGCCGGCCTACGCTTCTGTGTCACAGGCTCAGGGTTCGCTCTCTTACATGCCTCATTTCTAATTGGTGTGGCTGTTTCAATTGCTGAGTCTGTTTAGGACTGTAGTAACCCAATCCTAAAACATTACAGTAACCATGGCGTTTATTATCGTTTTTACATAGGGCCTCCTAAGCCAAAAACGGAGTGAATGTAGAGTTCTGTTTCTTGTCGATTGCTGAATTATCATCCTTTGAGGGGGTTTTAATTTGCTATAGGGTGCATGTGCTCATCAGATAGAGCTAGAGGGAGATGTATAGAGAGAGGGAAAGTGAGAAAGCACCCTCTAGGAGGAATGACCGTGCTGCGACCCTTCTCCTCCATTCTCCTCGGGATTCTGGCATGCACGCACATTAGCCAGCGTGTACTTCGTGCTGCCGGGTCTGGGACTCAAACTGCATGGCCAGCCATGTGGGATCTAGCCATCTTAACCATCGCGCCCCTAATTACCAACTTTTATTTATTTATTTTTTCTGAGGGAGATTTTTGTTATCGGGTGTGTGAGAGAGAGAGAGAAAATGAGAAATCAACCCCGTCAGGGGGATAGCCATGCCACAATCCCTTCTCTTCTATTCTCCTCTTGGGATTTTTAGCAGGCAACATGCACACACACGTGCCTGGCCTGAGTTTCTAGCCACCAGGTCCAGGACTCAAACTGTGGTTGACTACTGGGAGTCCAGCGTCTTAACCATTATGCCACCTGCTGATCCCCTAATTATCATATTTTATTTGTCTTTGATTTAGTGAATTTTGAGGGATCAGAGAATTAAGAAATATGAGAATTACAGAACCCAAATCAGAATCTTCTTTACTGGATTCCAAAGGACAGAGAAACTTCTTGCTACGATCGTGGTGGCATTAGACCTTTTTGCTTAGAACATGGGCTAGTCTAGTGGATGTGTTAATAGCAACTAAATTTGGGACCAGTAGGTGGCGTAATGGTTATGTTGCTGGACTCCCATATAGTCAACTGTGGTTTGAGTCCAGGACCCAGTGGCTTAAAACTCACTCCGGGCACATGTGCATGCATTCCTAGAATCCCAAGAGGAGAATGTAGGAGAAGGGATTGTGGCGTGGCCATCCCCCTGGGGGATGGTTTCTCACTTTCTATCTCTTTCTGTCTCTCCAGTGAGTGCATGCACCCTATAGCAAAAATCTCTACAAAAAAAGAAAAAGAAAAATGATTAACAACTAAATTTGCAAAGCTCTTTATACCTTATATGATTTAATTGATTTTACGACTCTGGAAGATAGTATAGAGAATATTTTGATTCTGAGATTCCCTTTGGGGGAACTGAACTACAGAGAAAATAATAATAATAATAAAAAGTGTGTCCAAGGAACTGGGACTAGACACAGGTGGCCCGTGTTCTGCCTTTTTTTTTTTTTTGCATTGGTGAACTACAGTGACCCTCAGCCTCCAAGTTGTACATCACTCACTTTTACGGTTTTTGGCATGATCTTCTCTAAGATGGGGGATCTGTAGGAGCTGGTTTCTAAGAGATGTTCAGTTTCCTACATTCTTATCTGCTTTCACATAAAAAAAGTCTGTGGGCTTCCATGATGCTGAAGGCCTAAGATTTTTGTCTTCTGCGAATTCTGTCCTCACAAGGGGGAAAATGATTCAAATGTTATTTACTGAGATTCCCTTCTTCTTTTCTCTTCACTCAATATTGATTCCATGCCCTTAAATCCATTATGGCTGAAGCTGTGATTTTTTCCCCCTGGAATCAAGCCAGGAATGAAGTTAATTTCAGCCCATTACACTGCTAATGCTTATCTTCACCTCGGGATGTTTTCCAAAGTGCTTAGAAGTCATTATCCCTTAGAGAGACTAGTCCTTCACCAAGTTGCCACTTTGTTTAAAATTAGCATGACCATAAATTTATTATAGTCCTCCGGATGCAGGTGGTGGGGCAGGGGCTCTATTACTAATTACACTGGGACCACGGGCATTAAGCAGGCCGAGGCCAGTGGAACAGCATGTCTGTACATGTAGTTTAAGGACATCTCCTTTGGGGAGCAGGCTGTGCTCCTGCTCTGCAGTCCGACCCTGGTCTCCCACATGTGAATTTCTACTTTAGCATCCAGTTACTGTTCCTTATGTCTCTTACCATAATGCACAAGGACGCAGTAACAGAGGCGCCTTAAAACGGTATCTCTGTGCTAGTTCATTTTCTGTTGCTAATAAGAAAATACCACAGATTGGGTGATTTATAAAGAACAGAGGTTTATTCAACTCAGAATTGTAGGGACCCAAGCCCTCCCATCTGGCGAGGGTCTTCTTGCATTGAGGGCGAGGGCTCTGCAGAGTCTGGGATGATGGATTATGGCGAGGAGGGCGGGGCTTGTGCTGTGTCCGCGTTGGCTCTCGTCTCACTTTTCTTACAAAGCCACTGAAGTCCGTCAGGAGGGCTCCATCCTGATGGTTTTATCTGATCCTAATCACCTCCCAAAGGCCCTACCGCTTAATACCATAATTGGATTAACTGTCTGCCCTCTTGTTTTTTTGAGAGGTTTTTGCTATAGGGCGCGTGCACTTACCAGAAAGACAGAGAAAGACAGAGAGACAGAAAGTGGGAAATCACCTCCCAGCAAGGATAGCCACAGTGCAATCCCTTCTCCTCCATTCTCTTGGGATCTTGGGCACGCACGCACACGTGCCCAGCATGAGTTTAAGCCACCGGGTCTGGGACTCGAACAACGGTTGACTACATGGGAGTCCAGCAACATAGCCATTATGCCAACTGCTGGTCCCCCCCCTCTTTTTTTTTAAAGAGAGATTTTTACTATAGGGCTCATGCACTCACTGGAGAGAGACAGGGAGAGAGAAAGCAAGAAATCACCCCCCGGGGGAAGGACTGTGCTGCAGTCCCTTCTCCTCCATTCTTCTTTCGGGATTTGGGGCACGCATGCACACATGCCCGATGTGAGTTTTAAGCTACCGGGTCTGGGACTTGAACTGCAGTCAACTATGTGGGAGTCTAGTGACGTGACCATTATGCAAACTACTGGGACCCCAACTTCCCACCCTCTTAATGCCGTTACAATGGTAGTCAAATTTCCAACACATGAACTTTTGAGGTCCACATTCAAACTATACACAGCACTTTCACTAGACTCTGTTCCGTGAGGCCGGCTCTAACATCTAGCACAGCACTTTACGCACAGTGTGTACACAGGAAATGGTGGTTAGACGAAGTAGACAAATGAGTCTGCCTCTCAGAGACATCTAATTCATTGTTCAAGAACATCTCAGAATAAGTAAATTTTTTTTTTTTTTTTGAGAGGTTTTTGCTATGGGGCACATGTGCTCGCCAGAAAGACAGAGAGACAGAAAGCGAGAAATCACTCCCCGAGGGGAGATGGCCATGCTGCAATCCCTTCTCCTCCATCCTCCTCCTGGGATCTTGGGCACACACGCACCTGTGCCCAGCGTGAGTTTAAGCCACCAGGTCTGGGACTCGAACTGCGGTCAACTACATGGGAGTCCAGCGACATAGCCATTACGCCAACTGCTGGTCCCAGAATAAGTAAATTTTTGAAAGGGAAATAAAACGCCAGAGATTGTGCTTCTTTGTGAATTTCAGCAGTAAGCATATTTTGTATTTTTGGTATGTGGAGTAAATTCCATCATTTTCTCCACCAAAAAGGTATAGAGATGGATTTTGAGCTGAGAAATATTCAAGTTATAATGTCAAGACAAAATGTACCAGTAGTGAATGCAAAAGTGTCAAAGTGTTTTTTCCTTCAAACCCCCCACAGAGTGGTTTTCTGCTGGTCCTGAGGCCCCACGTAGAGCAGGGCTTTGGATAAAGCTCCCGGGGATATGGTTTCAGGGCACCCCTAAATCTGGGAGTACCCGTTCACGATGTTTACTGATTCCAAAGAATACACGTGAAGGTCCAACAGAGAAAGACATGAGTTTACTTACTGGGGAAGCCCCACCGAGGGTCAGGTGGAGAGTGGTCCGGCCCATCAGAGAAATACAGGCACAGTTTTATAGGCCAAGGACGAAGCATGCATAGACCAAGTAAAGGTGTACATTGTTTATGGGTCTCAACACCTGAGCAGCTTAGCAGTGAATAGAATCAGCACGGTATGTCTGGGTTAGTGTCCGGGCTCGAGTGCCCTAGTCTTGTGCTGTTTACATGGGAGGGGTGTGAGGCCCTCCGGAGCAGCCCCGGCCACGGGCCAGTTCCCTGAGATAAGGGAATGGTCACGAGGCTCACGAGGCCCAGCTGGGCCAGCAGTCGATCTCAGAGGAACAGGGCAAGGAGGGAGGGGGCGGGAGCTCAGTGCACGGAGCTTCCCCTGGGCTGTTGCTCACCTGCATGTGATCAGCAGTTCCACCGGCTCATGCTGAACTGGTCAACCTCTAGAGTAGAGACTCATGTGAATCAAACATAGAGGAGACTAAATAGTGGACTGCAGTGCCACCTAAAACTTCGTGAAGAATGGGGGCCCAGCAGATGGCATAATGATTAGGTGGCTGGACTCTCACACAGTCAACCGTGGTTCGAGTGCCAGACCTGGTGGTTTGAAACTCTTGCCGAGAGCATGTATGTGCATGCCCAAGATCCCAAGAGAATGGAGAAGAAAGGATTGTGGCATGGCCATGCCCCCTAGGGAGTGATTTCTCTTTCTATTTCTCTGTCTCTGCAGCGAGTGCACTCACCCTATAGCAAAAATCTCTCAAAAAAATAAAAATAAAAATAATATTGTGAAGAAAATTAGGCAAATCAAACTGGAATACTTATTTCTACCCGTCAGCACCATCTCTCTTACTGAGAAACCTGAATTCATTATGAAAAGCTACTTAGAAATGTGAACATCAAGAAGGCAGTTCCATGATCCTGATGTCGATGAAATCAAACTGCGGACAGTGCACTGCGCAGGTCCTTCAGGGGCGTAAATGACAGTAGGTACTTGGAGATTCGCCTTAAAAAATATCGGCTTTGCTCCTCGGAATGCTTTCTCTTGTGCAGTTCTGATAAGCACAGAGGTATATATAGATCTCAATTACGACAGGTGACATTCCAATAAACCCTCTGTACGCTGAACATTGTAAGCTGAAGGTGCATTTCATATACTGAACCTACTGATCACCACAGCTTAGCTCACCTTCAACATGCTCAGAACACAGACCATAGTTGGGCAACATCACTGAACACGAAGTCTACTTTGTAATAAGGCGTTGACTATTACAGCAATTTATTGCATACTGTGCTGAACGGGGAATGCAGAATGGCTGTAGGGGTATTTAAAATATGGTTTCTACAGAACACACATTGCTTTCGCATCATTGCATTAAATCATTTAAGGTGAATCATAATAAGTGAGGGACCATTTGCAATTTTTACATACGATGTAAAATTACTTGTGATAATATACACAACAAACTCTGACCAGGTTTTTAAATTTTTTAAATGAGAAAACAGGATCCAAGAAGATAAAAGAAAGGAATCACTGGATATTTGCATGGAAAACACAGGCCTGTGAGATCCTGTCCCCGGACAGAGAGAGGTCATAAATTTGAGCCTGAGATTTCCAGGAGCCAGGATGGAGAGAAACGCTGATCAATGTCTCCTTTCCACTTCCCATTTATCATCTCCTTATGTTTGACATGTTACCAAATAACTGGATAATTAAGTTACATCCTGGTCTCAGAGATTGCTGGGTATCGGAGGATGACATAATTTTTCCAGGTACATGTCTACACATCATCTGCCAGGGGAGATGCTTCTCCTTATGGGTGAGCTCATTTCTACTTCAGTTTAGAGAGTGTTTGTTTTTTAGGCTAACTTCCAAGCCCTGTAAGGAGTACCCTGCTTGGAAATCATAGAGCCCTGTGTACAGATTCAAAAAAAAAAAATTATAATAATTGTAAAGACAGGGAGTAGTCTTAGGTTAAATACAACAACTAAGTTTTCCAAAAGTTAAACCACTAATTGTTTCTTAAAGGTTGTACTTTCCCCTCTCTGCCTTATATATTATTTTCTAATGGAAGAAATACCCTGACCTATTTTCCTTTTTTTTGGTCATAATGATAGAGTGAGCATCTTCCTGTGATTAACAAATATCTTGTTGCTTTCTAAAACCACACAGACCATAGGGAAATATCGTTTTGCCACTGAGTAGTGGCTCTCATCTATGGCCTCTGTATTTGGAGTCAGATAGGAATTACGTTGCTGTGTGGGGTATGTGTCAAGTTTCCCAGGTGTGTTGGGATTCCAAGAAGGTTGAAAATTGCTGCCATAGAGAATGCTGTTAGGTTGTTGGAAAAGTCATGATGCATTTTTGCACAGAAAAACAGGGGAAAAAAATGTCATGACTTTTCCAACAACTCAATATTTAAGTACAGATTGGAAATTTTCTCTTTTTTTCTTCAATTTTTGCTATGCACTCACCAGAAAGAGACAGAGAAAGAGAGAGAGAACGAGAGAAATCACGCCCTAGGGGGATGGCCATGTAGCAATTTTTTCTCCTCTGTTCTCCTCTCAGGATTTTGGGCATGCTCACACATGTGTCTGGCATGTTCCTCAAACCGTAGGGTCTCTGTAGGGTACAGGACTCAAACCATGAAGTCGGCCATATGAAATCCAACAACTTTAACCACCATGCCGTCTGGTTAGCCTAAGATGAAATTTTTAATAATGAAATCACTTTAACTTTACCATTGGCTGGAACTTGGTAATATTTTTGCTTTAGTGAGTTTGCTGTTGGAATGGTATTTTATTATGATTAAACTATTTAAGAAAAGAAATCCACATTTGTCAAACTTTGAGATATCTTGAGTTTCTTAGCTGCAAATTTCACATACAGAGAGCATGAGGAAATTCCTACAGCAAGTCAAGGAAAACTCTTTGGAATGAGTGCATTTTAAAAACATTATAATGTCATGTGGGTGACATAATTGCTAACTTCACCAGCCAAGGATGGATGACAATCTTCTTAATGTTCAGGGATTGCATTAAATTAGGCATCTGATAATTCTTTCCCTCATTAGAGATAATCAGTGTCTAGAAATCAGATTGATAGATATTTCCAAAATTTTGGCTAGAAGTGTACATAAGAAATTACACTGGAATTATAGAAAAATAATGAAGAAATTATTTAGTAAGACATTCATAGCCAACTTACAAGGGAAAATACATTTTTTTTTCTCCATCACTCTAAACTACATAGTAATGCTGGGGACAAAATGTATAAAGTTCTTGTTTAAAAAATCACAGCTAACTCATGGGCCCAAGAAGTTTTTTGCAAGTTTAGTATCTTGATTTAGCAATGAGGACATTAAAGTTTGTAAGAGATGAAGCTTGAAACGAAAATCTCCAAAGTGTAGGTTCTGAACTATTCTATTATATGACAGTTGTATACAGAAGTGAGTGTGTGTGTGTGTGTGTGTGTGTGTGTGTGTGTGTGTGTTTTCCTGCAAGTAGAGCCCGTGGCTTTCATTGGATTCTCATAGAGGTTTGTAATTTATTTTTGTTTATTTAATTTTATGGACATATCTGCTATAGGGTGCGTGCGCTCACTGTAGAGACAAGAGAGAGACAGAACAGAAACTGAGAAATCACCCCCTGGGGGGATGGCCACACTAAATCCCTTCTCGTCCATCTCTTCTTGGGATTTTGGGCATGCATGCACACGCACGTGGTGTGAGTTTTAAGCTGCTAAGTCCGGGACTCGAACTGCAGTCAATTATGTGCGAGTCCAGTGACATAGCCATTACACTATCTGCTGATCACCCAGGTTTGTAATTTTTAAAACATTAAGATTTATTTGTTTACCAGTCAATTTAGAAATTTGTGTATAGCCCCAGGGTTGATGGAGTGAGATAAGGGTAAGGCAAACATAACTAAAATTCAAAATTTTGAATTTTGAAAATTCAAAAGCTTAGCTTCCCAGTAACAGAGGGAAATGTTTATTGTGTAAAGGACGTGTAACGCGGTCTTAGAAAATAAACTGAACACAGATTTCTGTAAAACTTAGCAGAAAATTCTTAGGAACAATTTCATTAAGCTAAAATCATAAATTAATTAAGGAAAGTTACTTGTAGAATTTTCAAGACTCCAAATTTTAAAATGTAGGGATTAGTTGGTGACGACATGTTGGGCATACACCAGGGAGTCTCGTAGTTTGTAAAGTTTAAGTTCACGAAGGTATTAGCATAATTCTGGTTAGATTATTTAGACTATATAAGGCTGTAAGTACTCTCACAGCATCTGCGTGGATATTAGGAAAATCAGTACTCAGAAAACTGTCCAATTATTATTGATTTCAGGATTTCACTTTAAATCACTTGGAACTCAAAATTCGGATATATTGACCCGTAATCCACATGCCACATACAAGGACTAACATCTGTGGAAACGTTGCTGGACGTCGATAGTGGGGCTTACGCTGGTCTACGTGTGCAGCTTTGACCCTGCAGATGAAATAGGGACTCTGGTGCTACAGAAAGTAGGCCGAGGATGTCCAAAAAGAGATGAGCAGATTGAAATAATGTGGTAGATGTACTCTATGGAATACGACTCAGCCATAAAGAACAAGGAGACCCTGGCATCTGATACAAGGTGGACGAATACGGAAGACTTAATGCTGAGCGAAGCTAACCAGACTACGAAAGACAGACTTTGGATGTTCCCACTCTATATATACCGAATTCTGCACCGCATGGCAGAAACAAAAGACTGGGAGGTGTAGTAGCAGGGAGGGCAGCTGGAGATACTAGAGATAGTGAGGGAGGGTAAGAAAGAGAGGGAGGGAGAGGAATGGGAAGAAAACAATGTTTAATTGACCCAAAAGTGAAAAGTTATTTGCTGATGATAATGTATATGATAAAGTCTTTGTCTTGACTGTTACGTGTTGTATTTGCGCTGGGGAAAAAAACACGTTGTACACTGTAAAGATGTATGGTGATTCAATGTAAATTTACAAACCAAAAATAGAGGGAAACTCATGTTTAATAATATATTTCTGGACCCTCGATTAATTTCTAATCCAAATAATTTCTATGTAAAAACTCATTTGGGAACCAGCAGTTAGCGTAATGGCTATGTTGCTGGACTCCCACGTAGTCGACCGCGGTTCACGTCTTGGACCCGGTGGCTTACAACTCACGCCGGGCGCGTGTGCGTGTGTGCCCAAGATCCCGAGAGGAGAATGGAGGAGAAGGGATTGTGGCATGACCATCCCCCCTGGGGGGTGATTTCTCGCTTTCTGTCTCTATGTCTCTCTCTGTCTGTCTGGCGAGCGCACGCGCCCTATAGCGAAAAACCTCTCAAAAAAACAAACAAACAAACAAACAAACAAAAAACCTCATTAAACTCAAAGTATAATCACTAATCGCATTGTCTTTGTTTTTACGTGAACACTAGAGGGCAATTCAATGGTCGACACGGATTTAATCCAATGCATGCTTTGGTAGGCACACACTTGTAAGTGCTATGATGTTCTCTTTTCCTTTCTTTCTCATTAAGTAGTTAACATTTGCATTCATGGTCACTGTAACAGAGCAAGACTACTGTGATGTTAATTATTAAAAGGCTTCATTTTAAAAAAAAAAGGAATAAAGCAACGAGGCCTAGGATGGGAATAACCGTATCTTTGATCAATAGACCCCTATTTCCCACCTGCGTTGATCTTAGACGTACTGGGGTAAATGAGGTAGGAGCTAGCTGCAACTTCGGCGATAGGTATCTGTGGTCTGAAGGCACCACGTGACAGGGACAGAGTTAAAACTAGAGCTCCATCTCTTCCTACTGAGTACTCCTCCTCATGGTCCCCATGTTTCTGCTCGTAGACACCGGGGTTCCAAGATGGTCCATGCATCACAATCCACAGTGTGAAGCCGCTCTCTGATTTCTGACACCCTGGGGCTAAGGCTCCCTGCCCCACACGGCAATGTGTGGGACATCCTGACACCGCATTAATTCAGCATCAAATCAATTTTCCTAACTGGACTTTGTAGATCACAGGACTCTAAAGTGCCCTTTCCCTGCAGGACCTCTCTTAGGGGAGTCAAAGTACACCTTCCAGGAAAACAAAACAAAACACCTGAGGTCCAGGTGGTGGTCTGGCGAATAAAGTGGCTGGATACCACACGGCCAGCTGCACGGTTTGAGTCTCAGACCAGGTGGCTTGAAAAACGCACCAGGCACTAGTGCGTGAATGCCTAAAGCTGAGAAGAAAATAAGAGAAGGGACCGCTATGTGGCCCTCCTCCCTGGGGGGGGTGGGGGGGTGCTGTCTCACTTTCTCTCTTCCTCTTTCTGGCAAGTGCACGCACCCTCTGGCAAATTAAAAAAGAAGAAGAAAGAAGAAAAAAGCTGAGACCCATTATAGAAAATGAGGTTTAGAGGAAAGGCGGTGGGGGAAAAGCCCTGTGTGTGTCCCGTGTAGTTATTACCCATGTGTAAATCGTACAGCCATGAGAATAAATATGAATTTACAACTTTTCCAAAGATCATTTTTATTAAAATTAAAGCTGATATTTTAATTCTAATTTTTTTCTGAAGGCTTTTTCATTTCAGTTTTAATTCTAGCATTTCTGAAGAATGTCTTTGTTCATCATGTACCATGAAGGTAAGGTCGAAAATCAGTATTTAGTCAAATGTGAGCCTTCTCAGATGCATAATATCTGACACATTTTGAACATGCATATTTAAGGGTTATCGTTATGCAGAGTAATAAACAAACTGAATCATTTTATCTTGGAAATTTTAAACTACCATCACTTCAAGTACTAAAGAAAAGGAAACCCTTTCTCTGTATCCTCATTTACCAGAGAGGATGCGTGAGCTTCTGGTAGGGGTTACTCCTACCCAGGGGAGTGCCCTGGTTTTATCTGCCTGGGCTTAGTGGTTTCACATGTGAGTAAAGATGGGATTGGCTGTTAAAGAAACAGGCTTTGTGTTGTGTTTTGAAATGAATTTATTTGGGACCAGCAGTTAGCGTAATGGCTATGTTGTTGGACTCCCACGTAGTCAACCATGGTTCGAGTCCTGGACCTGGTGGCTTAAACTCACGCCAGGTGCGTGTGCGTGTGTGCCCAAGATCCTGAGAGGAGAATGGAGGAGAAGGGATTGTGGTGTGGCCATCCCCCCAGGGGGTGATTTCTCGCTTTCTGTCTCTGTCTGTCTGGCAAGCACACACGCCATATAGCAATAAACCTCTCCAAAAAAAGAAAGACCAAAAAAGAAATGAATTTATTTGAATCATGAAATTTTGTGTGATTTTTTAAGGACCTGTTTTTTATGGACAAAAATGAATTCCATTTTTACACTGGTAGATTTGCAGAATAAATTAGTGAGAATGTGGTAAAATAATGATCCTGGTGCTAACGGGTCTGTTACAGCTCAGATAAGTAAACTCTATTAGAGTATGTTAAAATGCTGGGCTGACAGGTGACGTGGTGATTAAAGCACTGGATTCCCACATGGCTGACCATGGTTCCAGTCCCAGACCTGGTGGCTTGCTTTCTTATCTTCCTTCCTTCTCTATCTCTATCCCTCTCTGGTCAAATTTTAAAAAATAAAAATAATGAATGAAATTAAACAAAAATAATTCTTTAAAAAATCGAATGAAAAAAGAAGTATATTAAAACAAATAATTACAAAAACATATAGTCTGTTAATACAATTTCATCTGTCAAAGTATAAAATAATGTCTAAGTTTAATATTTTTTTTCACAGGAGATAAGATGAACTACAGTGGGTCAGCAGGTGGCATGATGGTTAAGGTGCTGAACTCCCACACAGCTGACCGCGGTTTGAGTCTTGACCTGGTGGCTTGAAAATCATGCCGGGCATTAGTGCATGTGTGCCCAAAATCCCAGGAGGAGAAGGGCCTGAGGTGTGGCCGTCCCTCCTGAAGGATGATATTTCACTCTTCTCTCTGTCTCTCTCTGGAGAGCTCATGCACCCTATGGTAAAACCTAAATATATATTATATATCATATGATATATATATGTGTGTGTGTGTATCATATGAGTATATGTGTGTGTGTATATATATTTATATTTATATGTATATATGTGTGTGTGTGTGTGTGTGTGTATATATATATATATATACATATATATATATATATGCTTAGATCTAACTTAAACAGAATCTTTTCCCACATGGCTAGTTTATTTCTCTCTATAAGGTCCCCCTAGGCTGTGCTCCTCCGACCTCAGCCTGCCATGTTTTCCATTTCTGGGTTTTCCGTGGTTATTGGCCTTCAGTCTCATCTTTATAAAGTGATCACTGGCCAGCTCAGTGCTTTTGCAAGTACTTATCAAAGTGCTTAAGTTTTATTTATAATTTTAACCAGGTTGACTCAAACTACTTAGATTCTATACTCTTTTTCCCTCCCACTATTCACCTTATCCATCACTATCTACTTCACAGACCGGGAGGGAACCTCAGGTGGCACTGGCATGTGTAGGACACCTGTCCCCTGTAAGCTGGCTCCTGAGCACTGCCAAAGTACTGAGCAGGTAGGGGGCGCTGTACTTCCCATTGCTGAGCCTCCTTTCCCCTCCCTCCTCCCCTCTCTCCCCCCCTTCCTCATCCCTTCCTATTACAAATGTTTTGGGATTTTAATGTGATTGCTTCATCGGGTAGCGATGAGTTCCCTGGTGACATTAACGTCTTCGCCGTATTTCCTATTTCTAACCTGGAAAGTGGTTTATTTTATTTTATTTTTAATCGACAGGTAAAAGTTGTACATTTTCATCGTGTACAATGCGGTGTTTCCAAACATGTACACATTGTGGTAATCAAGCTGATTGTCATATGTACTACCTCACAGAGGAAGTGTTTCTCTGGGGAAAGCATTTAAAATCCACTCTTAGCTATTTTCGAAATACAGTGTGTTGTGATCAACTGTGGTCGCCATGCTGTACAAGGGCGCTCCTAAACTCCTCCTGTCTGACATTTTCATCCTCTGACCTCCCCTTTCCCTCTCCCTTCCCACCCCTGCCCTGGTAACCAGCATTTCACTCTCACTTCTATGAGCTCAACTCTTCGATTCCTGCGGAAATGAAACCATGCCGTGTTTGTCTTTCTGTGCCACGCTTATTTCATTCAACTGGTCTTTTCAGGTTTTATTTTAAAGACTTCAGTCAATCCCCTGCCAAGTTTTTGCCATAGGGCGGATGTGCCAGAGAGCGGGAAAGTGAGAAATCACCCTCCAGGAGGAATGGCTATGCTGCAATCCCTTCTCCATTCTCCTCCTGGGATTTTGGGCATGTACACACTGGTGCCCAGGATCATTTTCAAGTCATCAGGACCGGGACTTGAACCATGGTTGGCCATGTGGAAATCCATACCACCTGATGGCCTGACCTCAGTGAAGTTTACATGTTTTTTTTTTTTTTCATAATATACATTTTTCATGAACTGTTTGAAGACCCATGACACCTAGCTATCTTGAACTCTGTAAGTTCTAAACTTCATGAATGTATTTTCTTAGTTTTTCTATAGATTCAATTAATTTTTTGAAAATAATGGACATTTTATCATTAGCCAGCCTTTAGCAGAACTATCTTCTTTAATCAATGTGGTCAAGAGTGTGACCTCCCCTCTGCATGGAGAGCTGCGGCAGCTCATAGATTTTAACATGAAACACTTGACTACAGTCAAGTCTAATCACAGCAATCTATTTTTAATAGTCAGAACAAATAACATGAGATCTACCCCCTTAACAAGTTTTAAAGTATACAGTACAATACTGTTGGTGGCATGGTAGTTAAGGTGGCTGGTCCTACACGGCCCGCTGCACAGTTCAAGTCCTGGACCTGGTGGTTTGACAAACACACTGGGAGGATGTGCATGTGTGCCCAAAATCCCAAGAGGAGAGTGGGGGAGAAGGGATTGCGGTGTGGTCATTCCTCCTGGAGGGTGCTTTCTCACTTTTCCTCTCTCTGTCTCTCCAGTGACAAAGAGACGCTCACTATTTAAAAAAATAAAAAGTTATACAGTAGATCTCTAGCATTTATCAGTGTGGAATAACTGAAACTTTATACCTGTTGAATGACAACTCCCCATTTCCCCTGTCCCCAAGACCCTGGAAACCACTATTTACTTTTTACTTATATAACTTTGTTTGTTTATTGAGAGGTTTTTGCTATAGGGCACATGCGCTCGCCAGAAAGAGAGAGACAGAGAGACAGAAAGCGAGAAATCACCCCCCGGGAGGATGGCCACGCCGCAATCCCTTCTCCTCCATTCTCCTCTCAGGATCCTGGGCACACACGCACATGTGCCCGGTGTGAGTTTAAGACACCAGGTCTGGGACGCAAACTGCAGTTGACTACATGGGAGTCCAGCGACATAGCCGTTACACCAACTGCTGGTTCCGGAGTTTGTTTATTTTGATACCTCATGTAAGTGGAATTACGTAGTGTGTGTTTTTCTGTCATTGACTTATTTCACTTAGGGTAAAGCTTTCATGGTTTATGCATATCATCTCACGCAGCAGGATTTCCTTCTTTTTGATGGCTGAATAATATTCCCCTGGATGTATATACCACCTTTTCTTCAACCATTCACCTGATGACAGACACTTAGGTTGTTCTGAAATCTTGGCTATTGTGAATACTCTTGATAGCACATGTAGTACATGATCCTGATTTCAATTCTTTTGGATAAATATCCAGAGTAGGGCTCTTGGATCATATGGTCATTCTATTTTTTAATATTACAAAGAACTTCTATATTGCTTTCTATAGTGACTACACCATTTTACACTTCTACTTACGTATGAAGGTTACCGTTTTTTTCCACATCCTTGCCAACACATTGTTTTATTTTATTTTTTGGATAATGGTTGTGTTAACAGATGTGGGGGGAATCAGCAGTTAGTGTAATGGCTATGTCGCTGAACTCCCATGTAGTCGACCACGGTTCGAGTCCTGGATCCAGTGGCTTAAACTCATGCGGGGCGCATGTGCGTGTGTGCCCAAGATCCTGAGAGGAGAATGGAGGAGAAGGGATTGCTGCATGGTCATCTACCCTGGGGGGTGAGTTCTCACTTTCTGTCTCTCCGTCTCTCTCTGTCTTTCTGGCGAGTGCCCTATAGCAAAAACCTCTCCCCCCAAAAAAACAAAAAAACAAACAAAAAAAACAGATGTGGGATAATATGTCATTGTAGTTTTGGTTTGCACTTCCCTGAGAATTAGTGATGTTGAGCATCTTTCCATGTGCCTATTGGTTATTTATATGTCTTCTTCGGAATAATGTCTACTCAAGTCCTTTGCTCATTTTTAAATTGGGTTATTTGGTTTTATGCTATTTAATTGTAAGAGTTCCTTATATATTTTGGATATTAACACCTGATCAGATATATGGTAGGTAAATATTTTCTCCAATTCCGTAGGCTATCTTTTCAGGTTTTCAGGGGTTTTTTTGTTGTTGTTGATGGTTTCTGTTGATGGTTTCATTTGCAGAGCAAAAGTTTTTTAGTTCAATATAACTGCACTCGTTTATTTTTCCTTTTGTTGCAGTCTACTTTTCCTGTTAATTATTCTTCCCTACATTCATTAGATTTATGTTTGTTTCTCCCTGGCCCTTTGGGTTTGGTTCCTAGTTTAGAAACAGGTGGTGGCTCAAGATTCCTTTTCTGTGATGACATCGAAACCATAATGTTGTCATCCATTCAGCAATTTCTGTTTCTCAGACAAGGTCTTTTTCCTCCCATCTTGATCACTGCAGTTTCAGTAGCTTTTTAAGCTTCCATTGCCTCTTTGGTCAAACCCCATCATAGCCCCTGATTTCAAGGAGTGAAAAATGATTAATTCCTAGCCCCTCTCAGGATCTGACCTCCTAGGATCTCCATTGTATTTGGATTTGGATTCCAAGAGCAGCCTTGTTAAATGCCATATTTCTGCTCCATGGGGTTTTAATGCCATTTTTCAATCTAGTTGGTTTTGCCTATTTTTTTTTCTCTTTATGCTTTATGTATCATTGGAGTAGAGAGTCACATTAAGGTCGGACGTTCCCCTGTGCTTCTCTGGGTCAGAGACTTCTCCTGAAGACCTTGATGGCTTTCCTGCTCATTATGTCACAGTTAACTGAGTATGTTCAGAGGTCCTTGTTTCTGAAAACAAGCCCTTTCTTTGTAGGACTGACTCACCATTAATTCTAAATCTAGTTCTTCCTGCTGTTCTAGAATTTTTCTCTACCGGTTATTACCCTCCTTGTCCTTAATATTTGAGCTCTCTTTTTCTACTGCTTTCTATTCCAAATGAAGTATGCTAAGACTTTCTTTTGATTAAATTTTTTTTCTTATCACTGTTACTCATTTGAAACATATTAGCTCTTTATTCTCTTTAATTTTTTTGGAGGAATATTGCAGAGAAGTTAATTCTAGTATTTTCTTCCTATTTTATTCTGCTGCTAGCAATCTGGCTTCTGTTCTCACTATCGTAAGCAAATTTCTTGCAAAAGTATAGTAATTAAATGTAAGAAAAAAAAGAAACAACAGTTTTTAAGTCACTAATAAATTCTTATGGTCAAAATATGATGTCCATTTTTGGTTTTCATCTTCCTCAACCCCTCTGTGGTACACCAAGGTATAGGCCACACCTTGCTTATAACTCATTGCTATTTTTGTAAGTCTTTCCCCAAGGTTCTTTGCTTAACTCTCAGTCATTCTCCATCTACACTTTTCCTCTTGCTATCTTTACCTATTTCCATTTTCACCTGTCTAATAGATGATCTAAAAAACATCTTTCTAAGCAACTATTTCATACCTTCTCAAAGGTAGCAAGTTGTCTTAGTTTCGGACCCAGACAGATTCTACCTCTGCCACAGATAATATTCTCATTATAAGATGTAGATAACAGTAGTTGTTGGGCTGTTGTCATCATTAAATGAGATAATATGCAAAGTCTTCAGCATTTAAGTAGGCACTATGTAGGCTGGTGATGTTATTGGGTTGTAAGGAAACTCATGGCACATTTTTGCAGAGAAATACAGAAAAATACATCATGAATTTTCCAGTGATCTAATAGTTTCTTTTTTCTCTTTCTCCTTATAGAAAGAGGCAGATCTTGGGACCAGCAGTTAGCATAATGGCTATGTCACTGAACTACTATGTAGTCGACCGCGGTTCGAGTCCTGGACCCGGTGGCTTAAACTCATGCCGGGCGCATGTGCGTGCATGCCCAAGATCCCAAGAGGAGAATGGAGGAGAAGGAATTGCGGTGTAGCCATCCCCCCTGGGGGGTGATTTCTCACTTTCTGTCTCTCTGTCTCTCTATCTTTCTGGTGAGTGAATGCGCCCTGTAGCAAAAACCTCTCCAAAAAAAAAAAAAAAAAAAAAAAAGAAAGAAAGAAAGAAAAGAGTCAGATTTTACACACAATAATTCAATAATACAAATTCAAGTCAATAAATACAAAAATGTCCAATCATTTCTCCATTCCATCAAAATCTGGGGCTTACATGCAAACATGTCTGGAATGTTTTTCAAGCTGCCAGGATTGGGATTCGAACTGTGGTTGAACATAGGGGATCTGACTCTGTATGCACAGGTCTTACCCTCTGTGCTATGGTCGGGCCATATGCCCTATTTTTATCTAATATTTCGTACTCTCTGCTAGACATCTCCATGTAAGTGATCTAACAACACCTTAAGTTCAGTGTCCCTAAAGTGAATTTATTATACTCCCCTCAACTTTTAATTTATCTGACATTGTGTTCCAGCAACTGTGCAGCATTCTTTGGGTGTGTAGTTTTCCCTGGCGTGCTGGGTAATGTGGTCCTGATGCTATGCCCACGGTGTATCTCCCATCCACTTACTATGTCACTTCCTGCAATTAGTATCTTAGTTTAGAATTTAATAACTCTTTCTCAAGGCCACTGCAGATAAATGCCTCTCCACTGTAATTTCAAGTGTTGGCAGAATAATCTTCCAAAAGCATAGTTTATAAAAAATCTTACGTAAAAATCCCAGTAGCTCCCTAGCTTCACCTACATGAAGTTCAGAGGTCTGTCTTAGGTTGGCATTCGAGGCTCTTGACTGTTTTCAGAGTGAGTGTTCTCCAATGTCTCACTCAGTTATGAGCAAATGTATGTCTACTTCATTTTTAAAGAGTAGTCCCACTTTTTCCAAGCTAAACCTTATAGGGCACACTTTCTCCCCCAATATAGACATAAGCAAAAGAAGAACATGTGAAGGGTTAAACTAGGATAGGAAATCCTCATCCCATTCTGACCAGTCTTACTGTCCTGTTTTTGGTGACTCCCAGGAGAGACAAACTCTGAGACTGGGAATAGGTAGAGCTCCTCTTCAGTCCCCAGAAGTGTTTCCAATTTTTCATTCCCCTGTTTTACCTTGAAAGAGCTACTGTCACTTGTTGAAATCATACCTGTCCTGAGACCCACCTTAGCCTTGACATCATTGGTGACAGTCACGTGGGACCTCCACCCCGCCTCCAGCTACCTCTGACAATCAGCCCGAGGACACTCCAGGTCCTGCCTTGTACATGGTCCTTTCCATATAAAACTTACTTTTTACCTATTACTTTCCATACTACATTGTAAATTCCCTTAGGACAAGATGTTTTAAATTCACTTGGCTGTTTCCCTCATTCAAAGGGTTTCAAGAAGATACTCAATAAAATCTTGTGTGTGTATTGTTTGTAACTTTAAAATAAATTCCTGACACTCTAAAAAATTGTGATTATCATACTTTTTAAAAAGAATTGTTCATTTAATTTTATTCATTATTATTATTGTTATTAATTTGCTATAGGGCATGCATGCTCACCAGAGAGAGAGAGAAAGAGTGAGAAAGCAAGCCTTCAGGTCCAGGACTCGAACTGAGATCAACCATGTGGGCATCTAGCACCTTAACCACCACGCTACCTTCTGGCTGCAGTGATTATTATATTTTTTTTCTTTTGAGAGAGAATTTTGCTCTAGGGCATGTGTGCTTGCCGGAGAGCCTGAGAGAGCCAGAGACACAGAAAGTAGGAAATCACTTACCCAGGGGGGATGGCCACTCCACAGTCTCCTCTCCTCCATTCTCCTCTTGAGATTTTTTTTTTTTTTTTTGGAGAGATTTTTGCTATAGGGCACGTGCGCTCACCAGACAGACAGAGAGAGACAGAGAGACAGAAAGTGAGAAATCACCCCCCAGGGGGGATGGCCACGCCGCAATCCCTTCTCCTCCATTCTCCTCTCAGGATCTTGGGCACGCACGCACACGCGCCCGGCATGAGTTTTAAGCCACCGGGTCCAGGATGTGAACCGCGGTCGACTACGTGGGAGTCCAGCAACATAGCCATTATGCTAACTGCTGGTTCCCTCCTCTTGAGATTTTGAGCATGCATGCACATGCGCCCAGTGTAAGTTTTAAGCTGCCAGGTCTGGGACTTGAACCACGGTTGACTATGTGGGAATTCAGCACTGTAAACGTTATGCCATCTGCTGTTCCATGATTTTCATACTTAATAATTACTTAAATTTTGTATTTATTATAGCTGGCAATATACATATATGTATGTATACGTGTGTGTGTGTGGGGGGGTGTAGGTTTGTGTAACCTCCATAGGTTAAAAAACGGCTTCTTTCTTGTTCAAGTAGCCAACTGGTTCATCTGTCCAGGGGCCTGCGGACGGTACTTCCGTTTTGGCGAGTCAGCAATACCGCATTCCAAGGGCATAGTCTCAGCCCTAATGTTTAAGAGTGTTGATGTTCCATAAAGAACTCCCAGACAATTTATGGCTTTCTGATCCTGTGGTCACAGAGGTTTCTTCAGAAAAGAAACTTAAAGGCTTATTAACTTCTATGTGAAAAATCACTTCCAGTAGGACGTTTGATTACATCTCTACCTTAGGAATTAAGTTTTGCAGCTTTTTTTAAAAAATACAATCAATGTTGAGTTGCTTTTAATGCATAACCCCTAGTTATTTTAGCATAGTGCAATGAAAAATAACTTGGCTTGCCACCAAAAAAATTATTGTTTTTGAGACACCCAAGGTACTCATCTTTGAATCTCTCTTTTTTTCTCCCAATATATAAATGAAAATAAGTTCCAAGTGGCTGCCTGAATCCCTAAAGTCGCTCAGAAAAAAATGAAATCTTCTTTTCCCAGACCACGGTGTAGTGAAATAAATTAGTCTAATGATTTATGTTTACTGTTTTAGTCAATTCTGATAGAGATTATAGAGACAAAATGACAAACTGCCTTAGTGGTGAGCTTAAATCATGTCAGCCAATCTTTAGTTTTTCTTTACCCTAATTGCACCTCCTGTTCATTTATCTTCCCAGGCAATCTTTGGAAGAAATACTAGTTCAATCAGTGCATGTGCAAACCACTCGAGATAAAAAAGTTTAGTCTAATTTGTCTCACTAAATTGTAATGCCTCCAGTAAACAAATCTTAGTTTGAAAGGAGACTAAAGAAATCCAGATAATTATGGGTATAAAATATTCTCTTTTTGCATTTCTGAAGATAGCATGTTTATATAGATTTCTCCTTTCTCTGCTCTTACCTCTGTACTTAGTTTTTTATTGCCTTTGATAATACGTCCTATTTCCAAATTAGAACTCAGAATTGCATGCAGTATTTTTTTCATGCATAACTTATTTTATTTAAAAGTGAAATATAGAGACTCTTTAAGTGAAAAAATAAACGGTGTTGTGCATTGAAAAAGCAAATGTTGAGAAGTGACTTTTTTTTTTAAGAGATTTTTGCTATAGAGCCCATATGCTTATCAGAGAGACAGAGAGAGAGAAAGCAAGAAATCCACCCCCAAGGGGGATGACCACGCCACAAGTCCTTCTCCTCTATTCTCCTCCTTGAATTGTGGGCACACACGCACATGTACCCAGTGTGTTTCACGTTGCCAGATCTGGTACTCAGACCATGATCTGCCATGTGGGAGTCCTGTACTTTAACCACTATGCCACCTGCTGGCCCCAAGAAGTGACTTTTATAAGGCTAGTAAGAGACAGTAGTTAAAGGAAGAGAAAGCCTCTGGCCACATGAAGGAGACTTCCAAGCACGGAAGCCTCAGTTGATGTGAACAGTGTTAGATGTGTTGTTGTTTCCATAGTGGCATGTTTTTAATGGGACTCCTGCGTGCCAACAGCTGTGCTGGGCTCTGGCTGTGTTACTTTTCATTTAGTGAGGACTAAGCAATCCAGAGACACAGGATTTGTTTGTTTTTTTGAGAGTTTTTTGTTATAGGGCATGTGCGCTCGCCAGAAAGACAGAGAGAGACAGAGAGATAGAAAGTGAGAAATCACCCCCCAGGGCAGATGGCCACACAGCAATCCCTTCTCCTCCATTCTCCTCTTGGGATCTTGGGCACGCACGCACATGCGCCCGGCATGAGTTTAAGCCACCGGGTCCAGGACTCGAACTGCAGTCAACTACATGGGAGTTGAGCGACACAGCCATTACTCTAACTGCTGGTCCCAACACGGGCTTTTTATTAAGTTTCTGTGGTGTTTTTATTTAAGAATCACAGAATATTAACCAGGGTTGGCAGGTGGCATGTTGGTTAAGGGCACTGGACACCCCACATGGCTGACCTCCGTTCAAGTCCTGGACCTGGTGCCCTATTGTCTCATTTTCTCTTTCTCTCATTCTGTCCTTCTCTGGTTAAATTAAAATAGATAAATAAATAAAGTGAAATAAAATAATTCTTAAAAAAAAGATATTAACCAGGGTAACTATGATTCAAGTTTTTAAATTGTTTATTTCTTTGGACACAGAACAAGTCTGACTATTCTTTCTTCCTTCTTTTCCTTCCTTCATTTCTTCTTTTTTTTTCTCCCTAGAGAAATCCAGACTCTTGGCCCCGCCCACTACTGAGTCTGAATCTGCTTATTGACAGGATTGCTACAATATTCATATGCACATTAAAGTTTGGGGAGTTCTGCTTTATCTCCCCATCTTTGATATCCTCCAGGTTGATTTTTAAAAAGATTGCCAGAGGGCACATGTGCTTGCCGGAGAGAGGCCGAGAGATACGAGGGAGAGAAAGAAAGCACTCCCCCGGGGCACGGCCAGGCTGCCACCCCTCCTCCCCCACCGCTTCCTCCTGTTGGGATTTTGGGCATGCAAGCACAGTACCTGGCGTGTTTCTCAAGCTGCCTGGTCTGGGACTTGAACTGCACAGTCTGACTTGTGAGCTCCAGCTGCCTTACCACTAGGTCAGGAGCCAGCCCAGGCCTCACTTTCCTATGACTTCTGTCTGCATCTCTCCAAGAGCAGATTCTGAGTCGGAGCTGTTAAATGACACCAGAGACGAGCTGGGGGGCCTTGTCAACACGGACACGAGGCACCTTTCATCATCTCGCTGTGTGAGGACAAGTCCCCGAGGCCCTCGTGGACTGGGCAAGTCATGGCCCTCACTTGGTGCCCATCACGGAAGAATCCGATGGGATTCCCTAGTGTTTCAGGCAAGGGGACCTGACAGACCAAGCTTCGCAGCCACCCTCCGATGTACAAGATGGATTTCCACGCTCGTCATAAAGTGTAGACATATGGCACCTTGCGACCAGCAGATGGTGTATTGGTTATGTTGGTGGACTTACACGTAGTCGACTGCAGTTCGAGTCCCACATCCAACGGCTTAAAACTCATGCTGGGTGCATGTGTATGCATGCCAAAGTCCCAAGAGGAGAATGGGGAGAGGAGATTGCAGCTTGGTCATCCCTCTGGGGGGTTATTTCTTACTTTCTGTCTCTTTGCCTCTCTCTGAGGAGTGGGTGTGCCCTATCGCAAAAATCTCTTTTAAAACAAAAAAAAGAAAGAAAGAAGCGATCTTAGGAAACCATTTCTTAAAATGAGAGACTTGGATATAATGAAGACACTGTGCTCTAGAGAAGGTAAAGGACTCGCGGTCACTCGGGAAATGAAGAAGAGAGGTGGGATGGGGTCGTGGGGCCTACGAAACCAGGAGACTGGCTCTAGTCTCCGTGGACCCACCTTTAGGATGGAACAAAATGACACCCTAGAGAAACACACTGAGAGGAAGAGAAGGCAGACCAGCAGGTGGTGTGGGGAAGGTTCTGGACTGCCACATGGTTCCAGTCCTGGACCCAGTGGCTTGAAAATCACGCTGTGCACATGTGCCCAAAATCCTGAGAGGAGAATGGAGGAGAAGGGATTAGGGCGTGGCCATTCTCCAGAGGGTGATTTCTCACTTTCTTGCTCTCTGTCTCTCTCTAGCAAGTGCATGCACCCTAAAAGCCAAAGAGAGAGAGAGAGAGGGCTTGAAATATTAAAAAAAATCTTTACTTTCGCCTGTTAAATCGGTCACATCTTGAGCTGGCAGGTGGCGTGGTGGTTAAGGCACTGGACTCCCACATGAGTCCCAGATCTGGGGGCTTGCTTTTTCACTTTCCCTTTCTCTCTCTCTTTGTCTCTGGTCAAGTTAAAAAAATAATAACAACAAATAAAATTAAATAAATAATAATTTTTTAAGAAGAGTCGCTTATATTCCAACAAGCTCACAGTTAAGCAGCTAACACACTTACTCTGAGTCTTCTCTTTTAGAGGAGGGATAGAGCGATTAATGTCTGTGTACAACCCGCCGTGCTGGGAGCTTTGGGGAACGCGGTCAAGGCCACGGCACAACCTTCGGAAGCTCGTGGCCTCGTGGGTGAGGTGGGCATGGGAACAGCGAGCCGCGGTGCAGATTCAAGCAGAGCAAGGGAATATTTGTGAGAACAAGATGACTGGATGTGAGCTCCACTCAAAGATAAATTTGAGGTGTGCAGGGAAAATTAAAATAAGCAGATGATATGTTGGTGAGTAACACATCCAGGCCGGGTGACGCAACTCAAGTGGCATTATCTCACGTGCTTGCTTTCCTGTCTTTTTTCTTTCTCTTTCTTCTTCTTTTTGACATAGGGTGTGTGCACTCATCAGAAAGAGACAGTGAGAGGGAGAGTGAGAAAGAGGGATGGCCACACCACAATCCCCTCTCATCCCTTCTCCTCTCGGGATTTTGGACACGTGCGCACATGTGCCCAGTGTAATTTTTAAGCTGCCGGGTTCAGCACTTGAACCACAATTGGCCATGTGGGAGTCCAGTGCTGTAACCACTACGCCATCTGCTAGCCCCCTTTTCTTTGTTTTTCTAACTCAAAAGAACAAAAAAAAATGTGCATTTCATGCAGACAAGAAATAGACAAACCCCTTGTTATATTTTACAAAGTAAGTGGCCAATTTGATATAAATATACTGTTTCTCTGTTGTAGGAATTTGTTGCAGGGAAGTGTCCCTGCTGGTGTCTCGTGTGTGTGTCGGGGTGGGGCCCTAGCATTGATCGAAGGCTGCTGTGTGGCATTGTCGTGGGCACGTAGACTTTTGATGCATTTCAGCTCATGCGCTGTCGCAGCAGTTCTGTTAAGAATTATGACCGTTTCCTGCGGCTGGCCCCGCAGTCTACAGATTGAGGGAGCGGGGACCCACGTGGTTAACTATAGCTCCTGGCCTGGCAGCTGGAAACCACCCTGGGCAGGTGTGTGTGGGTGCCCCAAACCAGCATGTTGGAGAAACAGGGGAGAGGGGATTTGCAGTGGGACTGTACCCCATTGGGGGGTGCTTTCTCTCTCTCTGTTTGTGTCTCTGTATCTCTCTGATGAGTACACATTAAGAAAAAACAAAGTATTATTAGTTTTTCCCTTTTACATATGACAAAACTGGATTTTAGAGAGGTCTGCCCAAAATCACATGGTTAATAAGTGGCAGAGCCAGAATTTTAACTAGGTCTAAAGATCCAGTTACCCACGTTGTTCTTCACCAATTGCTGAAGTACCATGTTACCGAGAACAGAGTAGGAAAGGATCCATTTCAACCCAGGAGGAGAGACGAACTTCCATCTCAGAGAGAACAGCGGGCTGGCAGTCAGCGGGTGGAAGGGAGAGGAGAGGAAGGGAGGGGAGTGGCACTCAGAGGTCCCTGTGGCCACGTCCTCCACCACTGCGCGGAGTCCAGAGCAGCAATTGCTGCCTGAGATGAGTGGTGAGACAAGGTAGATTTGAACCCTGTTCTTCTGCAGGCTGGGCTGGAGGAGCGTGTGAGGGATAGATCTGAGTTGGACCCCACATTTACGAGCAAGCTGGGTCTTTGGCAGTGTGGCCAGAGGGAAAGAGCGCCCTCCGTGACAGGGCTGGGCTGCAGGGCGAGGTGGGGCAGCCCACGGTCTTCACGAACGCGAAGTTCATTCCTGATGTCCACGTTCTATGACAATATTTGCCTGTTTGCTAGTTCAGTAACAAAGTGTTTCTATGAAAGGAAAACAACTTCAATATTTAATAGGCAATGTTATCTTTTATTAAAAGCTCTATCTAAACAACAACGAAATGAACAAAATAATGGCAAAAAAAAAAAAAAAAACGGGAAAAGGATCTTAGAGCAAGATATTTTTGTTTCACACGACAGTCACAAAGTATTTTGGAACTCTCTGCTTAGATATTTTTTTTTTCCTTTCATTTTGGTAATTAAGAAATGAAAGAGTAAAAGATAAGAGAAATGGCACTTCGGTGAGAGTCAGGACATAACTCACGTCAACCCCTGAATTCTTATCGCTTTCCCGTTAGACTCATTTATCACGGCCATCTCTCCGCTTATCGGGCCTGTGCGAGGCAGAACATCAAAAAGCACGTGCCACCTCGAGCCCTTGGAGAAACCACGAATTTGGGCACGGCCCTTCAGGGGCCACAGCACGCGGCAGCAGCTATGCCAGCTCTCTCACGTGACCAGAGAGCACGATGCCAAAGACCGAAGACTGGCTATTGCAGGAGAACGGGAAAGCAACATTTAAAAAGGAGTTTAAATGTTTCTTTTTTTTTATTCTGAGTACTTTTCATGATGCCTCTTGGCAACCTGCTTCATACAAAATTACTTGGCTACAGTTTCCTTTTTAAATTTTTTTGTGTAGTAAATATTTATGTTTTATTTTTAAAAGTAATTTTTAAATTTCTTCATATTTCTCCATAGCACACAAAATAGTTTTTCAAAAATATGCTTGACAATACCATCGAATCAAGGATATTACCATATATATCTTTTCTTAATCTTACTAACCATTATAAAATCTCATTGTTGCATTTTCTATACATTAGAGGATATATATATATATATATATATATATATATATATATATATATTTTTTTTTTTTTTTTAAGGGATTTTTGCTATAGGGCACGTGTGCTTGCCAGAGAGACGGAAAACAAGAAATCACCCCCCAGGTGATGGCCATGCCGCCATTCCTACTCCTTCATTCCCTTTTCAGGATCTTGGACACCCATGCACACACACCCGGTGTGAGTTTTAAGCTGTCGGGTCTAGGACTTGAACCACCGTCGACTGCATGGGAGTCCAGCTATGTAACCATTACGCCATCTGCTTGTCCCCACAATTGTATTTTACCCATGGTTTTCAACATATCATAGAATACATTTTAATAGTAGCTCCTAATTTTGAAACTAAACATTTTTTCTGTTGCATAAAGAAATGGTCATTCTCCCATTTTCCATATATGCTGGACTGAAAGATGGTTTTAGGCATAAAAAGGGAGCCTTCATTGTTACCTACATGGGTCCACCACGCTTTATGCTATCGAGAGCCATCCTGTGCCTAACTTTATCCACTTCAGTTCTAATAAACCAAGAGTGGTGAGTTAATTTTTTCTTTTAAAGCTTATCTTTACTTATTCTGTTTATTCCTTTTTTAAATTTTAATTTCTTTTATACATTCAATCACTATTTTTTTGAGAGAGTTTTTTGCTATTGGGTGCATTGCTCACCAGGGAGACAGAGAGACAGAAAGCCAGGATGGGACAGTCACGCCTCAGTCCCTTCTCCTCCATTCTCCTTTCGGGATCTTGGGCACGCACATGCACCCAGTGTGAGTTTCAGGCTGCTGGTCCAAACTCAAACCATGGTCCACCACATGGGAGTCCAGCGCCTTAACCACTATGCCACCAGCAGCAGTTTTCTAAAAGGAAAACAAAACAAAACAAAACAAAAAAAGCTGAAGAAAATTTTATTGTTGAAAATTTAAAGGATTATTTATTTGCGTTATTAGGACCTCAGAGTCATCAGGCTGAGCTTCAAAAACACAGGAATGAGACGGGGCGGGGGAACTGTCACAGGCGGAGTGCGGACATAGGATTCACCGCGACCTGAGCACTTCCTAGTCAGAGTCCCAGCAGCCGTCGGGTTATCCTCGCGTGCTGGAGGTGGCTAAGCTAAGATGACCTGTGTGCGCCCGGATGGACGCTGAGCAGACGGCAGTTCAGGGCCAAGGCGGAGCTCTCGCTTCCGCTGCAGTGCAGCCCCTGCTCCGGGCTGCCAGCCCCTCTGCGGTTAGGGAGCCACCCCTCTTCACTCTGCCCAAGGAGGCGCTCTCGACGTGCAGTGAGTGTGGTGGGCACAGCATTGACCTCGGAGGGTTGGAGGGGCCGGCAGAGCAGAGCAGGCAGCCGTGTTTGCAGCACACGTTGGCAGGAATCCCAGTTTCCGTGGATACCCAGAGATGCTGCCACTATGTCTTGACCAAGGGCACAAGCAAGATGAAAAGTAAGCAGCAGGCAGAGAGACCAAACACCGGGGAGCATGCGGGAAGCTGTGGATAGAAACAGACTAACCCAAAACTGTCCACTTCCCCGGGAGGCCGAGCTTGCTTAATCTGCAGCGTTTTCAGTGGGAAGAGAGTTCAACCGCAGCCTTTCTATGTGTGTTTAGAGTCTGCTGTCTATACCTGAGACCTGCAAAGTGGCTTCCTGGTTGGCCTCAGGAGAACCAAGGACTTTTTAAAACTGCTTGAAAAAATGTGTAATGTTGTTCCCCCCGGGGGATGGCCATGCTGCAATCCCTTCTCCTCCACTCTCCTCTCAGGATCTTCGGCACTCACACACAAGTGCCCAGTGTGAGTTTAAGCCACTGGGTCCAGGACTCACACTGCGGTCAACTACATGGGAGTCCAGTGACATAGCTATTTTGCCAACTACTGGTCCCCATTGTCTCAATTTTCATCAAGTCCGGAGTTTAAAAATTCTTCCGCTTTGCAGTGTTTATTGCTATTACGAAACAGCAGGTGCCCCTGGCAGTGGGCTACAACAGCTTGGTTTTGAGTGGGGGCAAAGCCAAGAAAGCAGCGCCTTGGCCGGACTGACCTACTGAGGTTTGGCCACACCCGAGTATGTGAAAGAGTAGAGCGAAGGCTGCAGACTCAGATCGTTACTGAGGCTCAGCAGCTTCCGGCAGTCAGGGAACAGCTCAGGGACAACGTGATAAAAGTCAACGAAAGCCACTCTCCTGGGGAGACTATGCCAGGTCTTCCAGATCTCCAAGAAAATCCAAAGATCTGAATTGTTAAACAAAAGTAGATTTCAAGTTAAGAGTATCCAGACCAGCCTCGGTGGCTGTAATGCTGGAAGCCACATGGTCAACCGTGGTTTGGATCCCAAACTGACCGAAACGGACCGAAACGGACCGAAACGTTCCAGGAGCATCCCAAGACCCAGGAAACTGGACGGTTGGGGAGGGGGAGACCGTGGTGTGACAAGACCTTTTTTCAGAAGGTCTCTTTCTCGCTTTTTCGCTCTCTCTCACTCATACTTATATTCATGCTATCTGTCATAAAATAAATTAAAAAAAAGAATATCCAGAAAAAGAACTATAAAATGTGAGGCTATTTATCTCCTTGATGCACAGCTAACAATAAATCTTACATTGGGGTGACATTTTTAAAGTCTTCTAAAATTTAAGATTTATAGAACTCTGAAATTATTTTAATTACAAAGACTATGTAAAAATAGGCAGTGGGAAACTCCTTCCTCCTTGAAGAGGTGGCTGGTCATTTCGTGTACTCTGGACTGTCACTCGGAAGGAGTTGAGGAAGCGCGCCCTGTAGGTGTCTGGGGGACCTGGTCCCTGTTGTCTGCAGTGGACAGATGGAACTGTGACATTTCTAGATTGCAGAGTAGCTGGTATTTTTAGAAAACAACATTTATTGTGTATGGCTAGAGAAAGAAGGGGTGAAAGGGAAATGAGCTATACAGAGCCCAGGCTGCGGGTCCGTTCCTTCTCTGAGAGGGAAGAGTGGGGAACGCGTCAGACAGCAGCTGACAGACCCAGGCTTAGGACCCGGCGGGTGGGAAAACGTGGGGTGCTATGTTGGCAACAGAGACACGTGTACCAGGGTGAGAACCGAGTTTCCAGTTTGCCCCGGGACACATGCCTAGACTCAAACACACGCAGCCTGACTCGGCCGCACCCAGGAGGCCCTTCCTGGCCCCGTAGCTAATGGGCGATGTCGGAGGAGAGCCCCGGAATCATGGGTGGGCTACGTCCATTCTCTGAGGGATCCAGCACTCGCTTCACAGATGCCTGACGCCTCGTTCCCTGCCTGAGTTCCAACGAGAGTCAGCAGGTGATTAGTGACAGCGTGTTCAAAAAAGCTTACTTTATGAACATAATTAGGGCATGATTTTATGTGCATTGGGACTCAAAAGGTTGGTGGTGCCACCACAGTATCCACCCTAGGGCCCAGCCTGACATAGGGGATACTCGTCACGATGCTGTGAACCACTGGGGGATAACGGCACACCTACTTATTTATTTATTTATTTTGGAGAGGCTACCTGCTACCTGCCCGACTCCGGAAATATACGTTCATTAAAAATAGACATTTTGAGGGACCACCAGTTAGTATAATGGCTATGTCGCTGAACTCCCATGTCGTCAATCGCGGTTTGAGTCCTGGACCCAGTGGCTTAAACTCATGCCAGGTGCATGTACGTGTGTGCCCAAGATCCCGAGGGAAGAATGGAGGAGAAGGGATTGCGGCGTGGCCATCTCCCCTGGGGGGGGTGATTTCTCACTTTCTGTCTCTCTGTCTCTCTCTGTCTGTCTGGCGAGTGCACACGCCCTTTAGCAAAAACCTCTCAAAAAAAAAAAAAGATTAAAAAAAAAAAAGACTTTTTTTCATTGAAAAATTTACTGTACAAAATCTTTTTGTTGAAGTTTATTAGAGGGGCTCTTAATTTCTTACAAGTAAGTAGTTTAAATATTATGAACATTACTACTCATATGTTTCTGAGCTTCATCATTTTGAGGGCAAAATTTTTTTTGAGAGTTTTTTTTTTTTTTTTTTTTTTTTTTTGCTATACGGTGAGTGTACTCACCAGAAATACAGAGAGAGAAAGAGAGACAGAAAGCGAGAAATCACTCTCCGGGGGATGGCCATGCTGCAATCCCTTCTCCTCCATTCTCCTCTCGGGATCTTAGGCACGCACGCACATGCGCCTGGTGTGAGTTTAAGCCGCCAGATCCGAGAGTTGAACCGCAGTTGACTACATGGGAGTCCAGTGACATAGCCATTAGGCCATCTGCTGGTCTCCACACTTATTTTAAAAGCTATTTAAAAGCTCAGCATCGTCAGGGGAACCAGCAGTTAGTGTAATGGCTATGTCGCTGGACTCCCACGTAGTTGACCGCGGTTCACATCCCGGACCTGGTGGCTTAAAACTCACACCAGGTGCGTGTGCGTGCATGCCCAAGATCCCGAGAGGAGAATGGAGGAGAAAGGATTGCGGCGTGACCATCCCCCCTGGGGGGTGATTTCCTGCTTTCTATCTCTCTGTCTCTCTCTGTCTGTCTGGCGAGCGCACGCGCCCTATAGCAAAAACCTCTCAAAAAAAAAAAAAAAAAAAAAAAAAAAAAGAAAAAGCTCAGCGTCATCAATTTAAACTGCCTCTGTGGGGTCTAGACAACTCATTAGTTTATTCGCTATAAAATTTAGGTGTTCCAATTTCTTTCTTTCTTTCTTTTTGTCTTCCTTTCTTCTTTTTTTTAAGTCTTTTTTTCTAGAGGACACGCTCTCTCAGCAGAGAGTAAGAGAGGGGGAGAGGAGAACCCACCCCTCATGGAGAATGACCACACTGCAGTCTCCTCTCCATCTCCCCCTTGTTTTGGGATTTTGGGCACACATAACGTGGGCATAGCATACTTTTCAAACCACAAGGTCCAGGACTTGAGTTTCATGGTTGGCCACGTGGGATCCGGCTGCCTTTAACTGCCAGGCCATGGAGCTAGCCCACGTGTTTCCATTTCAAAGCCCAGTCCTGGTTTCACGTTTCCACACGTTTCTCTCTGCCCTCTCGAGGTAAGGTATCAGACAGCATCTTCCCAGCAGCCAGTGAGGAAGGCTCAGATCTTATCTGTGCCTGGTGGCCACTTGCCTCCTATGGGTACCTTTGTAATAGTCTCTGAGGTGGTAGAAAAACAAAGACAATTCCTGTCCACGTGACAAGAAAATCATTTGGAATGTTTATTTCTTATCAGCCTAAAATAAAGAGAGATTTTCTTCTCATGCCAGGCATATGAGTGTGTGTGCCCAAAATCCCGAGAGGGGAATGGAAGAGAAGGGACTGCAGTGTGGCCTTCCCCCCGAGCAGTGGTTGCTCACTTTCTGTCTTTCTCTCTCTGACTCTCTGGCAAGCATGCACACCCTATAGCAAAAATCTCTAAAAATTTTTTAAAAATCGTTTCTTCATTCTGTGTTGTCATTTGTTTGCTTTTTCCCCTCCTTTCATTAAAATTTTCAAAATTTCTTCTATTGTTTTTGTTTGCCTATAAAATGCATGTATGTTCATTTATACCAGAGTTTAATCCAGAAATACACTAGATTCCACAAAACACAGCCAACAGATAATAAAGAAACTAGAATTTTAAATTTAATTCTTCAGGTTTTAAGAGACATCCTACACTTTTTCATGAATGTCTAGAATCTTCTACCAGAGAATTAGAAAAAATAATCAGACATTCATAAATGCCCTCAGCATATCTGGAAACAAAAGGTTAGTCTTTAATGATATTAGATAAAACTATAATGTAACTCGGATATGGAGTTAATATGTAAAAAAAAAAAGTTTCTTTTTCTTAAACTTTTTTTCAGACACACACAATGGCTCTTTAATTAAGAGTCAAATTTTTAAACTAGCGCTAATTAAACCGATGCTGTTATTGAGAAAGATTGCAGATCCCGATGCATTGATTCACACCAAGTAATAGCTATTATTACAGTGAAGTCAACCCTTCTGGGAAAGCAGAACACAAACCCTGAACTTAAATAAGACTCAGCGTTGTTCTAAAAAGGGTGTGAGTCAATATTTAATCAATCAGAACAAATGTGTTTTTGTATAAAAATTTAAACACACGAAATGAACACCTTGAGACGTTTTCGGAATATGGAGAGCTAAGACTGTCCAAATCACCACGGTCTTAGCTCATGAGTAAAAGCCTCCGCTGTTGTGGGCTGCGGAAGAGCAGCCCGGTATAGACAAACCCTGATAGGGCCATAGATCACAGTAATAACATTTGCAATAAACAATAACAGAACAAAGCAGACATCTATAAGAATCCCACGAGGAATTGACGTTATCCATAATTTTTCTTTACATTTGAGAAACTATGGCAGTAAAGCCCATTACATTCAATGGCACCAATTAGTTTCTGCAACTTTTAATGACATCTTTCTGAGTAAAAACCTCACATAATACCCTGAGCGCATGATTGATAGCACTTTAGGTTTGATTTGTACTGGATTCCGGATTTTTTTTAGTATTTTTAAAGAGTCCCTCTGCAGCCAATCAAGCAATCAACATGAAATACTCAGATTCTCTCTTGAAAAAGTACAAGAAAACAGAAAAGACAATGCGGCCTCCTCCCCGGCGAACAGACGATCGGGATGTTATTTAAGTCGTTTTCTGGATGACGGATTACAGAGATTTTTATTCCAAGAGAAAATGACGGTCAAAGAAAACCATTTAATCCTCGTTGTATCCAGGATATCAGAATAGAATGCTACCCACATTTAACGGTTTGTAAGACCTGATTTCCTTCTGTCGACTCTCCTAGACCTTAGCAGGTAGTATTTCTCCATATCCTGGAACATACCCCGAGTTTATAATATCAACGAGAGGCTTTACACAAACAGGACCACACACGGAGTCACGCATGTTTTTAGTGGGCATGACCGTGGGAAGGAACCCTTGATTAGCATGGGTTTTGTCAGAGCTTCTTTCTGCTTTAATAATAAGAGCGCCAGTCAAAACTGGGTTTAGTCATTTACAAAATAAGTTTGCAACCTGAGTAGTGAGTATATTTAGTATTATACTGGAAAGGACAGCTTTCTGCCTTCAAGGGGTTTACTATTTAGAAGAAATCCTGAAAAAAGGGCAGTGTAGACAAAAAGCTACAAAGCAGGTTTATAGGTAACATCTACACAGCAAAAATGCCCCAGCAGAGACCCAGACCGCCCCCTTCTCTGGGATGACCATGAGGAGAGTATGGTGATTGGGAGGACAAAGCATTCATTCATTCTGGAAGTATTTTCTGTCTATTTTAGTGCAGACACTGTGCTAAATTCTTGTCCTCAGGGAATTATAAACTACCGGGAGACAAGTTTAAAAAGGGTAACTTGCATGTCCCAGGGCACAAAGAAGGTTGTGGAGTTGGGATTACCCAATTCATTCCAAAATCCTATGTAAACATGTTTCAGCCCATGCAAAAATAATACACAATAAAGGACATTGGATTTCATGACTTAGTGAATAAAAATGAAAATTAGCAAAAAATATTATTTTCCTTTGTTTGCTGTGGCGTACGTGCACTTGCTAGAGAGATACTTGAGAAATGAAATGCATCCTTGACTTTAAATTCCGGTAGATTTCCTAGAATTACCTAACATATTAGCAGGGAATTCCAGATTACTCAGCAGTTACTCAAACCGCACACCTCTGCTGAAAAGTTAGGTTTTGGATGACAGAGAGCTAGATTAGAGATGATAAAATTTTAAGTTTTTCACGACTGTCAATATTGTCACAAAACTGTTGTTTTTATACGACGGCAAGACATGGACCGTATTCTCATATGTGTATTTTTTTTTTGTGATCTCTCTTTAATCCACAGAAAACGACATGAAGTGGAATATATTTCTCAATGGACTCAATCCTTTTTCCACATTGCTTTTATTTGCAAGATGGCTATGTAGCTCGTCATCTCTAAAATGTTACCCTGTAGGTAACTACTGAGGAGCACTGTGCGTTAAAGGGGACCTAAAAATTGGACGCGATAATAACCCTAATCTCCCCATTTTATAAATCTAGAAATTGATGCTGTGAGTGTCAAATGACTCGCCCGTGAGAATGTGTGTGGCGAACCAGGACACGGTGTCAGAGGCCAGGCTCCTAGTAAACTATACCAGCATTTGCTGGTCACTCGATGGCATCAAAATGGTAGTAAACGAGAAATAGGGCATGGTACCATTTCCTTTAAAAAAAATTCTGTGAGCGCGGCCAGCAGATGATGTAGTGGTTGAGACGCTGGACTCCCACATGGCCACCTGCAGTTCGAATCCCAGAGGCAGCAGCTTGAAACTCACACCGGGAATGTGTGTGTGCATGCCCAAAGTCCTGAGAGGAGAATGGAGGAGAAAGGGATTATGGTGTGGCCATCCCCTGGAGGTGATTTCTTACTTTCTCTCTGTGTCTCTAGCGAGCACGCACACCCTATGGCAAAAATCTCTAAAAAAAAAAAACACACACAAAAATCTGTGTGCGTCGATTTAGACTGGAGTATTCTTTTGCTGTCATCGCTTAAGAAGATTCAAACTAAACCTTGCCCAGAAAGATCAAGCTCAAACTTAAAGTGGCTTCCCCAGTACTTTTCTGAATAGTGTCGGCCCTTGTCATTCCCCTTACCGGAGACTGAGTCATTAATGGCCATTCGTCCTCCTTCTGTAAGACAAAGTGTACCCGATGGATTTGAAAAGTCTATTTTCTTATTCACCTAAAGCAAGCTAAGAAACAGAAAAAGGCATGTTGAGAAGACCAAAGGAGAAGAAATAAAGGAGGTAAGGTGGGCACAGAGGAGGACGGGAGTGAGAAGCTGACCTCACGTGTGCTGAGAAAGCGCTCCGCACCCTTTCTGACGCCAGTTACCCACACACAGAAAGCCGAGCTGCGGAGCACGTGGGGAAACTGGTGCCCTGGGAACTCTGGTGACAACGCGAAACGGTGTGGCCTCTGGGGAAAACGATATGGTAATTCTTCAGCAAATTAAACACGAATTACCAGATGATCCTTTTAGAGATTTGTTCATGACCAAGTTGCAAAAAATCACTATTTATTAAATGACTCTGCTTCTGGGTGTAGACCCAAAGGGAGTGAAGTCAGGGACTCAAAGAGAGGTTCACATAGCCATGTCCCTTCTTCACAGCAGCCGGCAGGCCGAGGCAACCCGAGCACGGACTGATAGCAGATGGATACAGTGTGGTCTGGACACATGACTGTCACTCAGCCACGCCAAGGACGGCAGCGCTGCCCGTGCTACAATCCAGAGACACCGTGACGATGCGGTGGTAGGTGGAAAAAGCCCGTCCCTAAAGGTGTGCTGATGAATCCGCTGATTTGAGATGTGTATAGCAGAGCCAGGAAGTAGAACGGTGGCTGGAAGAGGAGCTAGGAGGCGCTGTCTACGGGTACAGAGTTTCAGTTCAGAAGATGAAAATGTTCTGGAAATGAACAGTGCGAGGGGTGCACAGCAATGCGAATGTATTTAACACTACAGAACGGATGTATTTGGAATAGTTAAAATGAGGGACTAGCTAATGGTGTGATGGTTGCGTCGCTGGACTCTCACACAGCTGACTGCGGTTTGAGTCCTGGACCCGGCAGCTTGAAACTCACACTGGGTGTGTGTACGTGCATGCCTAAAATCCCACAAGGAGAAGGGATTATGGTGTGGCCATCCCTTCTGGGGAGTGATTTTTTCACTTTCTATTTCTCTGTCTCTCTGGCAAGTGCATACACTCTATAGCAAAGATCTCTCTAAAAAATGGTTAAAATGATACATTTTATGCCACGCATACTTTACTGCAATAAAAAGGAAAGCACTGAGGGGAAATTTATGAAATGTCAAAATGTAAAGGACTCTTAATACGTCGAAAGTTACTAAAAAATAAAAGAGCTCTCTGAAGTCGTATTCATTATTTTCAGAAAAGGTAATTATTTTTAGTAGCAAGTAAATGAGTGCACTCTTTGTAGCTTAGAAAATGTATCAAGGATTTCAGAATTATATACCCTCGGAGCCAGAATATCTTCTCCCTTGTGTAGTACAATGTTTGCTTTGATTATTTCTATTCGAAAATAAATAGCCGAGTCTTTACTTTTTCAATACTCTTTCTAATCGATCTAAAGACAGCAGGCATGAAATATTTGCTCTTTCTATTCCTTTACAGTGAGTTTTTCTTTAATTACAGGAGAGTCTCATTATAAATACACTCTGGGTTATCAGGCAGCATCGGCGATTGGGTACTTAGCTGGAATGCCAAGTTTATTTTAGTCTTTACAGCTCCTACCTTGCAAGGGCATTCCAATTTTCCCATAAACCTGTTAGAGAGGAGGCAATGGCCTTTATTAAATGATAGACTACCATCCATTAGCACAGGTGATCTGAGTAACTACTTCAAGCTATTTCAAGCAGTGCTCATCTTTACCAGCAAAAAAATACAGTGTGAGATGGACGCTTGTTCTGTCACCACTGGAGGAGACACCGTTATCCTGCAGGGACTTTAGGATGCTGCTGCTATGCACTGGTCACACACGCTGCTGCCGAGATGCAGGCCTGACCAGTCAGTCTTCGCCCCAGACGACTCTACTGTTCAACAGAGGAACGATGTGAACACGTCTTGGTTAGCTCGTTTTATGGAATTTTGTGGTTGAATAGTTCAGATGAGTGCTGAACCGGTATTGTAAGAAAAATGTGTCCTTTTAAACATATTTCCACCTCTCTGTCTCACTCTTTTTGTTCATGTTAAGAGTATATGCAGGGGGCCAGCTGGTGGCATGGTGGTTAAGGGTGCTAGACTCCCACATGGCTGACCGTGGTTTGAGTCCTGGACCGGGCGGCTTGCTTTCTCACTTTCCCTCTCTCTCTCTCACTCTGTCCCTTTTGGGTCTAAATAAATAAATAAAGCTAAACAAAAAATTCTTTTTTTTTTTTTTTTTTTGGAGAGGTTTTCGCTATAGGGCATGTGCGCTCGCCAGAGAGACAGAGAGACAGAGAGATAGGAAGCGAGAAATCATCCCCCAGGGGGGATGGTCACGCTGCAATCCCTTCTCCTCCATTCACCTCTCGGGATCTTGGGCACGCACGCACACGCGCCCGGCGTGAGTTTTAAGCCACTGGGTCCGGGACGTGAACCGCGGTCGACTACGTGGTGTGGGAGTCCAGCGACATAGCCATTACGCTAACTGCTGGTTCCCCCCCACTTTTTTTTTTGAGTGAGAGTTTTTTTTGTTGTTGTTGTTGAAGTTTTTGCTATAGGGCGTGTGCTCTCACCAGACAGACAGAGAGAGACAGAGAGACAGAAAGCGAGAAATCACCCCCCAGGGGGGATGGCCACGCCTCAATCCCTTCTCCTCCATTCTCCTCTCGGGATCTTGGGCATGTATGCACATGCGTCCGGCGTGAGTTTAAGCCACTGGGTCTGGGACTCGAACCGCAGTCGACTACATGGGAGTTCAGCGACATAGCCATTATGCTAACTGCTGGTCCCGAGAGAGGTTTTTGCTATAGGCCGTGTGTGCTTGCCAGAAAGAGAAAGACAGAGAGGGACAGAGAGACAGAAAGTGAGAAATCACTCCCTGGGGAAATGGCCACGCTGCAATCCCTTCTCCTCCATTCTCCTCTCGGGATCTTGGGCACGCATGAACACGCACCTGGTGTGAGTTTAAGCCACCAGGTCCGGGACTTGAACCACGGTCGACTACATGGGAGTCCAGCGACATAGCCATTATGCCATCTGCTGGTTCCCCGCCCCCCCAAAAAAATTCTTTTTAAAAGAAAAAAGTATATGCAGGACAAGCAGATGGCCTCGTTGGACTCCCACAGAGCTGACCATGGTTCGAGCGAGTCCCAGACCAGGTGGCTTCAAGCTTATGCTGGCTGCATGTACGTGCATGTGTGCCCCAAATCCCGAAAGAATGGAGGAGAAGGGACTGCAGTGTGGCCATCCCCCCCGGGGGGTGATTTCTCACTTTCTGTCTCTCTGATGAACACAGGAGCCCTATATCAAAATCTATCTAAAAAAAAAAAAAACAAACAAAAAAAAAAAACAAGAGAAAGAGAGAGAGAGAGAGAGAGAGAGACCCTCCACAGGGCCTGTCGTGCTCCAGGCCCCGTCCTCCAGTCCTCCAGCTCACTAGAATCCTGGCCACAAGAGTGCGCACATGGTGTGTTTGGAAGTCAACCAGGCGTGGGACCCGCATCGTGGTTGACAGGTGGCTTTCAGCTCCGCAGCGATGTGTGCTCTGACGACACCCGGAGGCTGGGCCCACCTCCATCATGCTGTGAGAACCAAAGCCCTGTTCCTCCAGCTTATTCTCTGCTAACACGGCGTGGCCACTCCGGTGTCTTCAATAACGTCATGCCGCTCTTTCAGGAGTCTCTGTCCAGGCCAGCAGCTCGATTGTTTAGTACGGAAATGTCTCACAGTGACGGGGGTGATGGGCACCACCGGGTGATCCCGGAGCACCTGGAGGCCCGGGTCGGAGCCTAGATCAGCTGGGACATGCCAGGTGCACCTGCGTGAGCCTGAGATTCGGGCTGGCTGGGAGGCCGCGGGGTGAACTGCAGCACGGCCAGGCCCCGTCGAGCGTGCTCTCTGTGTCTCTCAAAATAAATAATAAATTACCTTAAGAAAAAAGGAACTTCCTGAAGCCCTATCAGCTCTTGAATAGAAAGCCTGAGGAGGCAGGTGACATCCCAGAGCCCTTACCTCCAGATCCTGCTGCTCCCACAACCCCAAACTACTCTCTCATGATCCTTACCCAGTCTTACACGTCTCCACTTGAAAGGCCTGTCTAAACTTGGCTTCAAAACCCCAACAAGTGAGACCGTGCCCTTCCCTGAAGTCTGTGGTTTGCATAATAGCCGGATGGTGGAAACAAGCAGTCCTCGAAACTCATCAACGGAAGAGTAAAGACAGCGCTGTATATTTGCACAGTGAAATACCGTCCAGCGTAAAAAAAGAGTGAATGACCCACCCGTGGCACCACAGGAACGCGCCTCGAACACACCATGCTAGGAGAAAGAATCCAGATATCAAGGGTCACGGAGTGCACGATTCTGTTTATATAGAATAACCAGGATAGGTAAAGGCTGACCATGGCCAGGCCTTTGGGCGGTGGTGGAGAGGCGGCTGAGTAACTGTGGGGTTTTCTCTGGGCTGATACAAATGCTTTGAAACTAGGTTGAGTCTGCAAAATATTCCGGGTGTGGGACATGAAACTGCCTTGTATACTTTAACCGAATCGGCTTCGTGTGACGCGGATTTCACCTCGGTTTACAAAACTGTTTCAAGTCTGTGGGGATGGAGCTCTCTCCTACCTAGATCAGCAATAAATTCACTGCTATCCTAGCTGTCCTAGCGATTAGGGGAACTAACATCAGCAGCTACAATTTACGCCGGAATCGTAGTCCTATTTGGGTTTTGCTAAAATAGACTACGACCCCTTCCCCGGGCCTCTCAGGACTTCCAAAGCTAGCATTGGGGTTTCTGCTTCCTCTCCCTGTGAAGAACTCTCCCTTCTGGCCACACTTTACCCTCCTGTTCCATCTGCCTTACTTTAATGACCTTTAAGCCCTTGTTGGTTCTGAGCCACCCTTTTTTATAATATGAGCCTCTGTTTGGCACCTCGACACTTCTAGCTCAGAGTCAGCTTTTTCTTTATTATCATCAGTTCTTTCAAAATAAAATGGCGGGGCCAGCAGGGAGCATGGTGGTTAAGGTACTGGACCCTCATGTGGCTGATGGCGGTTCAAGCCCCAGACGCGGTGGGTTGCTTTCTCACTTTCCCTCTCTCTCTTTCTCTCTTTGGCCCTCTCTGGCAAGCACATGTGCCCTGCAGCAAACTTTAAAACAAATAGATAAATACTTCTTTAAAATCTAAATAAAATGGTAGGATTAATGCATATACAGTCGGGGGGGTTGTTTTTGCTGGTTTGTAACCTTTCTTTATTTTTGGAAAAATGTCAGTTCTTGCGTTGAAAGTACAGCTCCCTCTCAAGTCACGTTGAGCAAGGAGCTGTACTGCGAAGACCCTGGGCGCAGGTGAACGGAATGGGGCTGGAATGGCAGGGTTGAGCCCAGGTCGGTCTCTCTGTTCCTAAGTGTGAGTACGAGAGGTGTGACCACGTCAAGAGATAACTCCCCGTTCCTACCTCCCCTGTGCACTGTGACGCTTTCCCCCAGGTGGCTTGCCCTAACCGACTGTCATCCCAGGGTTCCTGGCGGCTTCTCAATTCGATCAAAGCCCAACACAGCCGTGCGCGGGCACGGGAACAAGCGTAGTGTGGAGATGCTTCTCGTTCTCCCATCCTGTCATCTGTTCCCTCCCTCGTTGCAAAACACACTCAGATCTCAACGTGGCCTACGTCCTGGGTAATTCACCTAAGTGTGTGTCTGGTTGTTCAGAGACGACTGTTTCAGCCTGAAGCCCAATTCGGTAGATTTATCTCGACAATTACAGAGCTTTGATCACCCTAGAATAGGTGGCGTCATGTGATCGGTAGCTGTCCCTCCCCAATGCACTTCCCTTATCAGGATACATGTCTGTTGATTTGTGGGAAGCTGGCTGTTTTTCGTTCCTGACAAACTCCAGTGATTAAAATGTAGTGGCTTGCTCTTGTTCCCTGATAAAGGTGACAGCTGCAGAGTTTCCAGTGGTGGTGGATATCGTCCATGCAGATTGCTTTTTAATGAAAGCAATATATTATCTTACCTAGAGACCCTGAAGCCCTACCTTGTTAATGTATTCTAGCTTGGCACCACATTTATCTATAAATTAGTTGTATTAAACACACTCCTTACTATTTATCCAGCCTTTAAAGAGTTTTTCTAGTGAGAGGACTTTGCCCTCTTTCTTCAGCTTAAATATTATTATAGTCAATGACAGCCCCACCAATATTTTAAAGCGCTGTGTTGCGTAAAACATTCCTAGGCTGGAAGAATATTACTCCAATTACCTATCTACTCAATAATGTGATAATCCTTCACCACAGTTAACCATTAAAATAAGAGCAAAAAAAGAATAAAAAAGAGTGCTTGACTTTAGTTGAGTGTCCTGAAAGTATGCAATCACTCTAAAGCAAAGTCCACTAGTTAGCATGGGTAGAGAAATAAAAAAGAAGAGAGCAAGGCTGGCCCTGTGTCCCTGTAGTTTATGGACATCAGACCCCACATGGCCAACCACTGTTCAAGTCCCTGTGCTGGTGGCTTGAAAAACACTCCAGGCCCACGTGTCTGTGTGCCCCAAATCCCAACAGGATGGGGAGATGGAGGAGAAGGGATTATGACATGACCATGCCCCCTGGTGGTGGTGGTGGTGGTGGGGCTTCCTCATTCTCTTCTCGCTCATGGCCACGGCATGTGCCCTCTGTCAATTACCAAAAAGAAAAAGCAAAAAAAAAAAAAGTAAAATTTAGGATATAAAGGTTTAAGCTTTGAGTGGTGGGTACAAAACTTCTTAGCCACATGTAGAAAAATAAAAAGAAAATCCTGTCATAGTTTAAAACTCAATTATCTCCCAATATGCAACTTCTGCTGTCTTCACCTCTCACCGGGCTAACAGCGCAGGGTCTCTTGGGAGTGGCCACAGTCCTGCCCCAGTCAATGGCGCCCATTGTTCTCGCGGAGGAAGACACCACAGGGAGATGCAGGCGCCGTGCTGGGGCTCTGGAATCACCGGCACCAGGCCCCTGTAATGACCCATGAGCAAAAACTGGAAACAAACAACTATTTTGCTGAATGTGTCCTCTCTGACCTAAACCCAATATTAAACTTTTTACAGAACTATAAATCAAATCCATTAAAAACAAAAAACCCAGTGAACCGGTCTGAACTAAATCCAAACCTACATATTTTCTAAAATAACTGAACTGTAACAAAACTAAAATATCAAAATATTCTCCAACCTGAATCGATATTTCATTTGGTTCAAGGCTCTGAAGCACGTTTTCTATTTCAAGATGAGATTATTGGTAAGTGTTAACCACGACTTGAAGGAGGAAAGGCTGCGGGGAAGTTAATGCCCTATTTAGTACTGAGAATAAGTAATAAAAGTGTGCAGTAAACTGTAAAATATGCATTTTATAAATAATGTAAGTAAACATACAATCATTCAGAGGAATCAAAAAAATACGTTAAAAAGAAACAAATGCAGTAATCAAATGTGAGAAAAATTGAGAGGGCCCAGGAGGACGGTTTCACAGTAGAGAAAACATAAAAGCAAATACATAGTTAGGAGCTTCAAAAAGTTTATGACAAATGCATAGTATAGAACAATTATGCATGGATTTTTTGCACTAAAATAAACTTACACTTGAATTTCATTTTTCCACAATCTTTTGGAATTCCTTTTGCATTAAGCGCTATTAACATCAACTTATATACATTTTTTAGAACATTATTTTTTTTTTTAAGTTTTCTATCGGGCACATGTGCTCACCAGAGAGAGACAGAGAGAAGGAAAGTGAGAAATCAAGCCACCAGGTCTGGGACTTGAACCACTATTGGCCTCGTGAGAGTCCAACACCATAACCACTATGCCACCCAATAGCCCCAACATCCACTTACATTTTAGATTCAAGAGAATTAGATTTACCCTGGCTAGAATTTCTTTTATTTGCAGGGTTTTTTTTCTTTTCTTTTGCTAATTATGAATGATAGAAAATAGTAGTAAATAGAAAATAATTTGATGGTAACTTTTGGTCAGTATGAATAAGAAATCATAAAATTCAGAAGTCTGCTATTTGTATTTTTTAAAAATATTTATTCAATTCTATTTGTTATTATTATTATTATTATTATTTTAATTTGATCGCTCAGAGACAGAAAGAGCAAAAGGGAAAGTAAGAAAGCAAGCTGCCAGGTCTGGGACTCGAACCACGGTCGGCCATGTGGGAATCCAGTGCCCTTAACCACTTACTGGCCTGCTATTTATATTTTTAAGTTATCCCAGGCATACTAAATTTTTTATTATTATTATTATTATGGGGTCAGTAAGTGGCCTGGAGATGAAGGCATCTGAATCCCAATGGCTGACTCCAGAGTTTGAGTCTGGACCTGGTGGCTTGAAAATCACACTGGACATATGCATGCCCAAAATCCTAAGAGGAGATTGGAGGAGAAGGGTTTGCTGTGTGACTATCCATCCTGGGGGGTGATTTCTCACCTTTCCTCTCTCTTTCTGTCTCTCTCTGGTGAGCCCATGTGCCCGATAGTGAAAACAAAACAGAACAACAACAACAAAATGATTAATTTTATTTATTTATTTGGAGAGAGACAGACACCTCTGGCAGTCTCACCACACCGCTCTTACGCCAGCTTCTCAGCAGCCAAGATCACAGTGTACATGGCATGCCTGGCATTTTCAGGTCACTTGGATCTCAACCCAGGACTCCCTGTGGCTCCAGTTTCATGTAGTAGTGCCCTCCCACTTGCACCGCCACAGCTGGGCCTGACTCCAACATTTTTCATGATGTCCTTTATTTTAATTTATTTTTTAAAGGTATTTGCTATGGCGCATGCAATCTCCAGAGACAGACAGTGAGAGAGAAAGTGAGAAATAACCCCCAGAAGAGATAGCCATGTCATAGTCCCTTCTCCTCCATTCTTCTCTCAAGATTTTGGGTATGCATGCATACACACCTGGAGTGATTTTCAAGTTGTTGGGTCCAGTACTCTAACCATGGTTGGCCATGTGGGAGTCCAATGCCTTTATCACTGTGCCACCTGCTAGCCCTGTAAATTGTTCTTTTGTGGCGTAGAAACATGAATATACCTCTACAAATAACTGAAATTTATTTACACATTATATTTAGCTATGCTCTGGTAGATAGACACGTATGTTCGCACACGTGCACACACACACACACACACACACACACACACACATTTACCCAGTGAAGTCTGGATTCTTGTCAATGGTATATCATTAGAAAAATGATGACAGGGGACCAGCAGTTAGCATAATGGCTATGTCGCTGGACTCCCAAGTAGTTGACCCCGGTTCGCGTCCTGGACCCAGTGGCTTAAAACTCACGCCAGGCGCGTGTGCATGCGTGCCCAAGATCCTGAGAGGAGAATGGAAGAGAAGGGATTGCGGAGTGGCCATTCCCCCTGGGGGGTGATTTCTCGCTTTCTGTCTCTCTCTCTCTGTCTGTCTGTCTGGTGAGTGCACGCGCCCTATAGCAAAAACCTCTCCAAAAAAAAGAAAAAAGAAAAAAGAAAAAAAAATGATCACAGGGCATAGAGTCTGCTAATCCACGGTTTTTCTAACAGCTTCAAGTAAACCAGGAGTCCCAATAAGAATATCACATCTTCAATCGGTCTCCTAGGGCTGTAATGAGAAATTAGGCATCTGATAGGTGTTTGGAATACTTGTGAGATAGTTTAATTATTCTCCATTTCTGGAAGAGTCTCTTTTTCATAACTGTGAGAAGACTTTTCCTCAAGGATGGTCTCCAATCAGTATGTAGCGGGAACTGTTAGCAGTTGCTACGCACGTTTCCTGGTCTTCCAGACACAGCTAACGCGCGTTTCCCAGCCTCCTGCAAGAGGAGCCCTCTGGTCCAGTTCCACCCAGGAATAGAAGCAGAGGGCATGTGTGATGTGTTTCCGGTTTCCCCAGAAATTATTTGTGCTCTTTTCGTTTCCATGGGTCTTGGCAGCCACACGTTAAAGGTGGTAGAACTGTAATAGGAAAGGTTCTTGTCCACCTGATCACCATTTCAGACAAACCCCCTGGTACTCAGGAAAAGTGGTTTGGGTTGTACATGAGCAATAAGTAATGTTCTCTTCTTTGAACCTGTTGAAACTTGAGGGGTTATTTTTAACAGGATTACCTTCATATCCAATTTTTTTAATAATGAAGAATTGGAAACAAACCAAATGCCCGACATAGCTGTGGTGACTCTCTGTCCCAGTGGAGATCACTGAGAATTTCAATGTTTCCCTCGTATTGTTCTAGATAGTCTTTGTTTTCTGCAACACACACACATACACATATGTATATATACACATGCATATATAACACTTGTAATTAATACATAAAATTCATTTTTATTTTATAAAGATCACAGTAAACATGTATAACTTGATAATGCACAGTGTTGATAGCATCCAGAAATGGTGAATATTTTTAGTAAAAGAAAATTTTTGTGCTCATAAGTGGAATAAGTAGGTCAGAAGAAAAACGATCTCTTTCCTTTTTGTTTTCAGTTTAATTTGACTATATTCCATGGAAAACTGAATTTTCCATTGGAAGAAATTATGTGGATTTGACGTGGAAGCTATGTTATTGGCAACTTGCATTCGCCATCTTAAAAGTATTTGTGTGTGTGTGTGTGTGTGTGTGTGTGTGTGCGTGTATGTCTGTGTGAGAGAGAGAGATCTAATAGGAATCAAATCTAGTCTTGATCAAGCAAAGGACTGTGGCATTGCTAGATTCTTAATACTCCCAAAAGTTATATTGAATGGTTGCCTAATTGCCCTGGAAAATATTGGACTGTTGGAAAAGTGATGTATTTTTTCTTTTATTTTTTTCTATACAAAAATGCGTCATTACTTTTCTGGAAAATCTGATAGAAAGAATCAACTAATTGGGGATTACATAAGACAGAAGATCATATCCAATTTTCTTTGATATTCACCAACTTTAATTTAAGGACCAGCTGTGTGATTATTTCCCCTCTTCATGATGGCCATTCTTTCTATTATATAATGAGCTTTAACTCATCCACTTTTATTAAAGCTAGAAGACTGCCTTTTATTTCCATAGTATGTTCTGTCTCAACTGACTCATACAGAACCAACATGATTCAAATAAGGAAAATCAATATTGATTGTGAAGTCCATACTGAATGTGTATGGATAACAGGACGTGACCCAATATGTAATTTAGATATTTCCAGAGCTACGGGTTGAACTATTTGCTTACTAAGAGTTGTTGAGTTTGATATTGGAATTTTTTTTTTTTTTTTTTTAGATTTTTTTCAGTAGGGTATGTGTACTCACTAGAGAAAGACAGAGCGACAGGGAAAGTGAGAAATCACCCCCCAGGGGTGGTGGCTACACCGTATTCCCTTCTCTTCCATTCTCCTCTTGGGATTTTGGGCATACATGCACATGCACCTGGCATATTTTTCAAGTCACTAGATCTAGGACTTGGCCATGTAGGACTTAACCACCAAGCCATCTGCTGGCTTGTGATATTGGATTTTTTAAAAGTTAATTTATTTCTCTTATGAGCAAGAGAGACACACATACAGAGAGACAGAGACAGACAGAGAGACAGCACCACAGCCCCGGACTCCACGATTCCCTGAGCCTCAGCCAGCTCTGTGGTGGGCATGCACTTGCCTGGTGTTCTCAGGGAGGCTCCCAGATGTGAGCCCAGCTCCTCCCCTGGTGGGTCAGCCTTGCAGAGCCTTGTGTTTTACTGCCTACCAAAGTCTGGCCTCTGATACTTTGTTTTTACCCCGTTACAAGCTAATAGGTTAGTCTGCCATTATTTCATGGATGAAGGCAGAAGACCAAGACTGCTAGGTGGGAAACAAAGGGCTTGGTTACTCACGGCATAGCAAATCCCGGAGTGTCCTCATACTTACACTAGTACCCACTGCTGCCGCGTCTCAGTGCATGGTGTGATGGGCCCGATGGGTGCTCCCGGTGCGTTTCGTCTGAATTGCAGCAGAGGAGCACTGGCGTGAGGGGACCGGCCTGTTTACAGCAGGCAGTAAGTTCCTCTGTCTGGAAGGAGATATGACTGCTTCTCCCAAAGCTGCTGCATGGACAATTGTGAGAAACTGCCTGAATAAAAGAGCAGTTGGGTTCTTGCAGTCTGGGTACACCACATTACTAAAAAAAATGGTTCTTGTCCTTGGATCTAGTATAGGCAAGATAATTATGAAAGATGGGGAAATATGTTATAAAGATGTAAATGCATCTTGGCCTAAGATGATATTACAAGTTCTTATTAATAAAGCTCTCATGCATTTAAAGAAATCGGAAATAGAAATCACAAATGATGCATTCAGGGCCTGGCACGTAAAATAAAATAAAAGGATTGCAATTAGTACACACACTCCATGTAAAGGAAAGACATTAAATGGAAAGACTGAAAACCAAATGCACATTTATAGGTCTTAAGTGACAAAAAGTTCATGAAGCTATGTATAACAGTTTTTAACTCAGGGCTTTTACCTAGTTTTGGTTGCCATTTAAACTATTCTATTTTTGCTCATTTTCAAGAGCTGTTTATCATCAAATGATAACATTGAGGCTGGTGATAGATTCAGTGGTACAGAATTAGATTCCCTCTATTTCCAGAAGGGGCTTCAAAAAAAGCGTGATAGCTACAGGATGTCCAGAAAACATGAACCAGCTCTGTTTTTCTTTCTTTTTTTTTTTTTTTAGAGAGAGATTTTTGTTATAGGGCACATGAGCTTGCTGGAGAAACAGAGAGAAACAGAAAGTAAGGAATTACCCCCTAGCGGGGATGGCCATGCAATAATCCCTTCTCCTCCGTTCTCTTCTCAAGATCTTGGGCATGCACACACCTAATGTGAGTTTTTAAATCACTGGGTCTGGGACTCGAACTGCAGTCAACTATGTGGGAGTCCAGCGACGTAACCATTACACCATCTGCTGGTCCCCAACACTACCTAGTTTTCTAAAGGATTTTCTTCATAGACCATTTCTCCTCTGTCTCAGAAATAAAGCACTTTAGAGGGGACCAGCAGTTAGCATAATGGCTATGTCGCTGGACTCCCATGTAGTCCACTGCAGTTCGAGTCCCGGACCCGGTGGCTTTAACTCATGCCGGGCGCATGTGCGTGTGTGCCCAAGATCCCGAAAGGAGAACGGAGGAGAAGGGATTGCGGTGTGGCCATCCACCCTGGGGGTGATTTCTCGCTTTCTGTCTCTCTGTCTCTCTGAGTCTTTCTGGCAAGTGCACACGCCCTATAGCAAAAACCTCTCCAAAAAAAAAAAAAAAAAAAAAGCACTTTTTCAGTTGTTGCAGATAATAACAAAACTGTCCTAAAAGCTAGTTTCCAAGTTATGACTAACTCCTGAGAAGACCTTTCTTGGTAATAATTTTCAGGTAAAAAGTCCACTACAAACTAAGAAGGGTCTTGATAGCTACAGTATGGATCATGATGCCATTCTTTACGAGATGTTTCTCCAGCATGTTTCGTGAGGCATCAGCTGTTGCTTTTCCTCCAACAGTTAATAGGTTGACTTGCCTGGTTCGCAGCCTGGGGCTGATGGAAGAAGGTGTGGACGGCCTCAGGGGAAGAGCTTTATTGCCTCTCCTGGTATTATCGCATTTAAGGACACCTCAACTGTGGCTCAGGTGTTGAGAAGCCTAGAGTTCCCTAACAGAGCTGTAGCCCCTTACACACACTAGCCAAGTTCAGAAGTTAAACACTTACCTAATGTTCCACATGGAAGTGACTGAGAAATGGCTTATACTCAATTTTTATTGAAAAAACAAATTGTGTTAAAAAATCCCAAAACCTGAGGCCGGCAGGTGGCGTGGTGACTCTCACATGGTTTGAGTTCTAGATCCGGTGACTCGCAACTCAAGCTGGGTGCACATGCGTGCGTGCCCAAAATCCCGAGAGGAGAATGGAGGAGAAGGGACTGTGGCATGGCCATCCCCCCGGAAGGGGATTTTTCACTTTCCCTCTCTCTTCCTCTCTCCAGCGACAGAGGCAAAACCCTTAAAAATGAAAAGAAAATCCCCACAACCCAATCCAAATTTGAAAAATTAGTGCTTTGACCTGAATTAATAATATTACATTAAAAATAACAGGAGACTGTCCCCGTGGCCGGATGGCTACAAGTGTTGGACCCATGTCGCTGACTGAACGGTTTGACTCTTGGCCCCAGAGGCTTGAAAAATATGCCAGGCACATGCACGTGTATGCCCTGATCTCAACAGGATGGAAAATGAAGGGATTGCAGTAGGGACCACAACCACTAGGGGGTGCTTTCCCACTCCTCCTCTCTCTCTGTCTTTCTGTCTCTCTCCAGCAAGAGCACGTGCCCTCGGGCAAACATTTTTAAAATAACAATTAGGAAATAAAGGGATTTTGTCAGAAAAGAAAATGTGGTCATGACGTTTTCCAAAAGTGGCCCTGACCAGCCTATTTCTCCTGTCCCCTCAACTCCAATCCTGCTTCATAAACTCTTATTCTGCAGGGAATCCCCTTCCCACACCTCTGTTTTTGGGCTCAGTTCCTGGTGCAGCCAGATAATTTGATTGGCAAAAATGACCTTCTGAGGCAAAAGAAGTGAATATTTCCAGATTTAGATTACTAGGGAAAAGAAGGAGATTATCAAAGATCTAAATAATGCAACCAATAGCAGCACATCCCAGTAAATCATACCGAGCCTGCTAAATTAGACAGCACTGTCCATATACAATTACACTGTCTGGATCCCATGACAGCCTTTAAATGTGACATGTTATTTGACATGTTTGCAATTAGGGCTTAGAAAAAAATCAATTTTTTTCTATTCCACTTAAAATAAAAAATGTACTGTTTTCCAATGAAATGCACCTTTTTTAAAATTCAAGAGAGACAAAAAAAGTCATACCAGAACAAACATATCACAGCTGCGTTACGGAGATGGACATTTAAAGTCCAATTTTATTATATTTTATGAAGGGGCAGAACCTAGGAGCGAGTCCCAGCACGTTGTATTTGCTCTTGCATCATCTTTATTTACTTGCCCTTAGACTCTGACCAGGCCCCTGGTGGCCAGATTGAGCTTTTGCCAAGGCGTGTGGGAACCGTGTCTCTTGAGAGGCAAGCTCTTCCCTTCACTAGCTCAAGACCCACTGGAAGACCAGAGAAAGGGGTTCTCCTTTCCTCTACCTCTGCTTTCCCTTAGTTCTGGTTCCAGACTGCTCTGAATAATTCAGACACACTAGCTGTGGATAAAGTTTGTCATTGTTATTTTAATGTGTTTTATCCATTCCATCACTGTACATCACTACAATCACTACAGCTTGTAAAATGAGTTTACCCCACGTGAACACACTGCACACCAGTCCAGCTGAAGACATCATACATGCTATCATTCAGAGACAGCCCTCCGTTTCTGGGTCCCTCAGGTATTTTCACTCTCTAAGCTATGGATAAATGTTTCCTTGTTGTTGGTGGTGGTTTTCTTTTCTTTTTTTTTTTTTTTTTTTTTTTTTTTTTTGTGTGGGGAGGTTTTCGCTATAGGGCACATGCGCTGGCCAGAAAGACAGAGAGAGATAGAAAGCGAGAAATCACCCCCTGGGGGATGGGCATGCCATAATCCCTTCTCCTCCATTCTCCTTTCGGGATCTTGGGCACGCACGCACACGCACCTGGCATGAGGTTAAGCACTGGGTCCAGGACTCGAACCGTAATCAATTACATAGGAGTACAGCAACACAGTCATTACACCAACTGCTGGTCCCAGCTATGGATAAATAATGAAAGCTGAGATTCTTAACTGAATAATATGCTCTAAATGATTATCATTCTTTCCTTATTATAATTTCTTACCTCTTATTCTTCTTTTTAAAAATTTTACTTTAGGGCATGTGCACTTGCCAGAGACAGACACACACACACACACACACACACACACACACACAGAGGGAGAGGGGGAGAGAGAGAGAGAGAGAGAGAGAGGTGACAAAGTACCTCCTGGGGGGATGGCCATGCCACAGTCCCGTATCTATTCTCCTCTTGGGATTCTGGGCACACATCCGTATGTACCCAGAGTGCTTTTCAAGCTGGTACCACCAGGACTCAGCTGTGCAGGTGGCCACGTGTGACCCAGCCTTTTTAACTCTACAACCCCTTGCTGGCTCCTCATTTCTTCTTGTAGCCTCTTAAAATCTGTAACAAATATTTGATTTTATTTTTTCTCTCAGGAAAACATCTTGACCTTTCCCCTATTTTGCTCCATCATCACATATGCGATATATAGTAATAATAACAGTGTAGCAATAAGGATAAACTAACATTACTTGTGTAATTTCTATGTATCAGTCACTGCCCCGAGTGATTTATATAAATTGTCTCAGCAGAGCTTCATGATGACTCTATAATTGTAATTATCAACAGATTAAAGGATTCCAGCAATAATTCGTAAATAAGTCATTATAATTCTAGCTAGCTACTTAAAAAAAAAAAAAAATTACTGGAGGGCAATCGTGTTGGCCAGGGAGAGAGAGGAGAGAGAGAGAGAGAGAGAGAGAGACACCCCCACGGAGGGTGGCCACACCACACTCCATCTCCTCCGTTGTCCTTTGGGATCTTAGGCTCACGTGCATGTGCCCGGCATGTTTTTTTTTTTTTTTTTTTTTTTTTTTTTTTTCTTTTTTTGGAGAGGTTTTTTTTTGCTATAGGGCGCGTGCGCTCGCCAGACAGACAGAGAGAGACATAGAGACAGAAAGCAGGAAATCACCCCCCAGGGGGGATGGGCACGCCGCAATCCCTTCTCCTCCATTCTCCTCTCGGGATCTTGGGCACGCACGCACACGCGCCCGGCGTGAGTTGTAAGCCACCGGGTCCGAGACGCGAACCGCGGTCGACTACGTGGGAGTCCAGCGACATAGCCATTACGCTAACTGCTGGTTCCCTGCCCGGCATGTTTTTTAGGCTGCTGGATCCAGGCCTCAAACTGCACAGTTGACCACATGGTCACCAGTCACTTTAACCACCACACCACGGGCTGGCCCTTGCTCATTACTTTAAAGCATAGTGGGTATGCGTTATTCTTTAAAACTCTGAGATGAATTTGAGGTAAACGACATCACATGTTGTGATAAGCAGAATAATGAGACATAGATCTCAAAAACTGTGAGAGTTCCCTCCCATGGCCAGAGGGAGTCTGTGGTGTGATGACGTTGAGCATTTTAACGTAACCACATTAAATGCATTGAAATGGGAGACCCTCCTGGATTTGGAGGCGGGCCTGATGTGCTCGGAGAGGTCCTTGTAAGAAGGTGCAGGAGTGTCAGGACGTGAGGAAGGTCAGGGTGCTTCGCTGCTGCTCCAGACCCGGAGGAAGGTGCACAGCCAAGGCAGGCAGGTGGCCAGAGTCTACCTCAGAGGTTCCAGAAGGAACCCAGCCCCGTTGAGATCCTGCTGTCAGTCCAGGGAAACCCATTTTGCAATTGCAGCCTCCAGAACTGTAGAATAATCGATGCCTATGGCTTGAAGTCACTGAGTTCCTGGTGATAAGCGACAGCAGCGATAGGAACTAATTCAAGAATGAGTCCTGGTCTAACGCGCTGGGAGTGCAGGGTGTGAATAAGCAGGAGGCCCCAGTGGGGCACTACGGGAGCGAGGAGAGTGGCCTTAGAGGAAGCCGGGAAGACTCGTCCAGGTGCGAGGTCGGAGTGCTCCATGCAAGGCTGCCCTCCGGGCCAGCACCAGCGGCAAGTTGGACAGTGCTCAGAACCACCCTAGGTTGGACGGCTCTAGGAGGACACAGAACTCTCCGAACGCTGTTCGACTCATGGTTCCCGGTTATTGCACGGAAAGGGTACAGGTGAAAGTCAGTCGGGGCAGGAGGCACAGAGTCTGAAGCGGTGCTGAGCAGAGAGGAGCTGTCCTCTCCCAGTGTAATCAGACAGCACCACCATCCTGGCTCTGATGTGTTACAGTTTAGATGCGTGACCTGGAGTGTCACCAAGTAGGGAGTCTTCTGAGTGCTCTCTCACTGCATAACCGATTTTCGATGACATGGTTGCTCTTAGTTTCCAAGTCAACTGACACCGTGAGATGCAGGCCTCCACTCTCCCTTGTGCTATTGGTCTTCCTGGTTAGCTCCCACTCTAAATCCTACCTGGGGTGGCCAGCCTCTTCCCTAAACCGCATATGAGATTACCCAGGTCCTCAAGTCCCCTAGGTCTGCAGGCAAACCCGCGGATACTTCTGACACAGCATTCTAAAGTCAGAGCCAAACTCAAAGGCTCGATTTCACTTTGGGCAAGGCTAAATTCTTTTCTTTCCTTTTTTTTAAAAAAAAATATATATATATATTTGCTACAGGGTGTGTGCCCTCATGTGAGAGAGACAGAGAAAGAGAGAAGGAAAGTGAGAAAGCATCCCCCAGGGGGAATGTCCACACCACAGTCCCTTCCCCTCCATTCACCTCTCAGGGATTTGCACGCGTACACACAGATGCCTGTGTTTCTCAAGGCCCTGGTCCACCACGTGAGCCGCGCAATCAGCCATGCGGGGTCCAGCCGCCTTATCCACCATGCCGCCAGCTGGCCCAGGCCTAATTCTTCACCACACACACATTTAAAATCTGAATTTGAAGGGTGAGTGGCTTCATCTTTTTTTTTTTTTCTGTGAGAGGAGTGAAGGAAAGGGCAAGATGGTCACCCAACACGTAGAGAAATCATCAACAAAAGCACAAATGTCTGTGCATCTTTCCAAGGAAAACGCAGGCATTGGAGTGTGATTTGAATACAGGGTGCTGGACCCGGGAAGGAGGGAGGGCCTGGGAGCATTCTGCTAGCGAAGGCCAATACTGAGAAACCCGTGAGAGAGCAACGGGCCTCTGGACGCTATTTCAGAAGGGAGAGACTCGAACCACGCCTCCTTTGTCACGTGAATAGTCCTGTCCCACCTTAGTTTTCATGAGCTCACACTTTGGTCTATTAGATTTATTTTTAATGGGGCAATTTGTATTTATAAGGACATTTGGGAGTTTTTTTTGAGAGGTTTTTGCTATAGGGCGCATGCGCTCGCAAAACAGACAGAGACAGAGAGACAGAAAGCGAGAAATCACCCCCCAGGGGAGATGGTCACGCCGCAATCCCTTCTCCTCCATTCTCCTCTCGGGATCTTGGGCACGCACGCACACGCACCCGGAGCAAGTTTAAGCCACTGGGTCTGGGACTCGAACCACGGTCGACTACGTGGAAGTCCAGCGACATAGCCATTATGCTAACTGCTGGTCTCAACATTTGTTTTTGATAATAATTCTGACAACAGAATTAGGCAAATTGCTCAGACCAGACCAGGTCAAGTCCCAGGGTGCTAGACAGACATTGTAGGGGAGGGCCGGCAGGGTGACTTTGCCCGATTTCTTCACCGGATCAAAAAAAGTAGTGTGTCTGCTAGAGTTCCCCAAAATGCTGGTCAGCGCTGGCCTAAAATGGTCTTTGGTGAACAGTCCGGCCTGCTGGGGCTAGCGTGGGAGGAACCTCACCCTGAAGTTAGCTCTTCAGTCATTGTGAGCTCTGATGCTGCAGTCCTGCAGTGCTCAAAATCTGGAGCTAGTCAGAAGCTCATACTTCCCTCCACTCAGTTAGACATGCCCACCGGGCTTCCCAGCAAACGAACACTATTGTCTGTCATTTCCTTTCACCAACAGGGTGGCTTCTAAATACAAGCTAACTGGAGGGCATCTTCGAGCAGAGAAAAATTATACTCTGTGCTTCCTGTGAAGAGGAAGAACTGCAGGAATTCCAAGCCTAGGTATGTTGGATCTTCTTTATTATTACTATTTTTTAAAAAAGCTTATTTTTGTCCCCCAGAGGTTATGTGTACTCGCTGGAGAGAGACAGAGGGAGAGAGAGAAAGTGAGAAAGCATCCCCACGGGGAATGACCATGTCACAATGTCTTCTTACCCGTTTCTGCCTCCTTTCAGGATTTTGGGCACGCACACACATGTATATGCGCCTGGTGTGATTTTTGAGCCACCAGGTTGTGACTTGAACCTCACAGTTGGCCATGTGGAAACCAGCTCACATAACCACCATCCCCCCTCATCTTTTTTTTTTTGCTATAGGGCGTGTGCGCTTGCCAGACAGAGAGAAACAGAGAGACAGAAAGTGAGAAATCACCCCCCAGGGGGGATGGCCACTCCACAATCCCTTCTCCTCCATTCTCCTCTCGGGATCTTGGGCACGCAGGGACACAAGCCGGACGTGAGTCTCAAGCTGCTGGTTGCAGGGTTCAAAGCGTGGTCAACCATGTGGTTGTCCAGTGCCTTAGCCACCATGCCAGCTGCTGGCCCCTTCATATGGTTTTTGAGAAAAGCCACTGCTATGCTATACTTGGGTGTTTTCCTACACGTTATGGGTAGAGCCTAGTTGGAAGTCACCGTGAGAAAGGAAATGTCCCTCCTGACGTCACTCTCCTGGAGCAAGTGAGCTCAGCCTTTCCCGGGCCCAGCCAGGGTCGCATGTGGCAGGCGGGCGGCGGGCAAGTGCCGTGTGCACAGAACATCCTGGCTGTTCTTTCCTGCAGAGCGTGGAAGCGCCTTCCTTACTTCTTCCCTCTTCGATTTTACCACTCATGCTCAGAAGCAAAAAGATCCCTTTACAATTTCAACACTCTGCCTTTCTCAAGGAGGCTTTTAGATGAAAGAGCTAGATGTGGGATTTAAAAGCCTGAGAAAGTCTCGTCTTGAGCCTGTGGCTGGCTAACTCAGACCATCTCCATTTCCTTGAAGGTGCGCTGGGCTTTTCTTGGTCCATACGAAATACTGCTTTGGCAGCATCGCAGGAAAGAAATAGTCCTTGGAAGAGAAGAGACAGTGTACCTAATTTGGTTCGGATTTTTGGAGTGACTTCCTTGTCACCATGAATCCTGTGAACTTTTTTCTCCTTTTAGGAAGAAGGCATAAAATAAGACAATATTTGAGAGAAAAATTAAGTGGAGCCATAAAATAGCTGAGTCATGCATTAATGATATCTTGATTGGAGAAATTGATAAAAGGAAGCTGAAGATCTTTTAAAATGAAGTCTGGCTCTTCTGTCTCCCTGGCAGAGTGGGGTATGTCTTCTTCGGGGTCCAGAGAGAAGGTGTTCAGCCTAGTTCTTCTTTTAAAAAAAAAAAATTTTATTTAATTTTATGTTATTATTATCATTATTGTTATTAAATTTGAACAGAGAGAAAGGGAAAGTGGGAAAGCAGTCCACCAAATCTGGGACTCGAACTGCATTTAGCCACTTGGGAGTCCAGTGCCATTACCACCACACCACCTGCCAGCCCCAGCCTACTTGCTTCTAATTTCCTTTTCAAAGCAAATTGACAATCATGCTATGGTTTCCAAAATGATAACATCCACATCTGGCTATAAAGTTTTGGACATTTAACTAAGGAACACGCCCAACGTCTATCACCTACCAGGCCCTGCTGGGCTGAGGGTGTAGACTGTAAAATGCTCTCTGTAGAGGAGGACTGGGGGTTGGGAGCTACTTTACATAATTGTTAGGGTCCTCCCAGCTTTAAAGTTCTATGTAACATAACTTATTCAAAGCAATCTGAATTAGAATACAGCTAAAATCAAAGTCAGTTGGTGGCTTAGCCAAATACGGAGAAAAGGTGAGCACAAAAGCAGAGACGGAGAAAAGGTGAGCACAAAAGCAGAGACGGGCAGAAAGCTTCCTGGGTGAGGGAATTACATAGATGAGTCTTGAAGGACCATCGGGAGGGGACAGAGAAGAGCAGAGGGCCCCGCAGCAGCCTGAGTCCTCGGGAGTGTGGGGAGGTGCAGAGGGCTCTGTGTGTTTGAAGAGGAAGGGCAGGGCTGTCAGAGCTCAGTGCCAGCTTGGAGGTGGAGAAGGGGCCGGTCCCTGTGGCTCAGCGCAGCAAACCAGGGCGTGTGTGGAGCCAGTTGTGGGCTTTCAGCACAGGGGTAGCTTGATCAGATCTGAATTTTAGAAAATGAGTGTCAGCAGCTCATGGAATGCGTCTCAAGTTGGGAGTTGAGGGACAGGTAGAAAGCAGAAGCTAGCAGCGAGGCGGGGCCTAAGGTGAAGGCCTGGACTGAGGCTGTGGGGATGAGAGCAGGGGAGGGGACAGGGCTATGGACTGAAAGGGCGTGTGTTCGAGTCCTAAGCCCCAGTGCAGGAGTGCTGAGCGAGGGGGCCTGCTGAGAAGTGACTTATTGTGGAGTGGGTTCTTTATAGCCAGAGTGAGTTTGTAATCAAGGGGTGTTCAGCCCCCTCTTACTCCATCTCCTTCGCCCTTTCCTTCTGCCTTCTGCATCACTCGCAGATCAGAGATCTGCAGAAAACTCTCTCCAACCCACAGACCTTCCTGGGCACTGAGATGTGACCCACACTGGGCATGGAGGCTGCTGCGAACTCTGCCACTAAGAGTGTCTGAGAGAAGCGCTTCCACCTTCCAGATCTGACGCCATGCCTCCCACTGACCAGAGTGCAAATTTTATCCAGAGCGAGGGACTATGAGGAAATATATCCCAGGCTTCTTCCAGAAGAAGAACGCATGAAATGGGGACGAGAACAGCTACTGATGATAAAACAAAAACAAAACAAACAAACAAAACAAACAAAAAAATAAGCAAAATGAAACCAAAACACAGCCCGGTGACTTTCCTAAGAAGCGGGGTACCTTGGGGAGCAGAATAGAGTCACCCCTAAGGTCAAGCCAAGAAATGAACCCAAGACATAGATGGAATGTGGATTTTGAAATTCAACAATGTGGAGTTCAAATTCTTAGCGTGCTCACTTCCTTCAGCCCCTGTTCGCTGGACTGCCAGCCAGGGGTGGTGCTGTCACGCCAGCGTCGTGGCCAGGGGAGGGGTGAGGACAGGACGTGGTGGTTGCAGAGTGCAGGGATCAGAAGGAACATGGTGGCAGACCTAAGTTGCGGCCTTTCTTGTTTTCTGGGTGGGAAAGCGAGGGAAGACTCAGTCCAGTGGAGGGACAGTCCTGGCCACATGGGGGGGGGGGAGCAGCCTGTGGCCCTCGCTGGAGGAAGAGCAGGGTGTGCACCTGGCTGGTGGAGCAGGCACTTCAGACCTTATTCAATAGCCCTGAATTTCCCCGGCTCCCCGAGAGCTTTAGATAAAAGGTGGCTTACTGTGTTCTCTAGAGAGTTAGCTTCAACACATACCCTGGAGGGTAAAGAAAGCGGGCCAAAGCGAGAAAAAGCTGCCAGGAGCGTGGTTTATGGCACTCATTCCAAACCGCCAGTTTCAAAGCTGACCCCACGCCCCTCACAGCCTGTTCCGATCCTGCAAACATCCAGCTTGTCCTCCTTTCCAGCGGGGTTATTTCCAGTGCTGAGTGACAGTCCAGAAGATGGAACCATTCAAACCCAGTATGCTGAATCTTCGCCCAGTGTAGCAGAAAAATCCCAGTTGCATTTGAACCCAGGTTACCCTACTTTTATGTTTTAGAGAATTATTTATTTCATTTTATTTGTTATTATTATTGAATTTGATGAGAGGAGAGAGAGAAAGAGAGAGAAAGCAAGTCACCAGGTCTGGGATATGAACCATGGTCGACCATGTGGGAGTCCAGCGCCCTAATCACCACACCGCCTGCCAGCCCCAGGTTATGTTACTTTTGAGCTGGGTCACCAGAGGTAAATTCGAAACCTCCCTAAACCTCAGTTTTCTAATTTACGTTACAGGAAAACACGTGCTAACTGTGCGGCGGGGTTGCTGTGCAGACTGAATGAAATTAGTAACCATGGCTGCCGCTGACTGGCGTGAACGTGTCGGACGCCCAAGAGTCTCACATTTACTGAATGCAGTTCTCAGAATAATCCCGACTGTTGGATTATTGTTTCTAATTCGGAGATAAGGAAACGGGTTTAAATAGATTGAGTTATTTGCTTCACACAGGTACTCATACGCAGGGTTTGAAACCCGCCGGGGAAAGGGCCTCACAAGGAGGCTGGTGTGGAGGAGCTGCTCAGTAAACCGGACGCGTACTTTATAGCTCGGCCGGGTCGATCGGGGGCTGGTTCAGAGAGGGACTCGCCGAGGTGACGGGCTCATCTCCTGGCTCCGAGTCTGGTGCTTTCTGTCTTCGCACAGCCTGTCCTCCCTGTAACAGATCCCTTTCCAGGAAATCGTAACCGAAGCTCAGACAGGCGGGACTTGAACCAGCACATATGCATGACAACGATGCTCTCTGCTGGCGTCTCAGAGAAAGAGAGAGACCCTCTGCTTGTCGACTCCTAACTGAAGACCGATCCATCCTTTGCCTTCCTATCTCAGCAGCCTTTAAGACCAATCACCACAGTCTTTTTTTTAAAAAAAGAATTAATTATTTAGTATTGTTATTTTTTGTTGTTGTAGAGCGCATGAGCTCACCAGAGAGAGAGACACAGAGAAAGAGAGAGAGAAAGAAAGAGAGAGAAAGCCACCCGGTCCAGGACTTGAACTGCTGTCAGCCATGTGGGAGTCTAGTGCCTTCATCACCACAACACTACATCACCCCCATTTTTAAAATGGACATCTTTCTATCCTGAAGTCTTTTATTATATTTTACTAGGTCACCTCTGGACTTTGAAAGCACGTGACTGTGGAGAGGAAGGACTCAGATTTAGGGTTGTCTCTGATGCTTCAGGATCTCTTTCCTCAAATTCGAGCATCTTCCTGATGTCCGCGGCTCACCGAGAGTGGCACTTGGTGCTGTCGTAGTGGATGCCATGGACTGGGTGCGCTGGGGGACGGGCGAGTGAAAGAAGCCGCGGCAGGTCACGTGGAGGCCTTCACGGCGGAGTCCTCGCCGTCCACGTGCTGTGGCCGTGTGGAGAACAGAGGCACGCGTGCACCCGCCGCTGACCTCACCGGGCTCTTTAGAGTGGAACCACAGCGTCCCCAGCAAAAGCCCAAATTTAAGACCAAGTTCTTGAAGCTCAATTTCAGAATGAATTTTCTTAGCATTGATTAAATGCTAAATTAATTCAGTAATTTCAGAAAGAACACACCACCTCTATTCCCTCTCTCTTTTTCCTCTCTACCCTGCGGCACAGAGACCATGTAGAGAAGGCAGAAAAGTTTCAAGAGGTTTGTTTAAAATGTGTCCATGGGTTAAAGAAAGGGCTTCTAGAAAATGTCTGGGAATATTGAAAAGGGAAGAGACTCAGAAAACCTCTCAGCTTCTAACTCCACAGGTGGTTGCTCTGTATTCAGTTACTATAGTAGTAGTTTGAACAAATGTTTTTTTTTTTCTTTTCCTTTCTTAGAGAGATTTAAGGTGCATGTGATCTCTGGAGAGATAGACAGAGACAGAGAGACAGGGAGCAAGAAATCACACCACAGAGGGATGGCAATGCTGCAGTGCCTTCTCCTCCATTCTGTTCTTGGGATTTGGGGCACGCATGCACTTGTGCCTGGTGTGAGTTTTAAGCCACCAGGTCAGGACTTGAACCATGGTCGACTACATAGATCCAGTGACATAACCATTATGCCATCTGCTATCCCCCTAATGTTGGTGTTTGTAAATGATGAGCACACTGATAGTCAAAACCCCAACTCTCACTGAAGATTTAAGAAGACAATGCAGGACCAGCAGATGGTGTTATGTTCTTAGACTCCCATGTAGTCAACTGTGGTTTGAGTCCTGGACCCAGCGGTTTAAAACTCACCTCAAGGGACCAGCAATTGGCGTAATGGCTATGTCACTGGACTCCCATGTAGTTGACTGTGGTTCAAGTCCCAGACCCAGTGGTTTAAACTCACACCAGGCACGTGTGCGTGCGTGCCCAAGATCCTGAGAGGAGAATGGAGCAGAAGGGATTGCGGCGTGAACATCCTCCCAAGAGGTTATTTCTCACTTTCTGTCTCTCTGTCTCTGTCTTTCTAGTGAGTGCATGTGCCCTATGAAAAAAATCTCCAGAAAAAAAAAAAAAAAGATGACAATTGATGCATGTGATATTTATTGCATGGTTCCTGGCACACAGAGAATGACTAATAAAGAATCACAGGACCAGCAGATGGCATTGTGGTTACATCACTGGACTACCATATGGCCGACCATGGTTCAAGTCCCAGACCCAGCAGCTTGAGACTCATGGCAGGCACGTTTGTGTGCCTAAGATTCCAGGAGGAGAATAGAGGAGAAGGGACTGCAGCATGGTCATCCACCCTGGGGTTGCGGGTGACTTCTCACTTTCCCTCTCACTGTCTTTGTCTCTCTCTCCAGCAAGCACATGTGCCCTAAGGCAAAAATCTCTAAAAGAAAGAAAGAAAGAGAGAGAGAGAGAGAGAGAGAGAGAGAGAGAGAAAGGAAGAAAGAAAGAAAGAAAAAAAAGAAAAGAACAAAAGAAAAGAAAAAGAAAGAAACAGAAAGAAAAAGAATCACTAGGACAAAACAGTCACCCCATTCTGTTCCCGGGCACAACCTGAGCGCTCCAATCTCCTCAACTCTTTCTCCAGGTTGGAAGCAGACAGACTTTGCATGAGGCTCCGCTTGCAGGGCACGCCAGGCCCATGCCAATCGCTCGCCCTCAGAATGCTGGAACTCAGGGGAAGCTGCCTTGTTATTCTCAGTGTCCTACCCTGTAATTCTGCAGTCACCCAGAGCTGACTTTTCCACCTTTGATTTTCAAATCAGGAAAAAATCACCACACTTTTCCTTGATAGCTCATTTCCTGAAAAAGGGAAACGAGAGATCTCTGGGGAGGCAAGGAACTCACTTAGGACACCGACAGAACCCCACCCAGAAGTGGCTTCCATCTCCTTTCGGTGGTGTCTTCACCAGCAGAGTCCAAGCAGAGTTGCGGTGAGGTGAGCGACTCCGCCGCAGTGTCTGTCCTGCCTCAGGGCCGCCTTGGCCCACCGTTTCCTTGCGGAGCTCAGCTGGTTACAAGAACGCTGGCCTGGGCTCAAGATCCACTCGGTCACCCACTGGCTGGGCCACTTGAGATGCGATCATTTGTTAACTTTGTCGGGTTCGTCAACCTCGCAATGGGGGAGGACGATACCAAGAACTCTCCGAGTAGCTCCTGACAGGGCTGGAGAAGGTCATGTGTGGACACCATGGTCACCTGTGTGCTGTGGGCACAGACCAGGGCAGCACACAGCTCCCTCACGTTCCACCAAAGCTCAGGAGAGCCCACTGTGGCCACCGTGCTCCATGATCTTGGTTACCTGCAGCGACCGACCCGCTCCCATGCCTGGCTTTCAGAGCCCCCATCCGGCAGGGGGGCCACACGGACAAACCTGGAGACGAAATCTGTCCGAAGAATGTGCTGTGAGGGAAACAAAGCAGACAGGGCAGGACAGTGCCGGGTGTGTTTATTATTGGTTTTGAGAGTTTTGCCATTGCCATAGGGCACATGTACTCACCGGAGAGAGAGAGAGAGAGAGGGAGAGAGAAAGTGGAAAATCACCCCCTCCCCAGGATGATGGAATCTCTCCTCCATTCTTCTCTCAGGATTTTTGGCATGCATGCCCACGTGCCTGGAGTGGTTTCCAAGCTGCTAGGTCTGAGACTCGAACCAAGGTTGAAGGTGTGGGAGTCTGACACCTTAACCACTACACCACCTATTGGTCCCAGGAGTGCTATTTTTGACAGAAGGAATATGTCTCTTTTCCTGCCAGGAAAGTTGTCACAGAAAAATTGGCATTTGGGAAGAGATCTCAGTGAAGCAGCAGAGGACAAGCCATGGGGACAGCCTCGGGAAGGGTGTCCAGGCAGAACCAGCAGCGCACCAGGCTCTGAAGCAGACACGTACTTGGGGTGTTGGAGCAGCGGCCCCAGGCTAATGAGGCCAAGGGTGGGGCAGGCATGAAGCCAGGGAGGAGCCAGGAGCCAGCCTGGGTGTGGCCGGGGGGGGCTGGCCACAGACCCGCTCAAGGCCACACCTCCTGCAACATCCAAGCTCCTTCTCACCTCCCTCGCTCATGCCTGGCGCTGTCATTGGCAGTGTGGACCTTGAAGAATGTTCTATTTCCTGGTCATTCTTTGACCTCTGCCTGTTTCCTGGAGAGCTCAAAGACTCATGAGAACCAGCACTTGAGATGTCTGGTTTAGAGTATTGGAATAAACTCCATCCCAACGTTCACTCATATGCCTTCTCTGTTCAGGTCTATGATAACATTGTTGTTGAAGTTGATTGCATCCTGACAACAGACTTATTTACTGCCCAGCAAGCTTTTTTTTTCTTTTTTCTTTTTTTTTTTTTACTTCTACTTTTGAAGAAAAACCGTAATTAGCTTTCCTGAAATTAACCCAGATTCTTTGTTTATCTGATTAACATGAAGGTCACAATTAGCTTTTTCAGGTGGCCAGTAGGTGGCATGGTAGTTAAGGTGTTGGACTCCCACATGGCCAACCACAGTTTGAGTCTTGGACCTGGTGGATTAAAAATCAAGCCAGACGTGTGTGCATGCATATCCAAAATCCCAAGAGGAGAATGGAGGAGAATGGATTATGGTGTGGCCATCCCTCCTGAGGGGTGATTTCTCACTTTTCCTTTCTCTCTGTCTCTGTCTATTTAAGTGAGTGCACACACCCTATGGCAAAAATCTAAAACAAAACTAAACAAAAAACCCTAAAATTATTGATTGCCTGTTTTCTTCAGGACACAGAGGTAAATGCTTCATTTTCAAACTCAAGAAATATTACAAAACAGAAAATCTCTGGGAACCAGCAGTTAGCGTAATGGCTATGTCGCTGGACTCCCACATAGTCGACTGCGGTTCGCGTCCCAGACCCGGTGGCTTAAAACTCACACCGGGCGCGTGTGCATGCGTGCCCAAGATCCCGAGAGGAGAATGGAGGAGAAGGGATTGCGGTGTGACCATCCCCCCTGGGGGGGTGATTTCTCGCTTTCTGTCTCTATGTCTCTCTCTATCTGTCTGGCGAGTGCTATGCGCCCTATAGCGAAAACCTCTCAAAAAAAAAAAAACAGAAAATTTCCTTGAAAATGCGGGCCTGTCCATCAAGAATGTGTTCGATGCCACGTCACAGACTGATGAAGCTGCAGGATGCCTTCTCTTAGCAGAGGCAGAATTCTGTTCTGGAAGATACTAATCTGGGCCTGGATTCCTGAGCCACAGTCTATGAACTAATATTTGTTGGCTTAAGTCACTAAACTTTGAGGATAATTTGTTACTCCGCTATAGAAAGCTAATATAAATAGTCCATAGATGAATTTTTTTTTTAACCTTTCTTTGATATTCTGATCCAGAGAAATACTTCAGGAAGTAAGCTCAAAGACTAAAGGTCAGGCCACCCTGAAGCCAGGTGGTTAAGGGAGGTGGATCCCATATTGCCGACTGAGGTTCGAATCCTGGCCCCGATGGCTTGCAAAGCAAGCTGGGTGCCTGGGTGTTGTGCCTAAAACTGCAGCAGGTTCCAGACATGGAGGAGGGATTGTGGACCATGCCCTCGTAGGCGGTGCTCTCTCTTCCTCTCTCTGTCTCTTTTTCTCTCTGGTGAGTGTATGTGTTCTCTAGCAATTAAAAAGGAAAAATAAATAAACTGAAGATTTAGGTTCTATTATCACACAAGTTGAAAAATAAGGAAATAATGAAAGCATTTTGAACTGAAATACTGAAACAAATGCCTTAGAATTCCTTCCATGATTGCTCGCTGCTCTGAAATCTAGTAGACATATTAAAGCACCGATTCCACCTTGTCCACGTTGGCGTTTACACAAGTGCCAGCCGTGAGGCCAAGGGCAGAGGACGCAAGACGACAGCACCTTCCCCAGGCTCCGGAAACTTGCGGTCACCTCGCCCTTCCACCACCAGCTCTTTCCATGGTGTTCACACCACCGTTCTACAGGCCTGGAGAAAGTTCCTGATTCCCCACAGGAAGGTGCCCTCGTTTCGATGAAAACTTTATCTGTTTTCGTATTGGCATTTGCTCTTACAAAAACTTCAAGTAAGCGCAATGCTGGATGATTAATTAGGTCTAGAATATGGATTTGAAGCAAGACTAACACTGAGAATTCATCCCTCCCAGACACCTGAAAAGTCCCACCAGGTGCAACAGAGTTATAAATATCGTTTAAGATAGGAGCTAAGTAAGCGTATGGGGCCAGGGAGAGTGCTTTCTTCCAGTGTGGGCGCTTGTCTCCTGATAAACGGGGGCAAAACCAAAAAATATCCCCCTGAAACATTGGGATGGCAGCAAAGCAAATAACTCTGTTTATGGAGGGAAGAGGGCCTCAAATAAACACATAAATCAACCCAAAATAAGAAGCGCTGACATAATCGTGAGCGCTGTTCACATAAAGCGAACTGGATTTCTGCAAATGATACTTACTTGGCGAACTGTGAATGCATTATTGCCGACGCTTATCTGAGTAGTCAGAAAGTAAATGACGCTAGAATTAAACCAGATATGCTGGCGAGGACGCCTTTAAAACTTGCTTTCAGAGCCATCAAACTGGTTTGGAACACCGATGTTCATAATGGATATTTGTTTCTCCCTGGTTCCGGCTAGCGGTCTGTGACGTGCACACACGTGCCCCGCGCACTGCGGCCTGTTCCTGAAGAGCCCTCCACGGCTTTCCCGGTTGTTTCCCTTCCCTGTGTGTGTCTGCACTCTCGACACTATGAACCCCCTGCACGATCACGTTCGTATTTAAAGCCCCAACTAGCCTGATTCCTGACACACAGCAAATGACCAAGTACTGCTGAATTAGCAAATACATGATAACATGGCGGAGCCCGAGGACAGAAGTATGGCTGCTTTTTCCTGTTTCCAAAAACCCCTTCCAGAGAGCCTGGAGTGTCACGCCCAAAGACATGAACAGACCATTATTTTTCTTTTATTTATTTTCTGAAACATTAAAAAAAAATAATGCATTAATTTACATTCATTCCCTGAGCACCGTCACAGCATACAAAATGTGAGTTCCCAACCAGAACATACTGCATAGTGGCTTAATCATACATGTTATCGTTAATAATTTTCCATTTCTAGTTTCATATAAACATATTTCTCACCCTCTGCCATTTCCCACTCTCCTCCCACACTATCGCAGTGTCTACAGACCATTTTGATTCACTGATACCAGGACTCTTCCTACATCCTGTCTTTGGGAGAGTATCTTGTGAGATATACAAGCCCCCTTATTTCTGTCAAAGAAGACTTTTGGCTGATCCCTTCCTGAAATACAGACCTTTCCAATCATCAGCCTAAGAACTGTAAAACCCACCTATGGTCTGCAAGCCCTGCTTCCAGATGTCCCGCCTTTTTGGGCCAAACCAATGGAACTCTCACTAAATTCCAAACCTTGACTCTCGCTCTCCAAACCAAATAAAAGGAACCCCTGTATCTACTCACCTCTTTATGTGGGCCTACTCGCTCATATTCATGTTTAGAAATAAATCAAATGATTATTATTTCTGCATAGTTGGTTATGTCTATCGACAAGCTTGGAGGAGCACTTCAGTGAGGCCTCAGTTCCATAATTCTTCATCATCGGGCCTTCACTTGGTCCCGGAGAACCACGATCTACAACATGAACTGAAGGTGGTTCCCCCACGGATGGGAACTTCCATCCTGTGAATCCCATCCAAATCTGTGTAAGGATTTTCTTTTTCTTTTTTGAGAGATTTTTGCTATAGGGAGTGTGTACTCATCAGACAGACAGAGAGAGATGGAGAGACAGAAAGCGAGAAATCACCTCCCAGAAGTGATGGCTACATTGCAATCCCTTCTCCTCCACTCTCCTCTCGGGACCTTAGGCACGCACGCACATGCGCCCGGTGTGAGGTTTAAGCCACTGGATCTGGGACTTGAACTGCAGTCAACTACATGGGAGTCCAGCAACGTAACCGTTACACCGTCCACTGGTCCCTTTTCTTTTCTTTCTTTCTTTCTTTCTTTTTTTTTTTTTTTTTAAATAAGAAGATTGCATTTTAACTATTCATTTAACTAATGAATTCTGGTTTGCATATAATTTATATATGTCTTTATGTGCTCAGTCTGATTTTTTAAAGCATGCATACAGTGTATAATAATCAAGTTGAGGAAATGTACATATTCATCTTCAACCCCAAACATTTTGTTGTGCACATTTATTAATAGTTTTACCAGTTTTTTAAAATTAAACTACCCATATTTTTTAATCTGCTGTGATATACCATCCCATGTAAACGTTTTAATCATGAAATCTTTTATAATAAGCTCTAGGCTTTTGACTTCGAGAATAGATCTGACAAAGATAAAGGCTAAAGTTAAGATGAAATGAACACATGCATCAACAAATAATTTTGGAGATGGAAGAAAAAACAGTCAAAGCGCAGTACAGAGATCTTGGCACACGTGTACAGTTCTGTCCCCCCGGGACAGACAGGGAGACAGAAAGAGAGGAAGAAAGATCCCCGACGGGGCGCGGTCATGCCGCAGTCCCGTTATCTGCCCTTCTTTACTCCGTTGGGATTCGGGGAACACACGCGCACGCAGTGTGCTCTTCAAGCTGCTGGGGTCTGGATACGAACTCAGTGGTTGGCTAGGTGGGATGCGTTCCCCTAGTTAGCAGACCACTAGGCCAGCCTACCAAACGTGTATTTTATTTTAAAATTTCCTAGAGGGCACAAGCACTTGCTGGGGAGACAGAGAGAGAGAAAGAGAGACTGAGAAAGCACCCCCACTCCCGGCAGGATGGCCACCCTGTAATCCTCTCTCCTCCATTCTCTTCTCAGGGTATTTTGGGCATTCATGTACACGTGCCCAGAGTGTTTCTCAAGCCTGAAGTTCAAGACCAGAACTGGAGTGGGCCATGTAGGATCCAGCCCCCTTAACCAGCTACCAGCTGGCTCTAAACATGTCTTTAAAATTTATTTTAGAGTAAAATTTGTTTTAGAGTAAAAGAAAAGCAGAAAGCTTCCACTCCATCCCATGAAGCTAGAAAATTCCTAATACGGACCTTGAGAAAAGAGTGAAACATTATGTGAAAATAACAAAACTAAAATCAGCAAAAGAGCCCCTACCACTCTCCTCCTGCCCCTCCCCTAGTGCCTTGGAGCTTAGGGTGATCCTGGATCTCGTGGGTGGAGTGAGCCAGCTGGGAGATGTGGTGGTCCAGTCGTGGGCGACGCTGATGAAAGGGAAGGGACCCAGAGTAGGGCTGGCATCTCTGACCACCACGGCAATACATCAAGAGGTCTCTCTGACAAAATACATTTAATTGCTGGGATTTTTTCCCAAGTTATTGTGATTAGATTTGTTGTATTTAGTTCATCAAATTGGGTGACAGTGTTGTGAGATTCCTATGTGTTAGCATTCTTTGGAGTTAGACATTTGTGTCTCAACCCTGTAGAGGCAGCTTGAAGTCCAGAACCTCATCATTGTTAACCAAATGTCTTTCCCCTTGGGCCCTCTCCCCAACAGGAATTAGCTTGGGTAAGTATCTGATACGTACCCAGGACTCCTTAAGCTAAGGAAGGTCTTGCCAGTTTAGTAAGCGGACAACCGGAATGTCATGTTAGATACATGGATTAGTAGCAAGAAATTGGACCAGGAGGGGTCAGAAGGCTCATCTGGAGTTCTCGCTGTAACCCATCCTGGCTCACAGAGCCCCAGGCAGTCAGCTAACATCTGGGACGCATCCCTTTTCTGTAAATAGGGCAGGAGGTCACCTAAGGCTAACTGACTTCAGAAGATGTTAAGACTCGAACAGGACAACAGGGAAGGACTCTAAAATTTGTAATATGACATTGAAGAAAGCTGTTTGGATAGGGAACCTTTAGAGGATATTGATGAAATGTGTTCTAACTCTATTATCTATTCAGCCCCACACTCACTTATAACTTTGAGTATGCTATTTAACCTTTCTTGGCCTCAATCTCCTCAACTGCTAGATGGGGATATTAATTTTATCCATCGTATTGGGCTGTCAGGCTGATTAATTTAATATTTTTAAAAACACTTAGAGATACAATAAACATTTCCATGTTTATAAAATATTTTTAGAATAAAGTAAAAATGAGATTTATGAGATGCTCAAAAGTTTTTTTGGTATAAGATTATGAGTTATGGGATGATAAATAAAACAATGAAACAACATTTTATGTGTATTACAGCTCATATTTGGAGATGATGAGCTACTTTAGCCAACCACCTCCTTGAATTTGGTGAGAAAGGATTTGCGAAAGCTTGTCTGGAAACACTGTCCACACAGCCTGTGTCCATAGACAACGTATCACAGGCACACGACCTGCCCTTATCATATTCCTGAATTGTTCTCTCAAGTACAAATTTCAGTGCTCTAGGCTGTTGTCATTAGATTTGTCTGTATTTACGCTCATCACATTGGGTGACTGGGTTTTGGACTCTTACATGTTATTGTTCTCTGGAGTTAATTTGACATTCGTGGTACAACCTTGTAGAAGTGGGTTGAAGTATGGAAGCCTTTCATTTTTTCTTTTTTAAGAGAGATTTTTGCTATAGGATGCTCGCTGGAGAGAAAGAGAGAGAGATGGAGAGACAGAAATCACCCCCCCACCACCACCACCAGGGGTCATGGCCGCACTACCTTCTGTTCTCCTCTGGTGATTTTGGACACGCATGCACACAGACCCAGTATGAGTTTCAAGCTGGCGGATCCAGGACTTGAACTGTGGTCAGCCATGTGGGAGTCCAGTGTATTAACTGCTATGTCACCTGCTGGCCCTGACTACTTAACTGTTAACCAAGTCTTTAATACTACCTTAGTCCTGAAACTACTTGGTTGCCCAAGACTGGCTTCAATCACAAGTTTATGCCTCGAATATCTTCTAACCTTGCTTTCTCACTCAAGAAACGCCCCCACCCAAGAAACGTACACATTCTCAGACTGCAATTTTGTGGTCACATATTCCAAATGTGGCAGAAACAAAATATGCAGGAAAGACACAGGCAACCTTGAACGTTCCCCGAGACATTACCAGACATGTTCCTATGCAATCGGATTTCATGCGGCAGAATTCATATCGAACAATCTGTTCAAGGGAAAGGATTTGGGGGGACAGGAAATGGTGCAGTGGTAATGCCACGCCCGGGAAGCTGACCCCTGTGGGAAGTCTCTGGGTTCCCATCCAGAGACCTCTCTAGACATGCCAGACACATAACTCCCCCATGACCCAGAGCTTGCTGGAGGTGGGGGTGGACCTGGTGGTAAAAGAACCCTGCTGGGTGGGATACCTGTCTTGCTTTTCTTTCTCTCATGGAAGAAAGAAATTTAAAAAAAATTATTCACTCATAATTTTAAATATAGACACTTCAAATAGAAAAATGTATGATTTTCAAGTCCATTTCCTCGGAGTTAGAATTCTATTCCATCAAGATGGACTAGGCCAGAATGGTGGTCTTCAGGCCCGGTATCCGCATCTACCCGGGAGACTCACGTCCACTGTGGGCTTTTCCGAGGGGGCAGGGTGGCGTCTGCTGCAGGAGTAATCGGGAGGTGACCACACGCCTCTGGCCACAGCTGTTTAGATTGGAGCTTCCCACTTGATCCAGCCTTGGCCAGGTTCCTAGCTTGGGGACACTGGATTTGGAACATGGTGACAGTGAGGAGCTTGATAAAGGACATGGGGGACCTCCGGGCAGCTGTTTCCCACCTCACACACGCGTGAGGACGCGGAGAAGCAGACGTGCAGGGGCTGAGGTCAGAGTCCTCTGCCCCAGGGAGAAGTAGGGTGAGCCGGGGCTGCTTTACTCCCTGCAGCTGTCTGTCCTCCCAGCCTGTGAGGAGCTCACGGTGCTCCCAGCCCTGGGGTCTGTGAAAGCTCCTTGAGACCTTCTGGGACAGTCTCGTCCCTTCCCTGAGCCTAGGCCCAGTGGGTTTTTGCTATTTTTAAGCAAGTAATCTCTGACTGGGGAAGGTGGGCAAAAAATAATGCAGCGGAGAGTCGGTGGCCCAGTAACTGCCCGGGCTCCTTCCAGCGGGCCGAGTGACCAGGCCTGCTCCTGGGCACCTGATGGTGGCTTGGCAGGGACTGGCCTTTCTTTGTTAGGTGTAGATTCTGTGTCACAGAAAAGCAGGTAATTACAGAGCTGTCATTCATTCATCAATTCCATACATATTTAGTAAGAGCCCCTCGCTCAAGCTAACGCGCTGAGAGGCCTCAGAAATGTCTCGGTTTATAAAATGGGGTCCCTCCTCTCTAGGGGTGTCTCAATAGCCTGAATATCTTCCTTAATCAGTTATGCGACCCAAGAGCAAATTTCATTTGAACTCTTTTGATTTTTAAGAATGCTTTTCCTTGGGGCCAGATGGTGGTACAATGGTTTTTTTTGTTGTTGTTGTTTGTTTGTTTTTAAAGCCGTGTTCTAGAAGGCTGACCCACGTGGGAAGCCGCTCAGGTTCGGGTTCAGAGAACTTCCTGACTGTGTTGGGCATGTGTGTGCCCATGATCCGGGGCGGCTGAGGCTGGAGCTGGCACGGGGACCCTGCTGGACGCGCACGCTCTCTCACTCTCTCTGCCTCTCTAGCTCATGGAAGAAATAAAAACACTTCGAGAAAATACTTTTTCTTCTCATTGTGTATCAAATATTCTAATGAGAAGCCTAAGAAAGTTTGAAACCCAGAAATCAGGTCATCAGGGTTTTTGTTTGTTTGTTTGTTTGTTTGTTTAAGACTCCTTATGGTATGAATATAGTTCCCCATGTTTGCTATTTATGTGAAATATTTTTATATTCAAATATTCAACTTAACATTTGTGGGAAAAAAAGGCGGATAAATTCAATTCTCCTTTGACTTGGCGGTGTTCGATTTCCTTCCTTAAAAAAATAAAGCAACACGGAGGTGTTCTGTATTTCCATCAGGAACCCAAAGATCCAACCTGGGCGCTATGGAAACCACCTATTTGTGCCTCTTAAGTCAGAAAGTAACGTGTGCTCCCAGATTTCAGGTGCTGAGGCTCTGGTGGAGGGAAGAGATTCGCCTCATAATTTCCTCTTTGGATTATTGCCCAGTTCAAGAAAGCAGCTCCTCATCTCTAAACACAAGGAAGACCGAAGGGCGGCGGAGGAGTTGAGCAGGAGAGGAGGAGAAGAGGCAGCAGCAGAAACAAAGGGTTCCTTCTGGCCTCCTTCCCCTGGGCTCTGCGCTGGGATGATTCAGGCGCTGGAAGGCGAGAGGCTGCGATCGCTCAAGCTCTGTCTCCCTCTGGCGACCACTCCTGCCATCTCTGGAAAACAGCACAGGCTGTGGCCTGTAGGGAGCTGCCCTTCTGAGCAGACACGTGACGTTTAGACACTTGCAGAAATGGGGTTCCATGGGCAGTTCAGTGTGCAAAGCGGCCATCCCTGTGTTTCTGAGGAGTCGAAGTCTCCATTATCAAAATGCTCACTCCACAGGGCTGGCAGGCGGCATGGTGGTTAAGGCGCTCCACTCCCCCCTGACTAACCTCAGTTGAGTTCTGGACCTGGTGACTTGCTTTCTCACTGCCCCTCCCTTCCCCATCGCTCTCCAGTCAAATGAAAAATAATAATGATGATGATACATACAATTAAATTTTAAAAATGTTAACTCTTGCCCTTTGGGGACTTGAATGCGAGTTTCCTTTGGGGTGACTCAGGCCCTGAGTGGCACCGTGTGGGCTTGAACGCCAGCGCCCCTGCTCGCTGGGAAGCATCCAGCGCGTTACTGAAACTCTGGCCCTGCTTCCTGTACAGTGAGGTGAGAGTGCACGTGTGGTTGTGAGGATGGGCCCGGCTCTGCACAGCGGAGCTCTGCACTGTGCCGGGCAGGCAGTGCTCGCTGCCGCTGCTGTGTGCCTGCACGGGGCACCATTGGCAGGGACCTTCGGAACTGAGGTCTTTTATTTATTTATTTTTTATGATTTCCTGTTTATATATAATTATTGTACACTTGTAGCCTACAATATAATGTTTCATTTTCTTTTTTTTTTTTTTTTGAGAGTTTTTTGCTATAGGGTGCGTGCACTCACCAGAAAGACAGAGACAGAGAAACAGAAAGTGAGAAATCACCCCCCAGGGGGGGATGGCCACGCCGCAATCCCTTCTCCTCCATTCTCCTCTCGGGATCTTGGGCACGCACGCACACGTGCCCAACTTGAGTTTAAGCCACTGGGTCTGGGACTTAAACCATGGTCAATATGGGAGTCCAGTGACATAACCATTATGTCAACTGCTGTTCCCACAATATGCTTTTACAAAGCATGCATGCAGTGCGTGTCAATCAAATCAAAAGCATTACCCTATATGTCATTTTCAACAGAGAACTTGACCTTCTTATGTCTGTTGGTAGTTTCACCCTGAGCCCCCTCACGCCCATCCCTACTAGCCACCCTCGAGTCTCTAGTCTACACTTGCTTTCCTCCCTGTTATATCTTCAAATCTTCCCATTTCTTCCCATTTCTGCCACTGAGTGCAGACATCCCATCTCTATTGAGCAGGGAGATACAATGTTTGTCTCTCCTAGTTTGGCTTACTTGTGTAGCATTAAATCTTTTATATCCTTTGTAGCAAATGTCTGGATTTCATTGTTCCTTGTGGCTGAGAGTCAGAAAGTGAGAAATCACCCTTAGGGGAGATGGCCATGCCACTGTCACCTCTCCTCTACTCCCCCCTAGGGACTTTGGGCATGCACACACGTGCGCCCAGCATAAGTCTCAAGCCACCGGGTCCAGGACTCAGATCACCGTCGGCCATGTGGGAGTCCAGCACCTCAACCATTATGCCACCCGCTGGCCCCAACTCTTGAACATTAGGGAACACTGCCTTCCCGAGGAGACCAAGACACCGCAGGTGGGGCGTTGGCTAAGGGAGGGTGGAAGCGTGTGTGCTGGGACTCAGTTTCCACGTGGAAATTCACAGCGATTGTTTCCAGTTGGACCCTAGAAGGTCCAAAATAATGGAAAACATGAACAAAATTTCAGATCCCAGACACTAAAGAAGGCAGAAGTTTCTGTCTCAAGGAGATTCTAGAATCTGACTCTGGGTCAAATCTTGATTTTACTACTTTTTAACCGTTGGACTCTGAGCACATTATCTGGCTCTCCTTAGTACCCTTCTCTGTAAAGTGGAATAAGACAGTGTTCTCAGGTTGATTACACAAGACCAGCCACAGAAGAATCGAGCAAACGCTGGCTCAGAGGAAGCCCTCGATGTATATGAGGGGATTTTAAAAGACTTGTGGGAAAATGGAATTAAAATATGAGGGGCTTTTGATGCCAGAAAAAAATAAATAAATAAACCCATGCATAATTTTTCCATAATATACATTTCCAGGAACTTTTTGAAGATCCCCTTTCATGGTAATATGCTACATTTCATCAACTCTGACCAAGCTGAGCTCCCTCACAGAGAAAATCGAGCCCAGTACCAAGGGAGAAAGGCTGCAGAGTGACTTCGGGAGCAGCAGGGCAGCAGGAAGGAAGCCCACTGCCCTTTTCAGAGGTGGTTTTGAGAACTGGTTGCTGATGGAATTGCCTGGGAGCTTTACACAGTGTAAATGCCAGGCCCCATTCTCCAGGGTGCTGGTGCAACTGACCCGGGTGGGCCTGGCACTGAGGTCTGTGGGACCTCTCCTGAGGGAGGCAGTGTCCAGTCACGGCTGGGAGCCACTGTCTTAAGAGCACCTTTCTGGGCCAGCCGTGGTGGGCCGCCCAGAGAGGCTGGATCCCCATGGGAGATCAGGGATCGGTTATGGGTTGGATCAGCCTACACATATTTGTGTACCTGTGACCCTGGCTGGCTGGGAGGGCTGAGGGGGAGGATGGTGGTGTGAGGCCCTGTTTAGGGTGCCCCCCCAACATCTCTCTCAGAAGAAAAAATTACATAAATTTAAGAAAAAGAATACCTTAATGGCCAGCAGGTGGCATGATGGCTAAGACGCTGTGGTTTGACTCCTGGACCTGGCGGTCTGCAAATCATGCCAGGCGCATGTGTGTGCACTTGCATGCCCAGAATCACGAGAGGAGAATGTAGGAGAAGGGACTGTGGCATGGTCAACCTTCTGGGGGATGGTTTCTCACCGTCCTTCTCTCTCTGTCTCTCTTTCTTCTGTAAGTGCACGTGACATGTGGCAAAAGTCTAAAAGAAGAATGTTTCTATACATTTGCATGATATTAGTATTAAAATAAAAATATTATGTATCTTCATGCAAACTATGCTAAGGTGTATAAACTAACAAACAATTTAAGAACAGAATATGTTGGAGGCCAGCAGGTGGCATAGTGGTTATGGTGCTGGTTCCCCTTGGACAACCACAGTTCAGGTCCCAAACCTGGTGGCTTGAAAATGACTTCAGGAGTATGTGCATATGTGCCCAAAATCCCAGAAGGAGAAAGGAGGAGAAGGGAGTGCAGTGTGGCCGTTCCCCCTGGAGGATGATTTCTCACTTTCCCTCTCACTGTCTTTCTCAATTTCTCTCCAACAAGTGCACACGCCCTATGGCAAAAACCCTAATTTTAAAAAAGAACAAAAAAGAAAAAAGAACAGAGTATGTTTGAAATCAGAGCCGTCTGACTGGCTTTCACGGATCAGGAAAACCAAGAGCTAGGACATGTACGTCCCAGCGGGTGTTCGTAAATTCTGATGCTCACAGTCCTGCCCTATTCTCTCTGAAATCCTCTTCACTTACACGGGGTGAAAAGCCCTGCATGGGTTTGAAACCTGGTCACTACACACACGTACACACATGAACCAGTCAACAGTGACATCCTGGGAAGCCTTAAAAGGGAAACATCTGAAAACACAAAGGATCTGTCAGGAACGGGGCAGGGGCAGGGGCAGGGAAGGTCTGCCTCTATGTCTGCGGCAGGCGGTCCGCCGTGAGCGGGAGGTGAGGGTGCTGCCGGGGAGAACAGAAGCAAGGGAACCCTTTCCATGGTGCAGGGAGACAGAAAGGAGTCCCCCTGAGGGGAGAGAGGCAGGGCCTATCTAGCGATTCTGGGGACAGCACTTAGACAGAGGGAAGCCTTCGAGGACTACCCTGCAGAGTCCCTTGTCTCTTTTTCCTTCCGGAGCCAACCATCTGTGTTTGAATCCCAGCTCTGCCACTTCCCCTGTGACGGGGCACGCTGCTTAACCTCGTAATACCTCAGTCTTCCTACTTGTAAAACGGCGGCTCAGTACTCACCCCTCAGAATTGTTGTAGGCCTCCGCGTCGGTCAGAGCAATGAAATGCAATTGGGTGTAATCGGCGTCAAATGCTTTGAACAGTGCTTGGGACAGACTGAGGCCCATATTCTGTATGAAAACTGTTATTGCTGATTTAGCTCTGAAGGAATATGCTTAGCTCTTAAAGAAATGAGTTTTAATAAAACAAAAGTGACTATAAAAAAAGGGATCGTATAAGAAACCCTGAGATCTTTGCTTTGAGAAAGTATTATTTTATTTATTTTTCCTCCATAGGTTGCACTTACCAGAAAGAAAACAAAGACAGAGAAAAAGAGGAAAAGTGAGAAATCACTTTCATAGGAACCATGGCCATGCTGCAATCCCTTCTCCTCTAGTCTTCTCTCAGGATTTTGGGCACACACACATATGTGCCCGGTATATATATATATATATATATTTTTTTTTTTTTTTTTTTTTTTTTTGAGAGGTTTTTGCTATAGGGCGCATGCGCTCGCCAGACAGACAGAGAGAGACAGAAAGCAAGAAATCACCCCCCATAGGGGATGGCCACGCCGCAGTCCCTTCTCCTCCATTCTCCTCTTGGGATCTTCGGCACGCACGCACATGCGCCCGGCGTGAGTCTAAGCCACCGGGTCCAGGACTCGAACCGTGGTCAACTACGTGGGAATCCAGCGACATAGCCATTACGCTAACTGCTGGTCCCCGTGCCCGGTATATTTTTCAAGTGTGTTTTTTGAACCATGGAGTCTGCCTTGTGGAATCCGGAGCCTTGGTCTCCATGCTACCTGCTGGCTCCTGCTTTGGGAGAGTTTTATATTCCTGTAGGGGGGCCCTTCCTTCTACTTTAGCAGCTGGAAGGAGATGGTATTTGAGATTGAGCTAAAAGAAGAATGCTACGCCAGCTGGTGGTGTGGTGGTTAAGGTGCTAAATTTGCACATAGTCAACCATGGTTTGATTCCCAGACCTAGTGGCTTAAGAATCACACTGGGCAGGAGTGTGTGTGTGTGTGTGTAATCATGCTGAGCAAGTGTGTGTGTGTGTGTGTGTGTGTGTGTGTGTAATCATGCTGAGCAGGTGTGTGTGTGTGTGTGTTTGTGTGCCCAAAATCCTGGAAGGAAAATGGAAGAGAAGGGATTTAGGTGCAGTCATCTCCCCGGGGACTGACGTCTCATTTCCCTCTCTCTGTCTCTCCCCAGCGAGTGCACATGCCCTATGGCAATAAACAAATAAATAAAATAAGAAACAAAGAGTGCAGCAGCTGATGTTCTCTGAAGTGACTGCGCACGCTGCTAGAGCAAACAGCTCAGGTAGAGCTGGCCCCTCCTGCCTCGGAGGAGAGCTTTGCCCGTGACACAGAGAGGCCAGGCCACCTGCGCTCAGGGAGAGGAGCCAGTGTTTAGAGGTTTTGTTGTAGGGGTGACTGACATCGGCTCTCTCCACTGTTAGGTTGTAGGGCCCCTTTTCCCATGCGGGGGGACCTGAGTTACTCACCAGCTGGTCTCAGTCAGAATTGGAACAGAGGCCCCCATGATACCATCTTTGGGGTGATTCTGCCACACCAAGGGCAAACAAAGGATCTTGGGAGTTTGGGGAGTGTGAGATAAAATGCAGCCCCAAAGGACGGGCCCAGGCCCTCGTCGTTTGCTGTGACAAACCCGCAGACTCTGTGGCCTCTCACACTGCTCTGGAGGAGGGTGGAGCCAGGGCCTGTTCTTTCCCAGGCTCAGACTGGACAGTAGGTATTTGGTGAAGGCTGTTAGAATAACCAGTTCTGGGTCCATTTAAGCCATGATTTTACCCATGAAGTGTAAGAGTTAATAAACTCTTCCAAGAGCTTCAGTCCACCCAAGAGCCCAGAAATGATAAGAAGCAGATTTGCTGTGTGGCTGTGTGGCATGATAGAAAGTGCTAGTGTAGGGTCTCTGTCAATAAATACATCACCCAAAATTTTCCCAGAGAAAGGTTTCCAAAAGGCTTTAAAGTTTTTAAAATTAATTAACATTTTGCATTTAGCGTCCCACAGATTTCACATCTGCCACTGATTTTCTTACTAATTAGAAAAGCTGTGGGTGGAGGGGTGGTGAGCTGTTTGCACAGTACGAATTAGGGCAGCATGAGAAGGCGGGGTGGATGCTGAGACACAGCTACTGTTACTCCAGCGTTGGCACCACCTGGAGGCTTTTCCTGCATGGTTCTAGCTGATCTCGGCTAGAATCCTGTATGAAAGAAGATATGAATCCTCTTTGATAGCATGGAGGGAGTTATTTGAAACTATGCGAACTTCAGAGAGAATACTCACCCTCCGAAGGACTTCTGGCTCAAAGTCCAATGGCAGCGTTGCAGCCACGTCATACCTGTTCTCTGTGATCCTTGAGACCTCCTACCACTTCCGGAACCGTCCCGTAGTTACATGTGGGAATGCCGTTAAGATGCATCGTACAGGGTCTCCTCTGGGGAGTCCCCACGCCAGGCAGGGGCTGAACAGCTAGTCCCGGCTATCACAGAGAGCAAAGCTTCCTGGTAAGCATCCTCGCCATTATTGCTCAGCCATTGTGCTTGCGGTCTTAGGCGCTGCAGAGAGGCTGTTGATTCATGGGCCAACCTGTGGTGCAGTGGTGAAGGCAGCTGGATCCCACATGGCTGACTGTGTGGTTCAAGTCCCGGACCTGGCAGCCTGGAAAACGTGCCAGGCAGCATGTGCGCTTGCGTGCCCAAAATCCCAAGAGGAATATGGAAGAGAAAGGATTTGGGCATGTCTGGGGTATGCGCTCTTACTTTCCTCCTTCTCTCTCTCTTTTTCTCTCTCTCCCTTTCTCTCTCCAGTGAGCACATGCACTCTATAGGAAATAAAAAAAAAAAAGGCAATATGCTAATTCCACTTAGAACAAGTAAGGAATATGCAAAATACGGCCCGTACACGACAGTACTGTGGAAGGTAACGGTGTGTACAGCATGTCCCCGCCCACAGGAAAGGATTTCACCGAAGAAATGAGACATTTCTGCTGCAGCACCGCCTGGCTTCTCCATGTGGTTCTGATCCCTTTGGAGAAGGACATTGGCATGACATAGCCTGCCAGAGGTCGTGACCTGTGGGTCCCAGAACATACCACACTCTGCTGCTCCTTAGGGAATCCCCGTGCTCTCTCAGCCAGACCATCCCACAGTCATCTACAGCCTCCATAGACACATCGTGGCTCTCGAAGCCCGGGGCCTTCCTCTGCCTGTGAGCTGCAAGGCTGAGGCTTTCGCCAGCTCACTACCGAGTCTTCAGTCCCGATCGGATAGGAGCATCTCGGTCATTGTCTCAGTTGACTGTCCACATCCAGTGGGTTTGCAGCAAGTTTGCAGATGCCTGGCCATTCCTTAGGCCAGGGGTTACAAATAAGAGTCCCCAAAGGCCAGGGAGGTGGCACAGATATTGTGCAGACTGGCAAACTAGAGAGCCCAAGCTCTTTCCACAGAAAGCAGCCACCTCTGGCTCTCGCCCGTGGAACACAGACCTAGCACTGCCGCATCTTTCTGGATTTTGAGAAGCCACAACATTGGGTCTGTACAGGAATTCGCCAAGTCTGAAAATGTTAGCAAATTCAAAACTTTAAAGACCTGCACATCAAACAAAGCGACACACATCGAAAACTGCACTGTGTTCATCTTACGTGAGGCCTAGACACGATCCACCTCAGGCTGACTACCGCAGCCTCCAGAGATGCAGACAGAAAACGCCGAGAATTTAGAGATGGGCGACTTGGCCCTGAGCTGAGTCAGAGAAGACTGGGAGGAGAAACAGGACCACGACAATCCTGATGTTTCAAAATACACTCTATTACTCATGTTACAGTTCAAACATCGGAATTTTTTTCAAATGATAGAATCTTTTAAATTATGACTCTGTTCTGTTAAGATAGTGCCCTTGTAAGCCTCTGTCCCTAGAAAGCTGTCTCTGGCTGTTCATGCATGCTGTTAGGATGTGATGCGTTGGCATGGAGGTAAATAAATCCCTCAGGCAAAACAATTTTTAAAACTCAAGAATTCTAACACACATGATTTAAAAAATCTAATAGAGTGCTATTCTGCTAAAAGGACGGTTGCTCTCTGAGGAGGTGTCAGCTGTTGAAAGGTGCTTTAAGGAACCAGAAGTACCTCACTTAGACCAAGAGCTTGTGTATGAAATACGATTATGCTGACATTCAGAGGCAGTTACCAAGTGTTTTCTTTTTATAAGACAGGGAAGTGATGCTTCTACAATAACTATGCCTTTTCGGGAACCAGCAGTTAGCGTAATGGCTATGTCACTCGACTCCCAGGTAGTCAACTGCGGTTCGTGTCCTGGACCCGGTGGCTTAAAACTCACGCTGGGCGCATGTGCGTGCGTGCCCAAGATCCCGAGAGGAGAATGGAGAAGGGATTGCGGCGTGACCATCCCCCTGGGGGGTGATTTCTCGCTTTCTGTCTCTCTGTCTCTCTCTGTCTGTCTGGCGAACGCACGCGCCCTATAGTGAAAACCTCTCCAAAAAAAAAAAAAAGAAAAAAAAAAACTATGCCTTTTCTACATATAGTTTATCTTTTTTTCAGTTTCTGCCATAGGGCATGTGTGCTTGACAGAGAGAAACAGAGAGAGAAAGTGAGAAATCACCTCCCCAGGGGATGGCCACACCACAGTCCTTCTCCATTCTCCTCTCAGGATCTTGAGCACGCACGCACACGCATCCAGTGTAATTTTTAGACCTCTAGGTCTGGGACTTGAACCGTGAAGCTGACTATGTGGGACCTAGGATCCAGTACCTCAACGTCTGTGCCACCTGATGGCCCAATATTTGAAGACAGAACACTATTTTACAATTTTTTAATGGTTACAAGTACATATTAGAGAAAAGGAATTTATTTTCGTGGTACTGTTTTTAAAATGATTTTTTTATTCACATTTAATTGTTGTACAAATAATGGTTTTCAAAGTATACATCCAGAAATGACAATCAGACTAAGGATATTACAGTGCACGTCATTTTGAACAGAGAACTTTACATTCTTATGTCTGTTAAGTATTTCTCTCTTGAACCCTTTTACATTAAAAAATTAAGTTAGGAGACCAGCAGAGAGTGTAATGGTTATGTCGCTGGACTCCTATGTAGTAAACTGTGGTTTGAGTCCTGTACCTGGTGGCTTAAAATTCATGCTGGGCATGTGTGCGTGCATGCGCACCCAACATCCTGAGAGGAGAATGGAGAAGGGACTGTGGAGTGGCCATCCCCCTTGAGGGATGATTTCTCACTTTCTGTCTCTCTCAGTCTCTCTAGCAAGTGCCTGCACCCTATAGCAAAAATCTCTCTCAAAAACAAAACAAAACTAAGTTAACTTCTATGTGACAGAATTCATCTCATTTAGGGGCCAGGATTTTGCAAATGCAGCTGTATAACCTCCGGCGCCCTGTTTCGACATTGCAAGTCAAATGCAAAGACAACCTCAAGTCTAGCTTCACTCATTGCTTCAATTTACTCTGTTCATGCATTCACCATGTCAGCTCCTGATAATGTGCCTTGTGGATACAGGAGGGAAGCCCCTGCTTTCAAGGAGCTCTGAGTTCTGTAGAGGAGCTGGACACCTGGGAGAGAGACTGCAGTAAGATGGCCACTACGAAGGTGTCTCTGCAGGCGTCTCCCTGTTAGCTCAGTTAAGGAATTAATCAACCCCCTTCTCAGTGCTGCCCATGAAGGGGGGAGAGTGTGACTGTGGACGAGAGAGCCCCGGCAAGCTCAGAGCCAAGGCAGCCCAGCCAGCGCCTGGCCCTGCTGGGAAACCGAGGTGGGCGACCGGAGGTAGTGCAGGGTGTGCTCTATACTGGAGGAAAAAACGTGGGGTGTGCACAGGAGTGCACTGGGTGTGCTGGGGCGGGGCGGGGCTGGCCTAAGCTACATCTTAACCTGAGAGCAGAGGGCAGGCCTTCTGGAAGGCCTTGAGGAGAAACAATAGGAGTAAAGCAGTTGCTTAGGAGATTGATTGATGGCTAATGACAGAAAATGTGTGCGAGAGTGAGTATTTACACAAGACTACGATCCAAGGGAGCTTCTGTTTTCCATGCTCCAATCAAGCATAGAAGAATGGCCGTCCTGCAGACAGGGAGTCTACACTGCGGGCGGCAGCACCAGGAAAGCCATTTATTAGTAAGGGAAGGACAGAGAACAGGCCTGGGTGTCTGGTACCAGCAGCTCTGCCCCGCCCGCCCCGCTGGCTCCACTCCAGGGGCTGACAGCCAGGGGCAGGCCTGTGCAGGAAGCATGGGCGGGGCTCCTTCTCAGCCCGCCAGGCTCAGGAACTGAGATAAGGGGAATGGGCACTTGGTTACCGGATCACTCCCATGGCGGCACAGGATGGTGCGAAGGCGACTGGAGCAAAGGGGCCTGGCCTGGAATGCCGGCTTTTGTCCAGATCTGCAGACCTGGCCTTCCTTGTCCTTGGTCAGGCTGGGCGGGCGCTCCTGGGCTCGCAGAGGGGATGGTAATCGAAATGATTGGAACCCTCTGGTTTACATGTATGGCCTGCTCCTTCCCACCCTGCTCCCTCCCCCTTTACAAAGCAACGGGACTCCCCAGCTCCCATCAAGGACTCCCCGCGCCCGGAGCTCTCAGCCACACCTGCACAGCCTCGCCTGTTCCCCGTACAGCTGTACAGACGGCAGAGGCTTTGCGAAGCTGGGTGAGCCTTAGACCCCGACAGACCAGCGTTCCCGGCTCGGCATTACCGGCATTTTGGCCCGCCTGTGCCTGTGTGGGGGCTCCCCTGTGCTTTTAGGGTGTTCATCTCAAACCGCTAGCCGCTAGATGTCAGCAGTCCCCTCTCTAGTTGGGGCAACCCCCAATGTTGCCAGACCCCACCAAGTGCCCCCTTAGTGGCCAAACTGCCCCTTGTTGAGAAACACCTGGGTTCTAATTCTGACCCTGCCGCTAAGTGACTTGGTCTCCCCAAGCCCCAATTTTCTTGTCAAAAAGCCCTTCTATGGTTATTAGAAAAAATGAGAAAAATGAAGAGTCGGTTAACTCCTGGCATGTGGCAGGCTTCCAAGGAGAGCGATGGTCAGTCTGTCAGTACTTGGAATACTCCTAGATAATTGTTTGCTGTCGTGTCCAGATTTCCGGTCACCAAACAGTTCGAGACAGTCTGTGGAACTGACAGAAATGTCCTTGGCTCTGTAGCCTGCCTCGTAGAGAAGCTTGGCTTGAACTGTGTCACCCAGAGGTAGCACTTGGGGTCTCTGTCCAGGAAAGCTGCCGTCGGCCACCTTCCTGCCCCGTGGGCCGGCTGTCCTTGTGAGCGTAAGGACACTTCTGCTCGCTGCTGCCAGCGCCAGGGCTGGGGCGCCTCTTCACCCCCCAGCATGGCCACGCGGTCACCGAGGGTTTCCAAAGCCAAGGTTTGAATTCCCCAGCCTTCAAGACTCAGGCCTTAAATCCCAACCAATTTAGTAATAGTTTTAAATGGTTTGCAGAGAGGGAACTATTTCTTGGAATAAGTTGTAATTTTGAAAAACGAGTGGCCTTTTAGAGTTTCTGACCAGGGTCTGAGGAATGACTTCCTTCTACCTCCAACACCCACATTCTTCGCTTCTCATGCCGACAAGATGCACAAATTCATACGATTACACCGAAGTGTTCTGCAGAAAATGAATGTTCTTTTGGCAGGTTTTTAAGACGGGAGAAGGAGAAGACATGTAGAAAGAGGACAGGCATTTTGCAGGCTGCCTTAAGTGTGGGGTAACACATCACTCTCTCCCTCCTACTATCCTCCCTCTTTTGTCCCCTCTTCCCCCCCCCCTTTTTTTTTAATGCCAGAAGGTATGAGCGCGTGAGAGAGACAGAGCCCCCCACCACACCACTCAGTGAGACCTCTCTCACTTCTGGGACGGTAATAATCCTCTGTTTGTTCTAGGATCTGCCACACGTGATAGTTAGAGAGCCCAGGGCATAGTAGCTGAACTGGATAAGAATGGTAAAGTTGGGGCCAGCAGATGGCATGGTGGTTAGGGCACTAGACTCCCACATGGCTGGCTGCAGTTCAAGTCCTGGACCCAACAGCTTGAAAATCACGCCAAGCTCATGTGCGTGTGTGCCTAAAATCCCAAGAAAAGAATGGAGAAGGGCTTGCAGCATGGCCATCCCCCACGGGGTTATTTCTCACATCCCGTCTCTGTCTCTCTCTGGTCAGTGCATGCACCATAGGGCAAAAACCTAAAAAAAAAAAAAAAAAAAAAAAAAAAAAAAGTAGTTAGTTTTTCAATGATATCAGAATGACCTCTTGTGAAACTTAAGTCTTTAGTTGTACACAAATTTTGGCCAAAGTTTTACTCCTTTGAAAGAATAAGGGTGTTAAGTATCTAGGATTCAAAGAGGAATAAAGCTTTCTCTACATCCAAGAAGTAATAGAGTTTTATGAAGATTAAATTAGAAAACTGACAAAGAAGAGATGAGAACAATGCACATGCAGAGAAAGTGAGCTGTCAAATGTTTTGGAAGAAGAAAGGGAGGGAGGGAGGGAAGAAGTTAGAATCCTATAGGATAGTCAGAAAGATTTTTCAAAAAAGTTCATGGAAAATGCATATTATGAAAAAACGATGAACAGCTTTCCATTTTTGGAAACCAAATTAAACTTTTACTTTCATTCTGTTTTTTTTTTTTCTTTCCAAAAACATTTGAAGTCCCCTCATATATGCTAAATGACAAATGAGAGGAGCAGACAATTCTCTAGGCATTCAGAGACGATTCCAGGGCATGGGTTAGTTAGAAAAAATTCCTGAAGTAAACATGGCTAGACATATGAACGTTAAGTCGTCAAGTAGAAACAGAGGCTTCAGTCCAGCCAATAACTTGGATATTTCTGAGACACACACGCTCATCAGGCAACATTAAATTAAACATGAATTCTTTTTTTAAAACTTTTTTTAAAGAGGTTTTTGCCTTAGAGTGTATGCTTGCCAGAGAGAGAGAGAGCGACAGTGAGAGACAGAAATCACTCCCGAGGGGGGATGGCCACACTGCAATCCCTTCTCCTCCATTCTCCTCTTGGGATCTTGGGCACATGAGCACATGCACCTGGCATGAATTTCAAACCACCAGATCCGGGACTCCAACTGCGGTCGACCATATGGGAGTCCAGTGACATAATTGCTACACCCTCTGCTGGCCCCAAACATGAATTCTTTTGAATTGCTAGAATTCTCTTCTTAGCTCCTCAAAGTACCAAGATATAGTAGGAAGGTAAAGCCATCACCCCCAGTGTCTTCAACCACGTCAGTTTAGAACCTGTGAGTACCAGACCTGTCTCTGTGGTTGGGATTCTGTCCGTTGGGCACGGCTGGGGAAGGGCATCCCGAAGACCCACGTATGCCCTGCCTACCCAATCGGGGCTGGCGACGTGAGCGTCTCTCCACGTGGGGGTGTGAGTGCTTTAAGCCAGTACCTGCTGGGCAAGCAGGACTTCTGACTCGTCCTATGTTACCTCTTCCGGACTGTCCCGTTCTTCTCTGAACCCCGAAGTGTTACATTTCCCATGTGAGGGAGAACGTACCCATAGCCACAGCTTTCATTTTCCTGTAACTAGCATTGTTGATTCTTTCCTAAATACGGGCCTTTATTTTCATTTAGGGCAGGAAATTCTTGAATCTTGGCATATTTGGGAAAGTGAAATGACGGTAGGCTTGGGCTCAGAAAAATGAAACCCTATGCAAAATGAATAACTTGGTATCCCTTCAAACTGATAAATTCTTTGGATATATGTAACATTTATTTAGTAGGCATGAGAAGATATGATTTTTATTAATAAAAGTTATATGTCTCTTAATGCTCCAAATGAAGACTCTATTACACTTAAGGTTTGAAATGACTTTTTTTTTTCTTTTTTCTTGATTATAATTGTCTTGGAATTTCTCTTTTCTGAACTAGTTATTTGGAGCACGTTGAAGTATCTAAACTTTAAATAATAGATATAATCATTTATTCTCAGCACTCTATTTATTATTATTATTATTATTATTATTATTATTATTTTGCTTTGTTTCATAAAGCTATGAACTAGTTTCAAAGATTTTACTGAGCTGAACAGAGAACCTTCTGGAGGGATGGTTGTCCTTTCCACGTGGGCTGTCTGCTTTGTTGAAAGCGGGACCTATTTCTGTCCAGCAGATGGAGCTGTGGTCTGAGAGAATGCTGAGTTAACAGGCGCCATATTGCAGGTGGTTCTGCCCGCCACTGGCTCCAGCCCTCGCTGACAGTCCTAGACGTGTCTGTAGGTCCCAATGCCAGTGACCCCGAGATTCTGGCCATTCCTTCAGGACTTACTGTATAAGGATTGTTCATTAGTGACTGACTTTCCAGAGGCTTCTCTGAACAGATTGATAAAATATATGTGCGTGCACACACACACAAATACGTATATATGCATACATTTTTTGTTTTTTAGAGAAAGATTTTTTACTATAAGATGCATGTACTTGCCAGAGAGACGGAGAGAGAAAAAATGAGAACTCACCCCCCAGGGCATGGCCATGCCACAATCCCTTCTCCTCCACTCTCTTGGGGTTTGGGGCACACATGCCCACATGCACCCAGGGTGAGTTTCAAGTCCCTGGGTCCACGGTTAGCCATGTGGGAGTCCAGCGCCTTACCCACATGCCATCTGCTGCTTCCCACCCCCCAGCACACATTTGATAACAGGATATACTTAAGAATAGGATATAGATGATTCCATTGAAACCCTATCACATCTCCCATGGTTTTAAATTTTCCAGTTAGAACCAGCCGGTGGCATGGTGGTTAAGGTGGCTGGATTCCACATGACTGAGTGCACAATTCGAACGCCAGACCTGGCTGCTTGAAGTACACACTGGTTGTGCGTGCACATGTGTGTGTGTGTGTGTGGAGTGTGTGTGTGTGTGTATGTATGTGCCCAATATCCTGAGAGGAGAAGGGATTATAAGGTGACCATCTCTTGGCGGGTGATTTCTCACTTTCCCTCTCTCTGTCTCTGTCTCTCTCCAGCAAGCATATGCACCATATGGCAAATTAAAAAGAACTAACAATTCCAGTTAAATCTCTCAATGTGTAGCTTTCCTTTCAAAATTGTACAAGTTAGTCATCCATTCCTTTCGGGAACTACTCATCCTCTTAATCTGCTCTTACTCTGTGGTCTACCGCATAACGTATGGATATGACCGAGGGCTGTGTGATGCTGTACAGACGGACTTTGACTTCAGAAACTCAGGATGATTCCAAGTTTCTTTTAAAGCCCACCCTCTGTGGAGCACGGTTGTGGTGCGACAGACTATACCTTTGATGTTAGAAAATCACTTAAATTGGGGCTATCAGGTGGCATGATGGTTAAGATGCTAGACTCCCACATAGCCTATTGCAGTTCAAGTCCCAGATCTGGTGGCTTGAAATTCACACTGGACATGTGTGTGTGTGTGTGTGTGTGTTTGCATGCCCCAAATCCCAGGAGAATGGCAGAGAAGGGATTGTGGTGTGGCATAGCCAATTACAGTTCAAGTCCCAGACCTGGTGACTTGAAATTCACACTGGACATGTGTGTGTGTGTGTGTGTGTGTGTGTGTGTGTGTGCATGCCCCAAACCCCAGGAGAATGGCAGAGAAGGGATTGTGGTGTGGCCTTCCTCCTGGGGGGCTGATTTTTCTCACTTTCCTTCTCACTGTCTGCCTCTCTCTCTGTCTTTATCTGGCAAGCCTAGGTGCCCTATTGCAAAAAAGAAAGAGGAAGAAAGAAAGAAAGAGAAGAAAATCACTTCATTTTTCCCTACCTTCCCTTCACATCTTGACCTGATTCGTTCCCTGCTTATCTTGACCTCGGCTCCATCACCCTGCCTCGTTCAGTCTGTACGAGCTACAGTGCGTTTCTTACTGTTCCTTGAATACGCCAAGCTCATTCTCAGCTCAGGTTTTTGCATGTGCTCTTTCTTTTGCCTGGAATAGCTACTAGATTTCCACTTGGTTTATCCTTGCCCCTCAATGGGAACAACACGAGGGACTGCTAACTCACAGAGCAGGCAGTGACTTACAGAATTTACCACCCCACGCTGAAAGTTGTGGCCACCAGCCGGTGGTGGGTGGACAAGACAGATCGCACTTGAAGACGATCTCTGGTTCTTGCTGATTCTTGGCTGACAGTAGGGCCTTAATAATATGCATGTTTGCATAGATGATCAAAGGCTTCAAATTAAGAGTTGGGGCTAGATTATCTCCCACTAGAGATGCCCTAGTTCTAAAATCTTATGAGTCTTTCAAATTCTAGAAGCATCACCAATTTAGCAAAATACAAAAAGCATGCCTTCGGAGTCCCTCTGAGATCCTGGACCAGGGAAATTCTGTTAGTATCATAGTGACAAGAGGGAATGTTTAGAGAAGTAATGAGCGTTCTCTATTTTTTTTTTTCTTTTCCACTAGAGAGAGCCAGGAAGCTATAAAAAAAAAAGACTCAGAACATTTCACTAGTGGAAATTGGACTGGGTTATGGCAGATGTGCTCTCTACTTTCCAAAGGGGCTCTGTTGGCAAAAACGGAGAGAAGTTTGAGAGTTAGCAGCTGTCACCAGGGCCCCAGGCGAAGTTTCAGAGAAGGTCAAGCTTGCATTCTGCATTCCAAACCACCCCTTTCCTTTCGCGTTCACTTTTCACCCCATTTATTGCGCTCCAGCTATTGAATTTCCTCGTGCTGCCATCTGCCTCCTAAACCCTTTCCTCTTCCTGACGGCTCTACTGCTTGCGCATAAATTCATCTTCCTGCAGCACCGGGCTAGAGCTGCAGTCCCCGAGTTCTCACTTACTGCTCGGGTAGCGCAATTGATTATAGCATTTATATTAAAGGGGATAGAAGGTCAAAAGAAAATGAGCAGTTTTTTTAAAAAAATGGTCTAAGGTCCTTCCTGGTTTTATATAACCTAAAATTCATAGATTTAGGATCGCTCTCTTAAACACATGCTCACTCGCACACACACACACCCCATTTCTTTGTAAAGTCAGCTCTGGCCGCTAGGGGGTGGTAAACAACCCTTTGCTTTGATGGACACCCTGAGTAAGCAATCACGCCTTCTCCATACTAAGAACCTCATATTCCACGCTCATGTTCACGGGTTTGGAGGCACAATCCTTGACATTTTCCAAATCAGACCAAGCTAGCAAAATAATGGTTTTCAGCCAACTTCCTAACCAGTGCAATTTTTGTAATCCCATGGCACAGACGACAGAAAAACGTACTCTGTCATTTAACAAATGGCGAACTAGTTAAGTATTCCTTAGCGTCACCTTGATATGGAACCAGAGCAGAGATCCTCCTTCTTCCTTTGCATGAAAGGATTTTATCGTAAATACCAGATTTTAAGGGAATGTCTGGGTTCCCACTCCCCTGCCACGCAGGTGACGAGAAGGACTGATTCCTGCAGATGTGTGACTGCCCTGGAAAGGACCTTAGAGAAATGCTGGGCTTTCTGTTTATTTGTCTCAGAGCCCTCATAATCTGGTATATAAATGAGAAGTGTGACACCATTTGTCCCCCGGAGCTGCTTAAATTAGAAAAAGGGCAGTTATTTTAAAAATGAAGTCCACTGTCCAATAGCCGCCCTGAACGCCGTGGGGGCGTTGGGGGGTGGGCACAAACGGGGTTTCAGCAAAGAGCCGCAGGGAGACTAAATCCAGGGCAGCTGGTGTGAGCAAAGGGCACGGGACGAGCACTGTGCCCTCGGCTTGGGCTTACCGTCCACCTGAGGTCAGAATTTCTAGGCTGGGGCCCAGGGGGACATCTGTTCAATGAGCACCCCGGCTGACCAAAGCGCCAGCCTGGTCTGAGGTCACTGTCTTTAAGTACTTCTGGTGGAGCAGACAGGCTGGGGGAGCCTCCTGGTACTGGGAACAGGTCCCCCGGGCTTGCAGGTAGGAATTACAGTGGGCAGCGGCCATATGAGCTGCAGGGCGGGAGTGGGTGCTCTTAGAAAATGTTCACACAAATTGACTGCATCGAGGTACGAATTCTATGAAGGAAAATGCAATGCACCAATTTTAGTGCACGGCTTTGATGAATTTTGAAAAAACATAGGTGTCTGTGTAACAACCACCCAGTCACGGTACAGAACATGTCAACTCCCGTCAAAGTCCCCACACCCTGTTTCCCACCTCCCTGATCCACAGAGCAGACAAGGTTTTGTCTGACTTTGAAATTTGAACATGAATTACATGCTGTATATTCTTTTGTGTAAGGTTTCTTTATCTCAGTGAGATTTTTTTTGAAGAATTATTTTATTCAACATTAATTAATTATTTAATTAATTTTAATGTGACCAGAGAGAGACACAGAGAGAGAGAGAAAGTGAGAAAGCAAGCTTCCAGGTCTGGGACTCAATCCACAGTCAGCCATGTGGGAATCCAGTGCCCATAACCACCACGCCACCTGCCGGCCCCATCAGTGTGATATTTTTTAGGCTAATTTGTCTTATATATTGGGTTACTGGAAAAGTCAGGATGCATTTTTTGAACAGAAAAATTCATCATGACTTTTCTGACGACCCAAGAGATCAGTAGTTTTTGTTTGTTTTGCTGAATAGTATTCCACTGGAGGAACGTACATACAGAGTCTACCACTCACCATGAATCCTTTGCCTAGTGAGGGACATCTGAGCTTTTTCTAGACTTATGCTGTTATGAATAAAACTGCTGTAAACATTTTTGTTTACTCTTTGTGTAGATGTATATTTTCATTTTTTTGTTTGTTTGTTTTAAGTAAATACCTAAATAGTAGGATGGCTGGATTATATGGTGGGTATATGTTTAACATGATAAAAATTTACTAGTTTTCTTTTATTTTTAAGAATTATTTTATTTAACTATTTATTTATTTATTTATATTTGACCAGAGAGGGACGGGGGGGCGGGCATGAGAAAGCAGGTCGCCAGGTCTGGGACTCAGGCCATGTGGGAGTCCAGCGCCCTTAACCACCATGTCACCTGCCGGGCCCGAAATTGCCAGTTTTTTTTTTTAATCTAAACTGACCGTATTACTTTGCGTCTCTACCAGCCATGTAAGAGAGGTTCAGCTGCTTGACGTCCTTGACAACACGTGGTCCTGCCAGTCTTTTTAATCTTAGTCTTTCTAGGAGCTGTCTAATGGTATCTCATTTTGTTTTCATTGCCGTTGCCTTTAAAACGCTGAGTATTTTTTCAAGTACAGGTGTATCTTCTTTTATAAAATATCGGTTCAAATATTTTGACCACATATTTTGAGAATTGTTATCATCTTATAATTAAGGGTTCTTTATACATTTATGATACAAGGCCCTTGTCAGACAACTGTACTTTAGATATTGCATGCTCTCTGTGACTTGCCTTTCATTTTCTCAGTGATCTCTTTGGAAAAGCCAAATTTTTTGTTTAAATTCAAGGGTTTTTTTTTTTTTTTTTTTTTTTTTTTTTTTTTTTTTTTTTTTTTCTGTTAGGGAGTTTTGGAAGTCCCAAGATGTACAGAAATCTGTGCTTACCATCCGTGTATTTGTCCCATGTTTTATTCTACATGTTTTATGTAGTAGGCTTTACGTATAAGTCTAGGCTCTGCTTTGATTTAACTTTTAGTGTGCTTTAGCATTGAAATCTCCTTTACCTACTGTATGAGAGTTCTCTAGGAAACAGAGCCCCCAGAATGTGTGCGCGTACAGATGCAGACACGCACACCCACATTCTGCGAGAAAGAAGAAGAGATTTATGTTGAGGAGCTGGCTCCACAGCGTGATGGTTTAGTGAGCCCACAATCAGATGACGTAAGCTGGCAGGCTGGAAACTCAGGGGCGAATTGCAATTCAAGTCCAAAGGCGAACTGGCAGGGTTCCTTCTTGTTCAGGGGAGGTCAGTCCTTTTACGGGGCCCTTCTACTGGCTGAACGAAGCTCGTCCACATTATGGGGAATGATCTACTTTACTTGATGTTCACCGATTTAAACGTTATTCTCACCTATAAAACACCCTGTAGAAACATCCAGAATAATGTTTGGCTGGATTTCTGGGCACTGTGGTTCAGCCAAACTGACACAGGAAACTTCATAGCCACACGGATCCCCAATTGCACTGGGGTCCCTTGCTAAAAAGGCTATGCTTTCCCTACAGAACTACCTTGGGATCGTTCTCAAAAATCAATTTCATATATGTCTGAATCTATTTTTGGACTCGCTATTCATTGATTTATATCTCTATCTTTAATGCCAATAGAACTGTCTTGATTTCTATAGTTCTGTAACAAATCTTGAACTCACGAGGTGTACATCCTTTTTTTTTATACAATTATAAAATATTTTTTAAATTGCACTTTCCAGTTATTCATTGCTAATAGAGGCAAGGGCAGTTCATCTTTAACATGGTATACCGAGACTTTGTAAAATTCACTCTTTGTTCTAGGAGCTTAAGTTTGGAAGATTTGTCAGGATTTTCTATGCATGCAATCATGCCACCTATGATTTTTTAATTTATTTGCAGAATATTTTATTACTCACCCCCCCAACACACACACACACACACACACACACACACACCAAGCTTCAGGCCTTTTCTTTCTTTGCTTTGCTTTCCTGCACTGGTGGGAGTCCCATTACAATGTGAATGGCAGCAGTAAGAGTGGGCATCCTTGCCTTTCTCCTTCTGAATCTTAGAGGAGGAGGTAAATCTTTGACTGCTACATAGCTTGTTAGTGTAGGCTTTCCTTAGATGACATTTATCATGCCAGTGTTTTCTGTTTTCCTAGTTTGCTGAAAGTTGTTATTTAATAAAGGGGTATTAAATTTTATTAAATGAACAATCATTGTATACTTTTTCTTTTATTACCTTACTGTTATGCATTATATTAATTTTTTGCAAATGATAAAAATCAATCTTGCATTCCTAGAATAAACCATACTCGGTCTCATAATTATTCTTTTATTCAGTTGCAAGAGGGTACAGGTGCTCACCAGTGAGAAATGGAGAGAGAAGAGGGAGAAAGCGACCTTCAGTAGGGCATGGTCACGTCACAATCCCTTCTCCTCCACTTCTGCATCAGATCAGGATTTGGGGCATGCACGCACATACGCCTGGCGTGTTTTTTGTTATTGGTGCCAGCACTTGAACCATGGATAGGACTTGAACCATGGTCAGGCATATGGGGTAGAGCTCCCTCAATCACTAGGCCTGGGGCTAGCCCATGAGTCATTCTTCATATGTACTGCTAGCTTCCAACTGTTAAGATTTTTCAATAGTAAAGATTTCTGGGTTTTATTTTTGGAAAGAATATTTACCTGTAATCATCTTTCAATGTACTTTCTCATTTTGATATCAGGATAATGAGTTAGAGAATATTCTCTATTTCTTTATTTTCTGAGTTTGTGTGAGATTGGTATTAATTCTTTTTTTTTTTTTTTTTTTTTTGAGAGGTTTTTGCTATAGGGCGCATGCGGCATGCGCTAGCCAGACAGACAGAGACAAAGAAACAGAAAGCGAGAAATCACCCCCCAGGGGGGATGACCACACTGCAATCCCTTCTCCTCTCGGGATCTTGGGCATGCAGGCATATGCGCCCAGCGTGAGTTTTAAGTCACCAGGTCTGGGATGTGAACTGCAGTCGACTACATGGAAGTCCAGCGTCATAGCCATTACGCTAACTGCTGGTCCCAGATTGGTATTAATTCTTTATGTGTCAGATAGGGTTCACCAGTGAAGCCATCTTCACTTGAGGTTTTCTTGGAGGGACATTAAAAATATATATCATACATTTGGGACCAGCAGTTAGCGTAATGGCTATGTCGCTGGACTCCCACGTAGTCGACCGCGGTTCGAGTCCCGGACCCGGCGGCTTAAACTCACGCCGGGCGCGTGTGCGTGCGTGCCCAAGATCCCAAGAGGAGAATGGAGGAGAAGGGATTGCGGCGTGGCCATCCCCCCTGGGGGGTGATTTCCTGCTTTCTGTCTCTCTGTCTCTCTCTGTCTGTCTGGCGAGCGCACACGCCCTATAGCAAAAACCTCTCCAAAAAAAGAAAAAAAAAATATATATCATACATTTATTCTATTTTTTAGATACAGAGTTCCATTATATTGAGTCGTCAGAAAAATTATGATACATTTTTGCATAGAAAAAATATATCATGACTTTTCTGGCGATCCAATATATGGGGCTATCAGATGTATATTTTTTCTTGTATCGGTTTTGTAATTATGTCTTTTAAATAATTTGTCCATTTCTTCTAAGTTGTCAAATTTATTGTCATAAAAGTGTTCATGAAATTGTTTGTAATATTCAAGTTATCTTTTTAAGTGACCATAGAATCTACAGTGACATCGAGTATTTCACTCCTGATATGTTCTCCTGGTTTTTTCTTTCTCTTGGTCTGCCTGGAGTTTACCATTATTACAGACCTTTTCAAATAATCAGCTTTTGTTTTCACTGATTTTTTTCTATAGTTTGTTTTATTTTTCATTGATTTCTACTCTTATTTTCATTATGTTTTTGATTCTAACTTACTTTGGGTTTAATTTACTTTTCTTTTTACGGCTTCTTATGGTGGAAGGTCATATAATTGAGTTTAAACTTTTCCTCGTTTCTAACTAAGTATAAAAATCTAGAAGATTACCATTTAGTACTACTTTAGCTGTATCCCACAAGTGTTGATACGTTTTTTTCACTATCATTGACTTGAAGCCAATAATATTTTCTAATTTTCTTCATAATTTCTTCTTTGACCCAAAGACAGGCAACGATATAAACATATAAGAAAATAGAATTGTAAGACGTAGCTGCGGGTGGCTGTGGTGGTGGCTTCCAAGATGTCGACCAAGAATTTCCGAGTCAGTGACGGGGACTGGATTTGCCCTGACAAGAAATGTGGAAATGTAAACTTTGCTAGAAGAACCAGCTGTAATCGGTGTGGTAGGGAGAAAACAACCGAGGCCAAGGTGATGAAAGCAGGTGGAACTGAAATAGGAAAGACACTTGCCGAAAAGAGCCGAGGCCTGTTCAGTGCTAATGACTGGCAATGTACAACTTGCAGTAATGTGAACTGGGCCGGAAGATCAGAGTGTAACATGTGTAATACTCCAAAGTATGCTAAATTAGAAGAACGAACAGGATATGGTGGTGGTTTTAATGAAAGAGAAAATGTTGAGTACATAGAAAGAGAAGAATCTGATGGTGAATATGATGAGTTTGGACGTAGAAAGAAAAAATACAGAGGAAAGGCAGTTGGTCCTGCATCTATATTAAAGGAAGTTGAAGATAAAGAATCTGAGGGTGAAGAAGAGGATGAGGATGAAGATCTTTCTAAATATAAATTAGATGAGGATGAAGATGATGCTGATCTCTCAAAGTATAATCTTGATGCCAGCGAAGAAGAAGATAGTAATAAAAAGAAATCTAATAGACGAAGTCGCTCAAAGTCTCGATCTTCACACTCACGATCTTCATCACGCTCATCCTCCCCTCAAGTTCAAGGTCTAGGTCCAGATCCCGTTCAAGAAGTTCTTCCAGCTCGCAGTCAAGATCTCATTCCAGTTCCAGAGAATGTTCGAGATCTCGTGGGTCGAAATCAAGCTCCAGATCCCACAGGGGATCTTCTTCCCCACGAAAAAGATCTTATTTGAGTTCATCATCATCTCCTGAGAGGAACAGAAAGAGAAGTCGTTCTAGATCTTCTTCATCTGGTGATTGCAAAAAAAGACAAACAAGATCACGGTCACCGGTGATTGGTGAAAACACTAAACAACCCTGAGCCCAGGGCCAACCCCTACGGAACACCACTACTTTATCCAGGCGCCACAGGTCATCTTCCAGATCATCCCATTCTGGTTCCCGTTCAACTTCAAAAAAGAAATAATGTATTAAAATTTACATCTTAAAAAAAAAATCCAGTACAGTGCATGAAACATATTTTTTAAGAAGTTGGTGTCTTACTTGGTCAGAAGTGCTAAATCTGCTAGTAGAGGTGCATGCCTTTCATTGCTTTTCAGAATAAAACAGTTGTGTTTATTTGTGAAATTAAAAGTAAATCGCATTTTAAGCCAAAAAAAAAAAAAAGAAAAGAAAATAGAATTGTACTTTATTTGTATTTATAATCTACTTTTTACGTAACAGTAATCTGAAGAACGTCTTTACACTAAATAATTTTCTGGAGCATCATTGTTAAAGAGTGCATAATTTCACACATTATGAATCAATAATACTAAATTTATTTAAATCAAGTCCTTTTTCAGTTACAAACTGTTTGAATAAATATCTTTACGTATTAATCTCTGTATAGTTAATAACTTTATCTTTGTATGATTTTCTATGGGTGGGCTTGTTGGGTAAAGGTATATTCTTTCAGGCTAGTTTCTCATCTCATACTGACTTCTTACCTAAGCCTACATTTTTCACAAGCTAATTGAATTCATTTATTTGGCAAAATTTCCACTTATTTGATGTCCTCTAAACCTTCTTATTTGTGGGTGAATAGTTGTTGCAGAAAATTCATTCTATTGAATACACATATTGAACCAGGTAAAGAAGCCAAATATTTGTGTATTATATTCATTCCTTCTTGAAGGTCTTTTGTTTTTAGTTTTCCCCTTTTTTCTAGATCTGATGTGGTCTGTGAGCTGCCTCAGCTCACAGGTCTGGCTATTTGGCTTTCTTAGTGATGAAAAATATTAAACTACCAACATATAAAATTTGGGGATGGACCAGCAGTTAGCGTAATGGCTATGTCGCTGGACTCCCATGTAGTCGACCGCAGTTCGCGTCCCGGACCCGGTGGCTTAAAACTCACGCTGGGCGCGTGTGCGTGCGTGCCCAAGATCCCAAGAGAATGGAGGAGAAGGGATTGCGTTGTGGCCATCCCCCCTGGGGGATGATTTCTCGCTTTCTATCTCTCTGTCTCTGTCTGTCTGGCGAGCGCATGCGCCCTATAGCAAAAACCTCTCCAAAAAGAGAAAAAAAAAATTGGGAGAATATCACAAATAGTGTTTGGACCTGTGGGTTCTCTTGGAAAATTGAGAATCTGGCAACACAGGGCCAGCCCTCCTAAATGATAAGCCCTGGAACGGAGATGGAGAGGGGGTGGGAGTGGGAACTCCTGCTTAGACACCGCACACCTTTCCATTTGGCCACAGTTCGCACTCAGCCCGTGTCACGGAGTGGATCACAGATGGACTTTTCTAGGTGTGTGGACTCACAACCCTTGATTTTGTCCAGCAGAACCTGTCAGAGGACCAATACTCATCCTTTATTTACCCTTGCGAAGCACGTGGCCATGGTCTCTGTGGGTAGGCTTGCAAGTTTCCCATTCTATGGTAGCTCCTTCTCTTGCTTCTCCAAAAGATTCTAGACTTCCATGTAGTACCTTATCATACTGCAAAAGGAAACGTGGCTTTTTCTGAGATACAGAACAGAAATTTCCTTTGCTGTGCTTTAATAAATACGAAGTTTCTCTGGGAAAACACTCGCTATCTCCACAACTGTGCAAACAGCATTTATCCGTGCAATGTCTTTTAAGATTTTGAGGAGGTGGGTATCAGTTGTAAGAATACATGAGTTATGGTTCTAATTCCCAGTAGTTTCATGACACAGTTGAATACATTACGTATGTCGAGAGGAAATTGTTAATGTGAAATGTTTGCTGTTTACTGCCCTGCTCTAGACAAGCAAGAATTCTTTAATTACCAGATCAACTTCCTGATGTTTTTTCTTACGCTATGTAAAGATTCCTTTCTGCTAGAAGAGAGGTAAGGTCATTCTACTTAGTAAAGTACAGAAATGAGAAGCTGCGGAAAGACAGAGAAAAGAGAATGGTGGGTCGGGGGAAGGTATGAGGAACTATGGATGGAAACGTCCTGGATTTCATGTGGAGGGAGAAGGGTAGGAGACAAAAGACTTTTAATAAATGGTGTTAAAGTCTTTGAATTTGGATCCCCTTTACATAAAGTTCTTAAGAAACACAAGTTAAAGAGTGTGCATTGATTGAGATTTCTTTGGGCTGTAGGAGATGTTTCATGACTGCAAATTGCTGTGAGGCTGAACTGTGTCAGTCTCAGGTCCCCAAAGGTGACACAGGATCATAAGGAGGCTTTCCTTGTTTCTGTTCTTCTTAGGTTGTGTTAGGATTGTATCTATTTGCTGTCCAAGGGGTAGTAAGTACTGAACACCTGTTTAAACATATTTAAAAATCATTCCTTTTGTCATAGGGTGTTGGTGTGGACCTTCTTAAACACACACACATACACACACTCACACACACATACACACAAAAAAACACAACACAAAACCTAAGACTTGGACGATCGAGACATCTATCTCTGTTCTCCTTCTCTGTTGATCCTTCTCATTCTATGGTTTTCTGAGGTGGGGAGTCCACAGCAAAGGTCATCCTGCTCCTGGCTCTAGGATTTGATTTCTTAAACACGTCCCAGGTCAACTGGAGTGCTAGAGTTTATTACTTTTCAGAAACCAAACCCCTGCCAAGTGAAAGGAGAGCAGGGCATGTTTAGATGAAAGCCCTTGATGTTCAAATTCTGCAGTTTGTTGACATTTTATTGCTCAATGTAATTTTTCCTACCCTTCGGGGCATTTTGCTTAATGGTTTCCCAAGAACAGTGTGATGAGGTTTCAAAGCAAGCCCCGGGTTTGAGCAACCACATTCTGATTCCAGTTTATGTGCGTCACATGTTCAAACCCTTGTATAAATCTGAAGTTTTCCCATAAACACTTATGCCCAGAAAATATGGTCAGCTATGTTAACGAGCCATATTAGATATCACACGCTAATATGGAACTAGACTTGGTAAGCCCCGTGTAATTGATCCGTGTAGGAGTTGGGGGTGGGGGTAGAGAATTGAGCCTTAGCTAGATTTTAGATGTGCTGAACTAAATCCATTCAACATTATCTGTCACGTTCCTCACAGTGCTGGCTGCTGGGTATAAATTTGTCATTAAGAACTAGCTATGTTCGTGTGATGCCTTAAACATTGGGTTACAACAGATACACCAACAAGATGATGTATAAGCCTGAGAAGTTTGTCCTTTTTGACTCATTTGGTCCAGGGGAATGTAAGTTATTTTTAGTAACATTAAGGTGCTTTCAACCTTGTTGAACTATGGGTTGTCGGAAAAGTCGTGACGCATTTTTTTGCATAGAAAAAATACATCATGACCTTCCCAACAACCTAAAACACATATATCAGTAAAAACATGGCTTTAGGAGGGGATCTATTTTAGTTCTTTTATGGTTGAACAATGAAATGCCAATAACGTACCCTCAAAAAAGCAACACAACTCTTCTCTTCCTGTTCTCTGCTTCCCAGATGGACTCTTCCCTCCTTCTCTGTGTTTGCATGGGGTTAGGCTCTGCTCATGACCAAGGGAGTCTGCCCAAATACTGACGGGAAGGTAGGCCTGTCGGAGTCATTAGGCCGTGGGGAAAAACCGCTTGGCATTAATGGTTGTATCAGCCTAAGAAAGTCACCGAGAAGGATAATGGAACCTCATTCTCTGGCAGTTTAATATACATGTGCTGGGGTGGGCAGGCGGCATCGTGGGTAAGGGCCCTGGACTTGTCCATGGCCGACTGTGGTTTGAGTCCCAGACCTGGCGGCTTGCTTTCTCACTTACCCTCTCTCTCTCTCTCTCTCTCTCTGTCCCTCTCTGGTCAATTTAAATAAATAAATAAATAATATAATATAATAATTCTTATACACACACACACACATACACACACACACACACACGTGCTTTCCTTGGCCTCGAGTCACGCGTACGGGCTACTGTCAGCAAGTACTGGGCAGAGGCGGTTCTCTCTGGTCTCTTCCAGCCCATTACGCTTTTCTTCTCCACGTACTTATTACTGAAAGAAGAAGAGAGAATTCTCTTGACCTTACAATAAAATAAGACGATACAGTAACAAGTAAAGTTGCTAGAAACCATCACTTCATTGCTGATGGTTTCTAACGGCAGAAACTTCCAGAAACCAATGTCGGCCAAACCTGCAACATTTAGGGGGTCTGAACTCGCGCTTAGGAAAAGGTTAATGCTGATTTGAGACCTCATCGGACGGCCATTCTGCAATACTCATTGCACAATGGAGGACATTTTCGTCCTTGGTTTTTAATTTTCTTCTCTTCTGTGGCTTGGGGACAGACCTCAGTGTTATTTTAACTTAGTTTTCTCCAGGCAAGGAGATTTACTGAATTGGGTAGCCGATGAAGAAACGCTGTTACTGAACATTTTGTCTAGTGCAGACCGTGAGCTTCTATGGTTTGTGAGTGTCTGGAAAACAAAAGGAACTTGGGAGAGGAAGTGCAACCTTTTAATGTGTCTAGAAGGAGGCCGAGATACCCAAGTACACGAACTAGCTTTAGTGTCCATTGGGCCAAGATAAACTCCCGGAAAATGGTTCTGAAGTCAGAGGTGGTTTTCCTTGGCTGTCAGAGCGTAAGTCCAGGAAGGAACAATCGCCAGGACTTCAGCTGGAATCCTTCTGTCATACATTTTTTTTTTTAAAATAGAGATTTTTGCTATATAGCACATGCACTTGCCAAAGAGACAGAGAGACAGAAAGTGTGAGAAATCCCCCCCAGGGGGAATGGCCATGCCACAATCTCTTCTCCTCCATTCTCTTCTCAGGATCTTGGGCATGCATGCACACATGCCCAGTATGAGTTTTAAGCCATCAGGTCCGGGATTTGAACCAAGGTCCACTATGTGGGAGTTCAGCAATGAAACCATTATGCCATCTGCCCCCATTTGCTATCGTACTTACAGGCAGAAAGATGCACTTACCACTCTCTTCTTTTTGAAACGATTTATTTAATTGTATTTATCATCATTATTATTTTTTAATAAATAGTAGCATAGGTCATGTATGCTCAACAGAAAGAGACAGGGAGAGGGAAAGTGAAAAATCACCCCCTGGGGGGATAGCCATGCTACGATCCCTTCTCCATTCTCCTGGGATCTGGGCACACACGCACAGAAGCCCGGCATGATTCTCAAACCCGCAGGTACAGGACTTGAACTCAGTTGGCCATATGAGAATCTAGTACCTTAACCACCACACCACCTGCTGGCCCCAAGAATACCTATTTTTAAAAAGTATACCTAGGGACCAGCAGATGGCGTAATGGTTACATCACTGGACTCCCATGCAGTTGACCACGGTTTGAGTCCAGGACCTGGCAGCTTACACTCACACTAGGTGTGTGTGTGTGCCCAAGATCCCAAGAGGAGAATGGAGGAGAAGGGGTTGCAGTGTGGCTATCCCCCTGGGGAGTGATTTCTCACTTTCTGTCTCTCTGTCTCTCTGTCTTTCCTGTGAATGCACATGCCCTTTAGCAAAAAATCTCCCTCTTGAAAAAAAAAAAGTACATCTCTGTCAACATGGATGAATGTAAGGGAGATAACTGCTATGCACAATGACAGATAACAGCTTGGTAATCCGTTATGTTTTCTTTGTGCTAAATTAATGGGACATAGAGAATCGCACAAGGGAGCAACTTAAGGTGAAAGAAGGGAAATGTGTGAGTTAGTCACCGGTGAACAGCAAACCTTTCTGAGTAAGGGACAACAAATGCAAAAGAAAAAAAAGGGGCCGAACCTAACGTACCGTGGGGTCCTCTGCCACCTCTTCTTGACCTTTCTTGTCTTGAAACTCAAATACGTGGCCTGCGTTCTGGGGGAAGCTTTGCTTGATCACATACCCCCTCTTCCTCCCACCCAGCTGAGACACGGTCCTTAAGCCAGGAATTTATGGGGCACGAGGGAACAGAACATGGCTTTTTGTAACCTGTTAGGAAAGGAAGCATGACTGAGTGTGAGCTGCAGGGGACACATAGGCCAGCATGAAGGTGACCTCTGCCGGGAACAGGCGGTCTGCGTGTTTGTCCCCCTCCACCCGTGAGACCCCACATTCCCCTCTATCTAGCCGGGTGAAGAGAGAAAAAGCCAACAGGAAAGCCCAAGTTGAATGCTTAACTGAGCGGGAAGCTGAGCCTCGGAGGAGGTGGAGAGAGAGAGAGAGAGAGAGAGAGAGGAGCCGGGAGTGAAGGAGTGTGGAGTGTATCGGTTCGGGTCACTGGAGAGGCAGCTGGCAAAATGAGATTGGACGTGGGAGAGATGTACTGGGGATTGTGGAGGTGAAGGATGGAAGGGAGGAGAAGAGGGAGAGCCCTGACTGCACCCCTGCCCTGTGAGGAGAGGGTCTGGGAAGGGGGTTGGGTTGGAAGTGCCTTCTGCTGGGGAGTATCTCGGAGAAAGTTATGGCCAGCTCAAAGGGAGTGCCAGGTCACAGCTGTCCCTTAGAAGAGCCCCGTGGCAGGAAGATGTGCCCGGGTCCGAGTTTCTCCTCTGTACTGAGGAAGTGTGGCCTTGGGGCGAATGCCAAGAGTGCTTCCATGCAGGGTCCGGTGGAGAGAGCTCCGAGGGACCATCTGTGACCCCCCAGGAGAAATATGTCGTACTGATGCCAGAAGGGCTCTGATGAAGACAGGCTCTCCAACGAAGGCCCAGGGTGCAGTCGGGGCAAGGAGACCATTGGAATGGCGGGGCTGGCCTCTGAGTCTCTGCCCACCATCTGCTGGCTGGGTAGGAGTGCTGACTCCAGTGAATGGCGGCCTCTCTGAGTGTGATGAGGACCACTAAGGCCACGTGGCCGTGGCCAGGTAGCACTCGGCTCGTGTCTCTGATTCTCATTTTGACTCTTCACCATATCACGTGGTACTGGGTACCCAGGCACTGCATGCCAGCGTATTCGTCTGCCTCTATTAAATGCAAACTTCACAGATGACCTGCCTGACTTCAGTCAAACCTAAAGTGATTTCTCCCTCCTCTCGGCAACGTTGCCCCCAGTCTCCTGCCACATCTATCGCTCTGTGGTGGGTTTTCCACATGTGACTTCTCCATGCGCGGTAGACAGATGGAATTGGAAGGGAACAGTAACATACTCTGAACCAACACTGCCTTGTACCTAACCACGGAGGTGGGTTTCTATTACATCAGTTTCTTTTCTTTTCTTTCTTTCTTTTTTTTTTTTTTTTTTTTTTTTTTTGACAGGTTTTTTGTTTTTCTAGGGCATGTGCGCTCGTCAGAAAGACAGAAAGAGACAAAGAAAGAGACAGGAAGCAAGTAATCACCCCCTCCCCCAGGGGAGATGGCCAGGCCTCAATCCCTTCTCCTCCATTCTCCTCTCGGGATCTTCGGCACGTACGCACACGTGCCTGGCATGAGTTTAACCCACTGGATCCGGGACTCAAACTGCAGTTGACTACATGGGAGTCCAGAGACATAGCCATTACGCCAACTGCTGGTCCCACATGAGTTTCTAATATATTGGTTAAATAACATGAATGCATAGGGTTGTGCAGGGTAGGGAGGTAAGGTGGGGAAAAAATGATGGTAAAGTTGAAGTTTATTTCAGCCTACTTATTTTCAGAAGGTCTAAGGGTAACTGTCAGAAGACACAGGTAGGTTTCAACCATTAAAAAGGATGAAACAGTGGGAAGGAGGCAGAACTGGAGACCGGCAGACGGAAGACTAGCCGACTGCGGATTGCTACTGAGACCGAATGCAAACGTTACTTCTGACCTTTTCCTGGCAGGACAGACAGAAAGGAAAACACAAGCTCTATAAGGCTCTTATTAGCGAGTAAAAAGAAGCATACCAGTTTTTCTATAGGGGCATTTTTTTCTCCCTAGCACTAACTCTAAGAGGAATTTATTTTATGAGCCCTTCCAGAGCCATTGACTTTTAAAATATACGATAGTTTCAATAACAGTTTTCTAAAATATATATGAGAGCTTTGTTCTATCTGTTTTTTTCTTATATTGGTTTTTGATAAATGCCAGAGTTCAGAGATGATATTTTTGTGGAGACTTAGGATCCAGTTCGCTCACTAGCAATGATGTGAGGTCGGGTACACGGTCTCTGAAAGGAATGGTATATTTCTACAATCGTGACCATGGGCCACTATTTGAAGTATCAACTCCCCATCGTTAGCAAAAAGGAAACTATATTCAAATAGGATGTAAACCTTAGATGTATTTCATGAACATTTGACTAAACAGTTCCGTCCTGGCATGTATATTTTGGTTTTCCTCCAGGCTTTCATGATAGTAGACTAAATTCCATATTTTTCTTTTTTTTTCCTGTCCTTGCCATAGTGTATGTGTACTCGCCAGAGAGAGAGAGACAGAGACAGTCAGAGAGACAGTGAGAAATCACCCCCCAGGGGGATAGCCATGCTGCAATCCTTTCTTCTTCATTCTCCTCGTGGGATTTTGGCACACATGTGCCCAATGTGATTTTCAACCCATTGGGTGTGGGACTTGAACTGTGATCAGCCATGTGGGAGTCCAGTGCCCCAACCACTACGCCACCTGCTGGCCCCTGAATCCCACTTTTGAGTAATGATCTAGAATGGATTCTAGTCCCGAATTAATATTAGAAGAAACCGCTCTGAAGGGTGTGAAGGGCCCACGAAGACCAGCCCTCTGATTTGCTTGTCAGCGTGAGCCCCGAACATAAAGAACTCTCTTCCACTCTGGGACTTCGAAACGTGAGCACGCTAAGATGCTGCCGGAGATTGCACAGCCCGGCAAGTGGACACTGACCTTGGGATTAGCGTGTGGCAAGTGTATTATAGATGGCTCTGGGATCAACGCCATGAAAGGGAGCCAGAGGAAGAGGAAGGCAGAGGAAGAAGTTGGGCCAAACCCATGGGGGGCGCTGGAACCGAGACGAGGTATTCTTTTAAAGAATAATTTAATTTTTAAAGCATTATTTATTTATTATTATTTTAATTTACCAGAGAGAGAAAGGGAACATGAGAAAGCAAGCTGCCAGGTCTGGGACTTGAATTACAGTTAGCCATGTGGGAGGCCTGCACCTTAACCACCATGTCCCCTGCTGGTTTCTGGGATGACTTTTTCAAGTTGTCCCCCATTGCATGAGGAGTGAGGCCTGTGTCCCTCCACCAGTCATTGGTTACAGGTGGCCCAAGGAAAGGGCTTGCGCTTGGGCAAGGAGCTCGCGTTGGCCAACGGCAATTCCCTGAGAAGGCTAACACCTGACGGCTCTGGGCCAGCAGTTAGGAAAACACGTCCCTGTTTTCTGGAGGGGGTGCAACCCTGTTGTTAAAGGGTTTATGCATCATTCACTGAAACAGCCAAGCGTATTTCAGTCCTGCGGCACAGCTAACCTACACCTACGGGTAAATGGAGTACAATTTGTGAAATGCTGACCTGAATATTTATTCTTTATTCTGTCCACCAAGAACATCACTTAGGTTTTCTACTTGGTTGCTCCTGCCTTAATTTAGTCAATTAAGAGGGTTTATTTTACTCACGTAAGCTAGGACACAGTTCGAGACTCGTGTAGCTGCTAAGGAACCAGGTTCTCTCCCCGTTCCTCTCATCCCTTTGTTGGCACGTGGCTCTGTCCTGCCGAATAAAGGGACAGAGCTCTACCCCAGGGTGGGGTAAAGGGGCAAAAGATGGTGCCGGTAAACGTCTCCCTCTGTAACATTTTTTTCTTTTTTAGTTTTGCTCTAGGACGTATGTGCACACCAGGCAGACATAGGAGGCAGGAGGGGAGGAAAAGTGAGAAATCACCCCCAGGGAGGATGGCCACAGCACAATTGCCTGGCATGGTTTTTAAGCCACAGGATTTGGGACTCAAACTGTGCGGTTGACCATGTGGGATCCAGGCCACCTGCTGGCACTCTCTATAAAATTTTCTAAAGCTTCACTGTGTGATTTCTGCTCATTTCTTATTGGTCAGACTGAGTCACATGACCATTGGCAATTTCAAAGGCATCTGGGAAAACAATTTGTTTTTATTTTAGCTTAGTTTTTTAACCTGAGAACATTAAAGTGGATCATCTTCATTGGATAGAAAAGGAGAGAAAGGATATTGAAAAGGCAATGAGCATTTCCTTTTTTTGTTTTTCATTGCCGGAGGGTGTGTGTGCTTGCTAGAGAGGAAAACAGAGAGGATCGAGGAGGGGGGAAACACCCCCTAGCAGGACATGGTCATGCCACAATCCCTTCTCCTCCTTGTCTCCCTCCTACGCGGATTTGGGGCACGCTTGCACACGTTCCTGGCATGTTTGTGGATGGCCGGGGCCGGGATTTGAACCACAGTCAGTCATGTGGGATCTAGTTCCCTTATAATGGAGCTATGGGGCTAGCCCAGCAAGTACTTTCTACCACTAAGTATAGATTTTAAATTCTTTCTTCATTGGGACCAGTAGTTAGTGTAATGGCTATGTCACTGGACTCCTATGTAGTCGACTGCGGTTCACGTCCTGGACCCGGTGACTTAAAAAACTCATGCCGGGCTTGTGTGCGTGCATGCCCATGATCCCGAGAGGAGAATGGAGGAGAAGGGATTGCAGCGTGGCCATCCCACCTGGGGGATGATTTCTTGCTTTCTGTCTGTCTGTCTCTCTCCGTCTGGCGAGCGCATGCACCCTATAGCAAAAACCTCTCAAAAAAAAAAAAAATTCTTTCTTCATTTTTCTTAATTGACTGAGCTGGGAAAATGATTCCATAGTAAAATGACCAATATAGTTACAAAATGTACATATAAACATGAGTTCAACATCATAACAGATCAATGTACTTTTCCAACTTATCCTGTTTAATTCAGACTTCCCACACTTCATCGAAAGCACAGTAACTTATTTTTTTTAAGAATTTATTATTATTATTATTTTAAATTTGCAATAGGGGATGTGCACTCACCAGAGAAAGACAGAAAGAGAAAGAGAAAAAATGAGAAAGCAAACTGCCAGGTCAGGGGTTCAAACTGTGGTTGGCCATGTGGAAGACCAACACTCCAACCATCATGCCACTTGCTGGCTCCCAGCACTTTGAATTTCTTACGATTGACTTATAGCTGCATTTTCATCTTTATGTCTAGAGTACATTCAGTGTAAGAGAAGTTTGAAAAGTATATGAAAGAATGGAATGAAAGTATGAGTTTATTTTGAAATTCACACATAATTTTATCATAATATGCATCATTCGTGAACTTTCTGAAGACCTCTCATATGGGTGGATGTGAGTGCTGTGTGAACAAAAAGAACACACTTGACATACAATTTGACACTGTACCGTGCAGTTAGGTCATAAAATGTCACATATGTTGTTGCCATATCACGAGAGCCCTGTGGTGGTGGTCAGGGAGTAGACCTGTGTATTTGGCGTGTTTTGTCTTGGTTATGTCACTGCCAGGTGGGTGGCTTTCTGGTGATTTGACTAGCATAAAAAAATTTAGGAAATTTAGAAAAATATTCATGCAGCAATGGAAAACCCAGCCCCATTGTGACTCGACATAAAAATGCAATGACCTCACCCTGGATTGAGAATTATGTTCTGGCTTTTACCTATTCCCTCCAGAACGAGCATCTTACTTGCTGAAACTATATGGTTTTAAACATTCCGGACATATGAAATGACAGCATTGAATACGATTTTTCCAAACTCTCCATTGCACATACTCCCCTGAAACATCTAATAGTCTCTTTTACCCATTCCCTCAGGTTTAGGGTATATAATCTTTCTCTCCCCTTGAGGATATATATATATATATTTTTTGGTCCAACTGTTTTTCTCTAATATCAGCTCAACAGATAGCTCAAAGCATCACAAATTCGAAACCGAGGCCACGGCGGATGGCAGAAGGGACTGCATTTCTGACATGCTCCTGGTGGACACCAATGTTGATGGTTCCTGACCACAGTTCAAGAGAGCAAGGCTGATTTTGAAACTTGGTAGCACACTGGGATTTGGGGTTTATTTCACGATTGCTCGTGAATGGGTACTACCCCTGGAGAGCTGGGTTTATTTGTTCGATGTTCAACTTGGGCATCAAATTTTAAAAGCTCATCCAGGTGATTCTTATGTGCAGCAGAGTTTGAGAACCACTGCTGTAAACCGACCGGAATAGTGTTCCCACAAATGCCTGCAGATGCACCATCATAGGCTTCCCTGTCCTCGTGCGGCCCCCACTATGGCTGCTCTCCACTTCTGGGTATTCTCACGTACGCAGAGCACCCAGTACAGGGCCTCATTCTTGGCAGGGGCTCACTCGCTGTGTGTGGAACTCGTCTACACAGAGATGCTTGTCCTACTTACGTGTTCTGGCAGGAAGGGGAGGTGACTGGCTTTTCACTGTAAACTTGAGTCCACTGCATTCCTACTTACAGCAATTCTTTTGCCAGTCTTCTTCAGAAAAAATATTGTATATATGGGATTGAGAGATCTTAAGAACAGAGCAGAGAAGAGAGAAAAAAAGAAAGGAAAGATGATGGCAAAGAGGGAGGGGAAGGAATGAGAGAGGGAAAAGAGGAAGAAAAAGAGGATAAGGAAAGACTGGAAGAATGGGGATGAAATGAGAAGGAGAGGAAGACAGATATGAGGGTGTTGAAAAACTGGTTTGTGGACATTTACTAACTGCTGTCTATGAGAGGTGATGGCAGTTAGTAGGTCTCAAAGATTCTGTTGAGATTGTCAAACTTATGATCTTTAGGAAGCAAGGACTTGAAAAGTTACATAAGCTATGCAATAGTTAATGATTAAGAGATAGTACCAGAGGTAACACAGGCGGATCGATGAACAAATCAAAGTTGCAGAAATACAGTGTGAACTCCATTTTTATGGGGAGAAATGGTACCAACTCTGTCACAATGAATTACATGTTCTTACTTAGCGTGATCAACTCAACATTAAGCATATAGGTAGTCAATGAAGAAATGACATGTAACCCATTTTATATCCAAGTGTCTCTTAGAGAATTATTTCAGCACTTATTTTACAGTTACGTCCTCTAGCCTGTCGCATGATGTTGCTTATGATTACTGACTTAGAGGGAAAAAAACTAATTCTTAAAATTTTACTTGAAGATATGGAGAGTCTCATTTCTCTCGTCAACCCTGGGATGCACATCTAGAACTTTCTTATTAGGGTTGAAGTCTTGATACTAATGTTTTATGAGGAAAATTAATGGGAATTCAATTCACTCAACGTGTTGATGCTTTGGTATCTTGTTATCTTTTCTAAGAAACATTCTTAATTCGATGTGCTGAACTTTGGCAATATGAGTCCCTGTAGCAACATAAGAGAAGCCAGTCTTTAAAAGATGCTGACAGATGTAGTGATTGTTTTTTACAGTGGAGCTGTGTTTCCTTCTCCAATGCAGGCCATTAGGTGGGCAGATAGAGCCTTACTCATTTTACTGGCCCAAAGGGAGGGAGTTGGCAGGGAGGCCCCCCATAGCTATGCTTACTAAAAGGAAATACACTCTCTTTAACATGTAAATGTGTCTCAAGCTCTATAGAAAATCAAAGAGTGTGAAAATAAAAGGATGTATTGTCATTTAAAGAATGCTGCTCAAAAACTCCGGGGTTGTGGTAGGGAAACACCATTTCTACTAACTTCAGGCAACCATAATTTATCCATGTATAAGGAATTTGGCCAATAAATAACATGTACAAAGGAAGGCCAGCATTCTGGCGTCCTGGCAACATTAAATACAGAATGTATTGTCACGTAGTCTGGCTGGTCTGAATCCGTTCACTTAGTACTGTGGGATCTAAAAATGTGAGATCATTAGACAACTGAATTCCCCGAGTTCTCTAACTCAAGGTGATGTCTCTTTCTTTCAAACTCTTGATATTTTCTTCGCTGTGTTTAACTGGGAACTTTGTCTAGATCCTAAAATCGCTGCAGAATCCCCAGTCCTCTGCACCTTTCACGCAGTTTAAGAACAAAATGGGGGAGGGACAGCAAGTGGCATGGTAGTTAAGGTGCTACATTCCCACATGGCTGATCGTGGTTCGAGTCCCTGACCTGTAGGCTTGAAAATCACGCTGGATGCATGTACGTGCGTGTCCAAAATCCTAAGACGAGGATGAAGTGGAAGGGACTGTGGCATGGCTACCCACCTAGGGAGTGATTTCTCACTTTCCCTCTGTCTTTCTCCTCCAAGCACATGCATCCTATGGCAAAAATCTTAAAAACAAAACAAAATCAAAAATAAAATGGGGACTCTGGAGATAGAGAGCACTCTGGGTCCCCATTCTTTGCAGATCCCACTTTGGACCAAGTTCCGAAGGTTTACTTATGGAATGACTCCGGAGTCGCCTCCTCTGCACCGAACAGAACCTGTACAAGTCCACCTTTCACATGTGCTGAGCATCAAAGAGGGCTGCGGATGAGGCCAAAAAGTCAGCGTGAGGGATGCAAAAACACACATGGCACCAGACTCTAACATGACAACGCATGGGACCCAAACAAAGCGAACCGGATTTGTTTGAACCAATTCACAGAAGCTCTCTAAGTTGGAAAGAACCTACCTCTTAGATGTATAGGTAGGCCAGCTGTGCTCTTTTCAATTTCTCAAGGAGTTATTATCCTCTTTCTAAGACCAAAGAGAAGTCCAGAAGTAGAGTCAACACCAGGACTCGTGCTTCCTGTGTGCTTGTCCCGCAGTCAATGCACTAAGAAGTCGGCGTAGAGCAGGGTCCATAGGATAATGCAGCAGGGATAGGAAGCAGATGTGTACGCGGCCTGCTGCTGTTACCAGTGGTGCTACTGTGGGCACAGGACTTGGACTTTCCAAAGTCTGATTTTTCTCATCTACACCAAATGGGACTAGTGATCTCACCACATAGCAGTATCTGATACATACAAGGCATTCCAATATTAAATCCTTCTACACCTCATGGTATCTCATCATGCCCAAGTGTGCCAGGTGACCCCTATGCAAGATTACCTTCAAACTCACATGGCATGTTCCATGCACCAGGGTACAGCATGGCCCACTTTCGGGTGTGGCTAACATTGCCAGCAGCAACATACAGGTCTCCCTCCTACTGGTAAGAATACAAGCTACTTTCAGACTAAGACAGGTCTCTTACAGGCCATGCCTACACGTTGAAACTAAAACTCTTGAAGTTTCAATAGAAGTATATTTTCACAGGATAGGATGAAACCTTCTGGAACTCACTCCTTACATGGATTGAAAGAGCAGCATCAACAATAGGGTTGTTACAGCTCAGGCTGCACACAGGCCCCCAAAGGGATTAGACAGGCCTCAGAATGTGTTAGAGGCAAAAAACGTGACCTAAGAAGGGACTAAATCTTAAGCTGTCATTAATATTTTCACATGTCAACGCTGAGATTTGAGAAGGCAGGAGGAATTGACTTCCTTTATATACCAGTCAGATCCCTTCATACTTAATAAACTGTATTTTTTATTTGACTCCCATGGGAAAATAGCTAAACTGGATAGTTTGTTCCTGAAATCAAATATCAGCAATTGAAATACTTTCAACAGTTCCCTTAGAAATCAGAACATCACAGACTCAGGAGAAAGCGGGTACCCAAAGCTTATGGATGGCTTTTAACATTGTTTTATTTCCTTTATACAAAAAAGTAGAAATCACAGAAAAAACACTCTGGGCAGAAAACAGTACCACTGACTTGGTCTCACTGCAGAGCTGAGTCCAAACTGCCCACATTAAGGGGAAAGGGATGCTCAGTCGATGTTAGCAAATACTCCAATACTCATGCAATGGATGAAATGCCACGTGGGGTCAGTGGCTTGGTGAATGTCCTGTGGGTAGGCTGAATCAATTCAATATTTAAAAACATTCATTTGCTTAATCATGCTTTTAAACAGTATCTCTTTAAAAACAAGTTATATATACAAATATCACCCCAAAATGTATCTTACATGGTCTATACTATAAATTTAAGGCATCCTGATATTCTGTTTATCTGCTGGTGAGGCATTGTTCTTATGGTTTCATCTCCACGGATGGTAGTCCAGTAATTTCCGATGGTGTCCAATGGGAATCAGTGAGAGATAATTAAAAAAAAAAAAAAAGGGATTTACAAGAAGAGTTCCTTTGACTCTGGCTCAGCCATGTGCTTTACGCTGTAGGATTTCTTCATTTTTTTATTGATGTCATTATGCCTAAGCAAAAGAGAAACCACAAGCCAAAATTAGATAAAACTATGGTCAAGTTACAATACCACACCACTAGCCAGCTCACCAAGAATGGAAATTATTCTCACACAAACCACACTGAGAACACTTCATCCTAATAGGTGAATTATTCTCTTCATATAAACCACTCTTTAAACACTAAAAGCAACAGTCAAGCCATAAGATACGCTTACTGAATACTTTTTAACAGAGCTCCAGAAGTAATTTCTCAGCCATACTTATTGGAATCTATATTCCAAGGTATTCTATACTCAAGGCAATTGTATCACAGTCAAACAAGATAGGAAGTATGGTACTCGTGGTCATGTGAAAATGAGATTTCAGCATTTTACATGGGTTCACAGATGACACTTTTTATTGCCAATAAGTCTGGGTCTTAAAAGCTTAAAAGGAATGCCTTTTCTTTAGATATGTGATTAATGGTGCTAGCATGTGGGAAAATCATAAGTAGGTCAATCTTGGGTGGGGGGGGAGAAGAAACGAGAACAATAATGCTGATTTTCCCTCAATACTTGATACCTCCTATGTCCATATAAAAAAAAAAAAAAAAAGAATGCAAACTCAAGTCTTGGAACAATTTTGCTTCTTAATGTAGATTTTCCTCTGGATAAGAATATTCACTTTCATAAGCTATTAGCTTCCTTCTAGGTATAAAAGCTTCCAGGGAGAAGCTATCTCCTTAAGGTGGGCAAGCCTGTATATACTAAGTTCCTTCTTGTTGCGACCCGAAACAGAATCAAGCTCTTTCTGGTAATGATACTTACTTACATGATGACACATCTGGATGTAGAAGAACCTCAAGTGTGGTTTTATGGCCTCAAAATTGTGCTTGCTCACAAATGCTATGTAGCCTATGCTCAGTGTACCAGTAAATATCTGATCACCATATCATTTGAAAGTTAGACTACTAATTTCTGTTTACTCTTCATAATAGAATTTTAGAGAGTTGTTCATATGCAATAAAAAAAGGGAAGAAGGTGAAAGAAAAACCTGGTTGCTAAAAGAAGTCCTACGGACTTCCAATTAAACATAGTGGGCTGAATTTATCACCTTTCTGGGAAAACAATACTAAAAGCAGAAAAAAAATCATTTTTTTTTCAGAAAGAAATAAACCTACAAGAATAAAATATATGAGAGAGAAAATGATAATAGATAGAATGTCAAAATATTTCAGAAACAGGAAGGTGGAAAAGCATTTGTAATTGTTTCAGCAGAGCAGAGGAAAACAGAAATCTATAATCAGGAAACCCAAGATGTGCAAGAGGCAGGAATTAGGAGCTCCAGACACTTCTAAGATGACAGCAATTATGTTAAGAAATGAAGAAGCTCTTTATACTAATACATAAAGACCTCCAACACGTTGGATAAAACAAGCAAGAAGCAAAACTGTATATATAGTATGCCACTGTTATTAAAAGGAAATAAAAATATGAATATACATTTGTATCTTTGATTATAAAAGATTAAATATTTGTATATATAGTGTTATAAAAAAAGGAGCCAAGATAAACCAATAAACTATTATTGACAATTAACACTATTATAGCAAACATTTAAAAAATAAATAGCAATACTGGAAAGTAAATATTAATAAATATCCTAGAAAGTAGTACTAGATGGGACTGGTTCCAAAAAGCAGTGGTTAAGCACTGTGCATAAGGAGTCTTATTTCACATGGCCAACCATGGTTCAAAGCCTGTCAGCTTGGAAAACATGCCATGCATGTATGTGTGTGTATGCCTAAAACCCTGACTTGATGGAGAACTGGAATTAAAAAAGGACTGTGAAATGACCTTGCCCCACTAGAAGGTACTCTTCTAGAAATGGCAAAAATGTAGATTAAAAAGGAAGAGTAGTTAGAAAATATGAGGACCAGTCCAGTGTACATAACATTAGGAAAATGGGATTTTCTGAAAGAATTGATGAATTGGAGAAGAAAACATATTCAAAGAAATTTACATTCCCCCAAATTTAATCCTATAGCATTCCAGGTTGAAAAGCTTGCTGAGTACCCACAGCCAGAAATACAAAAAGACTCACATCATGGTAAAGCTTTGAGAAATGAAAATACTGGGGATCATAAAAGTTTCCAAGAGATCAGCAATCAGAAAGGAATGGAGCTTCTCAACAGACACATTGGAAGTGAAAGAAAACAAAATAAAACATTATATTGAAGATTCTGAGAGAAAATACTTTCCCACCTAGAATTCTATACCCAGCCAAACACTCCTAATCCAGTAAATTGCAGATGTAGTCAAATCTACAAGATCTAGAAAAACAAAAGCACTTATTTGCTGTCCTTGTGTGGGAAGATGTGTTTATTGAAAATAAACCAAAAAAAAGAAAAGAAAAAAATATATAGATTTAGAAAGTACACACAGCCAAAGCAAAAGGAATTCCAAGGACAATGCAGATGGAAAACTCCAGGATGATAGCTGTGAAGTGGTGCCAGATGGCCGCAATACAGATTGGGGTAGGAGGAAAGAGAGAGTCTTCATGGAGAGAGAGAAACTGAGAGATACCTGAATTGTCTGAATGCACAAAAAGATGGTTTTTGTTTTCAGTGTGGTGTTTAGAAACAAATTATAAACTAAAAAATGAAAATTTTCAGGGGAAACATAAAGCTGTAGGAGAAATAAAATGTAACATAGTACATACAACAAATGGTCTACTCTTATTACTAGTTATGTAGTCTTATCGATGATAAGCACTTAATACTGATTTAAACCTAAAGGGTAATACAGCTGTACTGATGGAGGAGAAGGAGATTGATAGGTGTGTGTGTGTGTGTGTTCTCACATCGTTGGGTACTAAAATAGGACTAGACAAATTTAGTTCATTGTTGAGAATTTGGCTTTTGAAACCAGACGGTGTTCAAATCCTGGCTCCACAATTTAACACAGTCATTTCTTGGTAAGCTTGAGTGGGATACATAATCATTCAATGCCTAGTTTCCAATATACAATATTAGAATAGAATCTGTCACACAGTGTCATTGTGAAGATTAAAATAGTCAATAGGTGTTAAGCACTGGAAGTGTTCTGGGACACTGTGCTTTTTAAGTGTTTATAAGTAGTATTTTTATCTTCTATAATAAGATGCCAATAGAGAATATAGATTAAAAAAATTCCTGAAAATCTGTATAAGTATGTTATTTAGAAAGAGAAAAATATGAGAGAAAGCACCTGAAGGAAAAGCAAATGGTTGATTCAGGGGAGTGGCAGGGGATTGAATAGGTTGGACACAGGGGACAGCCAGCTTTTGTTATAATGCTTGTACTACTATTATTTCTATCTATGTCATTTTGATAAGAAACTAAATTAAAAATAAGACAAAAGGCTTTAAGAGTTTAGGTGGTAGTCTAAGAATAATAAAGTTTAGACTTCAGTGGTGCATCTCTGTCTCTGCTTTAATGTGAGTCATATACATGCAAAAAAACATTCTTTCTGCATGACAAGACTCAGACTGATGAAAGCTGAGTCTACACCAAGGAAAATGTTAACTTAAGGCACTGATCTGAAAAATATCAGGATAATTCGATCCTCCTTGAACCCTCCAATTACCTAGTCCTGAACTTCCAGTATGTGAAGAATAGGAGTGTTGGGTAATTCGGGCACGGGTTACTCAGATCATGCGCTGCTCCGAGATTTCATTTTTGGATATGAAATCACATTCTGAGTGACCAAAATTGAAAGGAGAAACGGCCTAAACTTAAATAACAGTTTTTCAAGTCATTTAACTTGCTGACTCATCTAGGCGTGGATTCCATATTCCATGGCCCAAGGTGACCAGACAGCAGCTTACAGGATCAGTGCCAATGGTCCACAGCGGGCACTGTTTCCAGTGCTCACCAACGTGGAGAGACTTTGCTGATTCTGTGATTGCTCTCACAGCTTTACTGACAGCACAGCGGTATCTCCTATCTGCTGAAAAATGAGATTCTGGTTCAAAGCATGAAAACAGAGGGTCCCCAAACGGAAACTCACTGTAGGCAGACAGACTTGTGGTCCAAGGCCTTCTCTGTCTCTCTCCTGCCTCCCCCAGTGATGGGCTTAGCTCCTGTCTGTAATATTTCTCTTCTTTCTTCCTCCTCTCCCTCTCTCTAGCTCTGCCTCACTCGTCCTTCTGTGCTGCAGGCGGCAAGCTAGACTTTGGGGGTACAGTCAGGGGTCACTGCTCTCAGGAAGCTCTTACATCTGACAGAGTTTCTCGTCTTAGCTGTATCTTCTCTTCATTTCTTCGTGATAACGATCTCTCTGAGCACAGGGCCAGCCCTCTCCTGACACAGCAAAACGTGGGGCTTAGAGCTGGAGACGTTGACACGAATGACCCAGCCATCCAGGCACGGGACACCCAGGAAGGCAACACCTGGGCTGCTCTCAGTGCAGAAAGGATAAGGATAAGTGGCCAGTGGGGCAGTGGTGCTCGGGGAAGGTACAGAACGTGTGTGGATCAAGTCTCGATTTGGTTCTTTTCAAACCTTAACCACCAATGGCATTTTTGAATTCCAGCTTTAAGATAGTTATATAGGTTTATACATAAAAAAAGAGAGACTTTGTGCTATTTAAAAAAACTATATGGGCTTTTTTTTAAAAAAATAGATTTTTTCCATAGGGCACATGCAGTCACTTGAGAGAGACAGAGACAGAGACAGAGACAGAGAAAGTGAGAAATCACCCTCTAGGGGTGATGGCCACACCACAATCCCTTCTCTTTCATTCTCCTTTAGGGATTTTGGGCATGCACGCACATCCGCCTGGCGTGATTTTCAGGCCACTGGGTCCAAGTGGCAAACCGCAGTCAGCCATGTGGGAATCCAGAGCCTTAACCAGCATGCCACCTGCTGGCCCTGTAGGCTTTGCTCTTTCCATGCAGAAAAGTACCTCTGGGGGTGGCAGGTGGTGCCAAATACAGATTCCTCATCATGTGAACAAGGAGCTACCCTATTAGCAGACAGTTCGCTATGGTGACCCTATGCAGAGGCCAGTGGCAACCCCAGTGGGGCTCCTTTTGAAGGAGACTGTCACTTAACTCAGGTGAAGAAACAGTTCAAGATCAGTCTAAGTCACAGGCAGGAACCTGAGTAAGAAAGATGATGTTTTCCTGAAATTAATTTGAACCCTACAGGAGGCAGAGGAGGGTGAGCTGAGGGGACTGCTTGGGAGCAGGCTTCAGCCAGAGCCTCATCTCTGCTTTCCCAGTGTCCCCGAGACTTTGCTCATTTTTCTGGTCAGTAGAAGGTCCTGACAATGAGGGCAGAATGTGTGTGTGTGTGTGTGTGTGTGTGTGTGTGTGTGTGCTGGGGGAGAGGGAAAGATGCTCTAAACCTGACCCTCGATCAGGCACAGCAGAGGACCGATGTGATAAGCAGACGTCACATCACCATGGGCAAGGCAGACCATGCTCCTGAAAGGGCTGCTGTACAGCCTGAGGTCTTTGCAAATATTTGATACCAGCTCTTGCATCCAGTATGCCTAATTCCATAACTGTAAACCCCATACTAATGGTGTTTATTGCCTTTTTTTTTTTAATTGCCAGAGGACATATACACACTCCAGCAAGAGACAGAGAGACAGAGAGAAAGCATGCCTCAGTGGGGTGTGGTTATGTTGCAATTCCTTCTCCATTTCTCCAACCTCTCTGGATTTTGGGCACACATGCTCATGTGCCCAGTCCATTTTTCAAGCCACCAGGGCCAGGGTTCAAACTGTGGTCAGCTGCCACATGCAATCTGGCTTCCTTAACTAGGGATCAGAAAGGGATAGATAAACATACCCCTAGAGTAGGCTATAGGGTCAGTCTGCTTAATGACTTTTTAAAGAGTCTACTCCAAAGCTTGTGATAATGGGGTTTTCTGATGCTAAGCCACAGTGCCACTGGGGTCACCGTGGGTGTTGCTGATGGGGGCTAGGGCTTTAAGGCCTTCAGCCTCTCATTAACTGGAATCAACGAGCACTTTGCGCGTTATAGAACTCACATGGACTTAAACTCTGGGAAATTAATGCTTCATTGGCATTTCAAGACAAGTAATTACAAACATCCCGTTGGAGTTGTAATAACTGAAAGCGAACTGGTCCTTTGTAAGAAAAAGTAAAGACAAATCTGCTTATTGTAAACCAGGCTATCCTCTGCAGCTAAAACTCACTGGAAAGCTGTTCAAAGTCATAGAATTGGATCTAATTTTAAAGGGCATTGAAAAGAAATTTAGATTCTTTGCTATCAAGCTGTGACCAATTTAGAAAAATAAACAGCAAACCTCTCTCCCTCACAAAGCTGACATTTAAAATATGATACGTATTGTCTCTATTTTCCCTTCATTGGAAAAAAAATTCTCTCTTGAGATCAGCAGTTAGTGTAATGGCTATGTCGCTGGACTCCCATGTAGTCAACCACGGTTCGCGTCCCAGACCCGGTGGCTTAAACCTCACGCCGGGCGCGTGTGCGTGCGTGCCCTAGATCCAGAGAGGAGAATGGAGGAGAATGGATTGCGGCGTGGCCATCCCCCTGGGGGATGATTTCTCGCTTTCTGTCTCTCTGTCTCTCTCTGTCTGTCTGGCGCGAGCGCATGCGTCCTATAGCAAAACACCTCTCCAAAAAAAAAAAAAAAAAAGAAAAGAAAGAAAAGAAAAGAAAAGAAAAAAAATTCTCAGAACTAAAATGCAATTCCAAGGTATCCCTGGGTCTGGAATCCACCGTCTCGCTCTTTCTTGGAGATATCCCATAGGACCACGTGGTGGCTATAACTCTGGTGTCAACTCCAACCTAGTAATGGCCACTGGTTCCCAAAGCGACATGATCTTGGGCAAGCCCTGCTACCAGGAGGTGCCATGTGGTCTTTAAGCAAATTCTTGGGCCGAGGTTGAAATCATCGCTGATAGACGAATACCTGGGTTCTTTTCTTTTTGCAGCGAGATCCCACAGACAAAATGAGACAGGCGCTAGCGTCAATGAGCGTCCTTCATGCCCACATTGCCACGCCAGCCTCCGTTTTTATCTAAGGTGTGAACCAGGCCAGCTTTCCCTGCTGCTGGGTAAATGTGAGTAAGGGAAACCTCTCTTCTCCTGTATGGGAGAACTAGGGTGTCTACTTTCTCCTTTTTTTTTTTTTTGAGAAGTTTTTCGCTATAGGGCGCGTGCGCTCGCCAGACAGACAGAGAGAGACATAGAGACAGAAAGCGAGAAATCACCCCCCAGGGGGGATGGCCACACCGCAATCCCTTCTCCTCCATTCTCCTCTCGGGATCTTGGGCATGCACGCACATGCGCCCGGCATGAGTTTTAAGCCACCGGGTTCGGGACACGAACCGCGGTCGACTACGTGGGAGTCCAGTGACATAGCCGTTATGCTAACTGCTGGTTCCCAAGGGTGTCTACTTTCTATGAAAACGCACGCCACATCAAAACCATGGTCAGGTCTAGGGAGAAGGGGTCATGATGCCTATTTAAATAGACCGACTATTTTTATTTTGGGGTTTCTAAGTGCTGCCACCAAACCCTGTTAACACATGAAGTCAGTGAATCCGATAAGTTCGAAACAGCCTTTACGAGGATTCCTCCTTAGGCTCGGTGGGAAAGTGTTCAGATGGTGTTAGGTATCCCATCCTGTGATCTGATTTTGTAATCCCGTTAGAGTAGACTGCTTAGCTTTGTTCCATTGCTTGTAGAAGAGACAGGGTGGGGTATTTCTGGCGGGGACTCTACCGTGCTCCTGTCTTGTTCCCGATTGCTGTAGGAGTCTGGGAGAAATGAATGATAATCTCCTTCCCCTTCCAAAGAGTTGCCAAGTGTCTGTGCTTCCCTGCTTCAGGGTATTTCTGGTGACTTCTGCTTAAGGACAAATGCAGAATTTTCCAGGCCCCAGAAGAAACATCCAACCCAAGAAGGGAACAGAGAGGGGTTTAGGGATGGGAGCCCAGGTCAGGAGAACTGGAAGCGGGCTAGTACCCGTATGTTGGAGGGAGACGGGCATGTGCGTCTATCCCTCCCCAGTCCCGGCACTGGGTTCTCCGCACTGGCGAGGAGTCCTGTTCTAGTGTGGCTGGAAGAGGGCCAGATGCCTTCTGTCAGGCGGTGGGTGAGCCTGACCCAAGCCACCCACTGGTGATCAGTAAATATTGAAGCTCCAACGCTCTTCCTTCCACACACTGAATTAATGAGACCCCTGGAGGACCCCCTAACAGGACTGAGATTTAATATCCCTCCAGCCTGAATGGAAACCTAGAACAGATTAATTTGACTTAGAATTGGGGGGGGGGGGGAACAGAGTGATTTTTTTTTTTTTTTTTTTGGAGAGGTTTTCTCTATAGGGCGCGTGCGCTCGCCAGACAGACAGAGAGAGACATAGAGACAGAAAGCGAGAAACCACCCCCCCAGAGGGGTGGTCACGCCGCAATCCCTTCTCCTCCACTCTCCTCTCAGGATCTTGGGCATGCACACACACGTGCCCGGCGTGAGTTTTAAGTCACCGGGTCCGGGATGCGAACCGCGGTCGACTACGTGGGAGTCCAGCGACATAGCCATTACGCTAACTGCTGGTTCCCCAGAGTGATTTTTTTTGTGCCTTAGTATTCTGAGCTAAAATTTATACCCACCATACACACACACGCACACACACACACACACACACAAACCACATATGCACAATTTCTGGACAATTCTGGAGTGTGTTGAATGGTGTGCCATGCTTTTCTAATTAATTTAAATGACCTTAAAACAACAGTCTCCTTTTAACATGGGTTTGGGGGGGGTGAACTCTTTGGCAATAAACCAGTCAAGAGATACTGACTGTAGTAGTTCTCTGTTCTTCCTACTCCTCCCGTTTCCTGCCTAGTCGGGAAACTGCATATTCCCAGCTGGGGCGATGGAGGCCCTGCAGGCCTTTGCCAAGGAGGTGCCCAGGCAGGGTACCTGATCCTCTCTTTTATGGACACCGCTGATGCATTTTGAATTGTATAAATATTTTGTTTGAGAAAGAGCCTGACTTAGTGATGAGCACTCAACACACTGGCTCGTGGATGGAAATCGTGGCCCCCACTGCCCAGCTAAGGAAATTGCAGAAGGGCAGGGCCTTGCTCCTCCCGAGATTAGCAGAATGGTGATGAAAGAGACCTTCAGTGTAATGAGCACTGAAGTAAAACTCTAGTTCTGTTTCGAAGTTCTGATTCTGATCAGAGGCTGACATTCCACCCATGACAGGAAATTCAATTTTAATACTTACTTGGTATTCAAGTCCATTAAAACAAAGACTGAAAGCTCGTGTCAGCTAGGGACACAGCAAGTCTGTGCACTGAGATGCTTCTGACGCTGGGGTAAAGCCCCTCCAGTGCCAGAGACCCTGGCTACCTTTCTGGGACCTCGTTATCAGCCTGCACCTGCTCTGACCTGGAGGAAGCGTTCTAATTTCTTCTTCCTTGGTGTTGTCCCCTGCTGAATGGTATCCCAGGCCCAGAATTCACAAGCTCATGCAATTCCTAGCAAGGCATGGCACTCTGCGCACCCGCCACACCACGTACCGTGCAGAGCTACGCAGATGCTCTTCCGTCAGCGAGTTAGAGGAGAGGTTGATGCAGCTGCCGAACGTCACCTGGAGAGGTGCAATTAGAAATCATCTGAAAACATGCAAGGAGCGGGGCACATGCACGAGCCCCAGGAAATGCAAAGCGTGCGGGAGGGAGGTTAGAGGGCAGCAGCTCAGGATAGACTGCAAGCAGTGTGGGGCACCGCAGAGACCAGCCTTCTCTACTACTGCCCAAGAGAACCCTTTAAGTTATTTGGAAAAGTTAACTGAGCAATTTCGGTTTTGACATATTTAACTCCCAAGGTCTGGTGGCTAGGGCACAGGCATGCCTTTCTAGTTGAATCACGTACTTGCTAAGTTCCTTTATAAAAGCATAATTTACAGAGAAAATGGATAGGTCACTTTAAAAATTGGTGTTGCACTAATTAAGGAAATACTCACCAAAACTAATTTGGGTACATCAAGAAATAAAGACAATGGGGCCAGCAGGTGGCATGATAGTTATGGCACTGGACTCTCACAGTTCCCCAGACCTGGCAGCTTGCTTTCTCACTTTCTCTCTCTTTCTCCCTCTGGTGTGTGTGCATGTCTTATAGCAAATTTAAAAATAATGCTAATAATGGGACCAGCAGTTGGCATAATGGCTATGTCGCTGGACTCCCATGTAGTCGACCATGGTTTGAGTCTCGGACCCTGTGGCTTAAACTCACGCCAGGCACGTGTACGTGCGTGCCCAAGATCCCAAGAAGAGAAAAGAGAAGATGGGATTGCGGCGTGGCCATCTGCCTGGGGGGTGATTTCTCGCTTCTCTGTCTCTCTCTATCTTTCTTGCAAGTGCACGTGCCCTGTAGCAAAAACCTCTCCAAAAATAAAAATATAAAAAAATAAAAAATAATACTAATAAATAAAAATAATTATTTTAAAAAAAAAAAGGAAAGAAAACTGGGGTGTGATCATTTGCCTAAAGCCCCACAACAAATTAAGGCAGAGTCTGGATTCAATCCAAAAAATATGTATATGGACAGTTTTCAAAGCTCAGTAAAATGAGATTTTTAACATGTGCTAAAAGTGCGATGTTTTAGAGATTAGCGTAGCACCAAACAAAAAAATCAGGAAGATTCTGGGGCCAGCAGGTAACGTGGAGAGGTTAAGGTGCTGGATCCACACAGTTGCCTGAATGGTTCGAATCACGGACACAGTAGCTTGAAACATGTGCCGGGTGCTTGTGCACACGTGCTCAGAATCCCAAGAAGAGACTGTGGTGTGGCCATTACCCCTGCAGCGGGGACTCACCTTCCCTGTCTCTCTGTCTACGGCAAGCTCATGCACTCTATAGCAAAACTTTAAGAAAAAAAAAAGGGAAGATTCTGACACTCCACTGGCCGGTTTATCTAGATTCCATGGAGGACGATCTGGGTCATTCCACTCCACACAGGGTTTTGCATACTGGCGGCTACACTGCTTTTTTTTGGCGGGGGAGAAGTTTTTGCTACAGGGCACGTGCGCTTGCCAGAAAGACAGAGACAGAGAGATAGAAAGCGAGAAATAACCCCAGGAAGGATGGCCACACCGCAATCCCTTCTCCTCCATTCTCCTCTTGGAATCTTGGGTACGCATGCACACATACCAGGTGTGAGTTTAAGCCACCGGGTCTGGGACTCGAACTGCGGTCAGCTACATGGAAGTTCAGTGACATAGCCATTACGCTAACTGCTGGTCCCTGCTACACTGCTTTTTGATAGCACAGCAGAGAACACGCAGGCAACATTGCTTAAAAAGATGTGTCTCTGGTTCACTGCCTGTAAGTTAAAAACTAGCGTGCGTGGGTTTCTCATGGAGGCGATTACGCACGTAGTTCATGCCCTGAGTCCTGGCAGATGCTACGAAACCCGTAGCTGCCAGTCCACACTCGGCCATCTGTGTTGTAAAATGCCAATGGGGAGGTCCCTGGAGTGGATTCATTTCAAAGGTCATTTCAGAGTTGAGTAGTTAAGTCTTTTTAAAAAGAGTTTCCATTTATGGACTTTTTAAATTGGGCTTGAGAAGAAACCATCCGGACACATGCGGTGAACGACCTCTCCCTACAGCAGAATCAGGGCTGACGAAGGGCCCGATTTTGTCACGGATGGATGGTAACATCTTATAGAAATGCCTCCCGGTCTAGGACCCTAACCCCCAAGGACCAAGCCATTCGTGGACACTGAGGGGCCAGAATATTATCTTCAGTGACTTCCTTCCCTTTCTCTTAGTGTCTGTTTCAAAGAAAGGGCGAGGGGTATGCACGCCAGCAGGCCGTGTCTCCTCAGAAGCACAGGCATTTAGCTCTCCAGGCCGTGCTTCTGGATTTTCTGGGGACTCCCTCACGGTGGCATGGGTCAAGGCTCTTTAGTGTTAGGAACAAAGTAATCAAATAAAGGGGGTTGGGGGGAGAATTTCTCCAAACAGCACTCACTGCCTTACTCTTGCCTTTGCTAGCAGAGCTCACGGGGTTCCCCTTGGCGTCTGCCGTCTTCCTGCCCAGGGAGGGTAGGGGCAGGGTGGAAGCCCTCAGCGGGCTGGCCTGGGCGTTGTTGTTGTTGTTCTGGTTGCCACTAAGCGTCTCCATGATGGAGCGAAAGGTCCCGAAAGGCCTTTTCAGTTGATCGCCTGACTCACTGCTGGTGGAGGGCCTCTGGAGGGGCCTGCCTCTGTCCTTGTCCTTTTCTCCACTGAGTTCAAGGCTACTCTGCTCCACGTGCACCACGGGCTCCTCAAAGGTGACTCGGAGTTTCGAGTTCTGAGATGTCCGGCGCTTGGAGGACGGAGACTTGAGGGCACTCTTGGGACTCGTGGCGACCTTCTGGGCAGCGGCGCTGTCAGGGCTGGACTGAGTGGAGTCTCCAGAAGGCTGGTGTGGGGGAGTGTTGCCCAAGCCCGAATACTGGGCTTCCAAGTCCGGCTCACTGCTCTCTGAGGTGGGAGATGGGCTGTGGCCCTCCAGCGATTTGGAGGCTTTGATGCTAAAAGGAAACCTGCGTCCTGACGCCAAGGTGTGTTTCTTTATCATCAGGTGTAAGCTCTCCGCGCTGTCCATGCCCTCCACGCTCTCTACGATGGGCTGCGGCCTGGGCCGCTCAGCCTTCCTCACAGGCGTGTTCTTGGGGTCCTCGGAGTTGTTGGAGTCCGTGTCGGACTCGCTCAGTGACCTCTGCATCAGCTGCCTCAGCCTGGCTAACTTCAGTTCTCTCCTTTCCAGAGGGCTCTTCTTTGAGTTTCTAGAGGAAGCCTGAGCATCCTGGAATTCCAAGGACAGCTTTTCTTGGGTGCAGACATTCTCCGAGATTTCTTTTCCCAACAACTGGCGTAGGATTTTATCGGAATCTTCGTCTTTTGCTTTGGCCTGTGCCCGGCTGGGGGCTGACAGGCTTCCAAGAACCTGGATCCCCTCTTGGACCCCCGGTTTGCTTTTAGCTCCTGACTCGTCGTCTGCATCTGGAGATTTCCACTGAGATTTTCTGGAAGCTGGCGAGGATGGAGAACTGCAGAGAGGATGAAGAATGTATGGGATGAGTTCTTACTGGGTAAAAATGACTCAGCCAGTCACAGTATGGCCTTAACTGCCACTAATAATTCACAACCAAATAAGAATGAGCTAGGAATAACCACCATGTTTTCAAAGCCATTTGCAAATACTCCTGGTAGCAACCATAACCAAAGTATGGCATGCCTCCTACCTCACGCCATGACTATTAGGGCCGCTAAATTTGTCTATAGTTGTACTGTGGACAATCCAGTTTTCACACATTTTCTCAACTGATCTATTTCAACAACTTTATCCACATATGTATCCTTATTTCCATTTCACTGATGAAGAAATGAAAGACTCAAGGAGTCATGGAACCAAGAAACAGCAGAACTAGATTAGTTTACGTACTCGGATCTTAGGCCCTGTGCCATTTTCAATATGCTACCTCATTGTCTCATTTAAAAGTATAAAAGTGTTTTCTGTTGTCACCCTCTTAAAAGACATTAAATGGATGTCCCAAAGAAGGCTCAGAGATATAAGATATTCAAGAACCTTAAACACCAACATGCCCAGTATTACCTGGGTGAAGAAGGGAGGGACTTGCCCTCTGATTTCTGGGCTTCTAGAAGTTGCTGGAGTTGGTTCTGCAGAGTGACACGTTCCACTGTCTGTCTGGAAAAAACATCAAAACACATGAGCTATCTGATATGTGACTTTGGCTACAAATTAAAAGTATATATTTTTAGTAATACTTAACAGTAAGTTGCAATAAATTCAAAAGCCTTAAAAATGTGAATAATCTTGGTACCAGCAGTTAGCGTAATGGCTATGTCGCTGGACTCCCACGTAGTCGACCACGGTTCGTGTCCCGGACCCGGTGGCTTAAAACTCACACCGGGCGCATGTGCGTGCGTGCCCAAGATCCCAAGAGGAGAACGGAGGAGAAGGGATTGCGGCGTGGCCATCCCCCCTGGGGGGTGATTTCTCGCTTTCTATCTCTCTGTCTCTCTCTGTCTGTCTGGCAAGCGCACGCGCCCTATAGTGAAAACCTCTCCAAAAAAAAAAAAATGTGAATAATCTTTACCTACAAAGTTAAGAAAAAGTTTTAAGGAAACAATAAAAAATGAAGAAGATGATTATTGTTAATATTGTGAAAAACTCTAAGTTATCTAAATGCTCATGAATGTCTACACAGATTATAATTATTGCTACAATGATAACTTTTAAAATGACAAAATATTTGAGAATCTATGGATATAGTAAAGTACGATATACATTTTTATATATGTATATGTGAAGTATATGTTCTTTGCATGAAAAAGGAAATTACAAAATACTATGCATAATATAATTTTGTTTTTAAGAAAAATCTCCCTCCCCCTTTCTATGTATATACATCTTAATAGACAAAATATAGATGAACATATTCCAAATGTTATTTAGTCTTTCTAAATTATTTGAATTTTAAGTGATTGTATAAATGTATTGATTAGGAAAACATTAAACAAAACACAGTATTTCAATTTTGGAAATAAACAATGAAATAATTTGGTATTTTCTTAAATAAAAGGAAGACAATATTTCACAATACTTCATTTATTCTGGACATCAAAGCATGTGCATCACTATGTGCCTAAAGTTAAGAAAACAGGCTAAGGGACCAGAGGTTTGTGTAATGGTTATGTCGCTGGACTCCCATGTAGTCGACAGTGGTTTGAGTCCTGGACTCAGTGGCTTAAACTCACACCAGGCGCATGTGTGTGCATGCCCAAGATCCCGAGAGAAGAATGGAGGAGAAGAGATTGCGGCATGGCCATCCCCCTGGGGGGTGATTTCTCACTTTCTATCTCTCTGTCTCTCTCTCTCTGTGGTGAGCTCACGCACCCTATAGCAAAAACCTCTCCAAAAAAAGAAAAAGAAAACAGGTTAAAAACCACAGATAGTTCACCAAAAGTAAAATCCACTTAGGAATCATGTAATATTATGGAAGTTGAAATAAGTAAGTCGAACTGATTCTGACTCCACAGGAATTAGTGTCTGCCGACTTCTGTGTATGAGGTGAGGCCCATCGCCATCCTAGTCCCTGAAGGTGTGACTGCCCTACCTTACACATGGCAAATGTGAATTAAAGTCACAGGTGGAATTATGGTTGCTGAGCAGCTGAGAGCTGACGTGGACTTTAGAGGTGAGTCCAATAGACCTGCAGGAGTCTCTACCAGCAGAGGAGGAGACAGGACAGTAGCTAAGAAAGGTTCGGTGTCTGAGAAAGACTCAATCCATTGCTGCTGGCTTCGAAGATGGGAAAAAGGGCTGCAAGTCAAGAAACCAGCGGCCTGTGTGGCTGGGAATGACCCTCAGCTGGTGGCCAACAGAAAAATAGGGCCCTTGGTCCTATGAGCACATGGAACCTTTCGGCCAGCAGCCTGAGTGGGCAGGACAAACTCAGTCTTGAGAAGGGAACAGGCTACAGATACCTTACTTCAGCCTGGGGAGAATCTGTGCTGTTTTAAGCTGTAACTGTGTGGTAACTTGTTACAGAGCAGTGGAGAGCAAACACAGTCCGCACCAACCATGGCGGCATCTCTTGTGGAAGACGTGGAACTCAACAGAAGAGTGCTAAGTGTTTGTCAAAGGACGGCCAAACCTCGGGTCCTGGTCTCTCCTTGCTGTGGGTCCTGAATTCCCACCGCGAGACCGGGCTGACTAATGCTGGGAGATCAGATTCCATCACCCTTCCCTAAGCTCCACGCGTTCTCTTTCTCAGAGGTGGTCCATCTGCGTTCTGACTTGTCACCTGGACCTAAGACCAGAGAAGTCTTGTGATCTTATTTCTCTCTACCAGTTCTGCCATTCTCACCATTGAGGACCTAACTGTCTAGAGCAGAAACAGCAAACATTTTCTTTTTTTTTTTCTTTTTTCTTTTTATTGAGCTGTATTTGCTATAGGGTGTGTGTGCTTGCCAGAGAGACAGAATGCGAGAAATCACCCCCGCAGGGGGGATGGCCACGCCGCAATCCCTTCTCCTCCATTCTCCTCTCGGGATCTTGGGCACGCACGCACACACGCCCAGCATGAGTTTAAGCCACTGGGTCTGAGACTCAAACCGTGGTCGACTACGTGGGAGTCCAACGACATACCCATTATGCCAACTCTGGTCCCAAGAAAGAGGATATTTTTAAAACTAGTTTTACTTCTTTTATAGATGAATGGATAGCAGAAGTCATTTGTCCATGTATATTACTAATCTGGAGAAAATTCAGTTGTCAAGTCCTGCTATTTCTACCTCTTGCAATATTTCAATCTCAAGGTCAGTACCTTTAGGCTTTTTCTTTCTTCTTCTGTTATATCTGATTTTTGCTTCTTTGAATATATTTATATCTGTTCCCTCACTTAATAATGCAAAGTGACATTTATTTATAATATACCTTTTATCATGTTCTAGGCATTGTTGTAACTGTTTACATGTAATAACTCATTTAGTACTCATGCAGCAAACATACAGGTTAGACATAGCTTGCCCAATATCACACATCTAATAACACAGGTAGGACTTAAACCTAGGTGCTCTAATTTTTTTTTTTTTTTTTGGATAGGTTTTTGCTATTGGGCAAGTGCGCTCACCAGAAAGACAGAGACAGACAGAGAGACAAAAAGTGAGAAATCACCCCCCCCAGGGGGGATGGTGACACTGCAATCCCTTCTCCTCCATTCTCCTCTCAGGATCTTGCGCGCACACACACGCACCCGACATGAATTTAAGCCACCGGGTCCAGGACTCGAACCACAGTAGACTACATGGGAGTCCAGCAACGTAGCCATTATGCCATCTGCTGGTCCCAACAGCAAACATTTTCTTCAAGGGCCAAAGAGTAAATATTTCAAGCTTGAGTGCCCTGTGGTTTCTATGACAACTACCCGCTCTGCCTGTCAGCACGCACTCAGCCCTGCCACGACACTTAGATGGCTGTGCGCTGCATCCCAGTAACACTGTATTTACAAAGACAGCTGGTGGGCTGGGCCCAGCTCAGCTTATAATTTGCAGACCTTAGTCTAGCCAAAGAATTAAACCCAAAAAATGCATCAGAGTGTTCTATTTTTCCTACTTTACTACTTGGTATTACATGCCAAGGTCTTCAGAAAAAATAGAGAGGGGCCTTCAGAAAAAATAGAGAGGGGCCTAAAACAGATGAAGAAAGATTACAGTCTGCTTGTAAACGGTGTATTATTAGATGTCTTACAGTACCTTACAACGAAGTCAGAAAAACTATGTGGGGGCAATTGTGCTGTCTGAAATTCCAGACCTGAATCTAAAGAAGGCCTTGAAAGGACTAATCCATTCGAATTACAGGAAGGAAGCGACGTGAGAAGATGCCCGCGTTATTAATGTGCCGGGCTGCCTAGCACAGTGCCACGAAGCATGTGACTTAGATGACAGACACTGACGTCCCAGAGGTTCTCAAGGTCCACAGTCCACCATCAAGATGTTGGCAAGGTTGGTCCCTTCGGAGACCTCTGAGGAAGAACCTTTCCCTGCTTCTCTCCCGGCTTCCGGTGCTTTGCTGGCAATCTCTGGCATTCCCTGGCCTGAAGGTCTCTGTCCTCATGGTTATGAGGCATTCTCCCTGTGTGTTTGTCTATCTCTGCGTCTAAATTTTCTCCTTTTATAAGGATATCAGTCATAGTGGATCCCCTTAGTAGCCTCATTTTAACTGGATTATTTTTGTAATAATAAGGTCACGCTCTGAGGAACTGGGGCGAGACATTTTTTGGGGAAGGGGTACATAGTCCAACCCTTAGTACTTAGGTTTGTTGAGTCGGACGTCAACAGAGTTGAAGCCTGTCATTTCTAAATAATGGCTCTGTTTATTAATTATCAATAATTGGGGGACCAGCAGTTGGCGTAATGGCTATGTTGCTGGACTCCCATGTAGTTGACTGTGGCTTGAGTCCCGGACTCGGTGGCTTAAAACTCACGCTGGGCACGTGTGCGTGTGTGCCCAAGATCCCAAGAGGAGAATGGAGGAGAAGGGATTGCGGTGTGGCCATCCCCCTGGGGGTGATTTCTCGCTTTCTGTCTCTCTGTCTCTCTCTGTCTCTCTGGTGAGCGCATGTGCCCTATAGCAAAAACCTCTCCAAAAACAAAAAACAAAAAAATTGATAAGGTTTAGATATAGTCGAGACTGGCTCCCCCGGAATTTTGCACTGGGAAGACTCGTATTTCCCAGTCTTCCTCCTGTACCTTTCGGTGCCTGGCAGCCCAAGGGACACAGTGTACCACGACCACATTGAGTGGATTTCTCAGGTCATTCCTAGTTTTGCCAACCTTGCTGAGGTATTCGCTACGTAAAAGACCAGGACATACAACATAGTGTCTCACAGTTCATCTTGTCCTTGGCCAGACTGCAGTGGTCTACAGCATTCGACTTTGGAGACACCCGGACTGTGGTCCATGAGCATGGAGGAGGAGCTGCCTTTAAAAGCTCATGGAAAACGTGCATTATAAAGAAAGCAATGGAAAGATTTTGAAATTATTTTGCACCAAAATAAACTCATACTTTAATTCCATTTTCCTATGGATTTTTGTTTTATTTTATTTCTGCCATAGGGTGTGTGTGCTCACTGGAGAGAAACAGAGACAGAGAGAGGGAAATGGGGAATCACCCCCCAGGAGGGATGGCCATGCTGCAATCCCTTCTCCTCTAGTGTTCCCTTGGGATTCTGCGCACACATGCACGTGCACCCAGTGTGTTTCAAGCTGCTGGGTCCAGGACTGAATCCATGTTTGGTCTTGGAGGAATCCAGCACTTCAGCACCACTCCATCGACTGGCCCCTCTTATAAACTTTTTTTTGGGGGGGGTGGAGAGGTTTTTGCTATAGGGCAGGTACACGCGCCAGAAAGACAGAGAGAGACAGAGATAGAAAGCAAGAAATCACCCCTCGGGGGGGGTAGCCACGCCGCAATCCCTTCTCCTCCATTCTCCTCTTGGGATCTTGGGCACGCACGCACATGCACCCAGTGTGAGCTTAAGCCACCAGGTCCGGGACTCAAACTGCGATCGACTACATGGGAGTTCAGTGATATAGCCATTATGCTAACTACTGGTCCTGATCCTAGGTTTCTTTCAAATGACCTATCTTTAGGAAAATGTATGCATTTCTATAACTTAAGGTAAGACTTTGAGTCTTTTCACTGTAAAACTTAATTATTGAAGTTTATCCTCCTAATCTGTCAACATTGCTTTCAGTTTGATTGATCTTGGTCTTCAGGGAACCCTCCCAATATGGCTGCTGTAGTTTGATCTATGTGTCTTCCAAGGGCGGACCCTGGTCCTCTTGGGGACATTAGCTTCTCCCTCTTCCAACTCCCTGGAGATTGCCCTATGGATTCTCATCTGGTTCAGTTTTCTTCAAGTGTGTAACAATGGTCTTCCAGGAACGCTTTTCTGACATCCACATATGCAATGTCTATCAGTTTAATCATCTTAACAACCTTTAATAACCTTATCAAGGCAAGAACTGACTTCGTATGGATTGAGGTAATCATAGAGTACTTTAAGGAACTTCGTGTTGACTAACATTTTGTATTATGTGATTCATGAGTCATTGGCTTCATTTTTTTGTCATTTTTAATTAATTTTTAAATTATTATTCATATGTTAAATCATTATACATCATTTAGATTGTGAAGAGATTTTATCCAGCATGATATACACCTCAGTCCACCCAGTTGAGACCACCATACACATCCTTGTCAACAGATTAAAAACCTTATCCATGTCCCACAAGTGTCTCACCTCTCCATTACCCCCCCCAAATTCTCTACACCCTTCCCCTCCCACACTCTCTTTCCACTTTGTCTCTAGTGTCCATTAATTTGCTGGTCATGGGTTTCCAATTACTTATCTGTAACTTCCCAAATACACATTCCTTCTTGAGAGAACTAGGTGGATGGTCCACCTCTAAGTTTTCTCTCTCTCCTGCTCTGTATGACCCCCTGCAGTACTGAGGACAGAAGTTTGGAGATGGGGATGGGGTGTTTGTGTGTACTTTCAGCGCCCTGCTATGCCCGGACTGGGAACACAGAGTGGGGCCTTCCGTGTCCGCTGTGGCTTACGTCTCCTGCTTAGAGAGCTCACTCTGCACCGTGCTGCGTAAATATTGTCTTACCTCTGAAAGATGGCACGCTCAGCATGCATGCTGGCTGTGAGGACGTGAGGTGGAGAAGAGGAGAAGATAAGGAGAATTTTAAGAATTTCCTTTATAAACCAGAATGAGGGGAGCTTACCAAAGACTTGGCTGAAACCTTAGCACAACAGGGACGGGTCAGAGTTTTCTCACAAAACAGAAAGGCCACTTACTCCTTCAGTTGCTTGGTCAATTTCACCACCTGAGAGGCCAGGGACATGCAGGTCTCCACCACCACCAGGTACCTGGAGCACAGGGTGTGGCCGTGCCGCTCGGCGCTCTGGGAGGGCTTCTCCCCCGCCTGGTTCTGCATGGTGACATTGGCTCCATACTCAACCAAGGTCTGTTGGAAAATGCAGAGACAGGTGGTTATTTTAGTTTTAGTCTTTGCTCTAGGGTGCATGTGCACACTGGAGAGATAGCAGGACAGAGAGAGACAGAGAGAGAGAAAGTGAGAAATCACCCCCTGGGGGGAACGGCCATACTGCAATTCCTTCTCCTCCACTCTTCACTTGGGATTGGGGACATGCATACACATGCACCTGGTGTGATTTTCAAGCTGCTGGGTCCAGGACTCGAACCACACAGTCGACATGGGATCCAGCTATCCTAACTCCATGCCACATACTGGCTCTCGGGCCCCCTTGCTAAACATTCTTTTCTAACGACTAAAGGAATGTCGAAGAGGACTTTCCCTTTATTCCCAAAGCAGCTACCAGAGCCCTTGGTGCTGCGGAGAGGGTAGGCACGGTAGCAGCATCTACAAGAGTCTCCACTGACCTTCCTGTGGTTAGTATCAGCCTCCCTTCAAAGCCTAGGAAGATGTAGCAAAACCCATTCTACCACTCCCCATGCCGACTGTGGCCCCCCGAGAGGGCTGGGAGAGAGGGAGGCTCTGCGTGGGCTCTGCCCGGAGCCTGTCCTCTGAGACGTGCAGGGCAGTGTGTGTGGGGAGGAGTTTTGCCCCCCTGGATCACTGGGCGCCATGAAGATCATTATAAAGTAGGGCATGCCTACGAGAGGGGGAGTGTGGGATTCTGTATCTTCGTTCCTGTTTGTCCAGGCCTTGGCGACTGGTGTCAGAGTAACTGCTGATCAGTGGCTGGGCTTCCAGGGTCACACATAAAATGGACGGGAGAAAAGACATGGCCGACAGGGAGGCTCACTCCTCCTTGTGCACAGCAGGGTTATGTCCCGGGGCTGAGCAGACATTATAAAAGGGGGCTTGGTGTGACCCCAGTAATGAGGAGGGGTTCTACAGCAGTGATTGGCAGTGGGGTACACTGCAGGTGGAGGGACTTGCATGGGGAGGAGGAGGCAAAGCAGGGGCCAGATCTCCTCCGTCAGGCACCATGGGAAAACCTCCAGGATGCCCCCTGATGACCCACCCACAGTGCCCACCAAGGGCTGAGCATCCGAGGTTGCCCCAGAGGGCCTCAGCGACCACAGTCAGCCAAAGAAGTAGTGACGAGTCTCAGGGAGGGGCATGGCTTTTCCCAGGTAGGCAGAGAGACCTCTGACCTTTTCTTTAATACTTCTCTCTGTCCCTGACACTGAAGGACAGAAGAGATGGAGGAACAGGGCTAAAAAGCTGACCAGGCCCCACTCCCCGACTCCAAGTCCCTAATCTGGGCTGGGGGTGCTGGTGGGCAGAAGGCTTTGCATCAGAAATAAGATCGAGACTTTAAAATAAAACATAATTTTCAATGATTTGCTATATAGTATGTGTGCTTGCTGGAGAGAGAGAGAGAGAGAGAGAGAGAGAGAGAGAGAGAGAGAGAGAAGGCAGGCAAGAAAGCATCCCCTGCAGGGGACGGCCATGCCTCAGTACCCTCTCCTCTGCTCTCCTCTTGGGATTTTGGGCACACGCACACATACACTCAGGGTGCTTTTGAAGCTGTGGGTCCTGAACTCAAATGCACAGTTGGCCACATGGGACCCAGCCGCCTCAACCACCACGCCATTTGGCTGACTCTGGAGTAAATTTTAATACTCAAAAGCAAGTAGGTTATGGAATCTGGCTGAGGTAAGATTAATAGAGTTGAGAGAGATTTGACAGAGTGTGGTTGAAATCAGTAATTCCGGGGACCAGCAGTTAGTGTAATGGCTATGTCACTGGACTCCCATGTAGTCGACCACAGTTTGAGTCCTGTACCCGGTGGCTAAAACTCACGCCGGGTGCATGTGCATGTGTGCCCAAGATCCTGAGAGGAGAATGGAGGAGAAGGGATTGCGGCGTGGCCATCCCCCCTAGGGGGGTGATTTTTCGCTTTCTGTCTCTCTCTGTCTGGTGAGTGCAGGTGCCCTATAGCAAAACAAACAAACAAACAAACAAAAAACCTCTCCAAAGAAAAAGAAAAGAAAAAAAATCAGTTAATTCCGTAAAGTCAGAACCCTGGATTATATTTATCCTGTGACAGTCTTAGAGGCCACAGAAAGCAGTCCCATCAGTGGGAACCAGCCAGCACCATCTGACGTATCGACTGACAACACCACGAGGAGACTGCACACCCTGGGATATACTGTAGTGGAAGGTAATTATTTCCCACAAGCATTGCTTGCGGTACTTACATTCTTAGGTTACTTAGCCTCACAGGTCATTAAGAGCTTCATTTTCTTTTCAGTTTATGGTCACTCACCATGAAAGGCCCATCTGCCATGAAGCCACTGCCACCCATGGTCACAGGGCCCGTGCAGCATGGAGCACTCTGAGCTCTGGCAGAGGCTCAGTATAAACTCACACTGTGACCCGCTGACCTGACCGCCACAGCTTTCTCTCCCTGTTTCCTTGACGCAGTCTCCTCCTCACCTCACAGGTCCCCTGGCTCACTCTCAGTCTCCTTTTGTCTTTTATTTATTATTTTATTAATTTTTTTAGCTCAGACCCATTGGATAAACCTTCTTCCAAGAGTATCCAAGCTTCCACGTCCAGGATATCTACAGCCAAAAATACCATTGTGTTCGGTGATGAGCACTGTGAGCGGACAGCCTGCCTCTCTGCATACATTAGAAAGAAAAATAGCTGAATTTCAGGATTAGTGACACCAGTGAGTTTTCTTTGGCTTTCTGTTATTTTTGACCTGATAAAAAATTACTTCAAGTTTTAAAATATCAGAGTGTTTCATTCAACGGAAAAGTGCAGTTTTCAGGGTTTATTCAATGATCTTTCCTCCTTCCAAATAAAGCTCCTCCTCTTTCTGCAGATCCTGATAAAAATGAAATCTCTTTCTAGACCCTCCAATTTCCAATCATGCCTTTTAAAACGCAGTGCCCAATTAGAAGATGAGTATTTTGCCACAAATACCAGGAACATTTTTAGATACGTAGACTATTTCCTATCAAGTTGACTCCCCAAAGGACAGTTTTATGCAAGTAGACATTCTAGAGACCTTGTTTGTACCCCTGCTTTTTGTTTTATTTTTTATTTTTTTTTAATTGCCAGAGGATGTGTGTGCTCACCAGAGAGAGGGAGGGAGAGAGCAAGAGAGAGAGAGAAAGTACTCCTACTAGGTTATGGCCACGCCAAGGTCATTTCCGCTCCACTGTCCACGTGTCAGGATTCTGCGCACTCACACACGTGCCAGCATGTTTTTAGAGTCCCTGGGGCCAGGATTCCGAGTGTGGCCGGCCACGTGGGATCCTGCTCCCTTCGCAGAGCCATTTAGCAGGTCAACACTGTGCTACGGGGATGGCCCTTGTTTTGTCTTTTTCTTTTTTCTTCAGTTTTTCTGTAGGGTGTGTGTGCTTGCCAGAGAGAGAGAGAGAGAGAGAGAGAGAGAGAGAGAGAGAGAGAGGGAAATCACTTCCCGGGGAGGTGGGTGGTGGCCACAGCTCAATCTCTTCTCTTCCATTCTCCTCTTGGGATTGTGGACACACATGCGCACACTCCACACGTGCTTTTCAAGTTGCCAGGTCTGGGACATGAACTGCACAGTCGGCCATGTGGGATCCAGCCACCTTAACCACCATGCCACCGGCTGGTCCCCAGCCCTTGCTTTAATTAACCTCTTGCTTTACATATTTATAGTTTTCTCATGTATCCTCTTATTTCCTGAGTCTCCTCTACCTTTCTGAGCCACTGGTTCTCACTGCTCCATTTTCTGTTTCAAATATAGTCTACCTCGCACATAGTAGGATCAGAGGAATAAACGAGCACGCTGAGTTGCCATAAAAGAAACAACACATTGTAACTTAAGCTAAAAAGTGTTGCTTGCTTGGAGTAGAAACCCTATTGTATGTTATATACAAATAACTTGAACTGTTGGATGTAGGGACTGGCTGAGGTAAAAGTATTTTCTCTAATCGCAGACTTCAACCACGTATTGTCAGCTTCCTTTCCTAACACCTCAGAAATACGTGGGAACAAATCCACGGAGATTAGGTCATTTTCAGTCCTAAGAAACGATTTGCCTGACTCTGGTCATTAAAACTTATGTTCATAAATAACTGATATTCTACAGTGGGCTATGTTGCCAACGTCTTTTGGATATTGAGTTTCATGTTTTTGCGTGGCATTATGTCTACAAGACGTCCCTGCGTACACAGTGTTCACCACTTTACCAGAAATAGGCTTTCTGTTGGATGATTTTGCCCACCATAGGCTAGCAGAAATGTTCCGAGCATGCATCAGGTAGGCTGGGCTAAGCTATGGTATTTGGGAGGTAAGATGTATCAGATGCATTTTTGACTGAGGGTACTTTCACCTTATGAAAGAGTCTCCGGGACCTAACCCCACTGCAGGTTGAGGAGCGTCTGCACTTGGGAAGGAGAGAGGTGCCTGAGAGGGCAAGAACGCCCGCCCCCCGAGAGACCGAGGTGTCAGCCTGGCAGTGGTGTCCCTGGAGGACACGGGGGTATTTCACGTCGATCGTCCTCAGCACTGGGACTTTGCAGTCATGTTGAGAGGCCAGGAAAATTCCCTTTATGTCCCCTGTGACACTCAAGGAGAAACTCTTAGGGCTAGCTAGGACTCTATCTGTGTGAATTTCTATAAATACCAATATATCAGTGTATTTCCTTATCGTCTGGTATGATACACAAGCCGTTTTTTTTTGTTTTGGGAGAGGTTTTTGCTATAGGGCGCGTGCGCTCGCCAGACAGACAGAGAGACAGAGAGACAGAAAGCGAGAAATCACCCCCTGGGGGGATGGCCACACCGCAATCTCCATCCTCCTCTCGGGATCTTGGGCACACACGCACACGCGCCTGACGTGAGTTTTAAGCCACCGGGTCCGGGACGCGAACCACATCAACTACATGGGAGTCCAGCGACATAGCCATTACGCTGACTGCTGATCCCTCACAAGCCGATTTAATCCAGACATTCTCCCAGTGAACAACATTCCCATGTTTGCCTTACTGCTTGCTGAGGGTGTGTGCAGTGGCGGGCCTTGTACCTGTATGCACCCGAGGAAGCCGTGCTGTGAGGCGACGTGGACAGCGCTGTTGCCATCCTGGTCCACTTCATCCAACGAGATGCCTTGCTCTTGCATAAACTGAAGAAGCCACAGGAGAATCTTTTCCTAGAAGCACAGAGACAGTTGGAATTAATGGCGTATCAGGTAGAGGGGCCAAATATAAGGACGGAGGAAAATACACACCCTAACTTGTCAATCGTATGTAAAACCAAGTTTACTGTGTCAAAAAACAAATTCCCATTCAGCATGAACTGAAAAAATCCATTCATTTCTCACTGAAATGAATGAAAGAAAACCATATAGAGAATGTTCAGAGCAGGAAGTTACCTTGGAAATGTTTCAATGACACTTCCTTATTCTACGGATGGGAATATAGTTTCGCACACAGTTTGGGTACCTCCTCAAAGTCACAAAGCTAGACAGATCCAAAGCTGAAACTATGGGAGACCCTTAAAAAGCTCATGGAAAATGTTTATTATGAAAAAACTACTGGCTGATTTCAAAAATTTTTTTTTACACTGGGCCAGCAGGTGGCGTGAAGGCTAAGGTGTTGGATCTGACAGGGCTGACTGCATGGTTTGAATCCAGGACCCAGTGGCTTGAAAATCACACCTGAAGTGTGTGTGTGTGTGTGTGTGTGTGTGTGTGTATGTGTGTGTGTGTGTGTGTATATGCACCCAAAATTCCAAGAGGAGAATGGAGGAGAAGGGACTGCAGTATGGCCATCTCCCCAGGGCGTGACTTCTTACTTTTTCTTCTCTCTCTCTGGCAAACAATAGAAAAAAAAACAAACAAACAAAGAACAAAAGATTGGCACCAAACAAACCTATACTCCTTTTTTTTAAAAGATTATTTTGTGGGACCAGCAGGTGGCATGGTGGGTTAAGGCGCTGGACACTCCCACATGGCTGACCAGGGTTCAAGTCCTGAATCTGGTGGCTTGCTTTCTCATCACTCTCTCTGTCTCTTTTTTTAAAAAGATTATTTTGTTATTATTATTTATGCTTTAATTTTACCAGAGAAAGATACAGAGAGAGAAAGCAAGAAAACAAGCAACCAGGTCTGGGACTTGAACCGTAGTTCGCCATGAGGGAGTCCAGCACCTTAACCACCATGCCACTTTCCAGCCCCAAACCTATACTTTAATATTTTTTAAGAACTTCTTGAATTCTCATGATAGAATCCAGGTCTTTTCATTACAAGGCTTCCCAGGCACTGTTTTTGCTACTGCATTATATGGCCCGTGAGCTTCAAGAATATTATCAGACAACCTTAAGCTATCAAGATAACTAGCTTTTATTTTTAAGTTTATAATTCTTCAACCATGCCTTCCTAATCTCCTATCCACCATAAGCAACCAACCGCCTTATGAAAGAGGTATCTTAAGATGTCAAGTAAAAGATAACCCCACTGAATTAAAAACAGACCCCTCTTGACTTTCCTGACCAAATGGTGGTGATGTTTTAGAGGTAGTGCTCTGTCTCCTTCCACGTTAAAGGGAGAGAACCCAAAGCTCGGAACACAAACCGTGAAAAACAAAGACAGAACGGCCGGTATGTTTGGTCATAATCTGTTCGCATTTTACCCACGGAGTATTTTGTGGTATTTTCTCATGTTATACTTGGCCTTTGGAGAAAGCAGGGGGATGGGATTTCACTGTTTTAAAATAGAAGAATGAAATATAAAGTTAAAAAAAAAAACATGAGAGTGGTAAAAACAACAGCATGAAGTTTCGTGGGTGGAATTTGACATTTAAAAAGATGATCATGTGTTTGAAATAGCCTTGAACCTCTTTCTTTTTAGCCTTTTAAAGGATTATTTTTTCCAGTTATTTGCTCAGACTGGTCATGAACTTTTATACTTTTCTGGATTAAATTTGCCTTCCTCTTCAGAACATGCCAACTAATCTGCTAAAGGAATGCTGGATAAAAAACAGCCGACTCCTTTAACGCTCCACCCTGTATGCTGGGGAACGGGCACTGTTCGGGACAGCATCTGAGACAGCAGGGACGGTCAGGTCATTGGCAACACACTGTTTCCAAATGAGCAAGCAGGGAAAGATTCCCTACAAGAGCAAGACCAAAGAACAAACAAACAAACAAAAATGTAATGAATACCTACGACCTACCAGGAATGCACCTGGGAAAGCAAGGCAAGAATTGCAAAAGCAGACAGACCTGTGGAAAGAGAAACCCTGGAGGTCCCTAGAGAAGGAGGGGGACACAGTCTGGAAGTGGTGAGGGAGGGGAGGCAGAAGGTGGATCTGGACATGCTGACCTGCTGAGCTCTCCTCTCCAGAGGCCAGCCTGGAGAAAACTGGGGCCCATATTCGGACAAAACCAGGTGAAGCTTCACGTACCTGAGGTAAAAATCACTTCCTTTATTTTTCCTAATTCGGTATGGGGAAAAGAGTGGACTATTTTATTTAGAAAGAGATGACTACCCCATGTGACCTTCACTGCTGACAAATCTGAACGAATAGCTCAGGGTAAAGACGTAACCGACTAGTTCGAAGCCAATGGGTCAGTCAGTGGGATGGAGATGGCAGGAGGGGAGATGGGGTGCCTCTCCCCGGAAAGAGCTGGTCTGGCCGCACGTGGAACAGACTCTCTTCCATGGGACCCTCTCGAGTGCGAGGCAGCTTGGTTTGCTCCATGGTATTAAACCACGGGCCTTAAAACTTCAGAGTAGGAGAGATTTCAGGGTCTCACCCACTTCAAATAGCCTTATTTTCTAAGTCAGGAAACTGAGGGAGAGGACAGCATGACTTCCTAGCAGCTTCTTTTATTGATAAGTAAAGCTCAGAGGAGTTCAAAATATTTAAAAATGGTTATGTACCTTCTTGCCAGGTATATTTCCATACTCCTCAGATCCAGTTGAAAGTTACAGGGGACATTACAGCGCCATGTAGACTGTTACATGTCTACACCACGTGCACAGCACACTCTTCACTAATCCCAGGAGTGGAGTTACAGCCATCACTGATGGAACACTGCTGTAGAAAGCTGGAGGAGAACTAGGGCCTGGACTTTGCAGGGCTTCACAACCCGGGAGAGTAAGACTCACATGGGCTACATGAGGCCCGCGCTGCCTCGCTCTGAGAACTCGCCAACTCTCCAAGTCAAACTCAGTCCATACTGCTTCTAACACCTGCCCTCTTTCTTTTTTTCTCTTCTTTTTTTAAGAGAGATTTTTATTACAGCGTGCATGCACTCACCAGAGAGACAGAGACAGACAGACAGAAAGTGAGAAGTCACCCCCCCGGCCCCCGCGGGGTTGGGGGCATGGCCATGCCACAATCCCTTCTCCTCCATTCTCCTCTCAGGATCTTTAGCATGCACACATGCCCAGTGTGAGTTTTTAGTCACTGGGTCCAGGACTCGAACCGTGGTGACTACATGGGAGTCCAGCGATGTAATCATTATGCCATGTGCTGGTCCCAACCTGCCCTCTTTCTGTTCTTATGCTTTGTCTTTCTTTCTTTTTCTTTTTTTGACAGAGAGTGCAAAAGATCATGGGAGGAGAACAAGGTGGGACAGGGGAGAGAGGAAGAGAGAGGGCAGAGAGCATGTAGAATAAGGTAATTGCTTGATGGTCTTGCCTTTGCGATCCTCTACTCCAGCCTCTCAGTTAGTCAGGATGACAGGTAAGCACTACCATGCCTGGCCTGTTTGGGCTTGTCTGGGACCCAATCCCAGGCCTCCCATGTGGCCCCAGCTTAGACAGGAGCACCGAGCAGCTGTCGTCCTCTTCTCTTGTACTGGCAGGGAGAACTTTTCCTTACAAGCAAAGAGGTTTACCCAATTCAGTTCATAAGATTTGCATAAAGAAGAACCATTATTCAACTAATTAGAACAAGACAGGTTTTTTCATAGTACCCCCAATTCAATTCTGTGTTCTGTGTAGGACGATTTACTTGAAGAAGATACATAATTGGCCCGTCCACGGACATAGGATACGGACACAAAAGTCTCCCCGATTTTCCCTGGTGGAGAAGTGCCACCCAAAGAGACTGGCTGACTCTACACCCGGTCTTCTAACTGTCAACATGTAGGTTTCTGAGATGGTCACGCGGGTGGCTCCTATTCCCAGCTTTTGTAAAAGCAAATTTCGCATCCCCTCTCTGAGAAATTCAGCTCAGATCTGGAGAACGTGCCTAGGGAGACACATCGTCCTACACTTTAAACAGTGACTTATCTGACAAACACCTTCTCAGGACAATAGGAGATGCTGTTTTTTCCAACTAAGATGGCCCTAGTGAATGTGTTATATACGCAACAGTGTCACTCCCCTTAGCCCTTCCGTGTGTGCCTTCTTCTCTCTCCCTTGCTGTCCCCTCCTGTGTGTCTACAGGGAGCAGTGGCCAAGGGAGAATGTCACTTTGGAGCTTCGTTTTCTGTCAGTATTGCTTTCAGAGAACATCGGTGCATTCACACAGGGAGAGGCCTGGCAGCACGATTTCTGTCTCAGGATGCCTTTCTAACTCACAGTTCATTCACGCACCCACCCTTCTTTCTATCCATTCAACTTTTATCTACTGACTGAAAGCCACCTTAATGGGACCAACAGATGGTATAATGGTTATGTCTCTGGATTCCCACATGGTTGATCACGGTTCAAATCCTGGACACGGCACCTTAAAACTCACGCCAGGCACGTGTGCATGCATGTCAAAAATCCCAAGAGGAGAACGGAGAAGGGACTGTGGTGTAGCCATACTCCCTGGGGTGTGATTTCTCACTCTCTGTCTGTCTCTCTTGCAAGCACATGTGCCCTATAGCAAAAACCTCTCTAAAAACAAGACCGCTTTCATGTACTAGCTTCTTCTGGGGATTTTCTGTTGTTGTTTTTTTGTTTGTTTGTTTGTTTGTTTGTTTTTTGTCACATTTTAATGTTGTATTTTATGTGTTCCTAAGGGCAAGGCAAGTTGTTTAAAAAGGCACTGAGTTCTCATAATTTATGAGATTTGCTAGCCAAAGTGTAATAAGAGAGGTCATTGAAAAGCATGTCCAGGGTTACTGCCGCACGGTACCAGCTCTGCAGCTCGTGGTGCAGCCATCACCTTCTAGAGGAGCCAGCTTTGTCCGGGACCACAGATCATCAGATCTAATCAGCCATCAACTACACGACGCATTCCAGTCTTGGAAATGTCACAACGCAAATAAAAGACAGCCAGCAACAATTCCATAATGTCATTTATTGTACAATCAATGCAGAATCCAGAGATGGTAAACACGTGAAAAAAAAAGTGTATCTAAGAATTGATTTAAAAGGTGAAGGCCTCCGTAATGGATTCTTTGTCAAGTTGGTGAAATAAGTAAACTAAATAACACTGGCAGCAGTGAAAACAGTCAATGAGAAGAGGCCCACAGTTGGAAGGCCGTTTCTCTACTGTGTGCGGGCCAGGTGGCTCTTCTCGCTCAGGCCTCCGGACAGCTGTGTGAGGAGGGTGCTCTCCCCCATGGTGGGGAGGAGGAGACCAAGGGCAAGGACACTTGTTCTCCTCTCCCTCTCTCTTTTAGTGAATGTACACAAGGCCATGGAGCTCGTACGTGGTAGGACTAGGACTAACACTTGGGCTGGCAGGTGATGCGGAGGGAAAGACAGCTGGATCCCACACGGCCCAGTCTGCGTGTTGAGTCCGGGTGCCGGCAGCGTGACAACCACGCGAGGCATGGATATGTGCATGCCCAAAATCCCAACAGGAGAGTGGGGGAGAAGGGATTAAGGCATGGCCGCCCCCTCGGCGGGGGTGGGGGGTGATTTCTTACTTTCTCTGTTTCTGTCTCTCTCTGGTGAGTGCACACACCTTAGAGCAAAACAAAAACAAAAACAAAACAACAACAAAAACCAACTCAAACAGCTTGACTTAGGAACCCACGTTCTTCCTGACTGTTTTTCTGTCTTGAGTACAGATGTCCACAACAGCACAGTCCTCCATCTCCCCGACTGTGAGGACATGCTCTCTTCGTGTCCCTTGGGCCCAGGACACCACAGCTCCCTGCCCGTCAGTCTGCAGGTTTGCAGGGCTCTGTGGCGGGTACACCTCCCTCAGACGGGCGCTCGGAGAGCAGACGGCGCTCACGCTAACCTAAGATTCCTCTATTTGACTTTCATCTGCCTGCACAGCATTTTCCAGCACTGTTTACTTATTTCTGCCCTATGACAGCGAGACAGTAAAGCCCAGGGAATATTTCTCCTTCTAAAGTAAACTGTGGAACAAGAACATCAGCAACGTGTCTGCGGAGACATCGCCCTCACCAGCCTGCCTGTCACTGCTCTGGCTGTTCCTGGGGACTGCTCAGCCTTTTCTTTTTCCAAAAAGTGCCCTTAAAAAATAAATAAATCAAAACTGCATCAGGGCAAACAATGAAAATGGACAGACCACAGGGTTTAGGCAGAGGTGTTCTCAGTGGATGCACAGTGCCTCGATGTAGATTGCTTTGTAAATAAAGACTGTCTTGACCAAAAGTCACGTGAATGATTTAGAAACAAAAGGGATCTTAGGCTTGATGATGAAAGACAAAGAAGCCACAGGCCCGGAGACAGCGCGGCTCAGGCCACAGCCCCACGCGGTGGCCCGGAAGCCCTGCAGGCCAGCCTGGACGGCCACGTTTGAGTCAAGCACCCGTTGGAGAAGGCGGTGACTGAACTGAGACTCCTGTCCGCCCTGCTTAGCCTGGTACATCTCTCTCACGGGCCAGGCCTTTGCAAGGACATCCCCAGCTTGTTCCTCCAGCCTTTTCCCCGAGGCTTTCGCCTGCACGCTCCCTGTGGCTACTTCTGCTCGGTACAATCAGGCGAAGAGATAATTGCACCCTCTGAGGCTTCACGTGTCAGGATGGGGCAAATCAATTCCTATCACCCAAAGATCTATCACTCCAGGAGACCAGCAAAAACTGCGGGCTACCCTGTGGTCCTGGGCTTTTTAAAGGTGATTTTTACAAGGAGGAGGACACAAATTGGGAGGCAAATGGAGCCCGTTCTTTCAGGATCTATAGGAGGGGCAGAGGGCAACGAAAATAAACCTAGAGAGGAATTTTCCCCTGCCTTATCCTCTGCAGGAGTATTTACTGAGGAAACACAGCCCGCGCGCACTCAAGTGCCTGCGAGATGAGGAAAAGCCTGCATGTGCTGACTCCATTAGGAACGTGCTCGGTAACAGTCCTCCTAGAGAAAATATTGGGCTTGTCCGGGTTCCAGCCAAGCTCGGCTCTCCACAGGTTATCTGTTACATAAGGGGCCGGGCGACGCAGGGGGCGGCAGGACTCGGTCCTCTGGGGGGCTACGTTTTCCACTTGGGGAGGAAGGCCTTCCTGGGGTGCTGCAGGACTGCACCCCTCCAAGCCCTATTTAAGGTTGTAAAAACCGCTTATCAGCTTGAAATAATAATCAAGGGTTGATAGGTAAGGACATAAATGTCTGCCACAGCTCTTCAGACAAGTTATTGATTTTCCTTATTTTCCTCCAGCCCAGTGAAGGAAGCCGCTCTGTCACCCAGCCAGTACCAGGAAGGGCTCTTTCTTTTGTTCTGTCCCAATAGCTTCAAAATGATGAGAAACCTGCTGTGCACGTTGAATAAAGAGACCGGCATATATAAGCACCATCTCCCAAGACAAAGGCCGCCGCAGGCCCCGTTATTTTCCTAGGGTCTCAGAACAGCCATGCAATCCTTTCCTCCTTTTCCTTGGCAAGCGCTACCAAAAGCACCGGCAGCTTTTCCGCTGACACTTCCCACTCCCCCTTCGGCTTTCGCATGTGCAAGTGAAATCAGGGACATGAAACAGTCATCCACGCAGTTTAATAAAATTCGGTTTTGGGACCAGCAGTTAGCGTAATGGCTATGTCGCTGGACTCCCATGTAATCGACCGCAGTTTGAGTCTTGGACCCAGCAGCTTAAATTCACGCTGGGTGCGTGTGCGTGCGTGCCCAAGATCCCGTGAGGAGAATGGAGGAGAAGGATTGTGGCGTGGCCATCCCCCCTGGGGGGTGATTTCTTGCTTTCTATCTCTCTGTCTCTCTCTGTCTTTCTGGTGAGCGCACACGCCCTATAGCAAAAACCTCTCCAAAAATAAAAGATTTAGGAAGATCAGCAATGATCAAATTCTTCAGGTCATTTGAAATTCTGTTCTCTTCTTTGCCAGTATAAGCCCCAAACGGCATCCTTTGCAAATGCCCTTAGCTATTACTGGTTGTTTCCAGGGCGCTGTGGATGGGGACTGGTAAAGTAAAATACACAGAGAAAATGAAATAATGATAATATTTAAAATACAGTGTGTTTTTTTTTTTTCACACGGTCCGGCTCTTTCCTTCATTTCGTAAAGTCAGGACAGTCACTTGCTTTTTCAACGAGCTACGTGAGATATCCCAAACAGCACAGAGTCTTATTAAAGTGGGAGAACCGTGTTCCCCAGCAGTATCAGTCCCGCTGTAAGCCACCTGTACCGTTATCTGTACACATGGAGAGAAAATGGAATCCGGCCCAGAAGCTGGGATCTGGTGTTTAGTCTTAGCCTTCAGACCCTACGCGAGCTACTGAATTCTTTCTTCTGCCTCCTCATCTATAGAATGAGGATAAAAACTCAATCTGCTAGGGTCGTTTGGAAGAATAAATCAGACCATGTGCAAAAAAATCTAACAGCACACATAGAAAACATTCTGTATCACATGTGTGGTGAGAGGGGTCTCCGAAAAGTTCTTGGTAAGGCCTATTATGAAAAAACTGACGCATGAAATTCAAACATTTTTGCAACAAAATGAACTGGTACTCTAATTCCATATATGTGTACAGATGTTATGTATACATATATCTGTGAAATATAAATGTATATTAATATAATATAAATTTATTATTTACTTCTATATAATACATATTTAAACATGTATTAATTAAACTTACCATGGCACAAAATTACCTATCAGCTGGCATGCTCCCATCAGGAAAGGTCTAATAATACTCTTATATTATTTTTTTGGGGGGGGGGTGTTATCCATAGGACTTGTGCTCTCGCCAGAGAGAGACAGAGAGAGGGAAATGAGAAATCACCCCCTGGGGAGATGGTCATGCCACAACCCTTTCTCCTCCGTTTTCCTCTTGGAGACATGCCTGGTGTGATTTTCAAGCCTCTAGGTCTGGTTCTCGAACCATAGCTGACCATGTGGGAGTCCAGTACCTTAACCACCACACCACCTGCTGGCCCCTTAAGCCTACTTTTTGAAATTGGGATCACTGTACTTGAAAAAGTATAATCTCTTGTTGACAACAGCACAATGTGCTGCCACTATCTATGAAGCCAAAGGTGATATGGTTCTATGCATGAGAAGCAATTTTCCTTGCCATAAATGAATGCAATGAAATCTATTTTAATCCTGCGCTGCCTTTATTACTTTGTATGACAGGTTATATTTTGTGGTTCCATTTTTTAAGCTAATTTGCACTTTCCCCCTCAAAGGGAGATAGTGATGTTTTACTCTATTCACTGGGCAGTGATATGTGTACATCAATTACCTATGTTGGGATTTCCTGATTCAGAAACCAGTTGGAATGGAGAGTCACCTATTTAATGCACCTGCTTATCTTCAATCAAGCTAGACTGCGCTGATTAACATTTTATAAAGATTTTCTTTTTAACTTTGGGCTCAAGAAAGTATATCATTATTCCTTTTGAAAAATGTTAAATATGTTTACTGTCAAACATTTGGAAAATACTGAAAAGTACAAAAAAGAAAACAAAAGCCACTTGTAATTCCACCTTGAGTGATAATTACTATAAACATGGGATAATGTTTCCTGGTCTTGTTTTCTTTTTCTTTTTTTTTTTTTTTTTTTTCTGTTCATTTGCTTTTTTTGGAGAGGTTTTTGCTATAGCGTGCGTGTGCTTGCCAGAAAGACGGAAAGAGACATAGAGACAGAAAGTGAGAAATCACCCCCCGGGGGGTATGGTCACGCCACAATCCCCTGTCCTCCATTCTCCTCTCGGGATCTTGGGCACGCATGCACACAGGCCCGGTGTGAATTTAAGCCACCAGGTCCGGGACTCGAACTGCGGTCAACTACATGGGAGTTCAGCGACATAGCCATTACGCTAACTGCTGGTCCTCCTAGTCTTGTTTTCTGTTTCTCTTTCTTTCTCTCCAAAATTCGAAGTTGGTACCACATTTCAGGAACAGTTTTGTATCATATATTTTAATTTAATATTACATAATAAATGTTTTTCCATAAAATGCCATCCATGGATACAGTCTCATTATCTATTCAATATTCAATATTCCATTTTATGATATTTAGGCTATTTAAAACTTTTCTCCATTAAAAAATATACAATAAATATTATCGCTTATACATCTTTGGATATATTTTTGATGACTTGTCTGAGTTTTGATGGACCAGTAATTAATCATAAGTAATTAATCATAATAACAATGTAGATGGCATAGCATCCAAAGAGAAGATTAAAAATTTCTTCATACCTGACCATAGCAACCTGCATAATGAATAAGACTTGGAAAATCCTTAGAACAGCTCAATTCCGCAATGGCTTCCGTCTCGCTCACCATCCAGCGTACGCATTCCAGCCGACCATTCTAGATTTTAAAAAGGAAATACAAGGTGATTCAGATTCCAGAACTCCCTCAAAGATGGTCATGTTTACCCAAAGAAGAAATCACATGGATTTTGGCCTTTCTATCTGACTTAATTTGTTTTTACTATAAAAGTATCACATATTATATTATCTGATCTGTGATTTGGGGTCTAAATCAATCCCAGACTTTTACTTACATCCATTTTCATAATTTGAACTTACATGGGATACAATGTGCATATGATAAAATGTGCCCTTTTAAGTGTACAGCTTGATGGATTTTGATAACTACCCTCTTTTAACTCTAACTTCAAGCAAGGTATGGAAACTTTCCATCACTCCAAAAGGCCAGGGATCACTTCCCTTCACCTTTGGTCTAGGCAACCGCTGATAAGATTTCTGTCATAACAGATTCGTTGATGTTTTCTAGTGTCTGGATTCTTTTGCTATATAATGACTTCGGAATTCATCCCAAATCTGCTGGTTTATTCCTTTCTTATTGGTGAGAAATACTCCATTGTATGAATACACTACAACTTGGTTTATTCAATAACCTATTGGTAGACATTTGGGTGAGTTCCCTTCAAGGGAGATTATAAATAGTTATCATGCATACACTTTTATGCTTGTATTTCTTCTGAATAAATATCTAGAACTGGAGTTTCTGGTCATGCGACAGGTGTATATTTGATTTTTTTTTTCTTTGAGAGAGATTGTTGCTATACAGCATGTGCACTTGCTAGAAAGACAGAGGGAAACAGAGAGACAGAAAGCGAGAAATCACCCCCTGGGAGGATAGCCACACTGCAATCCCTTCTCCTCCATTCTATTCTGGGGATTTGGGGTACACGGGCACACAGATCTGGCGTGAGTTTTAAGCCACCCAGTCTGGGACTCAAATTGCAGTCAACTACATGGGATTCCAGCAATGTAGCCATTACTCCATCTGTTGGTCCTCCCTATATATTTAGTTTTATAACAAGCTATCAAACTGGTTTCCAAAGTGGTTGACCACTTTACACTCCTACTAGCAACATATGAGCATTTTAATTATTCCGTATCCAAGCCAACATGTGGAACCATCAGCCATTCTTCCAACAAAGTTTGTAAGATAGAATAATTGTTTTCCAACCCCTAAACGAAATAGTATCATATTGTTAATGAAGAATTAACAATACACATTTGAAAAAAAAAAAACTTCATTAAGTGACCAGATGAATATCTAATCAGTAAAATACTTTACAATTTTAAAAGGGGAAAATATGATTATACACATATCACTTATTTATAAACGATAAACCTATTCATACAGAAGACAAGACGACAACTTTTATATTTTTCTGATTTTTAGAAAGCCAAACATGATACCTAGGATCAAGAGGGACAATACAGTAAAAGGAGCAGAAAACAGAAAATGAGGGGGACCGTCTTACAATCTTTTGAGAGAGCTTAATAAAACAGATATTTCCATAACTTTTTAAAATTTAAACTTCACTCCCAATATTTATTTGGTTTTTACTCTCAGGCACAATGAGAGTTTCAAAAAGTGATGAAGACATATACACAATTACAGTAGAGTCATCCACACTCAGAGGGGGTGTTCCCTGCTACTTTAGAGCACTGCTATGTATATACTCTAGTGGCTAAGGTGCAGACCCTGGAATGGGTTTCAATCCTTAATCTGCCAGGAAGTCATGTTAAAAGGACAATTTCAGACAATCTAATTTAGCAGAGTTTAACTGAGCATAAACAATCTGAACCCGGCACCTTCCAGAATGGCTTCCATGGAACTCCAGATAACTATGTGCGGGGTGACATTTAGGATAAGAAAGGGAAAGCAAAGTACAAAGAACAGAAGTGAGGGGGTGGGGAAGAGAAATATTTGTACTGGTTGTAGCCTGGTATCAGTCTGCATTAACATGGTTTAAGGGTGGGCTGTCAGTGACTGGATTGTGGCTTGGCTGACTGGCTGTAACTTAGCAATTTTTTTTTTCTTTTTTTTTGAGAGGTTTTTGCTATAGGGCATGTGTGCTCTCTAGAAAGACAGAGACAGAGAGACAGAAAGCGAGAAATCACCCCCCAGGGGGGATGGCCACGCTGCAATCCCTTCTCCATTCTCCTCTCAGAATCTTGGGCATGCACACACATGCACCCAGCGTGAGTTTAAGCCACCGGGTCTGGGACTCGAACCATGGTCAACTACATAGGAGTCCAGCGACATAGCCACTACGCTAACTGCTGGCCCCATAACTTAGCAATTTACTAAGGAAGCAGACATCCAAGCGAGGTTGTGGTTTGCTTACAGGAACTCAAGCAGGAGTACTAAGGGCTTTTTAGGCCAATTTAGTTTAACAGTTCCAAGACCTGGGGCAAACTACTCTAGTGTGACGCTCAGTTTTCTCATCTGTGACGTAGCAGGGATAATACTGGATGGTTGGAAAAGTCATGATGCATCTTTGCATAGAAAAACAGAAAAAAGACATCATGACTTCTGACAATCCCATGGTAACTACTTCTAAAGCTACATGAAAATTAAATGAGAAAACACATGTAAGCTCATGCCATACCTGTTACCTCTGCTATTCTAATGACCTGGTAGATTCTCCCAACCGTGAGAGACAAATGAGAATTCAATCACCTTCCTCTTTGCACAGTGGGGGATTGCAGCGGAGGCGAAAAGGGCAACTGTGGGCATGGAGCCAGGGAAGGCGGGATGAGGGGAGCATCTGTACTAGCACAATAGGATTCTTTTCTCTTTGTTCTAGAATCCTAACATTTAACTCTGCAGGGAAAAAGGTCTATTCTACAAGCAAGACAGAGGAGTTCATCTGTTCATTCTTTATCTTCTTCTATTTGGATGATGGAATTTCAAATCCACACTCCCAGCTATTCACATGCAGATCCCGTTCTCTCAGCAGAGGCCTTTGCTCAGAGCCTCCAGGTGCCCCATTCACATCCATCTTTATTGTCCTCCTCAGCGCCCTCCCAGCTGGCTATCAGTCTGTGTGACCTGCCGACTTCTAGCCAGGTTGGCTGAAGGAGAGCAGGGCAGGGGGTTGGGAAGGTGAGTATGCGGTCCCCTCTGCTCCTGGCTCCTCATCTCCGTGGGCCATTGGCCAGCTAGTGCTTCCTACTGAGGTTGAACGTCCGCCAGCCCTTTCCACTCAGCTCTGTCTCACGCTCGCATAGCTTCGCAAGCCCTGTCCGTGGGTAACTGCGCCCTGCTTGTCACTAACCCCAGGATACTGCACTCTCCTCCCAGTGGGGCACGCTCACAATGCCTTTTCCTGTATTCCTCCATCTTGTCAGGCCCTTGGGCACATGTACACCCCCCCCCAACATTCCATCAAGCTCCCCAGTTGAGACCTGAGGTCAGCCATGAGGGTTCTGGCTCTCCATGCAGAGCACCCAACCATCACACTACAGGGCCCGCCTTGTAATTTTCCATTTTAATCCTTTTAAACGTAAAATTGAGACTTGTTTTAGCCTAGCCTATGGGATATGCTGGAGAACGTTCTATCCATGTGTTCCAACAAGAATTTGCATTCTGCTGCCGTTGAGTGGTCTGTTAGATGCCTGTTAGTTCAGGTTGTCCGAGGAAGCAACATTTAACATAAACAAAATGCTGTCGGAAGGCAGAAGGAATTATTATAGTGCTTCTATGAGTTTGAAACCAATGTCATTTGCCATAAATGTAAATACCAAGACAATAAAACTTGTTACCAAATTCTGGCAGGAGAGTTTTGCCTGCCAAAGACGCTCAGGGGGACACTCACCGTAAGTTAGAAAGGAAAGCAAGTGAGGCCGTGTGTTTGAAGGCATGTTACCATCAGACTGACACTATGCCTTCGGTTTAATCAGAAGGACTAAATGAGAAACGAAGGGAATTGAGGTGATTTTATTTTGTCTGTTTAGTTCCTAAAACAATTTCTTCTACTGGTCCCATTTTAGAAAACAGACTTCTCTCACCTTTTAGAAATCCTACTTTGCTTAGCCATTCCCGAAGGTCACCCAATAATGCCCTGAACTCCCACAGTATCTACTCTTGGGTCTCCCAGAAAACACTCAATAAATTCTACATGCAATTGGTAGAATTTAAGGAGTGTAAGAGAGGGGGAGAGAGGTTCTTAAGCCCTGGCATGAGTTCAAAGCCCTTTCTCAGGTAATCTTTCTATGTGATACCTTATCTCTGACTCAGCCTCATGTCAGCCAAGTCATGTCATCTGAGAAACTTCTGCCCGTTTGTTGCAAGTCTGTGTGACTTTAACAGCCGTGGGGCTCTCAGAACTGTACTGACTGAAGAAAAACAAAATGGGGTCTTAAAACGGGAGAAGGATGACTTCTTGGAATTCTCTCAACTCCTCTGATATCCATTAAAACACGCTGAACAGACTGAGGAAGGGCATGTGTAAGGAAGGACAGAATTCTAAAGGAGGTGACACTTGTCATAAAATATTTGTGGTTACTGCTTTTGTAAATTCCAGATTAAAAGAGTGGAAGAGTACTTCCATTTAGCAAATCACTATTCAGAAAGTATCAAAAGCCTAAGACCCCAAACTTATAAAATCTTTTGAGTTTTACGGGTTTGATACATGTTTGTATTAAAACAAACACATTGCTGTTTACATTTGCAGTTGAATTTTGTGTTGACAGTACTGCACTATGTTGATGGAGGTGTTTAAGAATGAATTAACACTTGATATGTGGGCGCTGCAGAAGGTGTTGAGACTGAGGGCTGACTTAAGGACAGGTAAGCTCCTTATACACCTTTATACTCAAGAGTTTTCTCTTTTTTTTCCTTCTTTTTGTCCCCCCAGATTTCTGCCATAGAGCATGTGTGCTTCTAGGAGAGGTACAGAGAGAGAGACACAGAGACAGGGAAAGTGAGAAATCACTCCCTCAGCAGGTGGAGTGGGGGGACAGCCATGCGACAATCCCTTCTCTTCTACTGTCCTCTCGGGAGTTTGGGCATGCATGCACAAGGCCTCAGGTGTGTTTCTCAAGCAGCCAGGTCCAGCAGCTTGAACCATGGAGTCCGCTATGTGGGATCCAGTTCCTTAACCTCCATGCCACCAGCTGGATCCATACTCAAAGACTTATAAATCATTAAAACAAGCACTACAGCATATAAATGAAGAAAAAAATGTTTTCCTCCAACTACAGCATTAGGAGATATTCAATAATCTATCTTTAGTCAAGAATACTAATGAGAACTGTATCTTACAAAAACTAAAACAACAAGGAACGAGTCAACATGGCAAGAACACTTGACTAGTCACTGACACATGTACACTGATGACCATACCCATCTCTCTCTTCACGGAGTGTCTTGTCCTAAGACTGGATCCCAAATTGGCCATCCTGCACTTCTTTTATAGATAACTTACCGACCTTATCCATTGGACTATCAGCTCTGGAAGAACAGAGACTATGTGTTATTCAAATTTGTACTGCCAGCTCCTAACAGTACCTGGGGAGGGGGGGCTCGGTGCACACTGCTCAACCCAACCACACCGAGCCTTGATTGCCCATTAGAGCTCTCTTTCTTCACGATGGTTTCCTGAGGTCTAGCTCCTAATTTTACATAGTAACCTTCATAACCAAAAGTCAATGATATCCACCAGGGTTGCACATTTCTTATTGTATAAAAAAATTCTCTCTCTCCCTCTCTCTTTTTCTATTATTTTATTTTATTTTTTTTTTTAGGGAGAGAGATTTTTGCTATAGGAGGTGTGCACTTTCTGGAGAGAAAGAGAAACAGAAAGTGAGAAATCACCCACCGGGAACATGGCCATACCACAATCCCTTCTCCTCTGCTCTCCTCTCAGGATTTTGGGCACACATGCACATGCACTCAGTGTGAGTTTCAAGTTGCCGGGTCTGGGACTTGACTACATGGGAGTCCAGCAATGTAACCAGTATGCCATTCACTGGTCTCCCTTTCTACACTATTTTAGAGACCTACTTTACAACTGAGCAAAATTAAAATTGAGGACATTTTTTAATATGTAAGGTTTTACTGAATGGTAAACAAATTAAACATACAAAAATACAAGTAAAAGCTACATTAGAGGCAGGGGAGCATTTCATTGTTTTTAAATGTAACTTGTTCCTTAGTGAATTCACCAGTACATTTATTTAATTACTAAGCTCCCCTAGTCAATTTCACCATAATGTCATTTGTAAGAATTATGACTGTTCAGCTTGTAGAAGACACAAGTCTATGTAAAGCAAAGTGCATACGCAGAAGTACAAGATGTATTATAGTTCCCTGCACTTCGCTCCCTGCTTTTTAATAAATACGGCTGAATGCTGCATTTATTTGCCAAAGATCTTAAAAGTAATTTTAGTTTAATAGCTCACCTTCTAGAGATGTGTCATACTTTGCAAAGGTATTCACTATAGTGCTGTAAATGTCCATGTCTTCTTTTATTATAGTTTCTAGGTTTTAACTCTACCCCAGTGGTCATTAATTCGTGTGGTTTTTCACAAACAGAATATTGTGCTCTGCAAAGCTAACCTCAAACTCAGCACTGATATTCTAAACTCCTGATAATGAAGACATTCCAACGTCAGATGTGAGCCATTAAAGGCCACTTCATTATCTGGAATTCTCTCGAGCACTATGAACCCTTAAAACACACCTTCTCTTCATTTGTCTTACTCATTATTCTCACATTAGGAAAAAATGAAACAGTCTTCCATAGACCCAGGTGTCCTTAAGAACCTAAACTGTAGTCATCACGAATAACAAAATTCTTACAGCCATGCCACATCGTTTCCCTTTCTCTTTATTAGCTGACTTGAAGCTTGCTCTCATTGGAGAAGCCTCAAAATTGCAAAGTGGTTAGCGACTGGAATGATTAATCTCTTACATGTAACATGTTCATTTGCTGTTTGCTTGATAACTCACTCTCCTTTCCTCCTTTCAAGACTTGATCTCACGGGACCAGCAGTTAGCGTAATGGCTATGTTGCCGAACTCCCATGTAGTTGACCGTGGTTCGAGTCCCGGACCTGGTGGCTTAAACTCATGCTGGGCGTGTGTGCGTGTGCGCGTGCCCAAGATCCCGAAAGGAGAATGGAGGAGAAGGGATTGTGGTGTGGCCATCCCCCCGGGAGGTGATTTCTTGCTTTCTGTCTCTATGTCTCTCTCTATCTTTCTGGCGAGCCCACGTGCCCTATAGCAAAAAACAAAAAAACAAAAAACAAAAAACAAAAAACAAAAACCTCTCCAAAAAGGAAAAAAAAAGACTTTATCTTGATCTAAAAGGAATCGTTGAACATAGAAATCCAACTTTTAGCTGCGGCGAGCCCAGCCCCCACCCAGCCCACCCAGCCGGTCACCTTGATGGCCAGGCCTGCCGGGGTCAGCTTCTCGGTGTTCCTCTCGTTCAGGCAATCTTCTCCCATCAGAGAGGTGAGGTGCTGCAGACACTCCGCGTGGCCCTGGGATGCCGCGATGTGTAACAGATTGTTTCCGTTTTCATCGTGAATTTTGTCTAGATTGTCTGCAGCTAGGTGTGGCTGTAAAACAGTAAGGTCAGGAAATCTAGGTCAGTAAATCTGAGCAAGAAGAGTGGGAGTGTTGTTCTGGGTGCTGGGGAAAAGAACTGAGGTCACAGGAGTGCTGGTGGCAGCCGCAGGGCCTAGTCAGTTACTGGCTGTTATTCTTTACACGACGTGCTTTGGAGCTTGAGTTAAGAGAGATCTTCATGGGAGACATGGCGACAGGACTAGGGTTGCTGGTGAGCTACGGAGGCTTCAAGTTGGCTTTTTGGGGGGTTAGGATATTTGCCTTCAGGCGCATGTGCTCGCCAGAGAGAGACAGAGCCAGAAGGTGAGAGGGAAAGTGAGAAATCACCCCCCAGAGCGAATGGCCGTACCATAATCCCTTCTCCTCCATTCTCCGCCTGGGATTTTGGGCACGGACGTACACACACCTCGCCTGATTTTCAGGCAGCCAGATCCAGGACTCGAACCGTGGTCACACACATGGGAGTCCAGCACCTTAACTACCACGCCACCTGCTGGCCCTCAAGTTAGCTTTCTAAACAACAGCAACGGTAAAGGACTGGTATTAACGTGCTCACCAACCTACTGGTAGGCGTACTCACCAGGAGCGATATCTGCCCCTCCTTAACGATGTTCAGGACGCTCCTGACCTTCTGCAGATGCTCACTCCTGTCCTCGGGGCTTTGGGAGCTGGCCCGGCCGGGGCCGCCTACTGGGACTGGCTGGTCCGGCCTGGGCTCTGCCGCGGGCTGCAGGTGGAAGGCCCGGAGCTGGCAGTCGGGGCCCTGCTCGGCCTTCCGTGCACGCGGGTCGCCGAAGGTCTTGCTCAGAAAGTCCTTACTGGGGTTTTCGGGCTCGTAGGCGGAGCCGCATGGAAGCGGGGGCTGCGAGCTGTCCAGCCCCTCCGCGGGCGGCTTGTGCAGCTCCCGGGCCCCGGAGGGCGCTTTTCTCAGGTGAGGGCTTTTCATGGGAGAAAGGACACAAAAGGGCGTCGCGTTGGGGGGAGCGAGCTCGGCACTTCCGGTGGAGCAGGCTTTGCCAGCAAGGCCATTGACGGTGGTGCATAAACCCAGAATTCTCTTCTCGGAAGTCACCTTGGAGAACGGCGCCAGCTGCGGGCTGGCCTTGATGTAAGGCACGTCGAGGATCTCGTCCATGTCCAGGTCGTAGTGCTCCAGCTCGCCCAGCGCAGGGCCGGGCTCCGAGCCCTTCCCCGGGGGCCCGCCCCCGCCGTCCCCAGGGCCCAGCTCCTCCGGCGGGGGGCCCGGGGCAGGCTCCCCGCCTTTCTGGTACTCCAGCTTCTGGCTCTTCTGGTCGTCGTTGTCATTGCTCTCCAGGGTCTCCGGCTGGTGTTTGAGTGGGGACACCCGCTTCACGGGGCGGAACTTACTGTACACGTCCGCGATGCCCGTGGGCTTCTGCGCGTTTGCGATCAGAGTGGAGACGCCACAGCTCCAGCTAGAGCTAGAAACTTTAAAACAATAAAAAATTAAGCCACTATGAAAGTGGAATGCTGCAAACACCTTGGCCGTGCAGACATGGCCCCCCCGTGCCAGGGGGAGGACTTACAGAGTGCGTATCCACGGTCACACTTACCATTGCAAAACCACCACCGATAGAGGGGCTATGATACGTCGCTCTGAGGAATTAAGATGGTAGTGATGGTAAAAGCAGATGGCTGAAGGAAACCAAGCCAGAGGGGATTATTCTCTGGGTAGTGCTAACTTTTTGGCAACGTTCTGATTTGCCTCCACCCTGAAAAACAGCCCTGGAGGATAGAGCCTCTGAGCTGAAAGAGCTTCCAAACAAACTTACGGCGGAAAGGGGTGACTACACACACGTGCTCACATATATTACTATTATGACCATTGTAATTTTTGCCAGAGGGCAAATGCACTTGCTGTGGGGACAGAGAAAGGAAGAAAGCACCCCCATGGGGCATGGTTATGCCGCCATCCCTCCTTCTCCAGCTCTCCCTACTTTCTGGATTTGGGGAATGTACCCTCATGTGCCCTGAGCGTTTTTCAAGCTGCGAGGTCTGGGACTCGAACCACACAGCCACATGGGACCCAGCTGCCTGAGCCACCAGGCTGGCATCTGGCCCACGGGGTAAATTACTTGCTATTGCACAAACTAAAACTGGGACGTATTCACTGGGAGACTCACTAGGTGTCTTATCAGGTCGTTAGGAAGGAGGTGGTCAGGACTGACTGGACCATGGGAGACAAGCCACCATTTCACCCCAGCCTAAACAAAGCACCCTCCATCAGCCTTCGTGTAGGGGCATTTCATGGCGTTTTCTGACATATGACACGGCAACATGATGCATGAACACTTCACCACAGAGAATTCTCTTTAAGATTTAATGTTGTACTCCATTGTCAGGAAAGCTGGAAACAAACTAAAGAAGAAGGAAGTTGTAAAGAGAGGACGGGGTAAGTACGCTGGCCGCCTTCTCATTTCGATACAAAGCTCAGGTCTAGACTGTACTAGTTTGCACTCGATGAAGTGTCTGTTGAGATGAAGTGAAACAACCAGACACAATGGAGGTACAGCTAACCTCCTCCAGTTGGCCTCACATGAGAGACTCGGTCCCTCCTCTAGGGACGGGGAGAAGGAGCAACAGCAGTGTCCTCTGTCATGATGACACCGGGACACTCCTTTGCTAGACGACATGTAACCCCACCCGGGGACACTTGCAGGCTGCTGATTTATGGGTTTCTATTCTTCTGCCGCTTAGTACCATCCCCATCACAGGGTGAGATTTCAGGGCACCCCCTCCAACTGGGGGCCTCCCATCTGTCTCTGCTCTTGTAGAACAACCGGTCGACGTATTTAGCTCCAAACATGTGCTCACATGTGTTTTTTACTTCTGGGTACAACCAGTGAGTAAAAGCCCGAGGTGGCTGTGTTCGGCTCTGCAACTTCTGTGACACCTCCCGGGTGGCCGGAGAGTGGCATGTGTGTTACCTATGTCTCCTAAATTTAGGGCACTGGTCATTCTCCTTCCTGCTGTGACGTATTCTCAAAGGATCAGAGAAGTTCTAGAACCAAACAATAAGAGGGTGAGAGTGAGTGTCCTGGCCCTGAATGCTACGGAACTGCCAGGAACCTCTTTCCCCAGAGTGGACCACGATTTTACATGGGGCGTCAGAGACTCCGCACACCACAGGCCACCTCAGAGGCCGTTCTGGCTCTGACATTTTAGAGTCTGAGAGAATACGATGAGCTGTGAAGAGAGCCTGGATTCTTTCCTGTGCACAGTGTATTACAGAGTGTCCCGGAAGGGAGCGAAGGGAGCGAGGGGCCTGGGGCTGCTGCTTCTCCTCTCTCTGCTCCTGGCTCTACCTCTTAGCTGTACACAGTGGTTGGCACACAGGAGACAGCTAACGAATCTAGCATGCAAATTTGAATCTCACTTTGCACAACACATTACATCTTTTTAAATGCATGAAGTGCATTCTTCTAAGGGATTTACAGCTTAATTTCGCAGGGGACCAAAGTCCTGTTAATAAACTCAGAGGAGTGATAATCACCAGACAGGCCTAAATTCTCTCAAGTTCTTTATGAAAAGTAAATACGCAAAAGCAAAGACTCCTTCCAGTTGGTCCCTTATAAGTTTAAAAGTTTTCTTTCATGTGTCCTTCTCTAAAAATGTGCAGCTATGAAAAATTAATGTCAGCCAGAAATTTCTGCCAGACCCTTCGCTCTTCCTTTCAAGAACACATGGTTACTTATTTAAAGCAGCAGAAAGATAGTGGGCATGGACTTTATAAGGTGAAAATGCACCTTTAATTTTCTTCATCCTTTGCCCTAAAAGCTTTAAACAGGGTGGAAAAAAACATACCGTGTATATACCCATAGACATGTCTGAGATGACACTTGTGACTGGGTCTGGTATTTGCTAAGATTTGCCACTTTCCTTGATTTTATTGTGACTTCTAGAAAGTGTGCATCTCGGAATGTTAAAGAAATTACAGCTACAGAACCTAGCGGGTCAATACAACGAGGCATTGTACCAATATATTTATGTACTGTATAAGGTTGTGAGTTCAAAGGGCCATGCTTTTATGTTGGCTTTATTTACATGTGAAATTTTTTCCAAGTGATACAGGGAAATGGATACCATATGTTTTCCAGCTGTTTTGTTCTGACAGGAGCCATTAAGAACACTCTATGGAAATGAATTCTGTCTGAGTCTTATAAAAACACTTCTTTTCGCAGAAAGGTCTAGAAACTGAAGAAGGAGCATCAACATTTAGGCTTACTGTCCTTACTCTATTTAAACCTGTGATTCTTCTAGGCTGAGGGTGAAATCTATGCTTTCTAGTCTGTATCTTTATTTATTTAGACAGATTTTTGCTATTGGGCGCGTGTGCTCACTGGAGACACAGAGAGAAAAAGAGAGAGAGAAAGTGAGGAATTATCTCCCAGAGGGTATGGCCACACCACAATCCTTTCTCCAGAATTTTCTTCTCTGGAATTTGGGCATGCACTCACACGTGCCCAGCGTGAGTTTTAAGTCGCCAGGTCCAGGACTTGAACCATGGTCAGCCATGTGGGAGTCCAACACCGTAACCACTATGCCACCTGCTGGCCCCTCTAGTTGGTATCTCAACTGCCAAAGGAAAAAAAATCCTAGTCATAAAAAATGAATTACTGAATGTGTTTTTGTGAAAATGGTCCAATTTATTGTTGTTCCCTGTACCTGCATGATGAGAAGGGTAACTTTATGTTAGAGAAAAGACAAAATTTAGTTTATTTCTCCTAATCTAGACAGTTTGGGGCACAACACAAGAAAGAGGGGAATTAATTAGTCACTTGCAATATTTTCACCTCCAATTCTGTAAGTCTGCAGGAACTTTCATTTCTACTGTTGCTCAACCCCAATAGTATAATAAACTTCTTGTACAGGGAAACAAAGTTCCAATTAACCATGGTTACTAGAAAGATTCTGAGGCTAGATTTGTTTCCTGGAAATCATGAATAAATTGTGTACATGTTAACAAAATTTAAATCTCCCCTAGTTGTACCTATCCTAGGTCTTACAAGCTCTTTGAGAGTACGGTCTGTGTCTAATCTCTCTCCGTCCCTCACAGCACGCAGCAAATCGCTCTGTGTAAGTAGGTTCTTAATGACTCTTTGGTTGAATGGGTTGAGTGACCTGATTGTCACAGACTTCTAAGATGGTCAAGAGGTAACTGGAAATGCATCTGATGTTAACGATTTATAGGTGACAGTGCTCTCTTCTAACCTCGCTGGCATTTGGGGTGCCTCTGAGCTTCTGCAAGGTATTTGCGACTGTCTGCCGACCATCCACAGTCCAGGAACACTTCATGCTGGCCTGGGACATAGGGCTCCTCACAGGCGGCATGTTCCAGCCCAGGGGGCCTCGTCCCTCTCCGTTTTGGCCTGCCCGCTCCCTTTCTCCCCTCACCCCAGGACGCTGCGCCCCTCTTCCCTGACACGTGCCTGGTGACTCTGGCCTGGATGACCACAGGACCACCCACGCAGTATCCCGAGCAACCCATCTCCGAGGCAGCAATGACCATGCTCTTTCTTTGACTCCCACCCCTCGTCCCTCAGGCCAAGTCCTGCCGTGGCTTTATCCTAAATCCATCTCCCATCGGAACCCTCTTCTTCATCCTCCAATTCATGCATCAGCGTGACGGGGCCACACTGGCCCTCTCTCACAGCCTCTGCAAGGTTGCCTGTCCTCCTCTGGTCTCACGTGGCAGTCCCACTGTCCCTCCTGCGTGGAGCCTGACTCGTCACTGACAGGTGGCTCAGAACCTCAGGTGGTTCTGTACCAACCACGACAACGTTTCCATGTGCGGGACGCGTCACTCTGCAGCTCGGAGGGCAGACGGGAACCACGCTGGGAACCCTGATGTAGAGAATGCTATTTGCTTTCTGGTCTTTCTTCCCTCCCATCGATGTAAGAAGCCTCGATTTGTTGCTAGAAGAGTTTAACTCCTCTCCAAAACTTAGTCTCCCTTTAAGAGGAACTGTAGGCCTCAGGCTCAGAGACTTTCATTGGTCAATTAACAGAAAAATTTATGTTTATCATGTCTGTTTTAATTATGAGCTTGAGTTTATTGCAGGAGACATTGTTTTTTAATTTTTAATTGTGATACACATTTTTTAAAGAATTATTTATTTAATTTTATTGAAGTCTAGAACTCAAACTGTAGTCAGTCATGTGGGAATCCAGCACCTTAACCACCATGACACCTGCTGGTCCCAAAAATTTCTTTTAAAAACAAGTATGTTTAGGGTCAGCAGGTGGGGTAGTGGTTAAGGTGCTGAACTCCCACATGGCCAACCATAGTTCAAGTCCTGGGCCTGGCAGCTTGAAACTCAGGCTGGGCGTGTGTGCTTGGGTGTGTGCCAAAAATCCCAGAAGGAGAAAGGAGGAGTAGGGATTGCAGCATGGCCATCCCCAGGGGAGGCGATTTCTCACTCTCTTTCTGTGTGTCTCTGGAGAGCGCACACCCTATAGCAAAAATATCTCTGAGGAAAATATATTTAAATGTTATATATATATATATATATATATATATATATATATATATATATATATATTTTAAATAAAAAACTGGCAGGCTGGTAGTTAAAGGCACTGGACTTCCACATGACTGACAGTGGTTCAAGTCTTGGACCTGGCAGCTTGCTCTCTTTCTTTCTCTACCTGTTTTTCTCTGGTCAAATTAAAACTAATAATAATAATAATAAATAAAGTGAAATAATTATTTAAATATATATTAAATAAATAATAGCACAAGTGGTATAGGAGTGAGGTAATGACAAGAGGCAGACTGGATATAACACCTTACGTAATAATGCTTCAACGACTAGGTTTAAGAAAAGCTGGATTTCGGGATAGTAGCTGAATTCTTTAGCATGGTAGGCAGCCATTCTTCTCTTCATTTTCGAATTTAGCTTTTATTTCTGCATTAAGCCCTAAATCACTAGCTCGTCCCTGGATCTCACTGCACCACACCAAGAATACACGTTCTTCCTTCATTATTCCCGTATTTGGGCGTTTTTCTTCCTTTCCTTCACCAGCAGGTGGTGCGATGGTTATGGTGCTGGACTCCCACATAGTGGACTGTGCTTCAAGTCCTGGACTCGCAGGCTTGAAACTCACACCAGCCGCATGTGTGTGCATGCCAAAATCCCAAGAGCAGAATGGAGGAGAGGGGATGGTGGTGTGGCCATCGCCCCTGGGGGGTGATTTCTTGATTTCTCTCTTTCTCTCTGCCTTTCTGGTGAACACACATGCCCTATAGCAAAAATCTCTCTTAAAAAATAATAAATAAAAATGTACAAAAGGAAGTACTTGCATGTAAGTTCTGAGCCTCAGTTTCCTCATCTATAGACGTAGGAGTTAGACTGCAGGACTGGTAAGACCTGATCTACCCCTACATTCCAGTGACTGTATGGAGTGCCTACAAATAACAGGGCTCTCTACTCAGAGTGAGTCACCATGAAACACTGTAATTCTTCTGGATCCACGTCTTTCACCAGATCCTCACAAATTTATAATTATGAGGCTAAGCTGATTGCTGACACAGAACAACTCTGGCTCTTGGGACTGATAAATTAGTATTTTCTTAGGAAGATAATATACAGTTTGCTTTTGTAATGGAGGATGCCATTTTTAAGACTAAACATCAATGCTGGCTCCCCAAATGCCTATTTATTTTACTTCTAAATATGGCGTCATGCGTTTGTATTAGTAAATTAGCTAGAGACATCACAGAGAAAAAAAAGAGGTGTATCTTTAGGGTAAAATAGTGCTCCCCTACTGTTTGTTTAAAGTTAAATGGATTCTCATTTCCAAGTGGTCAACTTTAGTCGTAATTACCTTAAAGTGTACAAAGCAATACACCCCACATTTATAGCTATGGAAAACTCAGGCAGCCCCCAAGAACTTGCTTTCTAAGTTCTCCAACCTTCTACTTTGTTTTCACACCAAAGGAGGAACATCGAGGAAGATAGGGACTGTCGATGTTGGAGGCACGGGTTCCCTAATCCTACTTAAACTGAACTGTGTGGTGAACACCCTGGAAACAACTCAGGGTCTGTAGGAGGTGATGACTGGTGGCTTACAGCATCTCATGACGAGAGGAGGACGTGCAGAGTCTCAAAGGAGGACTACTTACGGGCGCCCTCCCCTCATACTGATAGAGATCAGATCATAACTTGGTCCAAGGCAAGGTTGTGCTAATTCTGGATCTGGAAATTGTATCAGTGCACCATGTTGGGTCAAGTGAGTGTGTGCACAAGGAATTCATGTTTCTAGAATGTTCTCACAGGTCTGCGTACTCGTCCCTCTCCTCGATGACCCAGATCCTTTGGGGGGTGTTCTGAGGCTGAAAGGTGAGCAGGAATGGCTGTATTATACGAAATGCCAGCCTATGATCTAGTCACATGAGGACTTACACTACCATGGGAAAGGTGAATGGGCTCAGGTTCTAAATTTCCTGTTCTTAAGTGGCAACTGATTCCAAACCATGGTCATGGACTGTGTCTGATGGCATGTTTTCTTATTCCCAGACCCGCCACATAGCGGCTAGCTGGACCTATTTCTTTGTTCTGCAAAAACTCACTGGCATACTTGAGCTCTGCTACCCTGGAATGGGAAACATACTTCTTCACCGAAGAGGCGTATTCTATCATGGAATCAGACTCAATATTTTGACAATGTTAAACCTTCACTGTTCCCATAGAATGGTGGGTCCGAAGAAAGGACATGGTTGCAGTTAGCTGTTATCTAAAAACTATGCTGACCTTCACTCAGGACACTTGCAAAAAAAAAAAAAAAAAAAAAAATCTCATGAATGGATAAAGTTTTGCGTTTATCCCAGGACCAGTGACCAGGTTTGCTTTCCTTCACGTGGTGTGTGTGGTGTTGTGGAGAGGGGTGCGGCAGGGGACGGTGGAAAGGCCTGCGTTGCCCCGAAGCTCTGAGCTCAGAAGCTGTGAGCAGGCTCCGTGTGGTTTCGAGTTGTGCAGCGCACACAGCACTTTTAACTGAAGGTGGCGATGTTCTACGTGTTGTCTGCTGTCAGGGACAAAGAAGGCTAGGTGGCAGCTCCTCGACATAGAGCACAAGAGGCAGATGGAAGCTGGAAAAGCCCCACCCTCTACTCCCCTTCTACAACTGATGGCCCCTAACATGCCTGTGTTTCTTACTTCTAAATACGCAGTATGTGTCCACATTTAAAAAAGTATCTTTGAATACCAAGAAGACACAGAAAAGAAGGTTAGGTCTTTAAAGTCCTAGAGTGCTCGCCACTGGGTTTTGCTCTTTCTGCTTTCTGGTGTTGAGATTTGCTGTTTTGGCTAAAAGTGAAATGAGTTCTATTTTGCATGAGAAACAAAGTGGGAGTGAAACCTGGTCTTATTTTGAGAGGGTCACATGGCAAGGCCACTAGGGAGGAGGAAAGGAAGAAGTAGCACTGGCTCGCAGGCTCCTCTTCCTCTCAGCCCCCTCAAGGTCCACCCACACCCACGGAAGCCCCTGCCTGGTCAGAGCTCCGCGTTCTGAGAGCTCAGGCAGGTGTGGCTGAGCAAAGCTAAGTGGCAGGGGTGGGGAACAGCCTGGTTCTTCCTGGTGCATGACAGCGGGGCAGGCAGCTGTTGTGCCCCGGCGAGGTGCAGGAGGAGCTACGAACAGGAAAGGCAGACTGACATGTTCACCGCTCCTGAAAGACAGCTCTTAACTGGAATTCTTCTACATTCCCTCCATTTAGCACGTAAAAGCTGCAGCAGCATGTGCTCGTGTAAGGCGTGCTGTTTCTGCGAACAAGGCAAGTGTACGATCTCAGGAGAGATTTTCACAATCACTCTGCAGACTGGGTGGACAGCTAGTATGCGTTCTCAACTGTAAATACAGGAGAACTTGGGGAATTTGAAGCGTTAAGTGGAAAATTGCGTAGCATGTTGACTGCCCAAGCAGCGCCCGGGTTCCCTGACTCCAACTTTCTTTCCATAACATGGGAAGACGGCTTAATCAAAGTAAAAATGATTCCATAAAGACATAATTCGGGTTTTCTCTATGTGAGTCACAGGTAGGCAATGGAGCTCAGAAATAAGTAGCAGAGCTTCGTCTGACTCATTTCTGACTCACTTTAACCTAGATCGCGCTGACGAACTTGGAGTAGGCATAAACTATGAAGTTTCTTGTGCGACTGAAGTTAGAAAAATGGGTTTTAATAACAACTTTTCTTGGAAACGATTGGGAGTAATTCCTGACCCTTGCTGGCGTGAGCCTAAATTTAGAGGCACCCTTTGCTTGAGAATTACTTCTTCAGCTTCCTTAAATTGGTTAAAAGTGGTGACTCTCTTTTTTTTTGGAGAGGTTTTTGCTACAGGGCACGAGCACTCGCCAGACAGACAGAGAGAGAGAGACAGAAAGCGAGAAATCACCTGGTGGGGGGGGGGGGGGATGGCCACGCCGCAATCCCTTCTCCTCCATTCTCCTCTCGGGATCTTGGGCACGCACGCACACACACCTGGCGTGAGTTTTAAGCCACCGGGTCCGGGACTCGAACCACAGTCGGCTACATGGGAGTCCAGCGACATAGCCATTACGCTAACTGCTGGTCCGAAAGGTAGTGACTCTTTTTAACATAGCAAGACGTGCAGGAATAAAGCATGTTCAGAAGGTCAAAAGTTGTGCTAGTGTTAAGCATACTTGTTTTGTTTTTTAGTTTTGCTATAGGGTATGTGAGCTCACCAGAGAGACAGACAGACACAGAGAGAAAGTAGGAATTCACACTTGGGGGAGTATGGCATCTTACTGGTTTATTTATTTATTTTTTTTAAAAAGGAGGAAATTGTCCTCCAATTTCCTCTCAGGATTTTGGGCCTGCACGCACACCCACATGTGCCCAGTGTGCTTCAGTCCCGGGTCTGGGACTCGAACCGTAGAGTTGACCAGGTGATATTCAACTGCCTAGAGCATGATGCCACCTGACTGGCCCTTAAAGCCTCTACACTATCTGCTGGTCTCCCTTAAAAACACTTTTTACCTGGGCCCAGCAGATGGTGTGGCGGTTACATCACTAGACTCCCACATGGTCCACTGCAGTCTGACTCCCAGACCTGGCAGCTTGAAAAATCACACCGGGCATGTGTGCGTGCATCCCGGGAGGAGAATGGAGAAGGAATTTCAGCATGGCCATGCCCCCTGGGGGGTGATTTCTCCTTTTCCCTTTCACTGTCACTGTCTCTGTTTCTCTCTCTCCAGGGAGCGAATACACCCTAAGGCAAAAACTTTTAAAAAAAAAAAAAGCACTTTTTACTGAAGGAAAGTTTCAAGACATGACGGTTTATGGGTTCATAACCCCATCTGTGACTGGTGGTGGAATGCAGGGCTCGTCCATTCAGTACACACTTGCCGAATGCCTTCCGGGCACTGGTCTGGAAGCATGGGGTGAGGGACACAGATAATGCTGCCCACATCGGCAAGTGCACAGATGAGTAAAAAGATCACAAAATTCTTGTTCATTTTTGAAGGAAATAAGCAGAGTAATGGGATAGCGGCCAGCTGAGAAATCTCACTGAAAAGGTGTGGTGACATTTAAGATAAGACCTGGGGATGAGAAGAAGCCAGTTATGTCAGGGTCTATGAGAAAACGCAAGACAAAAGATCATTTTGTGAAGATCTGGGTAGAAAAAAGCACACGTGCAAATGCCTAAGAAGTGCCGTAGATGCTGTTGCTAGGACAGAGGGAGTCAGGGACTAAGTAGGGAGAGATCCTCAGGGCCCAACCCACTGGGGGGTTTTATGACCACAACAAAGCTTGTTTTTTTATTTTAACTGCCATGGGGCACCCCTGAGGAGGTTTCTCAGAAAAGCATGCATCCTTACAAGGTAGGAGGGGCTGAGGGAGCACCCTGGGACCCCTTTTATGAAGGGCTACTCCAATTTATGAGGACTCCACCCTCCAGAACTAATCACTTCCCCCAAATCCTGACTACGAATATCATCGCCTTGGGGGTTCGCTTTCAACAGGGGGATTCCGGAGGGACTCAGGCATTCAGTGTACAGCAGAAAGATAAACGTTAATCACAGAAGACTGAGGACCTGCTGAAGGACTGACGTGGGGATGAGGGACAGGGGAATTCTGGCTGTTAGCGACTGGGCGGATGTTTCGGCAAGCGAAAGGCCCTTGCTGACGGGGTAGTCTGAGGAGGCGGTGTTAGGGAAAGGGATTCCAGAATTCCTCTTCGGAATTCCATGAGTGATCTAACACAGATATTTAGTGGGCCATTAAATAGGAGGCTGGGGTGTGGAGGAGGTGAGAACGGCCATGAGAATGGGTCAGATATCAACCAGAGAGGAACCGAGAGGTCAGAAACTGAGAAGAGAGAGGGAGGGGCCTACTGAAGGTTCAGTCCCACTTGACTACTTAAAGGTCAAGTGAAGGATTACCAACAACGGAGACTAAGGAGGTATCCGCGAGTTAGGGGGGACATGAGAAAAAAGGTGGTCTCACAAAGCCAAGAGAGGAAATTGTTTCCAGTACGGGGTGGCCGATTGTCTCCAATAATGCCGAGGATCCAAGAAAGAGAGTATCGTGGTGTCCATGGATCTGACAACATGGAAGCCATACTTGAGCTGCTTGGTGAACCGGAAGGGAAGGACTGGAGGTGCAGTTTTGCACTTTAAAGTAGGTTGGCTCTACATGGAGTGGAGGGAGAAGCAGGCACTAAGTGGGGGCTCCAAAGGACGGTTTCATTTGTCTTTTGAGAGCGTTTGGGTGGTGAGGGTAATGGCCCCAAGGAGATTGCTGGTAGAGAAGAACGAGGAGAACTGGAGGACCAGGTGTCAAACCAAAAGAAGAAAAGCAAAACTCCAGCTGCCCGAACCTCCATGATGCAAATAACCCAAAGTAGCGAGGCCCCCTCCCACCATTTCGCTCATTCGTTTGTGCGTCTATACATCAGATATACAGTTAGTGGCAGTGCCTAGGCTGGAGACACCATCCTAAACAAAACACCCAAACGTGTCTTTACTCTACTAGGAAAAAGTGATATTGAACAGTATCGCATCACTAATCTTTTTTTTTTTTTTTAAGAGAGAGAAATTTTTGCTATAGGGCATGTGCACTTGTTGGAAAGACAGAGGCAGAGAGACAGAAAGTGAGAAATCACCCCCCAGGGGGATGGCTATGCTGCAATCCCTTCTCTTCCATTCTCCTTCCAGGATTTTGGGCATGCACACACATGTGCCTGGCATGAGTTTAAGTCAGGTCCAGGATTCGAACCACGATTGACTATGTGGGAGCCCAGCGATGTAACCATTATTCCATCTGCTTGTCCCCACATAACTAACCATTTTTAAAATGCAGATATTTAAAGAGGAGAGGAAATGCAGGGAGCTCAGGAATAGTAAGATGAGTTAGGGGAGGTGTTGATGAAATCTAGGCCTACCCTGTTGACTCTAAGAACCACGAGAAAACATAGCTAATTAGCACTTAAAATGTGGCTGCGGGTACATGTTGAAATGGTAATAGTTTACAGTTACCAGATTAAATAAAATACATTGGGGCCAGCAGGTGGTATAGTAGTTACAGCACTGGGCTTTTACATGGCTGACCAAGGTTCAAGTCCTGGACCTGGTAGCTTGAAAGTCAAGCTAGGTGTGTCCACATATGTGCCCCAAATCCTGAGACAATCATGGAGGAGAAGGGGTTGCAGCATGGCCATCTCCCCAGGGCATGATTTTTCACTTTCCCTCTCTCTCTGTGAGTATACATGCCCTATAGCAAAAATCTCTCCATCTCTTTCTACAGCAAATATACATACATATATATAAATAAATAAATGTATGTGTGTGTGTGTGTGTGTGTATATATATATATATATATATATATATATATATATATATAAATGTTTAGCTACATACATGGCCCACATTATATCTCGATCAGACAGTGCTAGTCCAAATGGGCCCTGAGGAGGGGACCCTGGTGGTGAGAGGAGAAAAGGTGGGACGTCCCTCATGAAGGAACACAGCACATTTGAAAAACTAAAGGCAGTCCCCTGATGTGACGGGCAGGAAGCAGGCAGTGGGAGAGTGGCATGCACAGGGACACTGGCCAGGTCAGGGAGGGAGCTTCCAGTTGCCTATCTTGAAGCCCATCTAGGAACCCATGGCCTGGTTTTGAGCAGAGAGTGACATATAACGAGGTGTCCACTTTTGAGCCTGTCCCTGAGCCTCATCCAGGGCCATGGGCTAGCCTCTCGGAGGCCGTGGCCAGTGTTCTCATGTCTGCATGTGCATGAACCTGGGGCTGAGCTTGGCACAGTGCGGGTTTCATTCAACATCTGGGGTGTGGCTTGAGGCCCTGCAGGGCAGCAGCTCCCAGGTGATGATGACGGTGCTGGAGCTGGAACTGGGACACACCGGGAGACGCCAGGCCCTGAGCAAGCAAATGCCGCGGAAGGGTCTGGACTTTTGCAGATGACTATGCTCTTGTTCAGAGAATCCTTCAGCTATGAGGTGCTAGATCCTGCTTCTGTTACAGGAGTTCAATTTATGGTTTTCTTTCTTTTTTTTTATTTGAGGGAGGAGTCAGGGTAAAGGAGATGTGTGGACAGAAAGGAAGAGAGACTCCACGTAGTGTTGGAAGACCAAAGATAAAGGATGCACTTTCAGCAAGGAGTGGGGTGTGGTCTGCAATGCTATGAGGCTCCCGAATTAGAAATGTGCCCCTTAACACACTCGTACTCTTGCCCTGGACCGGGGAGATGGGACAGGAGTGAGACTTCTGGGGACAGAACTTGTGAGGCCACAGGAGGGAGACGGTGCCTGGCCCCGGGTCAGGCCTCCCGTGGCCCTGTGCTGCAGCTCCTACCTCCCGGCCTCACGACGCTGCCCCCTGTGCTCGCGGTTTCTCGCCCTTCCTCTCCGCACACTTCCTTGGACTCGTTTCCACAGGAGGCTTCTTTGATGATCAGTTTTAGAGCAGAAGGCATGCCTTTGAGAGTCCAGTAAAAATAAGCCAAAACATGGGAGAGCAGGCTGAGAACCCTCCCCTTAAATTTTCTTTCCCTCAAACGTCTGTTCCTGACGTTGCCACGCTTTTAGAAAGGCAGGTTGCTGTGGTGTTTATATCTCTGATATATTCACGTAAAGAGGAGGAGGGGCAAAGACGCAGCACCTGTCAGCTCAGCGCCTTCCAGGCCCTTGTGTTATTTTTGACATCATCAGAGTATTATTTTTTTGCTGCTTTTTTCTGTCTTTCTTTTTTCTTTTTTCTTTCTTTCTTTTTTTTTTTTTTTTTCTGAAGTGTACATATGGTCACCAGAGAGAGACACAGGGAGAGATGGAAAGTGGGAAATCACCCCCCAGGATGGATGGCCATGCCACAATCCTTTCTCCTCCATTCCTCTGGGATTCTGGGCACACACACACACTGGCATGATTTTTCAAGCTGCTGGGTCCAGGATTTGAACCTTGCAGTCAGCCAGGTGGGATCCAGCACCTTAACCTCCATGCAATCAGCTAGTCCTTTGCTGATCTCATTGTTACCCACTACTGATTTATATCCTTTCCCTCAGGAACATAGAGGAAGTGTTAATGGATTAAAAGTAGAGGTGGTCTCTCTCTGGATGGAGGGGTCAGCTCTACTTTCATGGGTGTGTCTGCAGTTCATCAAAATGATGGTCACCACGTTCTGTAGCAGCGGGGAGGGCAGCAGGCACGTGTCCTCGCATTGTGGTTACAACTACACAAAAAACAAAAGCCGCAGGAAAAGAACGACTGGAAAGAAATACAGTAATCTTATTTTGGTGGCCAGCTTAAAGGTAATTTTTAACTTTCTATATTGTATAATGAATTAAATCACCTTTACACTGTAATTTTGTAAAAGGAAAATAATAACAATTGTTTTATCTCCTCTAGGCATTCTAGATGCTCTAAATTTACAAATTTACCATTCGTAAATTTTTATTATCATTAAATACACTGAGATTTTTAGCAACAATAGCAGATTCTTCGCTGCCTCTGGCTGAAGTGTTCATTTCCTTGATGGGGATCTCACATAATGTGTTCCCTATCCTTGGGAGTCCGGTTTATATTACATGATGTGAAATGGATTAATCAGCAGGTTTTTCCATTGAAGTTGCCACACCAACCTTAACTTGCATGCTTTTAGCATTAAACCTTAATATGAACTGAAAATAGGTTTATGTATCCTCCATCATAACTGTGTCACAGCAAGGCTGATAGGACAACACTGATGTCAATTTACTATCTGAGGTGCTGGCAGACATCCTGGAAAATCTTAAAGTGGCATCTATTTCCTTTCCACAAGTTCAGGGTTGTTACATAATTTGCATTCAGTATCTAAAAGTACAGCAAATTTGCAAAGCTTTAAGAAATAAACATCAAAAATAATTTTTACTACATAATGGTTTCTTTTCTTTTGAGAGGTTTTTGCTATAGGGCACATGTGCTCGCTGGAAAGACAGAGAGAGACAGAGAGACAGAAAGCGAGAAATCACCCCCCAGGGGGGATGGCCATGCCACAATCCCTTCTCCTCCATTCTCCTTTCGGGATCTTGGGTACGCACACACACTCTCCCGGCGTGAGTTTAAGCCACCGGGTCTGGGATTTGAACTGCGGTCAGCTACATGGGAGTATAGCGACATAGCCATTACGCCAACTGCTTGTCCCACTACATAACGGTTTCTAACATATGATATTCTTTACTCACTGTCATACAAATGACCTTTCGTAGTGTTAAAGTATTGACTTCTTACAGGGCTGGCTCTGCAGTACAGCAATTAAACACTAGACAGGGGGAACTGAATTCCACATGGCTGGGCATGGCTGCAGAAAAACCCTCTGGGCAGTGCATACCCAGGACCCTGATACGGAGGATAAACAGAGGGGAAAAGACTGTGGCATGACCAGGCCCTATTGGGGAGTACTTTCTCTCTCTCTCTCTCTCTTCCTCTCTGTCTCTTTCTCTCTCTCATGCATGTAAGCAAACAAACAAAAACTCCATCAGAATTTACTCTCAAACACATCACAGGATCATTTATTACTGTTACCTAACTAGATTTTCTTACCTCAGTGCATGTAATTATTAATACAGCTACAAGGCTGTATTAATAATTATTTGCTTAATTTCATATGAAACTTATTCAATGAGCATAGCAGATGCATATTTTTAAAGAATCCTAAGACGTAAAGCACTGTGAATTGAAACAAATGTGGTTTTGAATGTCTAATTAATTAAAAAAACTCTGAGTCAATGAAATCGAATATGTCTTGATTTTAATACCATATGATGCTGTAACATGCATTCAGTCCTCACGTGCAGGACACCGTGAAGCAGAGTCACCACTCTCTGCCTGTGCTACTCTTTTCTTTCAGGAGTAGAAGGTACTACGCAGAGAATGGATGCAAATGTTCCCCAAATAACTTCCTTCTTTTTCTTAAATAATTATTTATCTAATTTTATTTGTTAGTAGTAGTAGTAGGTTTTTTTGGAGAGTGGTTTTTTTTTTTTTTTTTTTTTTTTTTTTTTTTGCTATAGGGGGCTCATGCACTCGCCAGACAGAGGGAGAGGGATAGAGAGACAGAAAGCGAGAAATCACCCCCCAGGGGGGATGGCCACGCCCCAATCCCTTCTCCTCCACTCTCCTCTCGGTATCTTGGGCACATGCACGCATGCCCGGCGTGAGTTTAAGCCACCGGGTCTGGGACGCGAACCAAGGTCGACTACATGGGAGTCCAACGACATAGCCATTACACCAACTGCTGGTCCCATTATTATTATTTTTTAATTTGCTATAGGACACATGTGCTCACCAGAGAGAGAAAGTGAGAAAGCAAGCTGCCAGGTCTGGGACTCCAACCACAATAGGCTATGTGGAAGTCCCGTGCCTTAACCACCATGTCACCAGCTGGCCCCAATATCTTCCTTTTTTAAGAGTAAAGTTTTCACACTAATTTCCTTTGCTGCTAGTCCTTGCCTCACGCTAGTTGCTCCAGATTATTCCTTCAACTAAACTACTCCGTCATCAACTCAGGTTCTTAGGGGCTCTGGAGACACCAGAGCTGGGTGCAAATGCACTTCCTACCTCCGGAACTTCGGGCAAATGATTGACTCTGTGAGCCTCAGTTTCCCTATCAATAGTATAATAATGATCCTCCCTTAGAGAATTAATTTTAGGGTAACTGATGTGCTTACAGAGGACCCACGTTCAAAGGCCTGGTAGAAAATCTAAGAAATACCTCAGAAACCTCTCCAGCATCTGGGCAGCTCCAAACACATCGGGGTTCATACTCAGGCTCCCCACTTTGAGTTCTTCCACGTTCTTGTAATATTTCCAATTTTCTCATACTTCCTTACTTTTACAACCTTTATCTCACAACAATTTGAAATCCAGTCCTAGTTCAGTGTTTAACTGAAGAGGAATCATTTACGATGTTATCCCTGGGAGGGAGACAGAAACTTCTCCAGGAGTCAAGGCCACTGGCTGCAGGCAGCGCACTCCTGGGGCAGATCTGTGGGTGTTAGGAGCCCGTGGAAGGTGCAGGGAGACGCCCGCAGGCCTCTGACAGCGCTCTACTATCTGCTGTTCCTGGAGCGCCACCCAAGAGCTAGCCCGGGGTGCAGAGCTGACAGGTGAGCCCTGAGCCCTGCGTCTCACAGAGGGCCTTCCAAAGCCACCAGCAGGGCTCCTTTCTCTCAGAGCACGTGGAAAACAGGCAGAAGGGGCAGGCCCGCTGGGGAAGGCAGGAAAAGTACGTGGTATCAGACAGCGTGTGGAGCGTTGGGTTCTGGGCGCTCCACGGGGGCGAACGCTGGTAACCACAGAGCATGCGCAGAGAGCAAGGAGCCTGAGCGGTCCACGTGGGACAAATGGCAGCCTGGACAAGGAGAGGCTGGCGCGACTGGGACCTCCACACACGGAGCAGGGCCCTCGTCCAGCAGGAACTGCCCTTCCTCCCTGTGCTCCCGAAGGACGGAGCAGCATCCACAGGTGGACATTCAAGGAACAGGATGGTGGCTGAACAAAAATGTTACCCTTTAAGGGTGGGCTGCCCCAGGAGACTGCGCTCCGTGTTACTGAAGTGATGAAGGACGGGTGACCTCACAGTGGCCGATGAATCACCATCAGAGGCCCGATGGGCTGTGCGAGAAAACTGCTCATTTGTACATAATTTAAAAAGTGTTTGTAAATATTAAGTTGTCAGGAAAGTCATGACATGTTTTTCTATGCAAAAAATGTGGCATGACTTTCCCGGCCACCCTATAAAGGTATACTATAGTTGCAAAAATAATGGCATGAAAAAGCCCTTCATCCACACCCCTCAGCTGTCAACACCCTACTCGTTGCTTGCTTTTATTAAGATGCGTCTCACCACGGGAAGACCCTCCTCAGCACCCCGGCTGGGAGTGCCAGCATTGCTGACTCTCGTAGCCAGGGTCTTCCTATATTGCCCCTGAGCCTTGAGCTTGGGACCCGTCTGCCTTAGCCTCCCGAGCTGCTGGGATGGCAGGTGTGCACATGGCACCTGGCCTCTAGGTCGGACCAGGAATTGAACTCGGACCTCCCGTGTGGTCTCAGCCTGTGGAGCCCTGTGTATCAGCCGCGCACACCACCATGACTGGGCCCTCATTCGCTTTATTTGTGCTTCCACTCTTTCTCTCTGACTAGATGACTTGCAAGGTCCCTTCTCCCACCGAGAGTTAGGTTTCTGCACGCTCAGGCTCTTTCTAGGGAACAGGATGTCAGGGAAATTGGAACCCGGCTGGAGGTGCTCCCCTCTGCGTGGAGCGGACTCTGCTCTCCCAGCACTATCTGAGCTGGGCCTTCTCCCCTGCGTGGAGTGCAAACTGCTCTCCCAGTGCTGAGAGGGGCCTTCTCCCTGACCTGTCATTCTGTTTGGATCACCATGCTGCAGCGACAAAATTTTCTTTTCTCTCATATTTGCTAAGCTTGTTTCTGATGCAGGGACTTTGCAGTTGCTAGTTCTGTCTCAGACACTCTTGGCTTTCCCACGGCTGGGTCCTTCAAGACTCCCTGACCCGTACCTCCCTCCCTCTCTCCCTGGCTCTCACAAGGTAGTCCAGCGCTTAACTTCCTCTCAACCTCCTTGCACTTTTCTTTTCTTTTTTTTTTTTTTTTTGGAGATTTTTGCTGTAGGGTGTCTGTGCTCACCATAGAGAGAGATAGAAAGACATAAAGTGAGAAATCACTCCCCAGAGGGATGGTCACACTGCAATCCCTTCTCCATTATCCTCTCAGGATTTTGGGCACACACACATGTGCACCCCACATGAGGTTCAAGCCTCCAGGTCCAGGACTCGAACTGCAGTTGGCCATGTAGGAGTCCAGGGGCACAACCATTATGACATCTGCTGGTCCCCCTCCTATCACCTCTTATCATTGTCTATAGTGATTTTATTTTCTTGTTTGCTTGCCTCTGGACTGTCACCCTTCTAGAATGTAAGTTCCATGAACCCAGGCGCCTCGTCTGTCTTTTTTTTTTTAACCAGGTCCTCAGTGCCTGGGTCAGGGAACACTCAACAGATATTTGTTGAATGAATAACTAGGAGAACAAATGAGAACATCCACAGATTCACCAAGACAAAGATGGATGCTAACACTGACAACTACACATAACAGAAAGTGTCTGACGGAGCCCAGAGAGGTAAAGAGAGAAACGCCTCGACGTGGTGGGGTGAATTCCAAGAGACAGAAGGTTTCCGCAGAAGTTTCCTTGGAAGGTGTCCCATCCCAAGGAAGATGTGGACTTCTCCTGGAGGCCAGAGCACCTTCTGCTGCTGCCCACTTGCTAACAGTCTCCAGAGGGAACACTTCTCGATGCCTACCACAAGGAAGGTGGGGAGGTTCCTTCTACTCTGGATGTCTGGGGAACTGATCGAAAATGCTTCCATTCTTTCAGAAACTGGCTCTGAACGCTTCCCCACGCTGAGATCTCTTTTGAAGGAGCCCACAGGTCGTTCTATAGCAAAGCTGCAGACAGATGGCTTCCCACTGCCCCTTGCTCACTTGGTCTGTCAGGACGCGACTGATCGACCTCCACGGCCCATCAGATGGGAGGTGTTCATGCAGTTCCATTAAGAGGCCAGGTCTTTCTCTCATACATCCCCTTTCTGCCAGGTTTCATTATTTCTCACCACCTTGAGCACTGGATCTTTGCTCTGGGTGAAATTTAAAAGCTTCTGAACTTGAAACTGGCCTCCTTCTCAACGGCAAAAGAGAGGTCCAGTCTTGTTTACTGTGGAAGTGGCCAAAAGTCCACAAGATCTGAAGAAAACCGGCCCCGGGGAAAATGGTTGTTAAAAGTTTTTGTGTATTTACTTAATGTGGTAAGTAAGGGTAGCTATCTAATGAAAAAAAGAAACTCTCCATTTAATCAATGAGAGAAAATAATGGGACAGCAGATGGCATAATGCTTACATTGCTGGATTCCCACGTAGTCGGCTGTGGTTTCGTCCCAGACCCAGCACCTTAAAACTCATGCCAGGTGCATGTGCGTGCAGGCCTAAAATCCCAAGAGAATGGAGGAGAAGAAATCTCGGTGTGGCCATCCCCTCTGGGGAGTGATTTCTCACTTTCTGTCTGTCTCTCTGGTGAGTGTACGTGCCCTATAGCAAAAATCTCTTTATCAAATAAATAAATAAATAAATAAGAGAAAATGCTGATTTAAAATGATTTAAAAGGAAAACATCCTAAGATTATGTCATTGCCATTGAGTCCAGCTATCCAGGCGGTGATACCACGGGGGGAGGAGAACAGAACCCTTCCAGGTTTGGATTCCAGCTCTGCAACACAGCTGCTGTGTGACTCTGGGTAAGGCACCCAGCTGCTCCTCTCTGCTCCTCAGTTTGCCCATCTGTGATGTAAACAGCTTAGAGGTATTTAGCTTACAAAGGTCTTAGGATTTATTGGGTTAATGTAAGTAGCGTGCTTATAATAGTAGGTTGTTGGAAAAGTCATGACGCATTTTTCCACGTGCTTCTATCCAAAAATGCTCATGCCTTTTCCAACAACCCGACAGTACCGAGCACATTAAGTACTAATGAAGTAAGTACTCACTATTGTTTCTTTTCTTTTACTCCCACCGCAAATTAAAACAAAAGTCTTACATCTGCAAAGTACCTTGAGACCCATCACCTAATTTTGATCTTGACGACAGCATGGTGACATTAGTAGAAGTTTCTTTATATTAGGTTGTCAGGAAAGTCACATTTTTCCATGTTTTTCTACATAAAAATGTGCCATGACTTGCCCAACAACCCAAAAGGTAAGGAGTTGCAAGCTCAAGGTCATTTAGCTGATGAGTGGCTGAATCTGAACTCGAACCCCGGCCTCTCAATTCTGAGCTGGCAGCCTCTCCATGCAGTCTGCAGCCCGTGTCACCCACGACTCGCTGGGTCAACTCCGACATGGGCTCAGACTTTGCAGGAGGACACGTCCTTACAAGGCTTAGAGCCTATTGCCGCTGGGATGCCCTATAGGGACTGGAGCGTTTGGGGAATAGAAACCAGAAAAAAAAAAAAAAAACATGAAAACTTTGATTGAAATTTACAGACTCTCTTCTGTGCGCGTTCTGACCCAAACATGGAAACGTTGTTTTCACTCATACACACACACAAAACCATGGAGATAAGCAAACCTAGAAAGACTTCATTATTTTCCTTGTCTCGTCTAAGCAAAAAGGAAACAGTTCGAGGGGAAGGTAAGTGAGCTTTATGCACGTCCACCCAGTCAGAGAGGTCTACAACTCCAGTAGCGGCAGAGGTGAGGCCCACCTATTTAAACACTGGACACATAATGCGAGGGTTATCTTAAGCCTTCCATCACCCCTGCTTCTCAGGACTCCAGTTTTTATCAGAGGAGGTCCAACTTTGGCAAGGTTAATGGTGACGCCTTCGAGTAATTACTTGGAAAACAATAACAAACATCATTTTGCCGTTTACTATTATGGTATCATTCCCATCAATATCCTTTTTTAATTTTCATTTTTGCCCATCACAGAGAAAAGCAGAGAGGTTTTAATTTGATTTACAGAGGGAAAAACAACCCTGAATATAGTTTTTTTTTTGCAGGGGCGAGGGGGTGCAAGGAGAAAAGGTCAACCAGCTGGTTTTCATCCATATGCCATAATTCTCTGTTTAGTTTACACTATTAAACTCCAAAGCTTTGCTTTAATCTTAACTGTTACAGTATGCCTTATTGCAGATTCTATCATGTCGCATCCCTGATAGGGTTTCAGACTTTGGCAAAACACCATCCCCCAAGCTGGCCTTGGCCCTGGCCATATGGGTAGTAAATGCATCCAACATTTTTTCATTGGCGCCTGCATCATTATGCTTTGTCACCAATGGTTTCTCGGGTTTTCGGAAAATCGCTGCATATACTGTGGTTTGCAGATGCTGAGAGAACTCCTCCAGTTATTTGTATACAGCCGAGTCTCATTAGGACCTCCCTGTCCTGCTCTCTGTTTGGGGATGACCTAACATCTGTTCTTCGCAAGCGGAGGGAAGGGGGGTGTGAGTGGAGAAGCCATAAAGGGAAAAGAAAACAGCAGGAGCGACCAATGTGAGGGAGAAGAGCTTTGCAGACAGTGCTTACCATACCCCAGAAAAGCAAAGGCAACGTCTTTATCTGGTAGGGCATGTTCTACATGACAGGAGGTTGGGGAGGGGTGAGGAGCAGAACCTACCTGATCGGTCTTCGTTTTGCGAATCACATCTTCGGCACAGTTCTGGGATGGTCTTGAGTGACGTAACTGAATACTGAATGGGAAGCCAGAGGAGAAAGGGTGTAAAATAACAATTGAAAATGAGAGCATTCAGTCTAATTGGCCAAAAAAGAAAACATAGAAAGCGACATTCAAGTACAACATGGAAGTTCAGAAAGTCCATCTCACTTTACCCGAAGGAGGTTTCTCGGTGAGCTCGCAGTATCCCAACTCCACCTGCAAGCATCTAAGCAGATGCAGATTTCAAAGGGGACCGGGCAGCCCTTCTTTCACAAAGGTGGGGTGTAACCAGCAGATACTCCATCTCCCATCACTTTTGCTATTGGTGGAAGATGGAAGAATTGTCCAACCTTGGCAGTTTCGAGGCAGATGGCCATAATATTTGCATTCTGAATTCTAAAAGCCAGTTGATGTAGGAGAAGCTAAGTTGGGTGCACCTAGCTTCCTGTAACACCCAGGGCAATCAGGAGACAGATCTGTGCCAATGCTGGGTAGACCATGAAAAAAAAAAATCCCCAGTCGCCACTCGGCACAGATTGTACAGCGCTGTACTGAAACTCCATGGTACGTAGCTGGTGATGTCATCCAAAGCAAGAGGAGCAGGATTGTGTGTGTGAAAGCTTGTCTACCACATTTAGAGATTGGTTTGAAGTTTAAGAATCCAGCTTCCACATAACCAGCAGATAGTATAATGGTTGTGTCGCTGGACTCCCATGTAGTCAACTGCAGTTTGAGTCCCAGACCTGGTGGTTTTGGGCACACACTCTGTGTGCTTGTGTGCCAGAAATCGCAAGAGGGGAATGGAGGAGAAGAGCCTATGGCATGGCCATCCCCCCGAGGGGTAATTTATCACTTTCTTGCTCTCTGTCTCTCTGGTGAGTGCATAAACCCTACAGCAAAAACCTCTCTAAAAAAAAATAATAATAGGACAGCAGTTAGCGTAATGGCTATGTCGCTGAACTCCCACGTAGTCAACCGCGGTTTGAGTCCCGGACCCGGTGGCTTAAACTCATGCTGGGCGCATGTGCGTGCGTGCCCAAGATCCTGAGAGGAGAATGGAGGAGAAGGGATTGCGGCGTGACCATCCCCCCTGGGGGGTGATTTCTCGCTTTCTATCCCTCTGTCTCTCTCTGTCTTTCTGGCGAGCGCACGCACCCTATAGAAAAAAACTCTCAAAAAAAAATAGTAACAATATGGCTTCCAGGCTCAGTCCCATACTAACTCAAAACTCAGCTATAAGGATAACAAATTATGAAACAAGGGGACATAAAACTGGAAGAATTAAAAACAAATGTGAAATCAATAGCTACTATTTACAGGGACTGTATTTGATGCTAATCAATCTTTCTTTAGAGAAAAGTGTTTTAAAACAAAATAAATAGTATGAATTCTTTCTTTAACCAAAGGCTGAGTAACTCAGGGACTGTCTTCAATCATGCTCATCCTTTAGCTTATAAAATATAGCTTCCTAACAATAGCTTTCTCTGTACCTTTAAAAATAATGCTTTTATATAAATGAGTACATAGCCTGAATTACGTCACTCCTGCAAAATTGGGAGGGGGGTTAACCAAAAACAGTGACTCTAAAAGAAAAACCATCGTGGGAAACTCATTAGGATTATCCTAGCATTACCGGTGAGCGACATGTAATTAGGACACATTTCTCAGTAAGAAGGTAGTTTAGTTACTCGATGTTGATAGATGACGCAGAGGGAGACCTCCCGGCGCTTTTCGTGGGATCTCAGCACAGAAGAGAAAGGGAGGGGCAGTTGTAGCTATTGTCAGTTTGCCAATTGCATGTGACAAACAAATTAAATTTCCAGTATTTCCAAGTGAAAAATGAAATCTCAGATGACTAATTAGAGAGATTACTCTCACCTGTCTGATGCAATAACATCCTGTTTATGGGAGCCATTCCTCAGAGATTCCAAGTGCTTTAGCAAATCGTCTTACATACTCAGGAGGGAAGGACGACTGTCTCTGAAACCAGAAGTGACCTCGTGGTATTGATTCCTATTACATATGTGCTTTGGGGGTCCATGGGAACACGGGTACAGAGGCATTTTTCTCGTTGCTGAGAAAGTACCTTCTGTTTCTAGCCAAGTACAATCTCTCTAAGGAATCTAGTAGCTTCCTGAGACCAGCTGGTACAGGTTAAATAATTACAGTCCATAATTCAATTAAAATGGGGCCTTTTGTGTTGGTTGCCATGTGCCCCATGAAACACCCTTTGGTAAAGTTTCGTCCTCTCTCTCTCTTTCTTTTTGGATTTTGTTTTTCTTGCAAGGCAAAATCTAGGAAAGGGAAATTAAGATTGATTGTGTTTAAGTATAGTTAATGATAAATTCAATAAGCTTTGTTCACTGGGCTTAATGATGTACATCCGATTAAAATGGTGACCTGCTATCTGCATTTCCAGGCATACGCATCCTACCCTCCACTCCCCACCCACCCTCAGACACTCCAGAATCTCTGATTTATTAGCCATAGCTTCGACTCTTCCTATTTGACCTCAGAGGTCCATCGTGGGCAGTAAGTTGTAATCGGATGAGGCTTGAATTTGAACAGCACATGCAGCGGCTGGTGTAAGGGCCGAGTCACAGGCCGGGACAGGCCTGCCGAGCCATGCCCACTAGTTTTGTCCCCTGGCCCAGTCGTGTGGGAGGTCACTTCTGTGAAAACATATGTTTTAATTCCTCAATGACCTGGATGAAAAAGTCACGTGCTGCCCCAGGGAGCACACAAAACAAGAGCAGCCATATAACAAAAGAATGGCGAGTTGCCGGAAAGGTACAGCGCTGAATAATCAGGTGCACAGAATATCCACTCGGCCGTGACTCCAGTCCACGCCGTTCTTATACAGAGACATGAGAAAATCAGTGTGTGAATTTGCTAAGTTTTGCTGCTGAAGATTTACTTCTCAAGGCCAAGCTAAGGGAACGCTGGAAAGGTGGTTGTGACGTAAAGAAATGCAGGAACACACCATGCACAGGGCCAGCATGGAGACACCTCCTCACGTGTGCAAGTGTGGAAATCGGCAATGACCCAGGAAGTCTCCCCTGGGAGACGGCATTGTGCTACCATCTGGGAGCTGCATGGGCGGCTTCCCAGGCCTTATCCCAACTCCCAGACAGATGGCCTAGAAAAGGGAGCCACAGGGCACTAGCTGACCCGCCTCACTCAGGACAACGGCCAGTTCCAGGGCAGTACCTGCTTTCACTTCGACCAGGTCTGATCCAGCGCCCAATCCACCTTCCTCTCTCCTGACCCCGAAACCCGAGCCTAGGCAGCGTGTTCCCTCGAGTCCCATTATCCTCAGACGTAAGAGAGGACAGAGGGCCTGCAGTGAGCTGAGAAGCACTGAATTACTTAGCACTGTGTTGCTCCGATTCATTCCTCTGCTAGAATTCTTTCAGAGGTCATTCCTTGTGGAAACAGCCTTTTTGATCCGAACTTCCTTTTCCCTTCACCACATCTCAGGAAAGGCCCCTGCTAAAGGCTGATCAGCTGCCGCAGCCTCCTTGAAGCCCCTGTGCATCTAAGTCGAGCAGGCAGTCGGTTCCTTCACTCTGGGGTGCCTGCCTGCAAGGCCTTCCTCGAGCCCTGTGAATCCACCCTTCCACAGCCCAGCCTGCATTCTGCCCGTGCCATGAAGCTTCGGCTGATGGTTTCAGGCCTCACTGACCTTTCTCTTTTCTGCCTTTGGCAAATTTCTGCCTCACACTCTGCTCTGTCGTTTCCCCTTTGTAAGCACGGGGATGCACCGTGGCTTGCTCTGTGTGTTGGCTCCCATGGGCAATGGCGAGAAAGCATGAACACTCCACCACACAGGCACTAATGAACCTGTTTGACTGAAATGCCACGCTCTCCACACACCCGACGATCCCTGTGTAGAATATTACAGATGTTCAAAGGAGCTCTTTCATGTTGAGGTAGTAGGAGAATTTCCTCCAAGTCTTCCTCTTGGCACTAGACTTAATTAGCTTTCTCTAAAAATAGAACTTCCATATGCTAAAGCAATCGCATTACCAGGCGGCTAGCGTAAAGGAAAGGAAATGAGGATGTTGCGAGCTGTCTGGAACACCATGACTGCTGCAGCAGTGCCCACGCCAGCCCAGGCACAGTACAACTACGTGTCCATCTACTGATAACTGGACAGAGCGAGCGTAGTGGACACACACGCACACGCGCACACACACGCACATGCACGCACACTGTGCAGCCACTAGGAAGGATGAAATCCAGGCATTTGAGGTTGAATGGAAAAGCCTGGAAGACATTACACGAAGTGAAATGAGCCAGACACACAGAGAAAGGCCACATGCCTCACTCACACGCTGACATTGAAACAATGACTTCACAGAGTGAGGGGATGTGGAAAGACTCCTGGATGCTGGGAACGACTGGGGGGCTAGAGAAAGGTTAATGGAAACAAAATTGCAGCTAGAGGGACCAGCAGTTAGCGTAATGGCTATGTCGCTGAACTCTCATGTAGTCGACCACAATTTGAGTCCTGGACCCAGTGGCTTAGACTCACGCCGGGCGCGTGTGCATGTGTGCCCAAGATCCCGAGAGGAGAATGGAGGAGAAGGGATGCGGCGTGGCCATCCCCCCTGGGGGGTGATTTCTCACTTTCTGTCTCTCTGTCTCTCTCGGTCTTTCTGGTGAGTGCACGCGCCCTATAGCAAAACCTCTCCAAAATCGCAGCTAAAGGGAACCATGCCTAGTGTTCTGAAATGCGGTGGGGAGAGTGTGGTTAACAAGGACCCAGTGGTTGGGACGATGGGGACGCTGCCACTCTGACTTGACCCTTACACGTCATATCCACGTACAGAAAAACTGCATTGTCTCAACGGTTACACTAATAAAAATGATTAAACTTTAAAAATTAATTACCCAGCTTTCTTAAAATGCAAATCTGAACAGGGTGTGTCTGTTGTAAATCCTTCCGAGGCTCTGCACAGCCCACGGGACAAAGACCACATGCCTAGCATGGTACAAGGAGCATCTAGGAGGGACTAGCCGGTGACATGGTGATTAAGGCGCTAGATTGCAACATGGCTGACCATGGCTCAAGCCCTGGACTTTGTAGCTTGAAAAGCAGGGAGGGCGTGTGTGTAAGTGCGCCCCAAATCCCAAGAGAATGAAGGAGAAGGGATTGTAGTGTGTGGTCATCTCCCACCAGGAGGCAGGGGGGTGATTTCTCATTTTCCCTCTCTCTGTCTCTCTCCAGCTAACACATGCATTCTATGGCAAGAATCTAAACAAAAAAAGCACTTCCACGAGCTCAACTCGTATCTTACTACCGTCCACTGCCTTTCTGGCTGTGGCAATAACAGATCTCTTGGGGTTTTCCTACTCAATGTTTAGCCTGTCTATCTGTGTATATATGCTATTCCACCTGCCTGGTGTGACATTCTAGCAATTTTCTAGGCAAAAAATCCTTTCATTTCTTCAAGCTTTGATCTTCTCTTGCCCTTCTGTGGCAGCGGCATCGATACCGAAGGAGGCTATTAGAGATTCGCATTCTTGGGCGCCATCCCAGATCCACGTATCAGGCACTCGAAGGCCCGCCCTGCGTGTCCCACAGCCTCCCTCCTCACCTCCGTCCTGCCATGACTTTAAGTTCAGTAGATCAAGATGTGAAAAGTAATGAGGCAGGGAGAGAGGGGCCAGCTGGGACTAGGAAGGAAAGCGAAGACAGAGAAGCATGTCCCAGCATACTTGGCTTTTCTTCCTTTCCTCTCCTAAGAGAGTCTGTGGCCAAGGGGGACACTGAGCACTCAGCTTCCCGAAGTGCAAGGAGTGGACAGGCTGCAGGCCGACCCTGTGTCTCTAGCCTAAGCTGGTCATTGAGTCAGCCGGCCACGCAAAGCAGTTGAACATGTGTGGGAACCTTAAGGACAGTGCATGGTTCTACACAGGGCTGTGGGGACCCCTGATTCACCCTAGGCATTGTTCAGGACTGAAAAGTTTTGGCCCTTAATCCTGAAAACTGGAGCCAGTTGGGTGAACCAGCAGACATTACTCAAATGGTAATGAGCCTCAGAAAATGAGAGAACTCACGTCCAATGCACCTTTGTAAGCTAGAGACTTTGAACCACTCAGGTCCTATTGATTTCCAAAGAAATAGTCATCCAAACAACTATTGTGAAATTCACCATTTCTCACACAGCTTTCCAAAATGCAGGCAGGCCTCTCCACAGGCACACAATAAAGACAAAGCCGAGAATGTGAGAGAGCAACGCTGGGGCGGGAGGGGGGGGGGGGGAACAAAGGCAGAGCAAGGGAGATTTTCAGAGAATATTTCTCTGAAACTTTGTCCTCCACCCCAAAAGCCCAACCTTCTGATCAGGAAAGGATGACCCAACTTTGAGCCCTAACAACTTGGGCTGCCCTGCCCTCCTCCCCCTCTACACCACAGTCCACCCCTTCAATGCCAGCCCTCGGTGGACTACCCAGACCTCTCTCCCATCTCCTAGGGTTCTTCCTGGCCGTCAGCCCCTCTCCCTTCCTTGTCAGCCACTCTCTCCCCTGCTCCTGTCAAAATAAACAAGCACCCCCTGCCACCTCCAGACACTCTGCCCCTGACTGACCGTGGCCCTTCCCGCTCTCGCATTCACCAGCTAGCCTTGTGAAAGACTTGGCTACCTCACCACTGCATTTCCTCCTCCAGTCCCCAACGCGTGGTGCTGCCCATCACCCCGCACACGTTGTGCTTATCACGGCCGCCAGGGGTCTTCACTGGAAAATGCAGTAGGCACTTTGCGACCCTTATTTTATAATGACCTGTTCCCCACTATTGATCATGCTTCTCTAAGTTCCTTGAATCTGTCCCCCTACCTGCCTCTACTTTTCACCTCCCTTAGTTTTCTCCCCCTATCTCTGAGAACTTCTGGTTTCTTTCGTAGAAGCTTCCTCCCCCTTCCACCACGTGGGGTACACTTTCTACAGAGTTCATTCCTTGGAGCAACCTGTCAACAGTCCCTGTGTCCACACATGACCTAACTGCCCCCACAACATCAGCCGCCACCTCTGTCATACTGATGAGCCACAGTTCTCCACATCTATCCCATGTCTTTTTTTTTTTTTTTAAAAAAAAAGAATTACTTAATTTTATTTACTCACTCATTTATTTTTTAATTTGACCAGAGAGAGAGAGAGGAAGTGAGAAAGCAAGCCAGGTCTGGGACTCGAACTGTGGTTGGCCATGTGGGAGTTTCCAGTGCCTTGACCACCATACCAACTGCTGGTCCCCTGTACCACTTCCTTTAAATACATGTTTTCTATCATTTAGGCTCCATTGATGAAAATATTATAGTTAACCAAATGCATCTGATTTTTGCTCTGGTTTCTTATTTCTATTGTACCTTCCATTTTTTTAAATGAAAAATAAAATTATTTTATGCTAAGACATTGTGATTGGTATTTGGGAAAACTCAGTATCTTTTTTGATCATTTTAAGAGCACAGCAAGAACTACTCTGTTATAATGCTAATGTAATTGATGTACTGTGTAGTCCGGCAAAAGACAAAGGTACACACTGGAAAAGGTGGTGAGATCCCATTATTGAATGACCTCCTTCCGTGAGAAGTGAACATGGGTGAGGAAGAGATAGATATACATGAACTGGGGAGCCAGAGATGGCTAAAACACCCAGCAGAAGTCATTTTATTTACTTATTTTATTTTTAATCAATATTTTTGGAGAGATTTTTACTATGGGACATGTGTGTTTGCCAGAGAGACAGAGAGGGAGCAAGAAATCACCCCGCACAGCAATGGCCACGCAGCAATCCCTTCTCCTCCATTCTCCTTTTGGTATTTTGGGTGCACATAAACATGCACCTGGTTTTGTTTCAAGTCTCCAGGTCCAGGACTTGAACTGTGGTTGGCCATGTAGGAGTCCAGCACCTTAACCACTATGCCACCTGCTGACCCATAGAAGTCATTTTAATGCAGTGACTACACACATGGATTATAGAGCCGGACTACCCATGTTACACCCTGACCATTTGCTAATTAATTAATCTTAGTCATTTACCCTTGCTCTATCAATGTCTTCACTGGCAAATTAGCAGAGTGACTGCAGGTATGTCAGAGAGTGGTTGCGAAAACGATGAGCTGATCATATGAAAAGTGGTGAATAGTTTGCAATGCACAGTGTTCAATAAATGTTTGGTATCCGCTGTTTACATTTAAATGTATCAAATGAGCTTTTTTTTAGAGAGATTTTGGTATAGGGAGCGTGGGCTTTCTGGAGAGACAGAGACTGATAGAAAACAAGAAATCACCCCCCTCACCGAAGGGGGTGGCCATGCCACAATCTCTTCTCTTCCATCCTCCTCTTGGGATTTTGAGTATGCACGCACATGTGCCTGGTGCGAGTTTCAAGCTGCCAGGTCTCGGACTCGAACTGCAGTCAGACAAGTGGAAGTCCAGCAATGTAACCACTACGTCATTTGCTGGTCCCTCAAATGAGCTTTTATAATGAAGCCAAGGGAATAATAATTACTAAAACAAAATTATAAATTACAAAAGCATTAAAAGAAAAGTTTATCCTGCAATTAGGCCAAGGGTCAGCTATAGATCTTGTTCAACTTCGGAGATGACCTAATTTTAATAGTGAGCCAATAATCAGTCACCACTAAATACAATGACTGACTGTCAAGGATGGAGTTTAATATTTAATTCATTGTGATCTACCATGAAATTAACTGGAGTTCTCATAATATGCTTAATTATTAAGTACTCTAAACTATAACATTATAGAACACTCTGTATCACTTCCCCCAAGCCTAGAACTGCGTCTGGCACACTGTTCATGTTTAGCACATGCTTGCTATGTCTACCGTCAAAAAAAAAACTAATTGTGAATAACAGGAAAACAGTTTGTGTAAATAATCTGCATAGACAATCTCATAAACTGGAACCAGCTATTGGCATAATGGCTATGTCACTGGACTCCCATGTAGTTGACCATGGTTCAAGTCCCAGATGCAGTGGCTTAAACTCACACCGGGTGCGTGAGCATGCGTGCCCAAGATCCTGAGAGTAGAATGGAGGAGAAGGGAATGCGGTGTGGCCATCCTCCCTAGGGGGTGATTTTTCGCTTTTTGTCTCTCTGTCTCTCTCTGTCTTTCTGGCAAGCACATGTGCCCTATAGCAAAAACCTGTCCAAAAAAAAAAAAAAAAAAAAAAAGACAATCTTGTAAATCCTATGACTATCAGGCAAGATAATAACTTTGAGGGCTATATGTAGCGTAAGAAAAGAGCAAAAAATAATAATAAGAGCAAATAATAATAATAATAATCTATTAGTTGCTTATTCTTGGAAATGATTCTATTCACAAGATTGCTTTTTCTATCTTTTTTTTTTTTTTTTGGAGAGGTTTTTTTTTTGCTATAGGGTGCATGCGCTCGCCAGACAGACAGAGAGAGACATAGAGACAAAAAGCGAGAAATCACCCCCCAGGAGGGATGGTCACGCCGCAATCCCTTCTCCTCCATTCTCTTCTCGGGATCTTGGGCACGGACGCACACGCGCCCGGTGTGAGTCTTAAGCCACCGGGTCCGGGACGCGAACCACGGTCGACTACGTGGGAGTCCAGCGACATAGCCATTACGCTAACTGCTGGTTCCTGCTTTTTCTGTCTTTAGAAGAGGTGTCCAGTCTAAGATTTGAAGTGCAAGGAGTTGGGTTCTAAAACTATCTATGGGACACCGATACAGAATCATCTTTTCTGGATTAGATTCTTTTTCTGACAGGTGCTATGAAAGTAAGAAAAGACATATGTCATGTATTAGGTTGTTGGGAAAGTTATGACATAATTTTCTATGCAAAAATGCATCATGACTTTCCAGACAACCCAATATAGTAGATCTTACTGAGAAGCACTAAGAAAATCTTTAATGTAGATCAGCAGAGGAACTGCTAGGAAGATTCAAGCTGACAGGGATAATGGCGAGAGGATAAGGCAGCCAGAGGCCATGTGCCCGTCTTGGTCCCCTTCAAGGAGGGGCAGAAGAAAGTACTGGGTTGTTGGAAATGTCATGACATATTTTTCTATGCAAAAATGTGTCATGACATTTCTGATGACTCAAAGTAATAGGTTCCATCTTCCTCTGGTAGATAGCTACTTTGCTAGAGAGAACAAGCAATCCAGGTTCTTCATACTCCAAAAATCAAATATTATTTTTCACACTTAAAGTCAGGGCAAAGCTGCATTTTTTGTTCTGTGTCCCCCCCACACACACACACACATACACACAGGGCATGTGCACTCACTGGAGAGAGGGGGGGGGGCAGGAATCACAATCCCTTCTCCTTCGTTCTCCTCCTGGGATTCTGGGCATGCCATGCACATGCGCCTGGAATGATTTTCAAGCCACCAGGTCCTAGGACTCAAACCAAGTCAGCCATGTGGGAATCCAGTGCCTTAACCATCATACCACCTGCTGGCTCCAAAATTGTATTCTTTACCCAACTTACTGCCTGAGTCCACTTGATAAGTTCTGTATCTCCTGTTCTGAAATGGGTCTTCACTGAAATCTGCCAAATCTGTGGACTTGCCAGAGGATGGAGCGGAGTCAAAGGTGGTGAACACAGAACAGAGGCGGCAGGCAGTTTAGGACAATGACGCCTAGACTGTGGGGGTGGAGCATGTGAACCCTCGCTGAAGATGAGACTAGTATCCGAAAGAATTTAGTTTTCTAGCAGACCGTGGTTCAAGCACCCTCAGGAAATGGTATCCACATAACTTTGTGCTACTATTCTAGGTTGCAAGGGCTTGGATCAAAGAGGATAGTGAAGTGGCAGGACACTTAATTGCCTGGATTTCATCTGATCTGGATTTCACTGGCATAAATAACAGATTATGCAATTGTAAAAAAATGTCAACTTTCACCAAAGTTGCAGTCAGAGTGATACAGAAAGCTCACAATGGTTCCTGTGCAGAGGGGTAGAGTATTTCACTCACTTCGAGCTCTGTATATGCGTATACACTGGGTTGTCTACACTGGGTTGTCGGAAAAGTCAGAATGCATTGTTCTATGCTTTTCTATGCAAAAATGCATCCTGACTTTTCTGACAACCCAATACATGTTCATGTGTATATATTTATATGTAATATATGTTCATGTGTATATATTTATATGTACATGTTTATATATGTGTGTATATCTGCATATGCACATATATGGGTGGGTGTTTACATAACACACACATGGTTGCGTTTTCTTCATAGAATCTAGAGCAATAACTGAAATGATGATTATTCCTCAGGTGGGAAAGGTGAGGACAGTAAAATCAAGAGATTTGCTGAAGTTCTCTTTACCTGGTTCAATTGACCTATTTATAATGTGTGCAAACCCCCTTACTTCCCAACAACGAGTGGGTGCAGTGATGGGTGAGGTGTCTGTTCTAGAAACACTTCTACTCCACAGCTGCTCAGAGGTGGAGAGTACGTGGGCAATGCTTCTGCATCTCAGTCCTGGCCCTGCCTCTGGTCCATCTGTAACTTGGTGAAAGTCACACACCCACTTTCAGACTCAAAGTTCTCCTCTGCCAAAGGGGGAGATAGGAAGCCCTCCTTGCAGAGCTGATGTGAAACTGGAACAAGATAACGCAGCTCAGTGTGTGATAGTCAGCCCAGACAGATGGTGGCCACGCGAAGCCCCTAACAGATCGGTAGTTCAGCCTCTGCTTTATTCAGTCTTGTGTATGACACTATTTTCTGACGAGAGCAAATTGGTCTCTCTCTCTCTCTCTCTCTCTCTCTCTTTTTTTTTTTTTTTTTTTTTTTTTTGCCATAGGGTGTGTGTGCTCACCAAAGAGGGACAGAGAGAAGGAAAGTGAGGAATCACTCCTTATGGGGGGATAACCATGCCTCAATCCCTTCTCCTTCATTCTCTTCTCGGGATTTTGGACACACATGCATATGCGCCCAGTATGATTTTCCAGCCTCCGTATCCAAGACTCGAACCATGATGGGCCAAGTGGGAGTCTAGCACCTTAACCACAATACCACCTATGACCACCTGCTGGCTCCTAACCTCTTTTTTTTTTGGAGAGGTTTTTCGCTATAGGGCGCATGCGCTCGCCAGACAGACAGACAGAAACACAGAGACGGAAAGCGAGAAATCACCCCCCCAGGGGGGATGGTCACGCCAAAATCCCTTCTCCTCCTTTCTCCTCTTGGGATCTTGGGCACGTACGCACACGCGCCTGGCGTGAGTTTTAAGCCACCGGGTCCGGGACGTGAACCGCGGTCGACTACGTGGGAGTCCAGACAAAAGCCATTATGCTAACTGCTGGTTCCCTCCTAACCTCTTTTAATAAATACACCAAAGCTCCTAAGAAGTCTAGGGGAGAGAAAGAGAGAGAGAGAGAGAGAGAGAGAGAGAGAGAGAGAGAGAGATCTGGATCCCAGAGGAATAAAGAGAGAAATCTGTAAAACCACGCACACTAACAAAAGGGCCCTACTTTAAGCCTGTGTGTGTGCATATATGTGTATGTGTGTGCATGTGTGTGTGCCTGTGTGTGTGTGTGTGTGTGTGTGGTCATCGCTCCCTCCCAGACTTACAGGGATTGCACAACGTTCTGCCCTTTTAGATGGCAGGGTTACAAGAATGTAAAGTTTAATTTCTGCATTTTGCTAAGGATGTGCATTATTTCAAGTCTGGGAAACTTCAAAATAATTCGGTTGTCTTCTGTGTTTTGTCTCATTAGGTACAGGCAAAAAAAGTTCTTTACTTGTTTTCCATACCAATATACAGTTTGGATTTTAATTAAAACAAGAACCAAGCTCTTGACCAGAGAGGAAAACCATGAAATAGCCTAGACCGTGTAGTAGGGCAATGGTTGGAGAGTAAGCAGGCAAGTTTCAAACTAGGCCATCTTTTCCCCAACACCATTCTGCAAATGTAATGTGCACGTTCCTCCCCGTCCCGCACTTACGCAGGAAGGGGGCTTCCGGGCTGTCAGGGTAGAGGTTTATGGAACTCTGAAAACACAAGCACGTTCCCAGGAAACTCCATGTGTTTTCATGCCCGTGAACTAGCACATTAAAAATAGGTTCATTTTCAGCTTAAGCATTTGAATAATCCCATTTTGCCCTTAAAGCACCTAGTTTACCTAAACATGATGAGAACAATCATTTCATTATTTAAAAGGCTATCTCTGCTTCTTTGTCCATGAATCATGAATGTCACGATACAATTCCAGCATATTTAAGATATTAAACGTGGATCAAACTGAGCTGTAATAACATACTGTGTTGTAAAGACTGCCACTCACAGGAGAGCTGCTTCAGTTTCCAGTGGATTCAAACACCAGGATTTCTCATCTTCAGGACTAGCGACACTTTGAGCTAGGTAATCCTCTGTCACAGAGAACTGTCCTGTGTATTACAGAATGTTTAGAAGCATCCCTGGTTTCTACCCGTTAGACACCAGAAACATCTCCCCGGCCTAACAGTGAAAACCGCCTCCAATGTGAAATACTCCTGGAGTGGGTGGAGACAGGGATGGCGGGGATGTAAAATTCACCTCTGATAAGAACCACTGCAATAAACTAGATTCACCCTGGAGAAGCAGTCAAGTACTGGGGCCAAAAGTCATTATTCTGAAGACAGAAGGCTCCTGACTAGCTGGGGAACACTGAACTAGTTATCTCTGCTCTTCATGCTTCAGTGTCCTCATAGGAAAAATGAAAATAATACCAATACTTTCTTCTGGGGATTGTTGCGAGGATTCAACCATGTTATGTCTGTCCCATCGTAAATGCTCACTAAATGTTAACCGTTATCATTGTTCTCATCAGTTCTATGCGATATCAACACTTGGTTCAAGTTTAAATGCAGGTTAAAGATCCAAACAATAGACACTATTTAAGAGGAGTGCGTTTGGGTGCATTATACATTTATAGATGTACATCTTTATTTATGGTGCAGCATGGTCTAGTTATAAGTTCAACGATTGCATAGTTCTGTGGCTCAGTTTGCTAAATAGCTTCAGTTATTGCTTAACATATTATTTTTCAAGTGGAGATTCCTAATTCATCCACATTAGGGGCTGTAGCCAGATGATTCTTCTGTAAATACAACTGCTCTTTTTTTTTTTTTTTTATAACAAAAATCTTGACATCATGCCTGGTCTTTCCTCTTGAGTTCTTTCACCATTGCTCATGTAAATATTATTGTATTATTCACTGAAATAATAACAAAAACTACCATTTTTAAGAACAATTTACTGTGTTTCACATATATCATTATTTTGCTCGATCTTCAATATGACCTTAAGTTGTTAGGTGGTTATCTAAGTTACTATGCCCTGAATCATCTAGCCAGCAGAGGTCCAAACCAGGTAGGAGCCCCGACTGGCTGCCTTCAAAGCCTCTTACAATATAACTTCACGATCAAAGCTCACAGAGCTACCACCCAACTCCTGATCATAACACAAATTTCCCTCCTATCCTACCCACATCCCACCACACTGTCATTCATTTGATTTGGTTTTCCTCAGTTCAAAATACCTTGAGGGGGAGTTGTCATAAAAGAACCATGCTCTAAACAGTTTCAAGTTGACCATAGTGATTTAGACACAGAGAGAGAGAGATCATGGGAAAGAAGAAGCTCACTTACAATGGACTTACTGGGTCTAGAAACTAAAATAGGAAAAAGTTGAATTTACATTACTTTGGTACCAAAAAAGACTCATCTAAGGGTGTATAAAACAGGTGACTGATCACACTCATCCCAGTAATCCAATTTTTGTCACAGTACGCCTATTTCACAAGTTAAGTCTTGAAGCAGAGGAAAGGAACGGCTGCTACAGGCATGTTAATGTCAATTCACTCTTTGGAGACAACTTCCACCAGGGACCCAAAGCGCTCGGCCCGGTGAGATCAATGGACGATAAGGGCAAAAACTTGGAGCTTAGAGGTCTTGGGAAGAAAAGTTACACCTCGCATTCTCAGAGTTAGTTCAGTTTTGTTGGGCACGAGAGGTTAGCATCTTTATGGGTTTAATAAAATGGACTGTGTGGCCCAAGGTAACTCGCACACGGTTCTGGGCACGGTGTGTCTAGCCAATCAATTGAGAATAGCCCTGAGTTAACACAAAAGCAGCAGGAAGTTTGTGGGCATTCCAGAAACTGGAAAAAACTCATCAGCCCACAGTACGACTGGATTAAGCAGGACCACAGAGGTCAGCTGGTCCCATCCTTGTCAACATATGATTCTTCCTCCATATTCCCCTCAAGGGTTCAATGTGTGCTCTCATTCCTATAGAGGTGGGAAGAATTCCCTTTATTATTCATTGACTAATAAAAGCCACATTAGCTGTTCTATCTGTTCCTCAGTCCTTGAGGCCTCTACAGAGTTCTGGCAGAGAACAGACAGTCATGTAAGGGAGCTGGGAATTAGCATTCATAATTATTATTCATAGTAATTAGGCACATGATTAACCCTATCAACATACCTACTAAATGCAGACACTTTATAAGTATATTCCATCAATAATTTTGACAACATTGGAACAGATTAGGGATAAGAAGCTCAATGAGGTTAAATGCCTTGTCTTCTCAAGCTTTGTCTGCCATTCAAACAAAAACACACTTTGGATTTATGCCATTAATTTTTGGTTTGTTTGTTTTGTTTTTGCTTTAGGGTGCATGCGCTTGCCAAAGAGAGACAGAGAGAGAGGGGAGAGAGAGAGGGGAAAGTGAGAGCTCAGCCCCTGAGGGGATGGCTATGGCACAATCCCTTCTATTTCATTCTTGAGATTTGGGGCACACATGCACACACATGTGCCTTGCGTGTCTTTTACGCCACTGGGTTTGGGACTTGAACCATGGTCACTCACATGGGAGTCCAGCACCCTAACAACCATACCACCTGCTAGCCCTATGCTGTTAGCTTCTAAATGTAGTTGGAAGAGTTGAGGATGTGCGGGCTGTAATGGAAAAAGTAATCCATGAAGTTGAATGCAGAATATCTTAAAAGTATTCCTCACAACGAAGTCATACTTACAGATATGTCATCGCTAAAGTCAATCTCATCCAAGTCAAGGTATTCAGGGGCTTCCATTATTCTTCTCTGCACATTTTGAGTAAGGTCAAATACTTATAAATTCCTGGACAAAACAGAAGCAGAAAAGAAAGGCAAAAAAGTTAGCTGTTTTATAACCAAAAATAATATCTGTATTTAAAGAAACAGAATGGAGGTCACTGGACGCTAGGGCTGCCGGGAGGGCATTTCCTCCTATTGCGCTTGCCTGGCTGGCTTCCGGAAGAGCAAGCAGAGCTCTGCTGGGTCCGCGGCCTGCACCCCCGTGGACACCCGCCGCTCTTCGCTCTACTTGATTTGTGCCTGCTTGTCTGTGTCAGGACAGTGGCGGGGTCAGACTCTTCCCCGAGGATCAACACTCCGACTCACGGCAGCGCGCGCCCGGCTCTCAGCACACCTTCCGGGGGCTTCCGGCCGGGAGCCAGCCTGGACGCCCTGGGAGACCGCGGCCTTGGACCCCGCGCGCAGCCGCCGCCCCTGGGTCTCCACAGGAACAGGACATGTGCCACGAGACGCCGATGGGCAAGAGGAATGGGTATTTCAGAATGTGTAACATGACCTCCACGTCACCCCCCAAAATAAGAAAGAAAGAAGAGGGCATCTAAGCGCAGATCTCACCAGAGCTCTGCGGTGGCCTCTGCTTCCTGCGCTTTGCCAGAGCACAGTGACCGGAACAGGGGACCGGCCTCAGTCAGCACTTGCCCGCGGGCTGCCAGGGTGAGCCTCTAAGTCTGGCAAGGGAAGCTGCATCACCCCGACTGTCTCCCCACCACGTATAATGGCCACCATCGGGGGTAGCGGTGGCACCTACAGGCGCCAAGGAGAGAGATCTCCCGGGCAAGCCCTCGGGTGCAGCTGTCTTCCCCCACCAACTCTCAGACATGGCCCAAATTTTGCCTTTTTTTCATAAAAACTGTCCCACGTCATCAAACCTGCGTATCTGAAATAATTCATTCTGCCCTCTCAGGTTTCTAACCAAAGCGCGCCTAGCCAAGCAGGAGGGTGTAAGTTACTGAAAAGTGAAATTACATGCAAGCTGATGAAAATGGGCTTCCAATATAAGATCAAGAATGCAAATAGACCGAGTTTAAATTTTTTTAATTATTTAATTTTATTTATTATTATTATCATTATTATTTTAAAGTTTGCTATAGGATATGTTTGCTCACCAGAGAGAGGCAGAGAGAGAAAGTGAGAAAGCAAGCCACCAGGTCCAGGATGTGAACCACTGTTGGCCATGTGGGGGTCCAGCACCATCACCATGCCACTTGCTGGTCCAAAAAGATCTCGTCTTAAAAACAAGACTTATTCCAAAGACATATGTTTGTGGGACCAGCGGTTAGCATGATGGCTATGTCGCTGGACTCCCACGTAGTAGACCATGGTTCGAGTCCTGGACCTGGTGGCTTTAACTCACACCGGACGCATGTGCATGTGTGCCCAAGATCCCAAGAGGAGAACAGGAGGAGAAAGGATTGCAGCGTGGCCATCCCCCCTGGGGGGTGATTTCTCGCTTTCTGTCTCTGTCTCTCTCTGTCTTTCTGGCGAGTGCACGTGCCCTCTAGCAAAAACCTCTCCAAAAAGAAAAAAAAAAAAGACATCTGTTTGTTAGAGTTTTTTTTTTTTTTTTTCCCCTGGGGGGGGGGGGGTATTGTTCTTTTTTTTTTTTTTTTTTTTTTTTTTTAAAAAGCTATACAAACAGTACAATTACACTAAAGTGAAAAAAGAAAAATCACCATACCTCAATTTCAACAACAGATTTAATTTTCCACATTTCTTTTTCTAACCTTCCCATATGCGTACATAATTTTTACATCATTTTAATTATGATAGAATCCATTCAAGAAAGGATTAGGAGGCTAGTTCCATGTTCAAATCAGATATCCGCTTAGAATAAACAACGTAGTTCTTAAATCACAGGAAAAGTATAGAATGAAAAAAAGAACCAATCTGTATTTGTAAAAACTATTTTAAACCACAAGTTTTATTATTTTAGAAATCTAAAAATAGGATCTCAAACAAATTGCATGGCATAAAAATACATCACTTCTTCTCTATCCCTCATGGAGCTTTTCAGAGGAAAACCCACACTCTCGTACTTGCGGAGTACTCAGAGTAAGTTTCTCTTCCACTCTGATGGGTTCTGAGACAATCCAGACCCTTTGGACTTCAGCTTGTTGGCTAACAGATTTTCTTCCAATCCAATTTCTCTGCACTAAATCCTTCTCCACGATGAATTGTTGATTTAAAGACTATTCCCATGGCCTTGGAAAACACCACAAAAATGATGCCAAGAACCAGGAGGTGATACAGACACACACGGTACCAGCACGAACAGGGAAATACAGGCGGATGAAGCCAAAAACACGCATGAGCACGGGGCCTGAGGGGCTCTTTGCAGATACAGACATAAAACGCAGATGAACACATCTTAGCGAGTAGTCACGGAACACCTGCTTGAAGAGCTCTGACAACATGCAGTGCGAGATCGGCCGGCGTGCAGCTGCTGTCGTGGGAGATAACCAGTGGGTCAGGGAAATCATGACATTAAGGCAGAAAATCTTACGTCGGCACTTCGAGGAGGCTTGTGAGATTCTTTATTCTAGAGGCCAGAACAATAAGGGTCACAGCAGTAGCACCCCACTAGGGGACACTGCCGCCGTCCCATCATCTCAGCGGGCTGGACGACCCCACCTCAGACAAGTATTCCAGGAATCTCGACTGCTCCCTTACATCCCGCAGGCCTCCACCTGCTGCCATTTTCCTCTAAAGACCTGATTCTGTTGGCCACCCCCTTTCTCTGTCTGGTTTCAACGCTGCTTTCTTTCAAGGTGCCATATGGCAAGCCTTCCTATCTCACTGATAGCAGGCAGATATCTTCGCGGGTCAGCTATTCTGGCTGTGTTTTCAACAGGAACTGCCTCTACATAGTCGAGGTGAGTCTGCAGTTGTCCAAGGGGTCAATACAATGCCTTCCCCTCCTCTCCTGCCTTTCCACGGGCATTCAGCAGCCCTGGACACTCTCTACTGAGGAATTAGGGCCAAACCAGGAAGGGTAAGGCCAGGCCCGAGCAGCTGCTGCAAATGACTGAGCACTCTAAGGAAACCGAGCGAGACTGTGGTTGTTTTGCCACCCTGACCACCCCAGACCCATCCACCATGGATACCGACTGCTCCTTTGCAGACTGACGGCCCATGTGCTCCAGAGACAGACTGCCAGAATGCACAACCGGAGGCCGCAAGCTGTCTGGCCCACAGATGTGTGATTCTGGCCTTCACAGTGTTTAAGAGAATCGGATCAGTTGCCAACTGGTAGACCTTGGGTGATTTCACATAAAATTCTGGATTCCTTGCTTCACTTAAAAGAAAATATCTGATGCTCTGGCAACACAGGTTCACCTTCCCTGTGGTGATAGTTGGCCAGAGCTGGACACAGCTGCTCCTACCTGTCTGGGAGGTGTCACCAGAGCCCCTCCCAGGCTGCTCTGGGTATCAACACGCCTCGCCTGGCCTTGGGGACATCTGAATGTTTGACCTTTCAAAGGGATTCAGTATTAACAGTAAGTAACTCCCATTCTTTTTTCTTTTTTTTTTTTTTTTTAAATTGATGCTCCCTGCCAAAATGTTGATTTCATTTGTATTCTAAGATGGAATTTGTATTCTAAAACTGTTTTAAATTCTCATACCACAGCAGTAACAAAATAAAATGTCTTACATATAAATTACTAGCATGTCACGGTTTGAATGTTCAGAGCCTCCATTTTCTCTCTCGGTACCAAGGGAAACACCTTTCACAAACATCTTAAACTGTCACGGGGTGGGGATTCTGCTCCCTTCATATTACAGCAGGAGGATGGGGGGGGCGGGGTGTTCTGGCTTTGCTGGGTTTGTGTGGATTTCCATGGTGCCTTCACCATGGGACTGGAGGGGAAGTGGGGAGCCCAGGAAAAGATCCCGAGCCATCTTCTATTTCACCCAGACCAGCAGCTTGGAGGCCAGAGGGTTGACCCTGCTCAGGAGACAAGACAAGGCTGATGCCAGGGCTAGCCAATGGCATGATAGTTAAGGCACTGGACTCCCACATAGTTAGTCACGGTTTAAGTCACAGACCTAGTGGCTTGAAAATCACACCATGCGTGTGTGCATGCCTGCCACAAATCCCAGGAGGAGAATGGAGAAGGGATTGCAATGTACCAATCATCCCCTAGGGGGTGTCTCTCTTCAGTGAACACATGTGTCCTATGGCAAAAATCAAACAAAACAAAATAAAACAAAAAAACAGAGTAGGTTTATGCCAAAGTGAAAACTATTTTTCAGGCTCCCCAGAAAGAGCAGCTGGGTTTAAAATCCCTTCCATGAGATTTTCAGCTTTACATATCTCCATTGGCCCTGGGTCCTTTGCAATCGCAGGATGTCTCATCTGCAAAAGTACACCATGCCCCAGCCCAGAGCCCTGCCTCTGCAAGCTGCAGTCACTCACCAAACCTCACTGAGGTCTCGCGAGGGCCTCTTGGTGCTGCAGTCCTCCCCTCCACACACCTCTGTGAAGGCCCGGCCATCTGAAGCACTGTTGGCTGGCTGAATTCATTCCATTTCCAGCTCACCTGCGCTGTTAGTTTCTCTTCACTGTGTTGACCATTTTTAATCTGTCACTCCCTCAGGCATGTGTTCCGTGTTTATTTATGTATTTATTTATTAGAAGTGGAGAGGGGTGGGATGGGGAGGATAGGTGGTGGGAGTACACAGAAAGGTCAAGGAAATATTTCCTGATCGTTAGCTCACCTGAATTTGAGTAGGAAAAGCGATAGGGAGGGATAAGGGGAAAAAGAACGTGGGGACACAGGGCCAGGTTGCTGGGACCTGTATTCTGTGCAGAAGCTGCTGGTGACACCTTCGCCCTCTTCTCTGGATGTGCCAAAGGCCCTGGGAGAAACCTCCCTCTCACTCCAAATCGATGGCTGGCTGGAGGAGATGACAGTCAAAATAAGGAGTCAAGAATACATGTCTGTAGACCTCCCGCTCACACAGAGCTCTGTGCCAAGAATGCAAGTCCCTCCGTGCCCGTCAGCGACAGTGTGAGAGGCTCCTGCCCACGGAGTGTCTATCAGCGCCATGTCCCTTCGCAAGAGTGGCCTCAATGACAGCCCCACCACTTCCTTCAAGGGAAGATTCGATTTGGGAAAGAACCAAGAGTAAAGACTCAAGTAGGATAGCAAAGTAGACAAGCCACTTAAGACACAGCCTCCCCCACCTTAGTGGGATGGCTTTCAGGCGACCAGTTTAATTTTCTTTCTTGAGACCTGAAAACTGACTCTGAAAATAATTCCAAGTGAAGACTTCCAAAAATCTGTTTGGGGAACGGCAGCACCACTGGAAAATGTTTGGAATGGCCAACAACGTTTCTTTGAGAAACTACACTCATTTTAATGTGCAGATGCTGGTGTGCTTGGCTCATAAAAGACTCATTGATTTGCGACTCCAGTCACAGATCACATAAATTGCTCTATTGAAATTCTTTTTAAAATGTATTGCCTCACTCCGTTTTACAAGGAGTCAGCGTGGACTCATTCTAAGGGCTCGTGTTACACAGATTTCTTTCCTGCCAAAGGCACGGCTGCTCCACTTACCAGGGCACAATGTGCCCTGGTAGGCAAACTTGAGCTTGTCAAAGTAAACGAGTGGAGTGCCTTCGGTGATGAGGTAACTTAAACCCATGTGCGTTACAATTTAGTTCTTTGCTCTTTAAACCATCAACCCTTGGGAAAACACAGCCACATGCCCGCACCCTTAAACACACACATGTGCATACCCACATACATGCATGTGTGTATACACACACCCATTCCCATACCCACCCTTGCCATATTTGTACTGGGATCAATTTTCAATTTGAAAGCCTGCACATAGATACTGGGCTTAATTTCTTCGATCTAGGAGAACTCCAAAAGAAAAAAAAAAAATCACAAGCGAAGTCCTGGAAGGCTTGGGTGGAAATGTTGTCCCCAGCTGGCTCGGTAGCTTGCCTGGCAAGGAAGCAACTCATTCCAAATGCTGGATTCAGTTTCTTTCACTCTGATTCAACAGAGGCCAGAAGCATGGCAGTCGCTAAATGCCTAGTCTTGAAGCTGAAAAATGATAGAGGCAAGACATTTCTACTGGAAAGAGGCAACTGAAGGAAAGTCAAGAAGTACACATGAAAAAGAAAGGGGGAGTGGGGGAAGCCCCAGCCCTGTACACGTTACCCAGTCCTCCGTTACGGACTACTCTGGGCGTGCTCAACGCGTAGACTCTGCACCACGCTCCATGTCAGTGCAGAGACGAACGAGAAAACAGGCCATTACAGTGTGACACGGTATTTGCTAGAACAAATAAAGACACAGACCCCTGAGACACTAACCTAGACCTTGGAGAGGAGGGCAGCCTGCCTGGGTAGGTGAGGGCCAACCTAAACTAAAAGCTGAAGGATGAGGGAGGAATGGTGAGGGAATTACGGGGCAGAAGGAAGTGTTTCAGGAGAGGTCACGGCGTGGCTAAGGCCTGCAGGTAAGAATTCAGAAGCAGAATTTCCAGAAACATATGAATTGTTTAAGTACCAACTGCTGTATTTTTATTTCTAAGAACAGGTCTTGGGGCTGGCAGGTGGCATGGTAGTTAAGGTACCGGACTGCCACATGGCTGACTGTGGTTCAAATCCTGGACCTGGCAGCTTGCTTTCTCACTTTCTCTCTTTCTCTGTCTCTCTCTAGTCATATTAAAATGATAATAATCAATAAATAAAATTAAATAAAATAATTTTTTGAGAGGCTTTTGCTATAGGGCGCGTGCACTCGCCAGAAAGACAGAGAGAGACAGAGAGATAGAAAATGAGAAATCACCCCTTGGGGGGGATGGCCATGCCGCAATCCCTTCTCCTCCATTCTCCTCTCGGGATCTTGGGCACGCACGCACATGTGCCCGGCGTGAGTTTAAACGACCGGGTCCGGGACTTGAACCACGGTCAGCTACATGGGAGTTCAGCAACATAGCCATTACGCTAACTGCCAGTCCCAATAAAATAATTCTTTAAAAAAACTGATCCAAGCAGGGAGAGTCCAAGCAGGGAGATAAACAGGGATGGTGAAGAGAGTATTTCCAAAGGCACAGCATAGACAAAGCACATCTTTTTGAACTATCAAATTTTCTGGCATGTTGGGAACCAGCAGTTAGCGTAATGGCTATGTCGCTGGACTCCCACGTAGTCGACTGTGGTTCGCGTCCCGGACCCGGTGGCTTAAAACTCATGCCGGGCACATGTGCGTGCGTGCCCAAGATCCCGAGAGGAGAAAGGAGGATAAGGGATTGCGGCGTGACCATCCCCCCTGGGGGGTGATTTCCTGCTCTCTGTCTCTCTGTCTCTCTCTGTCTGTCTGGCGAGCACACGCGCCCTATAGCAAAAACCTCTCAAAAAAAAAAATTTTCTGGCATGTTTGGAAAAGTACAAGTAAATATTAAACAAGATACTTCAATGTAATATTCTGAGCCTGCTCCAGCTCCTGGAAAGGGGATCCGACATGTCCTCCTAGCTGTTCTGAGGAACATCTGTGAGGAAAACTCTGTCCCAGGAGCTACGGCTGAGTGTTGCAACTTACACCCTCTCACATTGGCTCAGCAAGGCCCTAAGGAAACCGAGGTCCACAGAGCTCCTATGGTTGTCTCACAGAAAACCACGGCTTCTGACTTCAAGTCTAGTACTTTCCTCTCTTATTTTTCCTTTTAAAAATCTTTATTTATTTATTTACTTTAATTTGATTGGAAAAGAGAGAGAGAGAGAGAGAGAGAGAGAGAGAGCGAAAGTGAGAAAGCAAGCCGCCAGATCCAGGACTTGAACTATGGTTAGCCATGTGGGAGTCCAGTGCCCTTAACCACCACACCACCTGCCGGCCCCTCCTCTCTTATTTTAACTTGCCAAAACTGTGATGGTAAAGGAACACTGCATCTGTGACAAGCACTTCATTCTTTGAAAGCACCTTCAATATTTTTTATCTGACTTTCCTACAACTCTTTGGGGAAGCAGAGGGTGTGCACTGTGATATGTGAGTTGCATAGTCTCCCTATTTTACAGCTGGCAAAACTCAGAAATACTCTGGCCAGTTATATACCACCAAGTAGAGGCAAAGCCAGCTCACACAAATTGCTTTCTGCTTCTGATTTCTTCTGGACAGCTCTGAAATATGGGTAGGTCTTTGAACAGCCTAGGACAGAATTTCATAGACATCGTTACCCCGGATTGCATTGTTGTGGTGGTCATGAACCACAACACTGAACGAGTTACTCTTTTAAACTGAAATGGCAGACATGAGCATCATCTTTTATATATATAATTTAATTTTAGTTACTATTATTATTTTTTAATTTGCTGTAAGGCACATGCACTCACCAGAGAGAGAGAGAGAGAGAGAGAGAGGGAAAGTGAGACCTGGAAGCCACTAGGTCTTGGACTCAAACTGTGGTCAGCCATGTGGGAGTCCAGTGCCCTAGCCACTATGCCACCTGCTGGCCCCTATGACATCACCTTTAAAGAAAAATGTATACATTTTTGTATACTTAACATACTTTACCCACAAGTATCCCTGAACTGGTCTATAAAACATTCTATTCCAAAGCCTGTTGGTGTAATAGTTCAAAGAAAATTGGATTACGACCATACTTCCTTATGTCCTATTAAACAGGGAAGCAAGATGCTCCCGTAGTAGAAAACTTTATGCTAGAGATCAGGATTGCTCTGATAAATCCCTGTAGAGTTGGTCTTTTTTAAAGCTTTCAGCCCTAATTGATAGTTTAAAATTCTTGCAAATGATTTGGGGGACTATTTCATGATTTCTGAAATCCAAATACTGAGAATGAACCAACTTGGACTAAAATGTTAGAACTTGAAAAGACTTTAATTTTTAGGCCCAAGGGAGACAGATATATTTTATTGGGTCACTGGAAAAGCCAATGTATTTTTCTATGCAAAAATACATCATGACTTCGGGACCAGCTGTTAGCGTAATGGCTATGTTGCTGAACTCCCACATAGTCGACTGCAGTTCAAATACCAGACCTGGTGGCTTAAACTCACACCAAGCGTGTGTGCATGCATGCCCAAGATCCTGAGAGGAGAATAGAAGAGAAGGGATTGTGGTGTGGCCATCCCGCCTGGGGGGTGATTTCTCAATTTCTATCTCTCTGTCTCTCTCTGTCTTTCTGGAGAGTACACACACTTTATAGCAAAAACCCCTCCAAAAAAAAAAAAACATCATGACTTTTCAGACAACCCAATATATACTTTTTAATCTGTACTTGTGTGTGTGAGAGAGAGTTAAAATGGGTTTAATGTTTAATGTTTAAAATTTATTTTTCAAAGAAGGAAAGTATCTAGGCTCATAGCAGCTGTGTAAAAATACACACACATAAATACATAAAAGAAAATATATATTGTGTTTCATTCTAGATGCAACTTCTTAAGAAGGCCACAGTAAACCCAATGTACCGAGATGGAGTCAGGAACCAGAGCAGCCAATGGTAGAGGAACTCTCTTTATGTAGCACAGCTAAGGAGATACCTAACTTAGAAAACACTTCTCTCTCTCTCTCTCTCTCTCTCTCCCCCTCTCCCCAAACTTAAAGATCCAACAGGTAAAAGGAGTATTTGACTTCAAGGGTAGATCTTGAAGGAAGTTCCAGGAATACCAGTCTAAGCAAAGAGGTTAACAATGACACTCCAAATGGTCTGCTTCTAGAGATCACAACTACCCCAACTACCCCAGTGAGAGGTTGTTCACAAATAAAGGTGGAGGGACCCTTAAGAGAGGAAGGTCAGAACCCTGCATTTGGAAGGAAGAATAGAGGGTCCACTGAGATTCTGTGCACTGAGATGGCATAAAGAAACATTCCTGAAGGTCAGCTAGGTGGCATGGTGGTAAACGCGGCTGGATCCCACATGGCTGACTATGCTGTTCAAGTCCTGAACTCAGTGGCTGGAAAAACACGCCAGGAGGGGACCAGCAGTTAGCGTAATGGCTATGTCGCTGGACTCCCATGTAGTCGACCGTGGTTCGCGTCCTGGACCTGGTGGCTTAAAACTCACGCTGGGTGCGTGTGCGTGCGTGCCCAAGATCCCGAGAGGAGAAGGGAGGAGAAGGGATTGCGGCCTGGCCATCCCCCCTGGGGGTGATTTCTCGCTTTCTGTCTGTCTGTCTGTCTGGCGAGTGCACGCACCCTATAGCAAAAAAAAAAAAAAAAAAAAAAAAAAAAAAAAAAAAAAAAAGATAAAAAACACACGCCAGGAACATGTGCGTGTGTGCCCAAAATTCCAAGAGGAGAATGGAGGACAAGGAATTGCAACAGGATCATCTTGGCCATCTCTGTGAAGAGGTACTTTCTTGCTTTCTCACTTTCTCTCTCTTTTCCCTTCACAGTCTCTCTCCAGCCAGTGCACATGCCCTATGGAAAACAAAACAAACAAACAAAAAAGAAAGGAAAAGAAATCAAAGAAACACCCCTGAAACTAAGTCAGGAACTTGGGACCATCCTGACCCCCTTTTCCCCTCCTCAGGGTTCTCCCAGAACACTCTCTGTGAAAACACCGTTATTCTCTTTTATTTGCCATTCTGAACCCACCAGAGACTTGAAAGAAAAAGAGGGAGGAAAGGAGAGGAAAAGAGAAGCCAAGAGAGTTAAAATGAAAATAACTTAAAAAACAGAACAGGGATGTTATTCATTCAGCGAGCATGTGATTTATTCTCTGCTGCGGATGAAAACTTACCAATTCCACAAGAACAAAACTATGATCTAATGAGGCCCAAACAAAAAGAAAATATGTGGGAAGGACAGGAAACATCGCTAGCCCTGGGAAGTTGAGCATGGGCTTAAGCCAGCCATGGCTTGCACCGGCTTCTGGAAAGGAACGACGGAATCATCTGGGAACTGGATCCCTTACTCGGTTATGCACAGGAAACCACCCAAATCCACGTTCCAAAGTTTTGGAGCACCTGACGTGGTCACGCTTAACTCTTGATTTTGCAAAGATTACATCATTTCAGCAGTGTATCTGTTTGGTGATTCTTACCAAGAATATACGGAACACAGATGACAACCCTAACTGCCATTGTAGAGGGGCAGACACAACAGCGACGTGGCTGGGGGCACTGAGGACGACGTCGTGATTCTCTCGCTCTCGCTCTCTCTCTCTCTTTTGTTATAAGGTGCATGTGCTCACTGGAGAGAGATAGAGAGGAGGAGAGAAAGTGAAAAATCACCCCCCCATGCCCTAGAGAAGATGGCAATCCCTCCTCCCCCGTTCTCTCAGGATTTGGGGTACACGCGCACACATGCCCAACGTGGTTTTTGAGCTACCAGGTCTGGGATTCAAACCACTCCTGGCTATGTGGGATTCACCACCCAGAAGACTATATCATTTATTTATTTGTATATTTGATTGATTGATTGATTGGAGAGATTTTTGCTATAGGGCACGTGCGCTTGCCAGAAAGACAGAGAGAGACAGAGAGACAGAAAGCAAGAAATCACCCCCCAGGGGGGATGGCCACGCCGCAATCCCTTCTCCTCCATTCTCCTCTCGGGATCTTGGGCACGCACGCACATGTGCCTGGCATGAGTTTAAGCCACCGGGTCCAGGACTCGAACTGTGGTTGACTACATGGGAGTCCAGCGACATAGTCATTATGCCATCTGCTGGTCCCTGTTTATTTTTAAGAATGATTTATTTTATTAATTTTTATTTGCTATAGGGCACATGCACTCACAAAAAAAAAAAAAAAAAAAAAAAAAAAAGAGCAAAGGAAAGTAAGAAGCAAGCCCCTAGGTCCAGGACGTGAACTGCAGTCAACCACGTGGGAGTCCAGCGTCCCAACCACCATGCCACCTGTGGCCCAAAGATTTCATCTTAAGGGGAACCAGCATTTAGCGTAATGGCTATGTCGCTGGACTCCCACGTAGTCGACTGAGGTTCGCGTCCCGGACCCGGTGGCTTAAAACTCATGCCAGGCGCGTGTGCGTGAGTGCCCAAGATCCTGAGAGGAGAACGGAGGAGAAGGGATTGCGGCGTGACCATCCCCCCTGGGGGGTGATTTCTCGCTTTCTGTCTCTATGTCTCTCTCTGTCTGTCTGGCGAGCGCACACGCCCTATAGCAAAAACCTCTCCAAAAAAAAAAAAAAAAAAGATTTCATCTTAAGTCAGTGATCCTGGCTTAGTTCTGATCATTTGTGAGAACCAAACTTCAGAACAACCTAGTGGTTCTCCAACTTTAGCACACATGAGAATGATCCAGAAGGCTTACTGTAACATACTACTGAGTCCAAGCTCTCCTCCCCCCCAGGATTTCTGATTCAAGAGGTCTGGGGTGGGGCCCAAGAATTCACATTTCTAACAAGTTCCCAGGTGAGGCCGACTCTGCCGGTCCTCCAACTACTACCTAAGAGCAATGGCTATCCCTCGCTCTGGCCACATCTGGGCTTAATTAAAAGATGACCTCTCCCCCACATCCCCCATCGCCCCAGATGTTAACTTCATTACACAGGATCCCTGCCTGGTGCCCTTCTGATGAAACTGCCTCAGTGGCCCTGACTAAGCCTTTCCCATGAAGACCACCCAGAAATTTCACATCTTACTTTTTTTTTTTTTTAATTCCCTGTACTATACAAATGACAGGTATTGGCCCACACGATCCTACAGAATTTGGCCCTTAATTATAGTACTTTAAAAGTCCCTTTCTCCATAGCATTTCATGGCAATGAAAAATGTCCCAAGTCTCTGCTGTGAATGAGATCCAAGTTTATAATTTTCAAGAGCAGGAATCTCGATTTGGAGATAGCCAATCACTAGAACTACAGTATAAGAAATACTGGGTCTCAAATACAGAAGAGAAAAAGGTTAAATACAAGAATATAATAAGAATCAGCTTAAAATTCAATGCTTACACCAATGTATGCATAGATATTTAAAATAAATACTTATTGTATGGGAGGTAGTCTAAATGGCTAGGCTAGGAAAATAAAAGCCTGGTCTTGTAGTTTTAACTAGATTTATAATGTGCTTATTCTTATTGAATTAAAATCTAAAATAAATCATTATGAGGATTTTATAACTTCTTCTAATTTAGAAATGCACCAGTTTAACAACAAAAAGAGGATATAAATTCCCTATAAATACCTTTTCTTTCTGAAGAAAAGAATATAGTTTCATACATATTTAGATAATTATGCAGGGACAATAGGCTAAATGTCTTCAGCAATCAAATATTTATACATCTGTCCACACACACATACACACACACATACACACACACACACACACACAGAGGACGATTTAGCAAGTACTAATTCTTTAATCCAATATTTTTATGTAGCCTTGATTTACTAGAGACACTCAGGGTAAGGACAATGAACAAAATCTGCTTCCAGCTTAGATAAGACATCCCGATTAATCGGAACAGTGCACACCTACCTAATGTGCTTTCAATGTGTGTGGAAGCATTTCAAGAAAAACATTATGATCAAAACATAAGCTAGTCCGGGAGTACCTTTAGGAATTCAGCTAGGAAGTGTTATCCTCAGTGTCAACAATGTGCTGTTCTTTAACACAGCACCTTGCACAACATAAATACTTAATGTATTGTTTGTGTTGAGTTCATTTCCAGACTGCGATCGCTGTTGAGTCACTCTGGAATTTCTACATTAAAAATCTTAGTACTGTCCTAAGTACCAAATATTGTGATGACTTGTTTTTCCTTCCCGTGCAGTAACTCAGGGTTCATACATCTCGCATGGTCAAGAGTCCATTTGGAGAAGGGTCCATTTTCTCTCGGAACTGTTGTTGGGCTGTGAAAACTTCAGCTGAACCCTCCAAAGACAGGACCTGTTCTCCAATGATTAAAATCGAGTTCCCGGCCTAAGCATATGGAGAAAGAATAACATTCGCAGGCTGTGGTGTGGGTTTTTCCACTCTGGCACCACAGAAGGACACCAGCTTCATTTTGTAATTAACCAGCATAAGCAGGAAAGGACTCAGGGCAGAGAAGCCTGAAGAGAGGGCTGTGAGCACAGCTGGGATAAAGGCATGCCTTGCCAAGTCATTCAAGAAATAGACTAAGATGAAGTGAGAGATCCAAAGTGGAGTGATCAGCAGCATTAATAAAATACTGAACTTGGCTCCTCGAAGGGTTTCGACTTCTGAATCATCGTCTCCAATCCAGATGTCACCGTATGTCATCTTCTTTCTCTCCGAAAGGAGGAAAAACATCCAGAGACAGACAAAGACTAAGACAGCTAAAGGCAGGATATCAATCAGAACTAAAAATATCTTCCCATAGTAAAACTCTACCTGCTTACTCCCAAAGCCCACTAGGCAATCCATGTAAATCCTGGCATTAGACGAGGGGTCTGTCTCATTTACTGCATGTGTGTATTCTGGTTTTCTAGTATAAATTAAAACTGGGATATACACTGCCACGCCAGCCCCCCAGAGTGCAGAAACCACCTTCAAGGAGTGCCTCTGTTGGTGCAGGTTTGGAGCCTCACTCAAGGGGTAGACGACTAGGTAGAGCTTCCGGTGGTAGAGCAACGCAAAGTGTAACGTGAACCAGATGGCCAGAGAAGTTGTCAGGGCGGCCGTGAAGTGCAGAACTTTGCAGCCAGCTGAATCCAACGTGAAGCCAGAAGAATAAACAATCTTCATGACATTCACCACCAAGTTTTTAAGAAGGTGGACAGACAGAAGACTGAAAATGAGAAGAAAAGATGTCTGTAGATGCCCCCTGGCACACTTCCTGGTGGAATAAAGTAAGCATGTGTTTCCAACAAAGCTTACCATGATGAGAATGGCACAGGTGACGACCTCCAGCAGGTCTGCAGAAGGCTTCATGGCGGACGCCGAATCAGGTAGCTCAGATACCCTTTTCTCTTCCGTTTAAGTCATTAGGCTTCTGGAAAACTTTTAAGAGGTCTTTAGTAAGAAGACCTGGTTGTTTGTTAAATCCAGTGTGTTGACAAAACCTTCCGGCTGGGAGCACCCTAACAGCGCGAAGAGGGTCTGTAACAGAATCTGCTGCTCCTGTGATGAGCTGCGGAAAACAGAACTGCTTCCCAAGAGGGTTCCGTGTTAGCATCTCCAGGGGGTAACTATGATGAGAAATTCTAGGTATCATTACTTAATTAAAAGTTCTCAGAAATGTATTTATAGTACTGTACTGTAGTTTCCTACAGACAGAATGATACACTGGGTTGTCGGAAAAGTCATGATGTATAGAAAAAAATGCATCATGACATTTCCGACAACCCAATCATTTTCAACAACTCTGGGGCGGGCAGGCAGAATTCAATTTATGACAGCGAAGGAAAATTAAACAAGTAGGGGGTATCTGAGTAACAGTGAAGCTTTCAAAATTTAAAAAATGGCAAATTAAGAAAGAAGATAACAGGGGCCAGCAGGTGGCAAGGTGGTTAGGGCACTGGACTCCCACATGGCTGACAGAAGTTTGAGTCCCAGACCTGGCAGCTTGCTTTCTCAACCCCCTTTCCCTACCTCCTGCCTCACTCTGTCCCTCTCTGGTCAAATTAAAATAAACAGGTAAATAAATAAATAAATGAATAAACATAAAAATAAAATAAAGGTAATAACATGACAGATTTGTGTAAATACAGAGGCTTTCTAGTTTCTTTACCATCTTGGCGAAGCAAGAATACTATTATGTATTCTAACCTCTCGTGGGGTTATTAGGAATGTAAAAGACGGCCACAGAAAATATGTGTGAAGAAAGCTGGGAAGGCAGCAGAGAGTGGAAAGGGGAGAGGAAGAGGGGAAGGAGGGAGGGAAAAGGGAAGGGACAAGTCCGGAAGAAAGAGCACACTTTCATAAACGTGCGTTATTCCCGTGCCCAGTCTCTCAACTACTGGTTACAGAAACTTTCCAGGAACAGGAAGTAACGAGGGTGACCTTCCTCCTGCAGCACAAGAGGCTAGGAAAAGATTTTTCTTCCTAAGTATACTGGAGAGTACAGAGCAAGGACAGAAAGATGGCACTGAATTACACTGCTCGGGACGAGCAGGCGGCATAACAGTTATGTTGCTGAACTCTCATGTAGTCAACTGTGGTTCAAGTCCCAGACCCAGTAGCTTAAAACTTACACGGGGCACGTGTGCATGCGAGCCCAAAATCCTGAGAGGAGAATGGAGGAAAAGGGATTGTGGTGTGGCCATTCGCCCTGGGGGAAGGGGAGGGGTGATTTCTCTCTTTCTGTCCTTCTATCTCTCTGTCTCTCCAGTGAGTGCACGTGCCCTATAGCAAAGAAAAAAAAAAAGAAAAAGAAAAAGAAAGAAAGAAAAATACATTACTCAAGTAATCTGGCATTAACTCACTTTCTGAATGAATCTTGGTTGCCAAGTATACCAGAATAATCTACTACTTTCCTTCTACTGTACTGGCTTGCAAATTTTCCTGTCAGTGTCCTACCCTTTACTGTCAAACGTGCTGGAGCTGAGTCATTGGAAAGGAGCCAGGGTCACCGCCTGAACAGTGGCACACCTCCCTTCCCAACTCTACAGTCAGTGACTGCGGGGTGAGAGCTCACGGTTGCCCGTGGCGGGAATATATCTACATCATGAAAATTGGGAAATGCCACAGATCACAGCTTTGGGGAGGATACCCATTTTACACGCACCACTTTGGCCTGACTAAAAAATACAGATTCGAAGTGACAATCAGCTACTGTTTTACTGACGTGAAGATCAGGTCACTATTCGGTATCTGGCAGCCCTTCCAGGGAGAGTATGAAAAACTGCTAGTGCCGCATGTGGTAAGAGGTTTCTGACAACTAAGCAGGTGAGTGAACCAGCCCTGAACCACTCCTGGGGAGGAGGAGGGAGGATGGGGAGCTGCCACTTCCTGTTAGCTCCTGCACCCTGAATCAGCTGTGAGGATGGCTGGCCAACTGGAGTCCCCGCACCACATTCTTCTTCCCCAAGAGACAGCCACGATCTCAGTGTCAATCACAATCACTCAGTAGGCACCCTGCATTTCTGACCACCACGATGGTGGTGGTGATGACAATCGTGATAATAAACAGAAATAACAATGGTTATGCTAATATTGGCTGCCATTTATTTAACATCACCTTGAGTCAGACACTGTATTGGTATTTTGCTTTACAAATTTAATTGGATTTTATCTTTAAGATTCTCACTTCACTGATGAGGAAAATGAAGACCAGAGAGTAAAACGAATTGCCTAAAGCTACTGACTAATGTGACAGGAATCAAAGCCAAGTATGACTGATTTAAAAGTCATTGGTTCTTGGGGTCAGCAGGAAGCATGGCGGTTAAGGTGCTAGACTCCCACATGGTCAAACATGGTTCTAGTCCCAGATCTGGAGGCTTGAAAATCATACCACATGCATGCCCAAAATTCCAAGAGGGAATGGAGAAGGGGTTGTGGCAGGGTCATCCCTCCAGTGCTGATTTCTCACTTTCCCTCTCACTGTCTCTCTCTCTCTCTCTCTCTAGCAAGTGCACACATCTTATGGCAAAAACCATAATAATAAGTAAGTAAAATCTATTAAAAAATAAGTAAATCAGTGGCTCTTAGTTACGGCCTCTCACACATGCTGTCAGGCTGACTTTCCCGTTACTCTCCTGCTCCCCATGATGATCTACGGTTTGTACCTAACATATAGATCCTCTAACACATCCCTTGTGAGAAGCGTTTCCTTGAGTTTGTAAGACATGGTCATACAGATCGTAACATGGCATTTAGTTTTCCCCTTCTTTTTCAATGGTAATAATAAACACAGGTGTGGGAACCAGCAGTTAGTGTAGTGGCTATGTCACTGGACTCCCACGTAGTTGACCGCGGTTTGCGTCCTGGACCCGGTGGCTTAAAACTCACACCGGGCGCGTGTGCATGCGTGCCCAAGATCCCGAGAGGAGAATGGAGGAGAAGGGATTGCGGCATGACCATCCCCCCTGGGGGGTGATTTCTCGCTTTCTGTCTCTAATGTCTCTCTCTGTCTGGCTGGTGAGCGCACGCGCCCTATAGCGAAAATCTCTCTCTTAAAAAAAAAAATAATAATAAACACAGGTGCTTACACTTCTGCACGTCATAAAGATCTCCCAGCATTTTGCACCAATTCAAAGTGCCGTACTCGAAATGGAGAAAAGGCAGTTTCTCGCAGTTCTTCCGAGACACAAATGCAGTAAATTCACAGAGCGACAATGACAGACCCTGACAGCAGGCGATGTACAGTCTGCTCCGAGATGTGATTTTGGGATAATGCATGAAGAAACTGTCCGTGTGATGCTATTTCTCAAATATGCCCAAATAATAACAATTTATAGCAAATAATACTTGACTTTTCACATATATTATATGAGACCTAATTATTTTAGCTTCCCCTGCAACCCCCCACCAAAGGGGGAGAAAAAAAAGAACCAAAAACCAACTCCACCACTTTTTTTTTTAGAGGTTTTTGCTATAGGGCACGTGCGCTCACCAGACAGACAGAGAGAGACAGAGAGACAGAAAGTGAGAAATCACCCCCTGGGGGGATGGCCACGCTGCAATCCCTTCTCCTCCATTCTCCTCTTGGGATCTTGGGCATGCGTGCACACGTGCCCAGTGTAAGTTTAAGCCAATGGGTCTGGGACTCGAACCGCGGTCAACTACATGGGAGTTCAGTGACACAGCCATTATGCCAATTGCTGGTCCCTCCACCACATTTTCAAAGGATTAGCAACAGGCCATATGTTCCTTTGCATTATAGGAAAGGTACCAAAACAACATGCCCTTGTTCCCTTCAGGGTTTTCTCTGTGCTGGAGAAACAACACGCAGTAGAATACAAGGGGAAGAAACAGATTTTGGTGACTATTTCCTTGACTGATGAATAATACTTTCCTTTGCTAACAATGAGACAGGAGAAGACGCCTCCCTGAGAGCACTCCACCCACTGCTTCCTACTGCAAGGACCTAGCACATGCCCAGCCTGACCAAACTCTAAGGACGGCACGTAGGCGTGTAAGTCACTGTCCCTGCCTTCTAGAGGCTTGTGGTCTAATCTTTAAGAATATGCTGACTGTGGCCAGCAGGCGGCATAGTAGTTAAGGCACTGGACTCCCACATAGCCAACCGTGGCTCAAGTCCAGGACCTGGCAGCTTGAAATTCACGCTGAGTATGTGTGCGTGCATGCCCAAAGTGTCAAGAGAATGGAGGAGAAGGGATTGTGTTGTGACCATCTTCCCTGTGATTTCTCACTTTCAGAGTGTCTGTCTCTCTGGCAAGTGTCCTATAGCAAAAAGTTCTCTTAAAAAAAAAGAATATGGGGGCCAGCAGGTGGTGTGGTGGTGAGGGCACTGGACTCCCACATGGCTGACCACGGTTCAAGTCCCAGACTTGGTGACTTTCTTTCTTTTTTTTTTTTTTTTGAGAGATTTTTTTTGTTTGTTTGTTTGTTTGTTTGTTTGTTATTTTGCTATAGGGTGCGTGCGCTTGCCACAAAGACAGAGAGAGACAGAGAGACAGAGAGTGAGAAATCACCCCCCAAGGGGACGGCCACGCCGTAATCCCCACTCCTCCATTCTCCTCTCGGGATCTTGGGCACGCACGCACACGTGCCCGGCATGAGTTTAAGCCACCAGGTCTGGGACTCGAACTGCAGTCGACTACATGGGAGTTCAGTGACATAGCTGTAATGTTAACTGCTGGTCCCAGTGGCTTGCTTTCTCATCTTCTCTCTTTCTCTCTCTCTCTCTCTCTCACTCTGTCCCTCTCTGGTCAAAATTACAAATAAAGTAAATAAATAAAGTTAAAATAATTATTAAAAAAAGAATATGCTAACCAGTGTTTTATATATATATATATATATATATATATATATATATATATATATAAAATTTATGTATATTATAAATGTGATATTTTCTTTAATAAATTATTTATTAATAATCAAGAATTAATAACTTAATACAAAAAAATTGCATGATCATGAATACAAGAAAGAACTGTTCAAACAGGAGAGAGATCCATGTGGGCAGTACTTTTTTCTGTTGTTGTTTTCTTTTTTTTTTTTTTAGAATATTTTAAACTTCATTTTATTCATTTATTTATTTTAATTTGACCAGAGAGGGACAGAGTGAGAGAGAACAAGAGAGAGGGAAAGTGAGAAAGCAAGCTGCCAGTTCCAGGACTTGAACCATGGTCAGCCATGTGGGAGTCCAATGCCCTTAACCACCACGCCACCTGCTGGCCCCCAGGTGTACTATTTTTCATCTCTAATTCACAGAAAAGGAAACCGAAGCTTGCAGTGAAGCCCCGTTTCCTAGCTAGGACCACGAAGAGGGGACACTGAACCCCAGGCCTCCCTCTTTCCACAGCTCTTTCTGAAAGGGAGCAGAGCAGACTGTGCACAGCCTCGGCGGAACCGGATGCCAACCTCAGGGCCCTGAGAGCCACCCTGAGTCCATTTCTCAGAGACTTCTATGGCTTGGAGCCAGGTGGGCCCAGGAGCCACACTGCATCCTTCGCCAAGGAAGAGAACTGAGATGTGGACTCTTCAAGAAGGATGAAAAAAATCTTCCTTTGAAGACCAAACGCGGGCTCTGCCAATCCAGCTTCACTGAGGTCATTTGAGAACGGAGGAGTTCAAAGGTTCCTATGGTTTCATTTACCTTGGCATAAGATTTAACGGCAAAAGAGCTAAGGGAAAACGTATACGGCCCAGGCTGTTTTCCAAATCGCAAACTGCGAAAAGTTATTTAGAATTAGTTTAACTCGCAATCACATATAAAGTGGGTCAGATGTAAATGCTTTCCATGTGGCTGACAGCAATCTAGGTTTCCTCAAATGCACATGTGTGTTCTAATATTAAAGATTTCACTGGAAAGCTCCAAGGGCCTTGGGTTCCTCTTGATTAGAGACTGCTGTTACTTTCCATGCGACGCTGGCTCAAACGGGGAGGATGACAGCCCACTGCCTTCACGGGGGCATCTTGCCCTCACTACTTACACAAACTTCACAGACTGAGGGGAAGCACTTACTCCTACACACCGAGGCTGGAATATAAATAAATGTCATCTAAGAGGGATGCCTGAAACCCAAGTCTAAGTTGGAAGCCATAGGAGGGCATTCATTTTTTAATGAAGATCAGTTTGGAGCACTGGGGAAGGTTAGCTTGCTTGCAAGCAGCACTGGTCTAACCACGTAGGATAATTCACTAACAGAAAGGGGCTGCTGGAAATGAGTTGGTTCACAGCCAGGAGAGAACTGACATTTGCATTTTCTATATAGAACAAAATGGAAGGGATTACCAAACCTTTTATCCGCAATCAATGGCTGCCTTAGGTTATTTTCTGTCTCTCCAAGGCAGTGATGTTTGTGACCAGCCAGGTAGTACTAAAAACCCCTAACCCCAGATTGGAAGTGAGTGGAGAGGAACTTCAGGGGAGCTAGGGCCAGAGCAATTAAACGGTAATTGCCTTTTAGATAGCCTAATGTTGCTAATTACATGACTGCTACGTGCTGGGGAATGTGGATAAGCGCTCGGGGCCACTCTGGTGGGAGAAGGGAGAGAAGACTGATTAAACCTGGCACTGAGCTGGAGCCTTCCCATTCATTATCTCTTGAAATCCTTGCAGCAACTCCAGGAGGAATTATTCGATTCGATAAGGCTGAGTCACTTGCTCGGTTAGTTCCAGGTGGTGTGTGACTGAGTCCAGATCCCAGCACGGCGGTGTGGCTCCAGGAGCAGTGGGTCAACAGGTCCTCAAGGACAAATGGGAAGACATTTGTGACTTCTGGACAGGGTGGGTTCCAACACTGGGAGGAACCTGGTAGCACAGGAAGAGGAAAGGGTCTGAGAACTAAGCCATGAGCGAAAAGTCTGCACGTGTGAGGTCCCCCGAGGTACCTTTCCGTGTGGAAAGGAAGAGCCCCAGATAGGAAAGCTTTGTTCGCGGCAACCAAGGACGGCTCGTGTCAGATCCAGGAGGCTGGGAAGGGAGCAGTCTCTCGTGGAAGATGGCTGACTCCTCCATGTTGAAGGAAGCCTCTTGCTACCTCAAACCCCGGAGCCAGGGGAGAGGCCCCCACACCTCTGGGGTAGGAAGGCCTGGTGACCCAGGAAGCAAGTGGAAGGAGCAGGGCCTCTGTACCTGACCCTGTCTGGGCCTACCTATCAGAATGACAGCCTGTTAAAGATGACGCCAGGACTCCGCAGCCTGAAGACCCAGGTTAAATCACGTATGAACTGTGGAAGGTTCGGCACCTGCTGTGTGTCTGTGTTTCCTAGTAAAGAGTTCTTCAACAACAATGAAGTACATCTAGGTGTGTGTGAGTGTGTGCGTGTGTGTGTATGTGTGTGTACACTTGTATTTATACAGGGGAGTGTCTTCAAAAAGTTCATGGAAAATGCATTAAAAAAAGGCATGAATTTCAAAAATTTTCTGCACCAAAATAAACTCATACTTTATTTAATTAATTGATTTTTTTACAAAAGGTTTTTGCCACAGGATACATGTGCTTACAAGAGAGACAGACAGGGAGAGGGAAAGTGAGAAATGATCCCCCCAGGGGTGATGATCACGCTGCAATCCCTTTTCCTCCATACTCCTCCTGGGATTTTGGGTACACAACACACACGCGCCTGGTGTGATTTTCAAGCTGCCAGGTCCAGGATTTGAACCACAGTCAGCCAGCATCTTAACCACCATGCCACCTTCCACCCCCTAAACTCATCATTTAATTTCATTTTTTTAAAGAATTATTTATTTTATTTTTTATTATCATTTTTCAGTTTGGCCAGAGTGAGACAGAGAGAAGGAGAGAGAAAGTGAGAATGCAAGTCACCAAGTCCAGGACTTGAACCATGGTCTACCCTGTGGGAATCCAGTGCCTCAACCTCACCGCCACCTGCCAGCCCCCCTTAATTTCATTTTTTTCCGTGAACTTTTTGAAGTGGGGACAGTTGGGCTCAGTTCTCCCAAGCCGCTCCAGGTCCGACTCCAGTCCTGAGCCCCTGGGTCTCTGACTTACCTTAGCTCTGATGACTACACTCTGGTTGTATGAACTTACCACACACCCTCATCTCACCACCCAGAAACAAAACCCACCCCAGTCCATCCCATCTCCCCGCCCCTCATCCACACCACTGCCCCTCTCTCTGCCTTAACCCAGCAGATACTGTGACATCAGGAAAGTCATGATGCATTTTTGCATAGAACAATACATCAAGATTTTCCCAACCTCCTAATAGTTCTACTGTCTTTTTCTCTGATAATGATCTATTGATAGAACTAGATCGGCTCCCCGCACGGAGCCAACCACACCTGCACTCATCTAACACTTCCTCCTTCCTAATGTTTTTCTCTCGCTCCCTGTGAGCAAACGTCTTGGTCTGCTTTTCTTCTCACTAACTACTGTCGCCTACGCGAGGAGATTCCTTCTGCTCCTGGATAGTACTACTTGTCCCATGGGCTTCCCAGCTCAACCTGAACCTGACGTGGCAACCCCACCGCCCTCCGCTCGGCTGAGGCTGGGAACGCAGAGATCACCCCTGCCTTCTCTCCCTCACCAGCACATCCAATCCCCCTTCCAATCAGATTTTTACCCTCCCATCCTTCTTACCATTTTCTTGCTGCTGCTTCTCCTTGTTTCTTGGTTGAATGAATTTGAGAAAGACAAGACTAACAGCAATTAGTACATTTTTAAAAAGAACTATGTAATTTTATGTATGCATTCATTTATTTTAATTTAACCAGAGAGAGATACACAAAGACAAAGAGAGGGAAAGTGAGAAAGCAAGCCACCAGGTCTGGGACTTGAACCATGATTGGCCATGTGGGAGTGTCCAGTGTCTTAACTACCATATCACCTGTTGGTCCCTAACAATTAGTAAATTTTTGCTTTCTCAAAATCATTCTCTGTGTCTACACAACTGTCGGCATGACCTAAAATATAAAGATGGCCCTGCCACTCTACTGAACACCGCTCGGTGTCTTCCCACTGCCTGCGGGGCAGATGGCCAGGTCCCCAAAAGTCACCCGGAGCCATCTATGTCGGGCACGTGCCTGCCTGCTCTTCAGCTCTTACTGATCTCTAACTCTCCCTGGAATCTTCAACAACACAGACTGAAGTTCGGTACCCACTTCGTGCTGTGTCTTGTCCCGGCGTTTTGGCCTTTGCTGATGCTTTGCATATGGCCTCCTCCTCTCACGAGTATGCCAAACCATGCGGCCCCCAGACTCTGGCTCTGCACTTGCTAATGGGTGGTGCAGTCTTTTGCCTGTTTACTCTGAGATTCATTCTCTCAGGAGACTGAATTTCCTAAACTTCTTTGCCTACTGGCAGATTCAGACAGAAGAATGGAGGGCATGGAGATTAGTGTTTCTCTCTCTCTCTGTCTCACTCACACACACACACACACACACAACCACAGGCAGTTTTTTTCTGGATGCCATCAGCTCCTATAAGGCGCCTGCAGCATCATTCCAGTTTTGCCAAAGGCCGAAACTGCAGGTGATAACAGATCTCTCTCCTTTGTCTTTTCAGCCCCTGAGGTGGTAGTGGCTTTCCTCCTTTGTTAATTCAAGATTGCATCATCTTGCTTAGTTTAGACTTTTAGCACTAAATAACTGTCTATTTTCATTCCCTCTATTTGAAATATCTAGAGTGGTTTCTGGTTATTCTAATTTTTTTTCCTGTTTATAATGACTTATTTAGTTACCTTTTAAATTTATTATTTTTTAATTATTTCTGTCTTTTTCTTTTTTTGAGAGTGATTTTTTTGCCATAGGGTGTGTGCACTCAGTGGAGAGACAGATACAGAGAGACAAAAAGCGAGAAATCATCCCCCCCCCCCCCAGAGGGGGATGGCCACACCACAATCCCTTCTCCAGTCTCCTCTTGGGATCTTAGGCATGCACACACAAACACCCAGTGTGAGTTTTAAGCCACTGGGCCTGAGACTCAAACTACAACTGTGTGGGAGTCCAGTGACGTAACCATTACTATCTGCTGGTCTCTATGATTTCTTATTTGCATTTAATTGTTATATATCTCTATAGAACATAATACGGTTTCTCAAAGTATGCAAGCAGTACTTCACAGTCAAATGAAGGCTATTACCATATACATTATTTTCAACAGATAACTTTACATTCTTATCATCTTTAGATATTTCTTCCTTGAGCCTACCATATACTATCCACCCCCCTCCCATATAGTTTCTGGTATTTACATTTGTCTTCCCCACTATTCTATTTTCAAATCTTTCCATTTCTTCCACAGAGTGCAGATATTGGATAAATATTGAGCAGGGATTTACAGTGTTTGTCTTTCATACTCTGGCTTAGCATTAAATCTTCTATGTTCAGCCACTTTGTATCAAGTGATAGGATTTCAACGTTCCTTATGGCTGATTATTATTACATAGTGTACATGTGCCACATTTTTTCAATCCAATCATCAGTTCTTGGGCAATTAGGTTGTTTCCATGTCTTAGCAACTGTGAATAGTGTTGCAATAAACATGCAAACAGAAACCCTAAAAAGGCAAGAGTTAGATTTATTCTTTAATAACTCAGTTTAGGTGTTACTAAGGAAGCAATTTCTAAGGAAGTTTTTAAATTTACACCAGACTTCAAGTCTAGATTATCTACCTGCCTTTTCCACTGTACAAAATACCCAAGCAAACGGCATTCAATGTATTTTCCGTAACTTAGTACATTATCTGTTCTCACATCTCCATCCCTCAGGAGTAGCTCCCTTGTCTTGTTCACCAGAACCCACAGAGTTCAGCACAGAGTTTGGCATAAGAAAGGCTCCCAAGAAGTTGTTAAATGGTTGAAACAGTATTAATGAATTAAACCCAACAGGGATATTTCCATAAGAAGCCAACTGGGGCTTCAGAAGGTAACCTACATTTCCTATACTAACACAATAATAATAATGATGATAATAAAAGTCTTACCATAAAACAAATCATGGTGTAATATTTTAGAATAAAAATAAGATATACTGTATTTTGGGAAAAGAAGTGTTATAAAACTAGCCACAATTCCAATAGATTTAGGGTGCATGGTCTCAAAGAGTCTAGGGAAAGGAAGAAGAAATGAACATGAATTTCACAACAGTAGATAAGCCAGATGAGACTGACCAAGAGCCAGGAGTGGGCAAGAAAGTAGGCATGCAGCCAAAGGGAAGAAAAACCACCACTATAAAGGAAATTATGTTGCCCCAGGTCCAAGGGTGAAGAGGGTACCTCACGGGGAAGGGCTGTGGATTGAGACAGCACAGACAAATAAAAGTGGAGTTCAGGAGGACCCACATCTCTGCTGAAGAGCACTGAGCCCCCGGTCTGTGCTCATTCTTTTATAGGGGAAGCAAAGTCACTTGCTTCAGCTGTGGAGCACCTCATGGTTCTAAACAAGCCTCTCCTGGCCTTCCCTGGCTCATATTCAGGATTCTTCTATCTGTAAAGTCCAACAGTAGATTATGTCTTTGTTTAGAACTTTTGCATGCCCTGCAGCGATCGCGCAAATACTGTATCTACTTTTTTTTTTTCTTTTTGGAGAGATTTTCGCTATAGGGCACGTGCGCACACCAGACAGACAGACAGAGACATAGAGACAGAAAGTGAGAAATCACCCCCCCCCAGGGGGGATGGTCACGCCGCAATCCCTTCTCCTCCATTCTCCTCTTGGGATCTTGGGCATGCACGCACACGCACCTGGCGTGAGTTTTAAGCCACCGGGTCCGGGACGTGAACCGCGTGAGTTTTAAGCCACCGGGTCCAGGACGCGAACTGCGGTTGACTATGTGGGAGTCCAGCGACATAGCCATTACGCTAACTGCTGGTTCCCAAAGACTGTATCTACTTTAAGGCACTCCCTGCTTTCTCTCTTTCTCTCTCTTTCTTCCTTTCTTCCTCTCTATTTCTTCCTCCCTTCCTTCTTTTTTTTTTTTAAATTTTTTTTAGATTTTTTGCCATAGGTGCATGAGCTCGCCAGAGAGAAACAGAGAGGGGAAAAGTAAAAAACTCAAGCCCCAGGCAAGGATGGTCATGCCACAATCCCCTATCCTCCACTCTTCTCTTGGCATGGAAACACACGCACCCAGCATGATCCCCAAGCCGCCAGGTCCAGGATTCGAACCATGGTCGACCATGTGGAAGTCCAGCACCTTAACCAGCATACCACCTGCTTGTCCCTGAAATTCATTTTATTTTCAAACTCTTATCTTACCCAAATGTCTAATACATGTCTGTTTTTATTGGTATTCTCTTCTGTGCTTCTTTTCATTGCAAAAAGCCACTGAACATTACTACTTCGAAAAGTATGTAGCATAATTATATTAGTTTTCAAATGAGGAAAAAAGAGGGGCCCAGTGACTTGCTTAAGGACCCACAGTTCTCAACGGCACAGCTGGAGAGAAGACAGAGGTCTCCTGAGTTATTCTGCCCAGTATACGTGTGTGTGTGTGTGTGTGTGTGTGTGTCTGTGTAGTGGAGGTGGGTTTGGACATTTTAATAACTTTTGTTATAAATAATGTCAGCTATATGGCAAAATACAATATTGTAAAAAATGCATGTAGGTCTCACACAGGTTCATCAGTTAATAAATCTTGGTCAATCTTATTTACTCTAAATCCCCACAAACTCCCTTCTACTCACAGGTTACTCTGAAGCTAATCCTAAACATCACTTCAATTAAAAAAATATTCACTTAGGAAGGACCAGCAGATGGCATAATGATTATACTGCTAGACTCCTACGTAGTCGATCACGCGGTTTGAGCCCCGTACCCCGCAGCTTAAAACTCATGCCGGGTGCATGTGCATGCATGCCCAAGATCCCAAGAGGAGAATGGAGGAGAAGGGATTGCAGCGTGGCCATCCTCACTGGGATCCCTATCCTCACTTTCTGTCTCTCTATCTCTCCAGCAAGTGCACACACGCTCTACAGCAAAAACCCCTCTAAAAATATACATATATATAAATATATGTATATATTTAAATATGTATCTCTAAAACAGGTAAGTACTTTAAAAATATAAGCACAATAACATTATCACATCTAGAAAAAATTATGGGCCAATTGGTGGCATGGTGATTAAGGCAGCTGGATTCCATGTGACTGCAGTTTTGAGTCCTGAACCCAAAGGCTTGGAACACAGACTCCAGGCATGTGTACGTGAGTGCCCAAAATCCTGAAAGGAGGAAGAAATGGAGATGGGATTGCAGAGTGGCCGTCCTTCAATGGAGAGTGGTGTGCTTTCTCACTTCACCCTCCCAGCATTTTTTTAATTAGTTAGAAAATTACAGCAATTTTCTAACTGCTATAAGAATTTATGTATGTATGTATGTATGTATGTATGTTTTTGAGAGGTTTTTGCTATAGGGAGCGTGTGTTCACCTGAAAGACAGAGAGACAGAAAGCGAGAAATCACCCCCCGGGGGGATGGCCACGCTGCAATCCCTTCTCCTCCATTCTCCTCTCGGGATCTTGGGCACACACGCATATGCGCCCAGCGTGAGTTTAAGCCACCGATTCTAGGACTCGAACCTGGGTTGACTACATGGGAGTCCAGCAACATAGGCATTATGCTAACTGCTGGTCCCTATTTTCATTATATTAAAGATGCAGTGATAAAACAATATATTTGTCTTGGAAACAATTTTTCAAATATTCGTCTGAAGTCTCCCATCTATGTCAAACACCCAAACAATAAAACGTTGAATGTGAACACTTATTTTTTCAGATGTATTATATGTGATGTCTTTAAGAAATTTCCCCGTGTCAAATCATATTGACATCAATCAAGTGATGTTCTTTAACTCCTCACCAGTTTCCAGCACTTTTCTAAGTACTGCAGAAAATAGAGATTGCTCTGTTTTCCTACTTATCCTCAGTATCTCACTCGTTTGGGGTCTTCAGAGTCAACACCCGTGCTTACTTCCTGTCCCACACCCACTCCCTTCTCCTAGGCTTCCCTTCCCCAGGTGAGCTACGCCAAGGAAGCCAGTCTCAACCACCAGAACCCTGGCCAGTCCCAGCGCCTCCAGAGATGGAGCTCTGCGGCTTCCAGACCGAGTCCCTTCTGGGGAGCCATGCCACCTGGGAGAACGTCACAGGTAGGTGATGCCCGGAGGTACTGTCATCGAGTACAACCAAGTCAGTAAGAAGACCAGCAGGAGCCGTGGTAGCTGGGAACTCAGTTTAATGTTTTCAGCATAGATTCTTTCCCTTGATCATACCATTTGCCGGTGGCTCAAACGTTTATCAAACTCCACCCCACAATGAGCAGCTAGGGGTGCATACGTTGTGCACCATTTAATTCCTTGGCAGGTGTCGTTAACACTGTAGCATCTACCGGGAGGACACTGCCGAGAGCACAGGATGTGGTTCATGCTCCGTTCAGCCTCAGCTTCCCTCGTCAAACTCCACCTGTGTCCGGCGTTCACGCTGCTCTTGTTATCTAGTGAGACGTCGGCATTCCCAGTGCCCTCCTCCTCCTGCGGATCCGACTCTGCACTGGTACCTGATGCACATTCCTGGGCGGTCTCTGACTTCACATTCCACTTCTTCTGATAAGCTTCAAATGTTCTCTGTTCCAGTCTGCTACAATTCCTCTTCAAGTCAATACTAAGGTTCCTCTGCAGAGCTCGGAGTTTCACAGATGAAAAATGGCTGTCCGTTTTTCTTCTACTTGTTCTATTCCTGAGGTCAGAAAACACTGGAATTCCTAAGTCTCCAAGGGACTCCCTGTGGTGAGCTAAACTGACGATCTGATCTTTTATTCCCTGTACATCAAGGGCCGACGACACCCATGTTTATTGCACAGCTATGCCCGGTAGTTACTTTACTGCCCAAAGCTTACAGACAGTCATGACATGGGACCCTGTCCTCGTGCGTGCAACAGGCACGTGTTACCAGGGAGGCAGTGTGAAGATGAAGTAAGATAATACGGGCACACCCCAGAACAGTGACTGAAATAAAACAAGTACCAAATAGATGTCGTCGTTATTGCTTTTACTTTTATCCTTTGTATAGGCCGGCTATAAAACCATCACTGGTTAAATAGGCACAGTTATTCGATGGACCAGGTCAGTGGTGATTAAGAAACGAGGACTCTGGCTGGGATTTAGAACACTCACACCTAGCATCTCCCTTTTCTACTCTCCCCAAGCTGCATCCATTCTCAAACGGAGAAAATTATTCATTCTGGGGCCAGCAGTTGGCATAATAGCTATGTCGCTGAACTCCCATGTAGTTGACTGCAGTTCGAATCCCAGACCCGGTGGTTTAAACTCACGCCGGGTGCACATGTGTGCATGCCCAGGATCCTGAGAGGAGAATGGAGGAGAAGGGATTGCAGTGTGGCTATCCCCCCTGGGGGGTGGTTTCTCACTTTCTGTCTCTTTTTCTGGTGAGCGCACGCACCCTATAGCAAAAACGTCTCCAAAAAAAAGAAAGTTACTCATTCTTTCATAATCATTACTGGCCAGTTTTATGGAGAGTTATAAGTCGATGGTGCCAATTCAGGACATGAAAGATCTTTCTCCCTTTCCCGACGTCTAGTCTGTCTTAGAAACTAGTGGAATTGAAGCAGAGAATCAAACAATGCTGAGAGACAATGTGTTCAGAGAAGGCTGGGGACAGCGTGAGCAGACAGTGATGAAGACCATGCGGGGGCCCTGTAGGGCAGTGCTGTGGTCTTCAGCAGGGAATGACCGCTGTCCCACACAGGGAACCCTGGCTATCCCTCTTCCCACAAGTTCAAGGTTGCATGAAGATGTAAAAGTCATCACAACATGAAAATATTCATGAACTGGTTATTTTTTTCATGAAGAGATCCCATCAAGCTTCCCTGTGTGAAGAACTTCCTCTCTTTGGAACCTCACGGTGTCCTGGAGGCTTCAAACCCTCTGTGCAATGTGGACCCAGCACACGTGAGTTGGATATGAAACCCCTAAGCTTGCAGAGGGTCCGGGACCTCTTACAGCAGAGAAAGTGATCCTGGAGATCCTAAATACACCCAGGCCACTAGGAAAGCTGAAAGAGTTCATTTCAGAAAGATATCAACAAAGAGGATGATGCCATAGATCCTTCACAAGAGACTAATTTGACTATTACAGATAAAGAGAGGACTTTGGGTAAGTGGGTGAAGCCCAGGAACATTTTTGCAAACACAACTATCTCTTATTATGTACTATAAAGCCAAGCACAAAGTGATGTCATGTAATGTAAGCGTGTAATTTTGTTGCCAGACTCAATTACCAATTTATTCAAAAGATGTAATCTGAATTTCATTAAATATAGGCATTAATGGACTTATTTTCATAATTTTTCAGGATGAATCTTTTTTTTTTTAAGAGATTTTTGCTATAGGGTGCATGTGCTCACTGGAGAGACAGACAGAAAGTGAGAATTCACTCCCCCAGGAGGGATGGCCACGCCCCAATCCCTTCTCCTCCATTCTCCTTTCAGGATCTTGGGCACACAAGCCCAGTGTGAGTTTTAAGACACGGGGTCAGGGATTTGAATTGTGGTCGACTCCATGGAAATCCAGTGAAGTAACCAATACAACATTTGCTGGTCCCCAGGACATTTCTTAATTAGATAATATATTGGGTCATTGGGAAAGTCACCATGTATTTTTGCATAGAAAAATATGTCGTAACTTTTCCAATGACCCAATACATCCAGTTTTTAGAGACTTTACTTTTTAAGTGGTCTTTGTTTCCCTCTCCTGATTACCCAGATGAAGACCTCTGGCATGTACGGTAATGCTTTTTCTCATGGAGTACACCTAGAGAAATCTCACAGAAACATGACAATATGAACTTTAAGTGCAAAGTAAATGGAATCCGAAGAACCAGAGTTCTGGGGCCAGCAGGTGGCGTGAGGGTTAAGGCCCTGGATCTCACATGGCCCAGCCTGAGGTCTAAGTCCCAGACCTGGCATCCTGAAACACTCCAGGCACATGTGCGTGTGTGCCCAAAATCCCGGGAGGAGAATGGAAGAAAAGAGATTACGGCATGGTCATCCCCCAGAGGGGTGATTTCTCACTTTCCCTCTCTCTGTCTCTCTCCAGCAAGTGCACGGACTCTATGACAAAATCTAAAAATAAATAAACTGTTTAAAAAAATAAGAGAAAGAAACAAAAACCAGAGTTCTCCTTTACTCCAAGAAGAGTTCCAGCTAAGAAATGTTATGAAACTAAAGAGATGGACTTGCTTTTTGTTCTTCTAAATATCCTAAATAAATTATGAAGAAATATATTCTGCACTTTAATGGTGAATATATACACGTTTGTAAGATCTTAATAGAAATTACAGTTTAAGAGTGACCTTATTCATTAGATATTCCTCTCTCCCATAGTAAAATAAGTATGTTTAAAAAAAAAAGGTGACGAGCAGGGATGAGAGGGTGCTGAAAATGACTCCCCCGGGTGACAACAGAGACAGAGAACATCTGGGGAGAGGGTCCAACGGCAGGACTCCACTCACTAACCAAGCCCAGGGGCACAAAGTGTGGAAAAGAGTCTGCTGGGGGTGGACTAAAAGACTCGGGGTACTGGGAACGGCCAGGCTGGAGGGCCGGGGGCAGCAGCCCACGTGGGGACAGGCATGACTGCTTCCGGCCCCCGGTTCACACTCGGTCTCCGAGAGCCCACCCCATCTCCGTCTCCCTCCACACACACCAGAGGCATCTTTCCAGTGCGAGGCCCCAGTCCAGCAAAGGAGGGTGAGCACTGGACCCAGAAGCCTTTGCAGTGGCCCTGGCCTATGGAGTCCTGGGGTACGTGTGGGGCTCCTGGCCCTCTGGGGACTCCATGACCCCTTCGCTCCTCTCTCCTCGTCCATTCGTTGCCCCAAAACATTAGTCCTTGAACAATTAAACCAACCACTTGCTCCTGATTCCCCTAGCCTTGCTTTCTTTTTCTTTTCTTTTCTTTTTTTGGAGAGGTTTTTGCTATAGGCGCGTGCGCTCGCCAGAAAGACAGAGACAGACAGAGAGACAGAAAGCGCAATCCCTTCTCCTCCATTCTCCTCTCGGGATCTTGGGCGGGCACGCACGCACACGCGCCCGGCATAAGTTTAAGCCACCGGGTCTGGGACTCGAACTGCAGTCGACTACATGAGAGTCCAGCAACATAGCCATTACGCTAACTGCTGGTCCCTCCCAGCCTTGCTTTTGAACAACTACCACGTGCCAAGTTTACCTGCCTAACTTCTAGAACTGACAGCTCTGCCGAACGATGCAATCACGCCCACTACAGAGAGGAGAAAACGGAGACCCAGGCTGAGGGATATTCATTAACTCACACAGCGAGTAACTGGGGAAGAAAGGTTATGATTCAGAACGAACGAGGCCAAAAACCTTCCACCTCCGGCTGTAAGACAGGATCCGGGGTGCGAGACGCTGGAGCGGGTGGGAGCCAGCAGGCTTCTGTTCGGTTACCAGGTACCAGGACAGCTCTCTGCATCACCGGCTGTCGCGAGAGAGAAACTGTGGCTTCTCAGGCGGACTGTGCAGCCTGTCTGGAAGATAGTCCGCAGCTCGGACGTGATTCCAGGCATTCTGTTCAACTGACGCTGCTGGAAACATCTGAAGTGCTTTGGAAGCGCTTCCAAGCATTCCCGTGCATTTGCTTGTTGTGGGATAGTCTTTCAGGCAGAAAGGCTGGCCGTGTTACTCAACATTTAGGTCTCCGTGAGCCAAAGGCAATTCTGACATCAAACTCTCGACAAAATCCAAAAGAGAATGGTGGGAAAGTGGTTTCAGGTCCTTCCTAGGAGAAAGTTCTTCGTTTCTGCATGAAATAGCCTCCCCACAAGTGCAGACAATTAATCCTGATGCATGAAGGGGTCCCTTAAACCCAGCAGGGGGGCAGCAGAGGTGCAGAGGTTACGGTGAACTCCCACATAGTCCACGGTGATTCCAGTCCTGGACCTAGTGTGGTTTGAAAATCATGCTGGGCGTGTGTGTGTGTGTGTGCGCGCGCGCGCGCGCGCGTGCGCGTGCCCAAAATCCTGAGAGGAGAATGGAGGAGAAGGGACTGCAGTGTGGCCATCCCTCCCCCTCCCCCCCCAGGGGGGGGAGGCGATTTCCCACTTTCCTGTAAGGCAAAAACTTCTAAAACAAACAAACAAAGCAAAATCTGGCAGGTTCTCTGACTACCTATATTTGATACATGGGAATCCTTGTGCCCTGAGGGCCCCTCCTGAGATGCTTGAGGGCATTGTTATTTGTGACTAAGAACACACGTTAGAGAATAAGAACTCTGTCTCTAAGTCTATAGATTCTAGCTTGTCATCCAGAGTTTAAAGACATGTGGGGTCACTAGGTAGCATGGTGGTTAAGGCACTGGACTCCTACATGGCCGAGTGCAGTTCAAATCCCAGATGGGCTTGAAACGCATACTAGCTGTGTGTGCCTGTGTGCAAAATCCCAAAAGGCGAGTGGAGGAGAAAGGATTGTGCCATGGCAGTCTTCCTGGGGGGCTGATTTCGCTTTCCTACCACTGTCTCTGTCTCTCCAGGGAGTGTACATGCCCCATTGCAAAAATCTAAAAACAGTTTTAAAAATTTAAAAAGACATCGGGACCAGCAGTTAGCGTAATGGCTATGTCACTGGACTCCCACGTAGTTGACTGCTGTTCGTGTCCCAGACCCGGTGGCTTAAAACTCACGCCAGGCATGTGTGCGTGCGTGCCCAAGATCCCGAGAGGAGAATGGAGAAGGGATTGCAGCGTGGCCATCAACCCCGGGGGGGGTGATTTTTTGCTTTCTGTCTCTCTGTCTCTCTCTGTCTGTCGGGCGAGTGCACACCTCTTAAAAATAAAAAAATTTAAAAAGACATACTATGTTTTCTCTTGTTCAATAAAAATAAATTTAATACAACTTTCTAATAGCTATTACATTTCTCTCATAATGTCTCATTAAATAAGAGTGTTCACTAATTCGCTGAGCTTTTGTAGAAAGGTACAGTGGATCTTTTACCTATATCTGTTGACTTCAAAGTTTAAAATTAATGTCGTTACTCAGGCAGGAAGACATTACACATGAAACCTATCCAAAATTTAAATGTTTTCGCATTCATCTGATAGTCCAAATCTAATAAATTCCTAGACTCTAGACTTCAGAACATGATTTAGTAAATTATTCTGTGCTTAAATATTTCCTCTGTCTCAAAACAAAAATGATATAGTATTGTTTTTATACTATTCTTATTTGAAAATAATTTCTATATCTACTTTATGGAATGATTTCTTATCTAGACAACTGTATATGAAGAACTGTTCTTTAAAAACTTTATATGAAGTATAAAAGTTCGAGATCATTTGTGAAACATTAAATTATAAGAAACCATTAAAAAGTCAAGAATCGAACTTGTTTTTTATTCTGTGTGATTTGTTTCAGGGAAGACACAAATTCTCAGCCCTAGATTACCTTCTTTCTTATTACATATATTCTGAAGCTTCTCTGAGTTCAAAAGTTCATAGCAACAATTTATAAGGGTATTAGCTCTGAAGCGAGCCAGAGGGAAAGTGCTGCTTTTAATCAACACTCAGCCACAATCCTTATGCAGTGGCAGCCCCTGCCAGTTCCCTGTGATACAGGGGACTGCAAGCTCATGAGCTTTTGCAAAGTATGATTTTTCTTCACAAGGTAAACTCCAAAAAACAGCACAGGCACCACCCGCAGGCACAGACATCTCATATTTTCAACTTCTGAGAACTATAGCCGTAGTGAGTGTTAGGAAAAAAACCTGTGCATACATTGCCAATGGAGATAAAGAAAGGAAAATGGTTTGTCATGCTGCATAGAGATAGGAAAAAAAGTGGCTTTCTCTTGGATATCAGACAAGGACTTCATTTGAAGGATGGTGTCTAAGTGAGACTAAGAAGAGGTGAAAGAAAGATGGCACATTCAAAAGCATTGGAAGAGATTCCATTATAACGATTAAGTATTTTCCCCAATCCTCCCATATATACTAAGAAACGAATTTTACTTTAACCCTGAAACATAAGCTTACTTAGGAGTATGGAAGAACTGAAGATGAATATTCAAGTTATGAGGAAAATTCTGAAAAGCATCAGGCTCTTATTCATTCATCATCCCTTCATGCTTACGGAGCACTACACCAGCCATGGGCACTGGACATTCAGCAGTGAACTAGCCTGCGTGACTCTGCCCTTAGGGGACTCCTATTTTTTGCGGGGAGGAGGGAGGTTTCCAGAGAACAGTGCTCTCACCAGAGAGAGACAATGGGGGGAAAAGTAAGAAATCACCCCCCAAGGGGGGATGGTCATGCCACAGTCTCTTCTCCTCTATTCTCTTCTCTGGATTTTGGGTACACATGAACATGTGCCTGGCATGATTTTCAAGCCACCAGGTCTGAGACTTGAACTACAGTTGGCCATGCGGGAGTTCAGCACCTTAACCACCACACCACCTGTTGGCCCCTGGGACTCCTATTTCAATGTGGCACCATCAACAGGACTTTCTGGCTTACGGAAATGTTCTGCCTTGGTGTTGTCCAGGACCACTAGCCACAGATAGCTACTGAGCATTTGCAAGGTGGCTAGTACAACCAAGGAACTAAACTTTACATTTGATTTAATTTATTTACATTTAAATGTAATAGCCACATGTGGTTAGTGGCTACTGCACTGAACAGGACAATTCTAGTGAATTAATCAGATGACAAACAAGTAAACAAATAAGTAAAAATATTCGTGCTTGGATAAGTGCCATAGGAAACAAGAGTAGACTGGGGGAGAAGTTGGGTACTTTCAAGTACGGTGGGTCAAGAAATGTCTCTTTAAAGAGGTGACATCAGAATAGAGACCTAGGGAAGCAGCAGTTAGCGTAATGGCTATGTTGCTAGACTCCCACGTAGTCGACTGCAGTTCGCGTCCCGGACCCGGTGGCTCAAAAGTCACGCTGGGCGCGTGTGCGTGCGTGCCCAAGATCCCAAGAGGAGAATGGAGGAGAAGGGATTGCGGCGTGACCATCCACCCTGGGGGGTGATTTCTCACTTTCTGTCTCTATGTCTCTCTCTGTCTGTCTGGCGAGTGCACGCGCCCTATAGCGAAAAAACCTCTCCAAAAAAGAAAAAAAGAATAGAGACCTAGATGACAAACATACCAACCCATGCCAAAATGTAGGGTAGAGGATTTTAGGTAGAGGGCACTGCAAGGAAAGCCCTAAGGTGGGAGTGAATGCAGCAGAGAGACCCATCCAGAAGACCAGAGAGCAAGAGAACAGACGCCATCAGGAAACAAGGCAGAGATGGCAGGCGTGGAGCCTGCATGGACATGGGGCCCGAGGAGAAGCCTGGGATGTGCTCTGATGTACAGGGAAGCCAGAATGGTTTCCAGTCGTAGAGTATTGAGCTGATTTCTGTTTAATGAAGTCAGACAAGGAGGCAGGTGGAGACCAGACTGAAGAGAAGCAGCAGGCAGCTGAGAGGATACTGCATTATCTAGGCCTAATGCTCTGCAGCTTTGTCTAGAACGGGGTCCCCAGTCCCCGGACATGGGCCCGTGCTGGCCCACTGGGCCACACAGCATGGGGTGGAGGGCAGGGAGCAAGGCTGTGTCTGTGTTTGCAGCTGCTCCCCATCACTGCATTGCCACCTGGGCTCTGCCCCCTTGCTCAGTGGGGGTACTGGACGTCCATGGGAGTGCAAACCCTATTACTGTGTGACTTCCATTGTACTCTGCAATGAGTAGTGGTGGGAATGGGGTGCACGTGGATGTGGTGCACTTAGGTTATCCTGGGACAACCCTCGCCCTTACCCTCCGTGGAGGGACGATCTTCTACAAGGCTGGTCCTTGGAGTCGGGAAGGCTGGGAATCGCTTCTCCAGAGGAATACAAGCGGTCACTCAGAATGAAGTACAAAGGCAGAGCCAGCAGGCCCTGGTGATGGACAACATGTGGGGAGCATTGATGTGCATGCGTGGGAGAGAAAGGAGGAGCTGAGGATGGCCGGAAGGTTCACCGGAGCCTCTGACCAACACCACCACCACCAGACACATCTTGGACCCGAGATGCTCAAATTCCCAGAAGAGTAAAACAGGACAGCCCTTAAACATATATGTGAAAGGAGGTGAATGCGTGTGTGTGCGCGCGCGTGCGTGGTGTGACTATAAATAAAATGTCACCTAAAATGTACCTAGTTATTCCAATCTTATCAAAAAGAACTTTTTGGGGACCAGCAGTTAGCGTAATGGCTATGTCGCTGGACTCCCATGTAGTCGACTACAGTTCGAGTCCCGGACCCGGTGGCTTAAACTCATGCCGGACGCGTGTGCGTGCGTGCCCAAGATCCCGAGAGGAGGATGGAGGAGAAGGGATTGCGGCGTGGCCATGCCCCCTGGGGGTGATTTCTCACTTTCTGTCCCTCTATCTCTCTCTGTCTGTCTAGCAAGCGCACGCGCCCTATAGCAAAAACCTCTCCAATAAAAAAGAAAAAAAAAAAGAACTTTTGGCTTCAGGCATAGAAAATGAGTCATAATCTTTTAAAAAGCTAACTCTTGTAATGCTACATTGCTGCTAACTGCACCCCAGCCCAGCATTCAACACGATCTACTTACAGGTCTGTCTACATGGCACTCCCCTTCCAAAATGGTTATTCAAAGTTACCATCAAACGATACATTCATTATAGGACGTACCATCCTATCACAGAGACCACTTAACTCCTTCATTCCAAGTGTTCCCAAGTGTTCCATGCCAGAGTGGACGACCTACATCCTGACCTGGCCGTTGGTATGCAGAAAAGCCCGACGGGTCTTCAGACAGTGGTACACGGTGGGTACAGGCTCAGCCCACGTCCCACTCTACGGGAGAGCACAGCAGCTGGCTCATTGCGGGGAGCTCTGCCGGCACACCCTCCACGAGCCGTGGCCTGAGAGGGAGCCCGGAGACCGTCAGCACCTCTGCCACCCTCTTGGTCGATTTGGTTCCTATTTATTTCACAGTGTGGGGATCTTACGATGGTGGTTGCTTTTCTAGTGTTTCAAGAAACATCATTTTTCCCACAAAGTGGCCCTACCTCGCCTGATACTCAAAGGCGGAGCGATATTTCCAATGATAGAGGAAACATGGACAGCACTGGGTTGTGCAGGTTACTTAGTAGGCTTTCAAGGTCATTTTGATGAGACATAAATTGGCCTCATATAATGAGTCTACAAGTTCATCGTTAGCCTCATACGATGGAGGTTCTGGGGCCGGACGGTGGCATGGCGGTGACAGGGGACTCTGTGAGGCTGACCCACAGGGACGTTTCTGGGACCCAGCGGAAGCTCCCCTGAGTGTGAGTGTGATGGGCTTGAAGGAGCTCATGATCTGGGGCTGGCTGAGGCAGGGGTGGGTCTCTGCTTAGACTCTGTTGGGGGCGCGCGCTCTCTCTCTCTCATGGAAGTAGTAAATAAACTTAAAAAAAAAAAAGACAGGGATACATAATGTATCGTTATTGGCACAGAGCTGCTTCAACTTTACTCAGGAAAAAAAAAAACTGTAATTTGATTTTGCTTACTTTAATTTGAAAAAAAAAAACATGAAAATCAAGGTGTCTCAAAACATTTTTCTTTGGGAGATGGGAGTCATGCTCTATATAAAGGACATTAACACAAACAAAAGAGTACGCAAATTTCAAGGAGTATTATCTATCAAGCTTATTCTCTGAAAAAAATTTTTTAAATCAAAGCTAAATTTGTTATGTGTTTGTTTATATGCTCTGTTATGGAGTGACCATGAGGTAGGAGACAGGGACCCTAAGAATACAGTTAGGGTATAGGCCCACAATGGAATCACAAAATGAGTAAGATTGAAGATGGAGGCGCAGCAGCTCAGCAGCTCAGCTCCCACTGAACTGCTCATTCATAAGAAACAGCTTGAAGCCCTGACTCCCTGATTAACCTAGGCAGCATGACCTAAAGCAAATATGAGAATTATGGTGTTTTTTCCAAGCCCCACCACATTTCTAGGAGAAGATAAGATAATGGTCTTTTTGGCCCAAAGCTTTTAGACAGTGAGAGTCTCTTGATCTTCATACCCACTCCAAAATTAGGAAAAATAACCGGACCCATTTAGCATGTGATCCTCCCCCACACACACACACACACGTGGACATATACATAAGACCCTCCAGAGAACAAGCCCAGACAAAGCCCCTCCTAACCAAGAAAATTTCCCTTCCCCCGCTTCAGTTACTCTTCAGCAACCCGTTTTCTGGACCCCCTTTCCTGCCTGCTTGGGGGTTAGTCTCTCACTCAATAAACTATGCTTTGCTATCCCTTCTCTTTGTCAGTGTCTCTAATTCTTCACGAGCACGACTCAAAGAATCAAACTCGCTGCTGTTTCTGTTCTGAGTATTGGGCCCAGGCACCCCCAACTTCCTGTGTCAACAGGAAAGTCATTGCATGGAATTTGCTTTCCTCTCTAGAAACACCTCTGGTATGAGGCTACTAAACCCTTGCAAATAGAACACATGCACCCTCTCACACATGACCTTTTTTCCACTAAAGATTATATGATCTCAAAACCTAAACATTCTTCTGGAACATAAAACCAAAATTTATATCCTGGCACTTGCAGATTTGGGAAGGATGCCTAGAAAAACAAACATGTTTTCCTTAATTAGTCCTAAAGGAAAAGAAATACAACTGGAAATTAATACTGTTGGTTTAACAATGCAATACAAAACATGGTTCATCTATTCTGAAGGAAATTTGAATTCATACTATGCTTAAATCCGAATAAAAAGTACAAAAATAAATAAAAGGTTGGTTGCTCTGCTTTACGAGGGATGTTTCATTTACTGCTTTTGATTAGTTTGTGTTTTTGTTCATGTTTGAACTCCTACTAGGCTGATCATTGAAAATATCACATAACCCGAGTCACACAATATTAACATGATTACTTCATGTAGCTGCTCCAAGACAATCAGTTCAGTCAGAGCAACTTTCCCTCCAATTGCTTTTGCTGAAAAGTTGTATAAACATCCCAGGCCAGTTAATTCTTTCCTTGGGCTTTAAGCCTCATTGACATGCAGATGAGAGACTGCTCAAATGACAAGTCTGGGAGCTGAGGGCCCAGGATGAGTCTCAGCACAGAAACCGTGGGCAAGCTAGCAGGCAAGCCCAGAGGGGCACTGCTTCCCTTAGGGCACTCTGGAAGACAAGCCTCTCCTAAAGAATATTAAATAGGCTCAATTGTCAAACCATTCTTCCCTGAACACAATGAATCAGGCAGCAAATAGGAGTAGGGAAGGCAGTCCCATCTATGCCTTAGCAAAATGAAATACCTGGTTTTCTGAAATGGGAAGGTGAATATGAAAGGAAGAAGTGCAGAGTCAAAGGTCTACTGGGGTCAGAGAGGTCAAGTCAATGAATCAGCTGGAAGACCTGGATTCGGAACTCAGTGAGGTCAGGGTCTGGCTGGGTCAGTCTAGTTCCTATCTCCACCATATCTGGGACACGGTATTAACATACTCAATCAACATACATGTATTAAGTTAATAACTGTTGTCGAGTAGCTGAGTAATCCTGGGCACGTCACAGTCTCAGGGAGCTCTTCTCTCCTCAGCTCTAACACGGTGCCTGGGCTAGACTTGTGGTTCTCATACCAGCTCAATGCCGCCCCACCCCCGTCTTGGGCCCCTCCTACAATCTCCACTTTCACTATGGCAGCTGTCGTGTCCCCCATTTATCTTATAACTGTTGTTACTATTTCAAGTTTTTTGTTGAAAAATATACATTGTAATCATATAGTTTAACGAAATTTCAAAGTGAAGCCATTTCCCTCTTGACATTTTCTGTCTCTGTCCTCCTCCCCGAAGGCAGGACCCTGTCCTGGATCCCGTCGTGACTACGCTCTTTTCCTTGTAACTTTCTGTGAGTGGACTCACACAGTGTGTGCTGTGGGCCTGTTACTCCCATTTATTCTTTTTTTTTTTTTGGAGAGATTTTCACTATAGGGCGTGTGCGCTCGCCAGACAGAGAGAGACATAGAAACAGACAGAGAGAAATCACCCCCCGGGGGGATGGTCACGCCACAATCCCTTCTCCTCCATTCTCCTCTCGGGATCCTGGGCACGCACGCACACGCGCCCGGCGTGAGTTTTAAGCCACCGGGTCCGGACGTGAACCACGGTCGACTATGTGGGAGTCCAGCGACATAGCCATTACGCTAACTGCTGGTTCCCACTCCCATTTATTCTTAATGTTTGGAAGACTCGTCCCGACTTTTGTGTTAACTGTTGATTCCTCCCAGCTTTAAAATTCTACTGATGCCAATTACTACCCAATAAATTAAAAAAATAAAAAATTTTGAAAGCATACGAGGCAATATAGTTGGATATAGTAGTAAGCAGCGTAACAAGTGAAGTATTGTCCACAGTGCATTAAAGGATTTCCCGAGGAGAGGCAGTTGTATATTCAGTGCTTGTGGGTTCTGGAAGTTGGCGAAGATTCCAGAACTGTTCTAGGTAACAGCCCCAAGAGTCCAGGACTTTAATGAACTGTTCTGTTAGAGTCCTAGCATATCAACCATGCATGACGCAACATTTACTTTTAAAGCAAGGTCACTTCAAGTAGCCCATAACTCATCTGCATAAAGATAACCAAAAAATAAACAGTTGTTGATTGAATGGACTAATTAATACAAGAAACCTAAAGTTGTCTTCTGATGTTGTCATTTGCCCATGATTAATGATTTTTTTTCTTGGCTATAAAGATTAAAAGCCCAATTCTTTTTACAGGGTTCATAATAGGCAAGAAAAATCTGAAATTAAAAGATATTAAAAAAAAAAAAAAGCAGGAACCAGCAGTTAGCGTAATGGCTATGTTGCTGGACTCCCACGTAGTCGACTGCGGTACGCGTCCTGGACCCGGTGGCTTAAAACTCACGCTGGGCGCGTGTGCATGCGTGCCCAAGATCCCGAGAGGAGTACAGAGGAGAAGGGATTGTGGCGTGGCCATCCCCCCTGGGGGGTGATTTCTCACTTTCTATCTCTCTGTCTGCCTGGTGAGCGCATGCACCCTATAGCAAAATCCTCTCAAAAAAAAAAAAAAAAAAAAAACCTTTCACATAAGGGGGAAACTATCTTCTCGTCTCTATATAAAACTATGAAAAAAGATTTTTTCTTAAGTTTTTCTAGAGGGTACATAGAGAGACAGAGAGAGAAAGAAAGAGAAAGAAGTAGAGAGAGAAAGTGAGAAATCATCCCCCAGAAGGGATGGCCATGGAGCAATCCCTTTTCCTGCATTCTCCTCTCTGGCTTTTGGGCATGCATGCATACACACCCAGCATGTTTTTCAAGCCACCAGGTCTGGGACTAGAACTGGGAAGTTGGCTATGTGAGATCCAGCCACTTTAACCACCATGCTGGTCCCCTAAAAAAGTTTTTAATGAAGATTTGTGGCACAACAGAATCACACACATAAACAAAAAATGAAAATTAAAAAAAAAAAAAAAAAAACAGGACCAGCAGATGGGGTAATGGCTATGTTGCTGTAATTGACAGTGGTTCGAGTCCCAGACCTGGCAGCTTAAACTCAGGCTGGGCATGTGTGCGTGCATTCCCAAGATCCTGAGAGAAGAATGGAGAAGGGATTGAGGCATGGCCATCCCCTCTGGGGGGTGATTTCTCGCGTTCTGTCTCTCTGTCTCTATCTTTTAGGTGAGCACACATGCCCTATAGCAAAAACCTCTCAAAAAACAAAAACAAAAAACAAAAAAAAACTAGTATCTCATATTTGCAATTTATCCTTCATAACAGAAGCAGAATATTCAGTTACAAAGATAAATTAGCCAAAGCTATGAATTTTAACACCATGAACAGGAGCCCGACAGGAACATCACTAAAATAAAAGAACTGTTAAGCCTACAGACCTTTTTTTTTTTTTCTTTTTCAGGCTTAAACAAAACATATACTTTTAAAAATCACTGGAAACATTGTAAAGACTGCTGAGATTTTTATGCAAGCAATGTTGTCATCCTCCTTGATGACAATGGAGAACTGGCAACACAAGAAACTAATTTTCTGGATGGGCCTGAAAGAAATCTGGTGAGAGTAGCAGAGACAAAAAATATGGTGACTTTCACTGAAAATACCTCATTTACCAATTTCATACATCTATGAAAACATCATTCCCAAACGTTGAGCATCCAAAACTTTGACATTTAAAAACGGGCTCATAAGACTGTTGCTTTCAACATGGGGAAATTAGACATGGCTGCGTCCTCGAGGGTCTCCGGGGGTCAGATCGGAGCACCCTTCTCTGTAGAAGCTAAGAGCCGACAGGAAGCCATCATCCGGGTGTCTGGCCCACAGCCGCCATACTGTACACAAACGCGCTTGGTTTGGGTTAGAGCTGGCCGGATTTGCTGAGCGGCCAGCCGCCTTCCTCCAGGAGGTCAGCATAAAGATCCTGGTCACGGCTGGGTCCAGACAGACGGACGATGCTGCACGTGTTGCTCAGTGCTCTTTGTTCAGGCCTGCCTGGGTCCTCACGGCGTTCAATGCAAAACAAAACAAGCTGCTTACTAAGTGCACAGCCACGACAGGAGAAATAGTATGTCTTTAATCAGTTCACATTCTTAATTTTCCTCTGCAATCAAATAAGTGCATCTATTAATGGGGACAAGAAGACATAAAATGAGAGAATATATGATCAAACAAAATTCAAACCACACAGAAAAAGCATGAAAAGGGGCAACACTCTTATATCCTAGAGATCACAACCTGGCCATGCTTGAAGGAATAGAAAATGTGGGACACAGCCCTGAGAGAGTGAAAGGAGACCGGGGTCGTGGTCACTGATGGTGCCAGACACATACGCAATGTCTCTGCAGTAGTCCTCGGGATTAACGAGGTCAGCCGCACCCTGCCCGCTCCGCGCGCTTAGCTCTGACGTGGGTTTCGTACTCCGACTTCCATTCTGCCTCCTTCTCCAGTCCCTCGGCAGCACCACCGTCTGCTCTCCCCGCTTGATCACAAATCTTGATCTCATCTAGATCCCTGTCTTCATCTGTCTTCCCAGCTGAGGTTCATGCTTTGGTCAGGCTTGCTGGGAGGCACCCCTGGGGGTTGGAAACCTGCTCTGTGATCCCACTGCACACATGCTGGGACCTCTAGGCTTCGGAAGTCATGTGGGTGTTGCCCCTAAACACTGGCAAGTGAGTTTGGTCAGCAATGAGCTGTGAGTCAGAGTTTGAGCTAAAAAACTGAAACATGATTTAAGACATTCCTAGTGAGCAGCACTGATTTAAGTAAAACTCTTCCATCCCTGTAAACCCCCTTGGAAGCATTATTCGTGCACAAAGGGAATATGCACGTCTAAGCTATAACAACGCAGTATGTACTGAAGTATAATAATATCAAAAATTATGTCATCCCAATTTTTTTTAAAGAGGTTTTTGCTATAGGGTGTGTGCGCTCGCCAGACAGACAGACAGAGAGATAGAAAGTGAGAAATCACCCCCCAGGGGGAATGGCCACGCCGCAATCCTTTCTCCTCCATTCTCCTCTCGGGATCTTAGGCACGCATGCACACGTGCCCGGTGTGAGTTTAAGCCACCGGGTCCGGGACTCAAACTGCGGTCGACTACATGGGAGTCCAGCGACATAGCCATTACGCTAACTGCTGGTCCCTGTCATCCCAATTTTTAAAAAGTCTATCAGTTGGTACTAATTCTGGGAAACTGAATTATTTGGATGGAATTTAAATAATCCCTGCTGATGTTTCTTTCCTCTGAACATAATGGTCAGCAAACTTATTTATGCATTTGCAAATCTTTTCAGCTGAGAGGGACCCTGTATTTCAGATACAAATGTAAAATGTGACATAACCAAGGAAATGCAGCTCTTAGATCTGCACAGAGCACACTTTTATTCCAGTCACATGAAACTTTGAGATTCTCCTCACCATTATGTCCTTTCCCGTGATCCCTAAACTTAACAAGAACTGAATGTCTATCTAATACAAGCAAATTATTACGTCTACGTAGAGAGAAAAATAATCGAGCTGCTCTTTTCAAAGAACATTCAGGAAATGCGGGGCTGGGGGCAGAGGGCTGTGGAAGTCCAGAGGTGTCTGCAGACTGTGAGGTGACGGATGAAGAAGTAGGGCAGCCACGGGCAGGGAAGGGCCCCACCGAAAGCATTATAGCCCCCTGCAACCCCACAGGCTTAGGAAATAAAGGTGCATTCATACGGCCAGAGTGGTGAGGACAGATTTCTGACTCTTCTTCCTATTCTAAAATGCTTTCCAAGGGGCCCTGAAGAATCACGCCGGCAAACATGAATCTAGCTGTAACAGACCACTGTGGTCCAGTGGGTGTGGGCAGCCGCTTAGTCCTGACACTGGCACGGCATCGCCAGACAAAGGGCAAGGCCTTACCTGTATTGAGGGTACATCCAGATATGCTTTTCTACTGACTTCAAGTCTCTTTGAGACAAAGACTTGTGTATGTAACCAATTACGAACCTAAGAATTTCTAAACTCAGCTATAACCTCCAACCCCCTCTTCCAGATGTCCCCCCTCTTTAGGCCAGGCCAGTGGAAAACTTGCGCTGATTCACAATGGCGTCTGGGTTTCATTCTCTCAGAACACAATGAAAGAACTGTTGTATCTGAGCACGCTGGAGAACACTACTGTATTTTTTCCAGGTTAGTCACTCAGACTCATGCTCAGAAGAAACATTGTTAATTAGTATTTCATAGAGCTTGGTTATCCCCACCAACAGTAGGATGCACGACGGGATGGACCTGCACAGCCCAGAAGCAGGAGGTGACAGTAGTTAGCAGAGGTCCTCTCAGAAACAAAATATAGCTATGATGTTTTTTCTAACCACAGGAAATAAAAGCAGAAAAAAGTGAAGGAATATCTAGCTTGAAATAAATACATGAGTTATTTTCCTTAAGAATGGTTTCTTGGAACCAGCAGATGACATAATGGTTACGTCACTGGACTCCCATGTAGTCAACGGCAGTTCGCATCCAGGACCCAGTGGCTTAAATTCATAGTCCAATTGTTTGTGCTCAAAATCCAGAGAGGAAAATGGAGAAGGGACTGCAGTGTGGCCATCGCCCCTGGAGACTGATTTCTCATTTTCTGTCTCTCTGGTGAACACACACACCCTATAGCAAAAATCTCTCTTTCAAAAAAAAAAAAAAAAAGAATGGTTTCTTTCTGGGCTACCAGGTGGCATACTAGTTAAGGTGCTGGACTCCCAGGTGGTCAACTGTGGTTCAAGTCCTGGACCTGGGAGCTTAAAACTCACACTAGGCATATGTATGTGTAAGCCCAAAATCTTGAGAGGAGAATGGAGGAGAAGGGATTGCAGCATGGCCATCTCCCGGAGGGGGGGGTAGGGGATTTCTTGCTTTCTGTCTCTGTCTCTCTGGCAAGCACATGTGCCCTATAGCAAAAATCTCTCTCTCTCAAAAAAAAAAGGTTTTTTCTTGCCATTAATTTTTTTTTTTTTCAAAGTTTTTGCTACAGGGCACATGCACTCACCTGAGAGAGACAGTGAGAGGAAAAATGAGAAATCACCCCCGTGGGGGGAATGCTCTCACTGCAATCCCTGCTCCTTCATTCTCCTGAGATATCAGGTGCACGTGTGCACCAGGACTCAAACTATGGCGCCATGCGGGAATCCAGTACATGAACCATAGCTGTACTGTCATTCATTTTAAAAGTTGATTTATATAAGAAAAAACAGACACTTTCAACCTGCTATAATAAAACAGTATGGTAAGGAAGGAAATCAGAGGACTTTTTTTCTTCTGGTTGCAAAGATAATTGCAGGAAGTTTTAATACCCTTTTGATGTAACATCCATGGTAATCACTAGAATCTTGTGGCAAGCTTGAAACTATAGTTTGTTTCTAGCTAAATCCCCACTCTAAAAAGATTCCGATTTAACTTTTCTGAGGAGTAGGGCTTTGGCATTGGTATTTTAAAATATTCCTCAGATAATTTTTTATTTTTTTATTTTATTTTTTTAGGTTTTTGCCATAAGGTGCTTGTGTTCACCGGAGAGAAACTAAGAGAGGGAAAGTGAGAAATAACCTTCTCTCTCCCAGGGAAATGGCAAAGTGGCAATCCCTTCTTCTCCATTCTCCTCTTGGACTCTTGGGCACACATGCTACCAGATCTGGGGCTCAAACTGCAGTTGGCCAAGTAGGATTCCAGTGCCTTAACCACCACGCCACATACCGGCCTCTCCTCAGGTCATTTGAATCTGATCAAAGTGGAGAATCACTGCTAAATAACTATTCTGAGAAAAGACAATACTTAACTTGGGATTTAAATGGAGGAATCAGTCAAGGTACACTCTATTCATAATTAATGGTGATAGAAAGAGAGCTAACTTTATTCCAGATGTCCTTGTCACCAGAGAATAATTAATAAGAGGAAAAGGTCTATCTACTTTTTTTTATAGAAATAGTAAAAAAGATCACACAGAGGTATTCATTTTTACCAAGTACATTAAAAAAATACATCACAAGAAACAAAGTCTAAACTATAATTGCAGCTATAAGCTGAAGTAAAATGGAATCAAGTGTTAATTTTTCAGGATAAAATATTTTTTGTGTAAAACCATATAACAACAGGTCAGCCTACAATGGAGTTATTACTGCAAAAATACTCAAAAATGTCATCCATTTTCTCAAGAGCTTGTCTTACTCTTTGATTGGAAATAATCCTGTGTGAAACATCTACTTATATCCTCATCCATCCTTGTCCTTTCATTTTTTATTGTTCGTTGGTCCAATTCTGCTGGCTCCTCAGTTATCAGTGGATTCATATGTGATTCGGGCAGTTCTTCAACATGAATTTCTTTGAATTAAAGATATTTATTTATTTATTCATTTATTGCTATGGGGCACGTGCGCTCACCAGACAGAGACAGAGAGACAGAAGGAGAGAAATCACCCCCCAGGGGGGATGACCATGCCACAATCCCTTCTCCTCCATTCTCCTCTTGGGATCTTGGGCCTGCACACACACGTGCTCGGCGTGAGTTTTAAGCCACTGGGTTCGGGACATGAACCGCGGTCGACCACGACGTAGCCATTACACTAACTGCTGGTCCCTGAATTAAAGAATTCTTGACTCAACCTGTTTTGCTATATGGATTGTTTGTGAGCTACATTCAGCATTGTAGTTTTTGCATTAAATTGTTTTTGCATCTTATGATCGGTTCGAAACTACAGAACACAGCCATTAACTTGCTGGGGTTTTAGAAGAAGATGACTTTTATTAAATAGTCATGTCTCAGTAACCATGTTCCCCTTATGACAACTCACCCTGTTGCCAACTGTGGGACTCAGATGAGGGGGACAGGGTACCTGTTACCACACCACTTATTCAAGAACATCAGGTAAGAAACAATAGCAATTGTCTAGATCATAATGTTCCAGAAAGTGAAAGTTGGTTTATGGTAATTTTTTCCTTTAAACGAACAAAGATATCTTAACAAATATGAAGGAATCAACTTTATAAACACTTGTTTCTATGTTATCTATTTCTTTTTATCTTTTTTTTTTTTTTTTTAAGATTTTTGCTATAGGGTGAGTGTGGTCACCAGAGAGAGGCAGAGGGAGAGGGAAAATGAGAAATCACCCCCCCAGCAATATGGCCACACTGTAATCCCCTCTCTCGGGACTCTGGGCATGCGCACACACACCTCTGGTGTGTTTTTCAAGTCACCAGGTCTGGAACTCGAGTCACAGAGTTGGTCAAGTGGGATCCAGCACCTTAACCACCATGCCACATGGTGGGCGAATATCTCCTATTTCTTTAAACAACATAAGATTCTTAAGAATTAAAATTTTTCAAGTTGTATCCCAATTGTTAAAATATTCTGAATGAAAGACGAATGTCCTATGAAATTTGAAATGATGGGGGTAGGGAGAGAGCCCAGTATTTGAGAAAAATGTAAATATAATCATTATTGGCAGCATTTCTTAGATATTGGAAAAACTACTGATTTAAGTGGTAAAAATAAAGTATTTATAGGTTGGTTTGCTGATAACATGCTCGGTGATGTTAAGTATGCAAAGGCAGAGGGAAAAAATGCAAAATAGGGAAACACTTTTATTTTTATTATATTTTTTTATTGCCAGACATCACATGCACTCACCAAAGGGGGGGGGGAGAGAAAGCACCCCTCTCCAAGTAAGGCACTATCACACTTTAATCTCTTTCTTCCACGTCCCCCTCCCATCAGGATTTCTGGCACACACATACACATGACATATTTTTTGAGCTGCCAGGGCCAGGATTTTAACAGTGATCAGCCATGTGAAACTCAGCTCCCAATGCATGGGGCTTAACCACTGTGCTATAGGGTTGACCTTATTATTATTTTTAAAATATTTTTCTTTGAGAAGATTTTGCTATAGGGCACGTGCGCTTGCCAGAAAGGCAGAGAGAGAGAGAGAGACAGAAAGCGAGAAATCACCCCCCAGGGGGGATAGCCACGCCTCAATCCCTTCTCCTCTATTCTCCTCTCGGGATCTTGGACACACACGCACACAGGCTCGGCATGAGTTTAAGCCACCTGGTCCAGGACTCAAACTGCGGTCGGCTACATGGGAGTTCAGTGACATAGACATTTCGCTAACTGCTGGTCCCAACCTTTTCTTTAAAAAATTAAAACTGGCATCTGAGAAAAGTCAGGATAAATATTTCCCATAATTCAGCTTTGCCTTTTTTTTTTTTTAAAGAGAGAGAGATTTTTGCTATAGGGAGTATGCACTCACCAGAGACATAGAGAGAGAGAGTGAGAAATCAACCCCCGTGGGTGATGGCCATGCCACAATCCCTTTTCCTCCATTCTCCTCTTGAGATTTTGGGCACACACGCACATGCACCTGGTGTTGAGTTTCAAGCCACCGGGTCCGGGACTCAAACCACGGTCAACTACATGGGAGTCCAGCAATGCAATCATTATACCATCTGCTGGTCCCCAGCTTTGCCTTTTCTTAGAGAACTTCGAAGTTCTATTTTAGGTAAAAAAAAAATAAGGTACTTGTTTTCTCATTCTATAAAGAAGATACAAACAGAACTGTTCGAATAAGGTGTTTATTATTTCAAGATGGCATATTAAATACGTTATTTTAGTTGCAAAGACAAAGAATTTCTGGAAATTGAAAAGTAGGAAGGAGATGAAAGGAAACCAGTATTTTTTTTTTTTTTCCAAATTGAGGGTATTTACACACATGTGGAAGTGCCAATGATTTTCAAGTTATCTGTAGAAATAGAATGCACTCTTAGATGGCTGTGCCTAAGACTTTCATATGACCTAACACATGTGCACACAGACATACAAAGCACACACACACTGCTGTTATCTTTACAGTCTGGCCTCGAGCACAGAAGCTGTCAAAAGGAAAAAAGAAATGGTTCTCTAAAGCACTCCTACCGCCGGTCAGAGTGCAGAGCTGGTAAGCAGATGTTCTCTGCGGCCTCGACGTTACGATTGCCCTTTATCCCAGGGAGCTTTGAAAAGCGTTTCTCACGTAGACCTTCCAGAAAGCTGTAACATATTATGGACGGCAAAGAATGTAGAGTCTCTCTTCTCAAATAATTTGTGGGTAAAATGACGAAGGCAAATATCACCGGCTTCCTGAAGTTTCTACCGAAGTCTGAATCATACTTCTTGCTCCAGCTGCGTTAACACCTTGGGTTATCTCTAAACTAATGACAAAAAGGAGCATGTTCACATCTGGGAATCATTCCTGGATAGCCTGCCTCCAAGTCTGTTTTAATTATTAGGTAATATAGTTAATGTGATTGAGAAAACGCTGTGCGATCCACTGACAAGTGCTTTCATCATACCCATAATTATACCCCACTAGTACGTCTCTCTCAGCCTCACAGTTCAAATGGCTCAGTAGTCAAAATTATTACTTTCATGTAGCTACTAAAAGGTTTTAAAATGGACTTCTCAGCTTTAAACGACTATGGATTAGATATGTCAAAAGACTTGCAAATAGATCATTTCAACCCTATTTTCATTTACCCAGATTCCGGTAAGTCATTAGAAATGAATGTCTTATTATTCAGTGACGAGAAGGAAGCTGCACACCCCAAGTCTCCTGATTCCGCTGTCTAGATTTTCTCTCATTTTACAGCTCTAAAACGCTAGGAGTACACGAATCAATGTGCTACAACAGACAGACTCAACTGAATTCATTGGTCCAACTGCCTTCTACTTGAATGAAGAGAAAAGAGGAAGCTTTATTTCAACTTTGGAAAAGTCATCAGCTATTTGAGAGAAACTCTAGTCCCTCATCGCTAACACTGGAGTCTGCCTTTTAACCTCATTGAGTCATGTTAATGTACTTAGAAAATAGAAAGTCACACAGAGCGAATGACAGGACAAATGAAATTCATTTTTGAGTGAAAAAAGTAAGTCTCTGAGAGAATGAACTCTAAAGAATAATAAAAATGCAACTAGACGTACCATGCAGAGTAAACCATGCCGTCGGGTGTCCAAAAGTTGGATTTCCTTAAAGCTCGAGCACTTCCAAAGAGGTGTGTGGCCACAGGCTGCACTGGGCCATGTTCAGGAGGGAAGCCATCAGAGGGCACGCTTCCCTGGAGTGCAGGGCCAGCTCACTCTCATCCCGTATCCCCACATCACCACTAGGATGCCTGGCACTGACCGGAAATGTAGTGTGTTTACTGACTGAACAAAAGGTTCATGGCACCAGCAGATGGTATAATGGTTACGTCACTGGACTTCCATATAGTCAACTGTGGTTCAAGTCCCAGACCTGGTGGCTTAAAACACATATTGGGCGCGTGTGCGTCCATGCCCAAGATCCCGAGAGGAGAATGGAGGAGAAGGGGTTGTGGCATGGCTATCCCCCTGGGGGGTGATTTCTCACCTTCTGTCTCTCTGTGTCTTTGGTGAGTGCATACACTTTATAGCAAAAATCTCTAAAAAAAAAAAAAGAAACATAAATGTTCTGCTACTCGAATTTCAGGGAATGGCAGAGGAAACTCTTTTTGCTCTTTGTTCCCTGTCAGCTCCACTCATCCCATAATTATTACAAAACTATATTAAAGGGCCAGCAGATGATGTGGTGGTTAAGAAAGCTAGATTCCCACATGGCCGACTACAGCCTGAGTCCCAGACCTGGTAGCTTGAAACTCACACTGGCTGTGTGTGTGTGCATGCTCAAAAACCACAGAGGAGAAAGGAGGAGGAGGAGCTGCAATGTGGCCATCCCCCCAGGAGGTGATTTCTCACTTTCCTTCTATCTCTCTCCTCTCCAGCAACCTATGGCCGAAACCTAATATATATGTATAATATACATGTATGTGTGCATATTTATGCAATATTAGAATCTAGGAGAGATAAGATATGGTCATATTTTACCATAAATGGGAGATGGGAATAACATGGTACAGGGATCGTGAGAGCCAGGTTTCAGGAAAGGACCTTCCAGAATACACTGTGGGACTGAGGGAGGTAACGGATCCAAGCCACAGCTAATGAAGAAATTCACTTCGGTTCTTTCTGTTTGAAAACTAATCTACAGTTAACAGGTGCCCAGTGTATAGCTCAAAGGCTGCCCGAAACGCTCTAGGATTTCACACATACTCCAGGAGACAGGTGGGGGGGGGGGGGGGGCAAAACAGAACAAATTTAGAGTCTTATTCATTATTTGACCCTCTGTTTAAAAGTAAAAAAAAAAAGTTAGATAATTTGAAAGAGCTAAGTAGGCATGGTAATTAAGAAACACATAAACCAACAATAAATTCGATATTAACATGTTTTGTGAGATAAATGGTCACAGCCCTTTCATTGCCAATGAGAGTGAATCCTGGCATCTGCCCACGGCCAGCTTGGTGGTTCCTGGCATATAAGTTTCCGTGCTATTCAGTGCACGGCCCAAAGAGGCTGTTTTCTTTACCTGGCTATAATTTTTCAAGACCCCTTTGGTGGTGGGATGTGTATCTTTGCTATTTGTTAAGCTTATAGCACGTTGGCCTGACCATCCCTAGGCCTTATCACGAAGCCAAGACTTTGCGTTCCATTTTTCTGACCAATGCAGATATCCTAGCAAAGGCAATGGCTTCACTTGAAAAGACTGAGCATTAAATATTTTAAAAATATATTCACAATCGGTTAGATTTGAGGAGCTGATAAAATAAGTACAAAACAAGACGAGTCCTGGAAAAAAGCAGGATAAAATTGTTAAACTCTGAATGAAAATTACAAACTGCTATTGGTTCTGAAATGCAAAACAGCATTCAAAGGAATACTGATCTGTCCTTCTGGATCTTACAGTGAAGCCACCTCCTGACAGCCTTGGGCTCACTGATCAATCTTAGGGACTGACGAAACAAAAAACGTGGGTATCTGACTCCTGAGTTCTCACTTCATGCCTCACCTGGGCTTTCTCTCATTTCCTTCCAGCTCAAAGCTTTCTCTTCTCTGAAGCCATTGTTCGCTTGACACGAAAAATAGACCCTAGTGAAATTAATGATATAAAACGAGGAGAAACCTAGATCTCAATTATGGAATAATTCATTATGAAACCATTAGGTAGAATCATTATACTTGAAACCGTGCGTCTACAAAAATTGCAAGAATTTATTTTCAGCTACATTTGTGATCTCAAATATCCTCACTCGACCTTTTTACAGCAAGTGTTTTTAAATAATTGACCCATTTAGTCAGGAATGACTCATGGACTGCTAATTACAGGCCAGGTATCGATCTGTGCACTCAGGTTATAGTCCTGATATAAGGAAAACGTCCTGGTCTCGTGAAGCTTGCATCTGAGTGGACGAAGAAGATAACAAACGATGAAATATGTAATTGTAGGTGGCAGCAAGGACTGGGAAGACAGGTCAAGCAGGCTGAGGGCAACTGTCACAGGACTGTGCTATTTTGAATGGAGTTCTTACCTGAAGGCCTGGTAAGAACACACCTGGGAAGAAATGTCTGAAAATAAAAAAGAGTCCCCTCTTGGCCTTCGCCCTCAGCCACATTCTCCACGTTAGCTGAGAAGGGTTGAGGAGGAGGAAAGGAGAAACCAGAGAGTTCTAACTCTGGGTGTATTATCACCAACCTCTGGCAATCACTTGCCTGGAAACACACCGCTGATGGGCAAACACCTAAGATCCCAAACAGCCCGGCATCACCACCACGGAAGCGCTCGCTCCCTCTCCTACAGAGGCGGGTGGCTTGAATGCAACAAGCATATTTTACTCAAATTTGCAAGAGAAACCGCCTTTCAATTTATTTTGCAATCCTCTAACTTCTGATTCTGACAATCTAGAAGTAAATCTGTGAGAGGCCAAGGATTCCAGAAGCACCTAAGTTCAGGATGGGCATTCTTCACTGCTGGCTACTCTGCCCGTGCCTGAGGGGTCTCCTGCCCAGCATTTCCAAGACACTAGAGATTTTATGTGACTGGAGCCCACCCAAAGACAACTGCATTTCCTACAGAGCCCCAAGAGACAAGGGCACTTACTGCTCTTTTGAGCGGGCACTGAAGGGGGCCACAGTTTCACATGGTGACAGGAGGCATGAAAATCATAGTTTTCGGGAACCAGCAGTTAGCGTAATGGCTATGTCGCTGGACTCCCACGTAGTCGACTGCGGTTCGCGTCCCAGACCCGGTGGCTTAAAACTCACGCCGGGCGCGTGTGCGTGCATGCCCAAGATCCCGAGAGGAGAATGGAGAAGGGATTGTGGCGTGACCATCCCCCCTGGGGGGTGATTTCTCGCTTTCTGTCTCTGTGTCTCTCTCTGTCTGTCTGGCGAGCGCACGCGCCCTATAGCGAAAACCTCTCCAAAAAAAAAAAAAAAAAGAAAAAGAAAAGAAAATCATAGTTTTCCAAATGAAAGTACAGAAGAAACCGGAAGGTCATTTCACTTGTCTAAGTTTAGGCAGAGTTCATTTAAGACCTGGAATTAGGTTAATTTCCTGAGTATTTAAATATCTTAAAAGTCTTTTCACTACATTAAAATAGTAGATAGGCTTACCGAACTGGAATATATACTGCTTGTTTTGGTAGTGGTAACATAAAACTACAGAAAGTGAACATTGCTGTGAATAATGTTGTTTAAAAGAATTATTTAATTGTATTTATTAGTATCATTATTATTATTATTATCATTTTCAAATTACCAGAGTGAGGGAAAGTGAGAAAGCAAGTCGCCAGGTCCAGGACTCAAAGCGTGATCGGCAATGTGGGAGTCCATCGCCTTAACCACCACGCCGCCTGCAGGCCTCCATGTTGATTTTCTTATAAATTTACTAGAAAGCATGCACACTTGCCAGAAAGAGAGCAGGAAAGAGAGAGAATAACCCATCATGGTGGATGGTCACACCGCAATTCCTTCTTCTCCATTCCACTCTCAGGATTTGGGGCACGCATGCACACACACCCATACACCCGGCACATTTTTCAAACCTCCAGGTCCAGGACTAGAACTGTACAGTCAGCCATGTGGGATCCAGCTGCCTTAACCACCACACCACTGGACTGGTGATTTTTAAATATTAGAGTATCCACTCTAAATTGTTATGGCTTAGCTAGAAAACACCAGTGACTCAAGTAGCTGATTCATTTAACTGGCCACAGTGCATCACCCTGACAACTGAAAACAACTTACGTTTCAAAACCTCCGCCCAGGCCAGGGAATTGAGACTGCTCAACCTGTAAGCTCTGTATACTTCTCTTTCAACACTTGAAAAATATACCCTGTCAGTTTTAAGAGAGACAAGGTGCTGATTATCCTCACTGGTTAGCCAAGATGTAAAGTAGAAGTTTCTGGCACCAGAGACGCTAACTTTAAATATGTCCTTCCTTACAGTAAAGCAGGCTCTTGGGGTTGAAGGAAAGGGAGGGGTGGCGAGCCAGAAATGCATTAAAAAACATTTTTCTTCTCTCATAGTTCATGATCATCGATTCAATTTATGGATGCCTAATCCCTGTTTAAGCTTAAATTCTAAGGCACTAAAGCTAATTTATGAACGCGCTCTCGTAAGCAGTCTGAAAATCAGCTTAATAAACAGGTATTACTTACCATCAGCAAGTGCCGAATGTATTTGTCTAGACACAGGTGACGAGGCAGTAAAATTACTTTAAAATTTCCACAGATTTGTCATATGGTCATGCGCCGTCTTTGGAATAATTAAATATACACGTTCGCATATTGTAACAGAAAGAGCCATTATGCTTGTTTATCTGGGCAGGACAAAGGAACAGGAAGATTGAGGACTTCATGCTGAGCCCTTGGCGGGCACATCCGTGTGCTGAGCTATGTTCACAGCTGCTGTAAATATCTCAAAAAACACGCGTGTGCTTCGAGGTACTAAGAGTTCTCATTGGCCTTTCACCTGGAGATGATCAGCGTTATTGATGAAAGGGAGGAACTGAAGCGTCCTGGCAAGGGAAGAGAGAGGCCTGTGTCGGAGGACACTGGAGATGTTTGTCACTCCCTTTACGCACCTCACTCCCATCCACCACTTAATCCTCCTTAGCAGGTAACTCGGGATCAATGAGGGAAAACGGGATGGTTCTCTGTGTTCAGAGACACAAGGAGAGGACCATCCTACGGAGTACGACTTACCCCTGGCTCCTGAGTATTTAAAATAATTCAGCTACCTCTTGAACCCCCCCCCCCATCCACCATGTGTTCAAGAAGCCCAGTACAATTCCCATGTTCTCTACTGAGCAGCCCAAATGAAACTCAACACATGGAAAAAATACCTAGGTGCAACAGGGAAAAAGAATCTCCCCGCAGTTTCCGATTCTAAGTAGGTTTGGTGCAATGTCTTTTTCTGAGCTGTTTTTCAGAGCAACTTATGAACTCCTGATTACTATAACATATTGTGCTCTGAAGAAGAAAAACGGATTGCTTTGGCTCCTTGTCGGCATTCTATTTTTTATAGATGATTATACTGTCTTCGAGCTGAATCGAGTCTGAAATTAATATAATTAACCTCCTGCTCAGCCTTCCTCATCTCTTCTCCATTTTCATTCATCTTTTCTCTCTGTCCCCGAAGACAGCCTTGGAAAGGAAGGAAACCCGCGTTCAGAGCTGTAACATTCATCGTGCGTTCCCAGACTTCTGTTCTAGAAGCCAGTATCAGTTGAACGTGAAAACAACTTGAGAAATCACAAGAGACCCTTCACAGCCGGCCAGCTTGCGTCCCACAAATAGCACTTACGCTTTCTGCTTAAAATGTTAGAAACACATTTTATCAAGGATATCAGACAGACGAATGATCAGATAAAAACTGACCACAAAGGTCTGAACCACGACAGGAAATCTCATACCGAGATAGAAATGTTTAAGAGGAAATTCGGTGTCCAACTTTGGACCAATCAATGACAAAAGACAAGCCAAATGAAATAGGATTTTCACTGTCCCCCCCCCCCCCCTTGGCTAAAATGTACATGGACATGGCTTAAACTAGAAAGCTGGAAGGTTATTGTATTTTTCACACTTGAAGAAGAAAACTTAAACCTCTCCAAAGCTGGTTTTTACTTGATTTTGAAACTTCTGTTAAGATAGTTAGTTTCCTACTCAAAATATATTGGATCCCATGACTGTGAAATGGAAGGCATGCCCCATGACTTAGATAGGATGCGAACAATAGACGTCTTTGGGGCACATGCAGCTCACAGAAGGGGTAGATCTGGCCCACTCGGGTCATAAAAAATGAAGAAATTACACCATACGTATTTTTATCTTCTTTTTGAGAATCGTAAGACGCCGAAAAGTGATACTAAATTCTCAAAGGATCACAAACCCGCCTGCCTTCTGGCCTATACTGTTTAATTTGCTAATGTCCACTGTTCTCTACTGGGTAATACTCAAGGCCCCCTGCTGGTACCCAAGTAATTTTCTGGCCTCTATACACATTGGGATCCCAGCTCTACATAAATGTCAGTACCTGGGAATCCTGCTGTACATTCCATTTCCAGACCATAAAGAGGTTTGAGGGAGTGACCAATCTCTTAATAAAATGAGCCAACACATTAGAATGACATACAAAACTCCTTTTAAATAATACGGGGATGTAAAACCACAGTGAAACCTGGAAGTCTTTATGAAATCACAAAGTATTCCATATAAATTCTGAAGACATTATATTAGTACTTGATTTCTGATTTCACCGTGGTCAAACAAACAAACAAAACTCAAAGGCATTCTTCATTTGATTCTCATTCATAAACCTATATAAATCATCAGTGTCTACCTAACTTAATATGTGTGTGTGTGTGTGTGTGTGTGTGTGTGTGTGTGTGTGTTTGTATGTGAGAATGAAATGGTATTATTATGGTTCTATGACCATTGTAATACCCAGAACAATAAAAACAGTAAATTCTTAATCAGTCTTGACTATAGTACTATAGTGATAATCCAATTTATCGATCTTTAGATTAATACTGATAAACCACAAATGTGTATTTCTAAACTGATTGATTTGTGGTTGTTAAGAAGTAACAACCCTGGGGGACAGCAGATGTCATGGCGGTTAGGGCACTAGACTCCCACATGGCCAACCATGGTTTGAGTCCTGCACCTGGCAGCTTGCTTTCTCACTTTCTCTCTCTGGTGACCATGCAAGCCCTTTAGAAAATTAAGAATTATAATAATAATAATAATAATAATAATAATAAATAAAATTCAATTAAAATGAATAAAAGAATCCCTCTATCTATGCCTACCTACACCCCTTTCTGCATTTCAAAAGGCAAACATATCGTTATCAGTTTTTAATACTAACGTCCCAAGTAACTTATTATGCAGTTACACATTATATTGGACACTGTATCAAACATGCAAAGTATCTATTCTATCCAACCGTTCTTGAAATCTTCCACTAAATCAAGATTAGAGCTAAAACCAAAGGCATATGAATAAAGTAATACTTGCTTGAGAAAAGACATAAAATACTTCTGTTTGAGATTCTTTTTCACTTACTTCATTATATCAAACAGTAAATGTAGCTAAAAAACAGTACAATGATTCCCCTTGCTCCTTTTTTATTATAGAAAATGAAATAGCATATACAAATATGACCGATGTCCCAAAGTCCTCCCCCATGATCTGACATAAGTAGTACTCCATTCAAACAAACAAAGGAACAGGAGAACTTGGTCTAATTTCACTTCCTGTGGAAAACAACCCAGAGAAACCAACGATCACACAGCAAGGAAGTCAGTATTACCTGTAATGGGACTCGATTGTGAGGATCAGTGACCACCACGTTCTCTCAGCAAAGACAAACATCCTTTAGGCATTCTCATCAAACTAAAGCCCTTAGGAAGTTATTCTAATGGAAATGAGGTTTAAATGCATTTCAGAATGTACTTCACTCACATCCTTAAAGCTTCTATGGTTATATTTTTTCCTAATGGCCACTCAAATGATTTCTTTCTACTAGTCCCAGAATCTTGTCATGGTAAATGATTGTAATGCAGATTATTTAGGGGCTGATTTGTTTCTGTATTTGCAAGCGATGTATATATTCATGCTTTTCCTTTTCCCTTGTTCATCCCATGAGAGGGGACATTGAGCACAGCATCCGGAGTCTTAGACTCACTCTCACCTCGACTCCTACCACATTTTGTAGCGGGGATTTCCTTTACCTGCTAATTCATCTACTGACCCGGCCAGGAGTAGAAGGCAAAGCCTACTCCAGAACGGCCTGATTTTTATACGATGGTGCCCCTGTCTTCGGTGCTCTAATCCTGCCAAAGAGGGACTAAAAATACTTGTCCGGGAGCCAGCAGGTGTTGTTGTGGCTAAAGTGCTGGACTTCCACATGATGAAACATGGTTCAAGTCCCAGACCTGGTGGCTTGAAATCCGTGCCGCTGCGTGTGCATGTGTGCCCAAAATCCCACAAGGAAAACGGAGGAGAAGACCATTCCTCCTGTGGGTGATTTCTCACTTTCTCTCTCTGTGTATCTCTCCAGTGAGCACACAAGCTCTATGGCAAAACCTGAAAAAAAAGGAAAGGAGGGACCAGCAGTTAATATAATGGCTATGTTGTTGAACTCCCGTGTAGCCGATCATGGTTCGAGTCCCGGACCTGGTGGCTTATACTCACACCAGGCACATGTGCATGCGTGTCCAAGATCCCCGGAGGAGAATGGAGGAGAAGGGATTGAGGCGTGGCCATCCCCCCTGGGGGATGATTTCTCGCTTTCTATCTCTCTGTCTCTTTCTGTCTTTCTGGTGAGCGCACGTGCCGTACAGCAAAAATCTCTCAAAGAAAAAAAAAAAAAAAAGAAAGAAAGGAAAGAAAATACTTGCCTTTTACAACAAAGGTTGTGGTAAGGATCACCTGACATCAATGGGAAGTTTAAATGTCAAATTCCCTAAGTCTGGAAGGATGAAAAGCTAGATAGGAAAACATGTGAAAACTGGGACCAAAAAGTTATCTACTGAACCAGAAAATCTCAGGCTAAGGTTCAAAGACTAAGATTAGGACTACCAAGCTGGATAGAACACACAAAAGGAGCTTTGTTTGGGGCAGACTTAGCTGAGCCGTGGCTGGCTGACTGACTCGCTGTACGATCTTGGACAAGTCTTCAACCTCTCTGATTCCGTTTACTTATCAGTAGACTGAGACAACCAACAGAACCTTCCTCACAAAAGAGTTGCCGAGGTGAATGACAAGACATATGTTAATATTCTGACACAGAAAACCCAAAGTGGTCACCTTATTTATCTATTCACTCTCTCTCTCTCTCTCTCTCTCTCTCTCACACACACACACACACACACCTCAAACAGGTTGTAATTAAATACATAACTTCTTCCCCTTTCCAATATAAAAAAGGCTTATTCAAATAACAAAAAAAATGTAATGTATCTTTTTTATATAAGAAGGCCTCGTAATGACACAAAGCATACCAAATATTAAGGCAACAATAAAACGGAGACGTTCTTTTTGAGTATTTCCATTTCTCTCTTACAATTTCAAAGTCTTAATATTTTAGTTACTATAGAAGGCATTGTTTCGTGTTGTCCAGATTTCCGTTGACAACTGAAGGCCTCTTCCCCAGCTGCAGTGAAGGATGTGGCCTTCAGCCGTCAGCTGTCAGCTTTCTATGGGAATTGCTCCTGGCTAGAGACAGCCCCAACCAGGGCAGCCTGCGTCCAGCGTATAGGCCAGGCCTCCTCACTCAATTCAGTCCCACGCCGAAGGCCTCAGAGCTGCCCTGGGCTGGCGGAGGCCTTAGGTGAGACCGCACCAGAGCCCAGCTCTCTTTCACCACTTCACCTCTCTTCCTGCCTCTCACAGTGTTAAACTCAAAAGCTCTCCCTAATAAACTTCCTGCCAGTCTGCTTCCTGGAGAAGCGGATGAGCAGCAATGACAGTCCAGAGAAGCCACATACTAACATGCCGTGTGCTTCAAAAGTTACACGGGCGGGCCCTGTCCCATCGTGACTGAAACACCTTTTTAGTCTGCGTAAGAGTCGGTGTGTTTGCTTGTCTCCAACTAAAAATGGGTGGTTTTGATTAAGAAAGAGGAAAGAAAAACATAAAAACATTTTAATTTTGGGGGGGGACCAGCAAGTGGCGTAGTGTTTAAAGAGCCGGATACTACCACATGGCTGACCATGGTTCAAGTCCCAGAACCGGCAGCTTGCTTTCTCACTTTCTCTCTCTCTCTCTCTCTCTCTCTCTCTCTCTCTCTCTCTCTGTGTGTGTGTGTGTGTGTCTTTCTGGTCAAATTAAAATAAAATGAATGAATAAATAAAATTAAATAATTCTTTAAAATTTTTAAAAAATTTTGGATCATTGCATTAAATGGTTAATCAAACCAGTTATTTTGAAGCTAGAGACAAATGCTTAGAGGTATCATATGAAGAAGCTTAACTTTTGGGTCCTTAGTAATTATTCACCACAGATATCCCCATAAAATTGTTTTCCCCCCTAAAAACTATATTCTACTGAAGATGAATGCTAAAACACTAAGTTTCTTGAAAATAAGATTATGCAGTGTTTCAGCGTTTCAGTCAACAAGAAAAGGAAAAGAGGGATAAATGCTTAAAAATATGCATTCAACTTGCTTAAAACTTTCCTTCCACCCTTTTAAGTATGTTAGCTATTAAAAGGGAAGGTGCTGGACCAGCTGGTAGTATGGTGGTTAAGATGGCTTGATCTTATGTGGCAAACTGCATGGTTCAAGTCCCAAATCCAGTGGCTTGAAAACCACACCAGGCAAGCGTGCATGTGCACCCAAAATCCCGAGAGGAGAGCAGAAGAGAAGGGATGGTGGTGTGGCCATCCCCTGCCCCCGCAACCGGATGGTGCTTTTTCATCCCTTTCCCAACACCCTCTGTATTTCTGTCTCGCTCCAGCAAGCACGTGCTCTCTAGCAAAACAAATAAATAAAAAGTGAAGGTGCTATAAATTCCTTTGTATCTATAACTCATTCATTTCTGTCTTTTTTTAAGTTTCTTTCTTCCATGAGTCTAAGAGACAGACAGGCACCCCCAAAAGGGTCTTCATCCTGCAATCCACTCCAAGCTTCATGGACACATGCATGCCTGGTATGTCCAGGGAGGCCTCAGGACATGAACCTGGAACCTTTCCATGTAGGTCAGCCTCAGAGAGCTGCATTACTGCTGCTCCACCGTCCAGCCATCTGTTGCCTTTTCCTGTGTCATCCTCCACTTCGATCATATTGCCAAATGCTCAAGAAAGAGGACCCCGGCATCTCACGTCTGGCCTCTTCAGGCTCCTTGAGGTACCGAGCCAGCCCCTCGGTTTTTCTTCTAGCTTTTCTGGGTCTGTTACTCTCAGTTACAGCCTTCCTGCTGTTGTTTTACTCAGGGTTCCTTTTTTTTTTTCTCACGCTTTGGTTTTCCTTCTTGTGCCTTTGCCTTTGCCTTCACTCTCGGGCTTTTCCTTATCCTCAGCATTACCTCATCTGTCTCTCTTGTTTTCCATCTTCCCCTCGTTTTCTAACTTCTCGCCTTCCTGAAGACATTGCTCTGGTGCAGTGGCCCTGGCAGGCCCTCGCCAGGTCCCGTGCTGTGACCGTATGCCAATACTGCTTCAGGCATCACCCCGTCACCTGCAGCCTTTTGACCCACCTGTAATGCTCTGTATTTCAGTAGCAGATTTTCATCCATTGCACAGAAAAACAGCATTTATAGTTTCTTGTGAAATCAGAAAGTATAATTCGCATGAGAACAAAAAGTGAAAGCATTCTGCTAAATGCATTTTAGAGTATCGCCTGGCCAAATTCATATTCATTTCATATCTCTAGCAGTTACTGACATTCCTTGAACATTGCCCTTATTAAATCCACACCTATGGGGACACTATTACTTTTGCCCAAAGACCTATTACAGATGAAAAGGATAGTCAACAAATTACTGAACACTTACCCAGAATCAGTGGTGCATTCGTGTGTATAGTGGTGAGAATGAAAAATTTCACATGCTGTTTAATCTACGTCTGCAAAGTACGAAGTTAGTCTATTTTCTAATAAGATACATTTCAATCACAGAATAGAACTTTAATCTTTTGTTGATTTATTTTTAGTTTCGCTCTAGGGTGTATGCACTTTCTGGAGAGAGAGCCATACACAGAGAGAGGCGGAGAGAGAGAAAGTGGGAAGCCATCCCCCAGGGAAGAAGGCCATGTCGCTGTCTTTCTCCCGTTCTCGTTTGGGGATTTTGGGCACACGTGCAGATGCTCCCACTGTGATTTTCAAGCCTTGGGGGCCAGGACTTAAACCGTGGAGTGGGCCACATGGGATCCAAGCATCTTAACCTCCAAGCCACCTGCTGGCTCCAGAACTGAACTATTTTTGTTTAAAAAAAGAATTATTTACTTAATTTTATTTACTCATTCATTTATTTTAATTTGACCAGAGACAGAGCGAGAGAGAAGGAAAGTGAGAAAGCAAGTCACCAGGTTCAAGACTCGAACCATGGTCAGCCATATGGTAGTATCCAGCATCTTAACCACCATGCCGCCTGCTGACTCCAGAACTGACCTTTTTAAAGAAACATTTTTCTTTCTTATATGAATCCATAGTTCCTGGAGGAGGTTTCGCTACTATTTTTTCTAACCCTCCCTGTGCTCCTCCCTCAGCTTCACCACCTGATGTTCATGGGGTGACCTCGTGCGCCTTCATGGGGTGACCTCGTGCGCCTTCATGGGGTGACCTCGTGCACCTCCTTTAGACTCCAGCTCTCTGCTCTAACGCTCTGAGTGTGGGTTAGTCAGGTGCTGATCTTCACCAGCACCGAAGCCTCACTGCCAGCTCTTCATGCAAGAGACTGCTACACTCGGGCACCATGTTATCTTGTCACCCGCGTCTGAAGGAGCCAACGCAGTGTAATCCTCAAGAGCGTAAGGATGAATCTGAGGCTTCCGAAGTCCGAATGCCAGCTGGGCCTCTTGTTGGCTGAGTGTCTTGGGCCAGCTACTTTAAAACTTCCTGTGCTTCAAAACAGATAAATAAATAAATGAAAAATCTGTACAGTGGAGATGTTCATCATTCCTACCTCACCGGGTTCTCAGGAAGGTTACATCCGTCCTCGGCAGTGCAGCGTTCAGGACGCCACTGCACGTGACATGTGCTAGGTAAGGTGGTCATGATTAGGTCGCCCTTCCATCTTCAATTCCCTGGGATCCTCTGCCAATGCCCTCTTTGGAGAACCAAGCCTGCTGTGCCGTCCCCTTTCGCTGTCGCTCGACACATCCTCTTGATCCACTTCTCCCGTCTTCACAAAGCTCAGTCTTCTGTCCTGACCCGTTCTTTCCCGTGGCCTCACTACCACCGTCTCTCCCGCAGTGCATTTTCTATTTGCTCATCATTTCTGACTTCTTACTGTAGCCTGTCTCCAAATATTTCATCCCACGGAGCCTAATCATGGTAAAATGCAAAATGCAACGTACTACCATCACTAGTAGATGGTAATTCATAACTAATAGGCTTCCGACATACAGGGCCGTTGAGCAGTGGGGGTGGCTCTGCAGCGGCTCACGTGGTAAGCTCTGTCTTGCCTCAGTCCGGCAGACCGTTATTATACTTACAGTTCAAGCTCCAGGGAAATGGGAGGACAATTAGAATAACAGAAGCTGTCGTTGCGATTCAATATGAACTTCAGTTTTCAAGAGCTCCCCTTTGTAAATGAGGTGGGGTCTCTGTCAACCAAGGCCATCGTGTCTACTCGTCTAATGTCATCGGCGACAGTATCAGCTCGGGTTTAGTTTCCGGGACCTTCGGAGCCCTGTGAGGTGGCGAGGGCTGGATCTTATTTCACAATGGCTACCGGGTATCGGCTCTGCGAGGCAGGCAGAGTAAAACCTAGTGGGAGTCAATAAACTGCGCAGACAGGACTCAGGAAACACCGAACCAACAAATCGGCTCTGCAGTAACGTGACGTTTTTATAGTCCCATTTTTTAACCATAACAGCACTTGAATGGTAGGCATTATAGTATTTCAATTTAGTCATTTATCTAAAAATGAGTTTTATCTCGGCTCATAAGTAAGCGGTGGCATTCCGGCCATGTGAACGGCTCAGCCTCCCCTCTTGCTGCAAAGCTCATCTTGCAATTACGGAAACACGCGTCTGTCGGGGCCCGCCTCCTCGGATTCACGGCTCCTGTCTTCGTGCTAGCCTTTCTGCAAACCATGCAGAGTCCGTGTGAGCTCAGCTGCCCATGCTCCTCGCTAATCAAGGGCTTGTTTTCTCTGTAGTGGCTGAGCGCTAGGAAACAGGGTAGGGAAGAAGCACTCACCCCTTCAGTTCTCCAGACACTATTCAGTCCCCGTGTGTCCTCGGAGGGTGGGAAGCCTGGCTGGCTCTTCCGGAAAGCGTCCTCTCCTGTCCCTGCTCCTCCCATTGTCTGTTCCGATGTGCCCCCACAGCAAAGCCCTCCAGGGCCCCCTCCTCTCCCCACCTCACCGGCCGCACAGCCCCAGCCAGCGGGCCAGTGGAAAGGAAATGAAACAGGTACATCAGAATGGTTTCTCCTCCAGCGCCAGCCTTCTGCCTTTCAGCAGTGACACTTGCACGTTACGGACTGATCCTCCACTCCTCCCCAGCCTAGTCACAGCTCTAGCTGTCACATAACTCAGGGGACACTGGAGCTGTCTTTATGGCAGTATGGTTAGTCCAAAGGACATCCACGTCTTGCTCGATGTCTTAGGAGCTGAATGTAGGTTCCATGTCCTCTTTCCCCAGGATCCAGACATGATGGGCTCGCAGGTGCACTGCGAGGTCTGTGCTCTGGGTGGCTGCCAGCCACGTGTCATCACAGCTGGCATTTTTTCTCTGCTTGTCATTATTTCCATTGGATCACCAGAAAAGTCATGATGCATTTTTGCATAGAAAACTACATCATCAATGACAAATATGATTTTCACTTCATCTTTTTGTGTGTGGGGTGTGTGTGTGTGCACGTGTGTGGTGTTATGTTATAAGCCAGGGCCTCGCTATCCTACAATCCCCTCCCTCGGCCTCCTGAGCAGGTGGACGAACAGGAATACCCCACTATGCCTGGCATTCTAGGCAGAGCTGGGAGCTGCACTCATCCGTATTTTCCTGTACTGGGTGCATGAAACGGTTGTGCACCGCTGACACTGTTCCTCCCAGTAACCGTCCCCAGGAATCGGGAGAGAAAACCCAATGCACTAAGGCTGCACCATAACAAAAATGAAGGTCCTCCAGGTAGATTTTAATACATAATATTGTTAGTTTTAATGTAAAACAAGACAAAACTCTCCTGCTTTAACACATCTATAAAACATGAAAGCCAGACAAAACTGTGAGCTGAAACGGAAGAGCGGTAACTGCTCACTTGCCCACTGCTGTAAGGAAGAGGTCGCCTGGGGGTGGGGTGTGGGGGGAGGGGCGGGGAAGGGAGGGCCTGCTGCACTCCTCTATGCTGCAGTGTTGCCGGGCTTTCTTTTTCCATCTAATCCCTAAAACATCCCGCAAAGGCGCAGGCTGGTAGCACACTTGGTAACAAACTGAACTGCAGCACTGGAGACCACGTGGCCGACAGCTGGTTCAGATCCCTGGGTCCACCTGAAACCACGCCCACGATGCTGATAGGCTGGAAGGCTGGAAACGGGGACTACAGTGTGACAGGATCCCGTCAAGGGTGTTTCTCTCTTCCTCTCTCACACATATACTTGTGTATATGCGATCATGAATTAAAAAATAAATAAAAATAATTTAAAAATTCACAGGACCAGCAGTTGGCCTAACGACCTAATGGCTATGTCTGCTGGACTCCCATGTAGTTGACTGCAGTTCGAGTTCTGGACCTGGTGACTTAAACTCGCGCTGGGCACATGTGTGTGCATGCCCAAGATCCTGAGAGGAGAATGGAGGGGAAGGGATTCTTGCTTTCTGTCTCTCTGTCTCTGTCTGTCTTTCTGGCGAGCGCATGCGCCCTATAGCAAAAACCTCTCTAAAAATAAAGAAAAAAAAGAAAAAGAAAAAAGAAAAAGAAACACTGCCAAAGGACATGTGCGCTTGGCAGAGACAGAGAGGAGGGAGGAAGAGGGTGTACCCTGAACGTGGCGTGGTCACACCACAATCTCTTCTCCATTTCTCCCTCCCGTAGGGATTCTGAGCACGCATGCACATGTGCCCACAGTGTTCATTTCTCAAGCCACTGGGGCTGGGACTTGAACTGCAGTCAGCCATGTGGGATCTGGCTTCTTTAATTGCTAGGCTGTGGGGCTGGCCTCTCTTCTTAATTTCCACAGCCTCTACACTGGTGTAGATACCTTTAAATCCTCACCTGTTTTGCTGAAATACCGGCCTGTCTGAACTCTCTATAACAAAACTCTTACCCAATCTTCTTTTTCTTTTCTCTCCCCCCCCCCCCCGCCCCGCCTTAGCTTTCTAAAGCATGCTTGGTTTTGTTTTTCCCCTTGAAAGGAGATAATGTATGTAAATAAATTAGCACCTAGTCTAGTCTACAATAACTCCTTAGTAAACACTATTATTTTGGCTGTAACTATGTGCCAGACATGAAGCTGAGCACAGGGACCAAGGCCAATGTGAATGTGAACAAGACATGGCTCCTGCCATCTAGCACGGACAGACAGACAGACAGAAATCACTTTTCACCACTTGGTTATGGAGACACTTCATCCCAGCTTGGGCAGCAACAGAGGTCAGGAGAAAAGTGTTGTCAAGGTAAGAAGGCCAGGGGCAGCGGTGGCAACAGGACTCAGTAGACTAAGTGACTCTGGAAATTTCAGAGCCCTTCAAGCTATCCAATGAGGCTAGAAAAAGGTTGGGGGTTGGTCCCAGGTGCCAGGGGGCTGGACAGGTGGGCAGAGTCAAAACCACTAGAGCTTACATGTAATACTGAGGATTCTGGATTTTATACTAAAGCCAGTGACGGCTTCTTAAAAATTTTCCAGCAAAGGGACCAGCAGTTGGCATAATGGCTATGTCGCTGGACTCCCACGTAGTTGACCGCGGTTCCAGTCCTTGATCCGGTGGCTTAAACTCAAGCTGGGCACGTGTGCGTGCGTGTCCAAGATCCCTAGAGGAGAATGGAGGAGAAGGGACTGCAGAATGGCCATCCCCCCTGGGGGGATGATTTCTCGCTTTCTGTCTCTCTGTCTCTCTCTTTCTGGTGAGCACGTGCACCCTATAGCAAAAACCTCTCCAAAAAAAAAAAGAAAAAAACAATAATTAACCAGCAAAATCACTGACATAATCAACTTTTTTTTTTTTTTTTCTTTTTTTTTTTTTTTTGGGAGAGGTTTTTGCTATAGGGCGCGTGCGCTCGCCAGACAGACAGAGAGAGACAGAGAGATAGAAAGCAGGAAATCACCCCCCAGGGGGGATGGCCACGCCGCAATCCCTTCTCCTCCATTCTCCTCTCGGGATCTTGGGCACGCACGCACACGCGCCCGGCGTGAGTTTAAGCCACCGGGTCCGGGACGCGAACCGCGGTCGACTACGTGGGAGTCCAGCGACATAGCCATTACGCTAACTGCTGGTCCCACATAATCAACTTTTAAAAAGATATGACCATTAGGGAACCAGCAGTTAGCGTAATGGCTATGTTGCTGGACTCCCATGTAGTCGACCGCGGTTCGCGTCCTGGACCCGGTGGCTTAAAACTCACGCCAGGTGCGTGTGTGTGCGTGCCCAAGATCCCGAGAGGAGAATGGAGAAGAAGGGATTGCGGCGTGACCATCCCCCTTGGGGGGTGATTTCTCGCTTTCTGTCTCTACATCTCTCTCTGTCTGTCTGGAGAGCGCACTCGCCCTATAGTTAAAACCTCTCCAAAAAAAAAGATATGATCATCGGGACCAGCAGTTGGCATAATGGCTATGTCACTGGAAGCCCACGTAGTTGGCCGTGGTTCGCATTCTGGACCCGGTGGCTTAAAACTCATGCCGGGTGCGTGTGCGTGCATGTCTAAGATCCCGAGAGCAGAATGGAGAAGGGATTGCGGCGTGGCCATCCCCCCTGGGGGGTGATTTCTCGCTTTCTGTCTCTCTGTCTCTCTCTGTCTGTCTGGCGAGTGCACGTGCCCTATAGCAAAAACCTCTCCAAAAAAAAAAAAAAAAAAGATATGACCATGACAATGATGAAGGAACTGATCAGAAAAGGGTAGTACTGGCTAAGAAGTTTCTTCAGGGGCCAGCAGGTAGCATGGTGGTTAAGGTGTAAACTCCCACATCGCTGACCACAGTTCAAGTCCCAGATCTGGGGGTTTGAAAATCACACTGGCTACATATGTGTGTGCATGCCCAAAATCCTGAAAGGAAAATGGAGAAAAAAGGATTATGGCATGGCCGTCTTCCCGAGGGGGTGATTTTTCACTCTCCCTCTCCCCTTCTGTCTCTCTCTATTGAGCTCAAAAACCTGAAACAAAAAACCAGAAAGGAGTTGCTACGATAATCAAAGGAGAAAATGACAACAATCTGAACAAAAGAGAAATCGGAAGCCAACAGGTGGCACAGTGGCTAAGGCGCTGGACCCCACACGGCCGACTGCACACTTCGGCAGCTTGAAAAACACACCTGGAACATGTACATGCATGCCTGAAATCCCGAGAGGAGAATGGAGGAGAAGGGACTATTGCGTGGCCATTCCCTCCTAGAGTGATTTCTCACTTTCCCTCTCTGTGAGCACACATGCTCTACTGCAAAGTAAAAAAAAAAAGAAAGAATAAAAGCTAAAACAGAGACAATAATGTTGAGAGTATTTTAAGGAATCAATTAATGAGACAAGACTTATTGAGGGCTTGGATGGTGGAAGGTCTTAGGAGATTCAAATGTAGGAAATATTAATAAGCAATTTCCTTGAAAGCTGAGGTTCTTCACTAAACTAGGAAATTGAGACAAATTCAAGATTTTTGAAGGTAAGGTGATGAACTAACTTTGAGGGCATAGACTTTGCGAGGGCTGATAAAAACAGCACAATGCAGACAGCAGGAAGATAAAGAGGCTTGATAGCCCAGGACTTGGGATAAAACTTTGGAAGTCACTAACGGAGGTGATAATGGAACCATTGAGAATGGACACCATTTATGTAGTGTTATTTATTAACATCAGTATTTTTTTTTGGCGGGGGGAGGAGGGGGAGAGGTTTTTCCTACAGGGCGCATGCGTTCGCCAGAGAGAAAGAAAGCGAGAAATCACCCCCCAAGGGGGATGGCCACGCCGCAATCCCTTCTCCTCTGTTCTCCTCTCAGGATCTAGGATAGCATGCACATGTGCCCAGTGTGAGTTTAAGACACCGGGTCCGGGACTCGAACCACGGTCGACTACGTGGGAATCCAGAGACATAGCCATTATGCTAACTGCTGGTCCCTTAATATCAGTCTTTGAAAAAGGTACATGAGCTCCCCTTTTCCTCAGTGGGAAACAGATCCAGACCTGGCTTCCACCACCTTCTCCGCCTCACCTCCTGGCCCTCCACCATACATCTCCTGAGAGGGCACATCGACACACTTCCAACCTTCCGAGTTCTGTGGGATCCCGGTGGTCTCCCCTCAATTTTCTACCTGGTGAATACCCAGCTGGCCCTTAACTCTCCGTCAGGTGTCCATTTTCCTGGGAAGCCTTGGATAACCTGGCCACTCTACTCCCTATTCCAAGCAGAGCTCACTGCCCACGCCCGTCCCCCGCAGTGTCAGTCCATGCCTGTGTGCAACTTTCTCTCCTCTCCTGGATGAAAGCGAAGACTGCATCCCCATCAGGAGAGGCTCCAAAGCACGGTTACAGAAAGTAGGGAGTCCTCCGTCTGCAGACACCGTCAGTGCCTCCCCTTGAGAGCCCGCCGCCATTTCTGTCTGGCCAGCAGCCACCGCAGGGTCTTGGGTAGAATGCGATCTTTCAGCAGGAGCCGCGTAGAACTTGGCTTTATTCCCATGTTCCTGGTCCTCGGTTCCACACAGGGATGTGGTGAAACAGTGTAATCATTTAGAATAAAAACGACCGTGAAGACGCTAGCTCCTCTCAAGGAAATGGGACCATATTTCACTCGAGGCAAAATGAAGAAGGTACGACGTCTAAACCAAAGTCACGGGCTGGACAGGCACAGGAGTGTCCCTAGGATCATCTGGGAGATCCTTACGGCTCTGTGATATAGCATCTCCTCCAGAACTTATTATTCACAGACAATAAATAAATAGTCGGGGAAGTTTATATTTGTTACATGCACAGTATAGAAAAGCATATTCTTTCCTTTATAAAAATTGAAAGCAGGAAGCCTACCTTAAAGAAAATGCTGAAGAACAAAAAAAAAGATCCAAATGTTTAAAGGACAGTAATTCCTTCTAGAAGCATCAGCTCTCTGGCAACAGGATGTGTGTGTTTGCCTAGTCAGCTCCTTGCGCAGAAGGGACGATCTATCAATCCTTAGTGGAACTGACATCAAAAGAGCTCTCAAATCGCTATTCCTCCCTTGATTCCACTTAATTGTAAAAAAGAGACATTTCTGAAATTCTCTTTCTTTCTAGTCTGTTAGAGACCACTTGGACGATTTCTCCAAGACACTAAAAGATACATCCATGTGGTCTGAAATTTCAAGAATTGTGACAAATTTATTATCACATGGAAAGACGTTATAGTATGTGTTGTTTTTAAACTGACCACTGTTTCCTTAGGGAATTTGTTAGTTTTTGTTTTTGACAAACAGTTTAATGAGTACACTGTAAGTTATAGATGAGATGACTCTAAATAGCACAGAGCGATCTATTTCATACGGCTCAAGAATGAGAACTGTAATACGCAAGTCCGAAAAATGTAGATCAAGAAAAAAATCTACTGCACGAGTCTTGGGAAGCTGGTCTCCTCTTCAATGTTGATTATAATAAGCTCATCTACTCTCCAGAGCATGTGAGAAATTCAGGCCTTAAGCTCACCTGTCTCGAAGCTACCAAGAAGACAGAAGTATGACAGTGCTGAGCCTCAGCGCCTGCAGTAACTAAGCTGGCGATTGCTGAGTGGGCCACGAGTCTGCTCCACGGTATCAGGTCGTGATTTTCCTATGCAAACTGCATCGTGACTCTCTCAACACCCCCATAATTTAGTGGTCATAAATGGGCTTATTGCTTTAGGTTCATTCCAGTTTCCCAGTTTGTGTGTTAACTTACTAAATACCTCCAGGTTACACCTGTCTTTTCCAGACACGGGACACAGATATTAGTTTTCTTCTCATCTTAAAAAATTGTTACTTTTTTTTTTTAATACGCCAGAGGGCACGTATGTGTGTGAGAGGAAGAGAGAGATGGGCGTGGAGAGAAGGAAAGCACCACGCAGTGTGGCGGAGCTGAGCCGCAATCTCTGTCCTCCCATTCGCCACCATGTCAGAACCGTGGGGACGTGGGCAAGCTAGCATAAGCTGTGGGGGCTGAGACTGGACCTGGGGCCATGTGGGACCCGCCCTCTCCACCCAGCACTTAATTACTGCCTAGAGGGACTGGCACATACTTAAAACTTCTTAAATACTACAAGAAGATTGTCAATTCAAGTTTTTTTTTTTTTTTAAGTGACTAATGATAATAATATTTAAGTTTGTTGAATGCTTACTAGGGGCCAATTACTGAGACAGGTGATCACTTAGGGAACAGGTGGCATGCTCAAATGCAAAGGTGTGGGCAGCGTTTAGAAAAACGACAGCACACGGTACAGTCCCCTGAGCCAGCGTGACTAACGGGGAGGTCACGGGATCCCAGAGAGTAGCCCTCGCTGCTGTGGTCTGCAGCAGGGCGGACCTGTAAGGCAGGAGCTCCGACAGTCAGCCCCAACTCTCCTCCCGTTAGCCGCCTGCTCATTCTCCCTACTGGCCGGACCCAGCCAGAACCAGGGGGCAAGGGAGCCTGCTGACGGGCCTGGATTCTGGAAGGCAGTCAGTTTCTCAGTGCACAGAGCAGGTGGAGGAAGGTAGAGGGGACCTGAGGGCCACCATTCCTATTTTATTCTAAGCACCCAAAACTTACCCTGAGTAAGTAAGGTAATCAATAAATATCTGTTAATGAAAGAAGGTAGAAACTGCATCCAGCAGGGGGCACAGTGATTAAGGCGCTGAACTTCCATATGGTTGACTATGGTTCAAGTCCCAGATCTGGTGACTTGAAACTCATACTGTGTGCATGCATACCCATAATCCCAAGAGAAAAGTGGAGAAGAAGGGATTACAGCCTGGCCATTTCCCCTGGGGGGTGATTTCTCACCTTTTTTCTCACTGTCTCTTGTCTCTCCAGCGAGTACACTCAGCCTATAGCAAAAACCTATAGAAAAAAAAAAAAAAGGGAGGGAGGGAGAAACCGTATGAAAATATTAGATTCAATAAGGTGTCCCAGGGCCAGCAGGTGGCATGGTGGTTAAGACATTAGACTCCTCAGGACCAGCAGTTAGCATAATGGCTATGTCGCTAAACTCCCATGTAGTCGACCCCCGTTCGAATCCCGGACCCGGTGGCTTAAACTCACGCCAGGCACATGTGCGTGCGTGCCCAAGATCCCAAGAGGAGAATGGAGGAGAAGGAATTGTGGTGTGGCCATCCCCCCTGGGGGTGATTTCTCACTTTCTCTCTCTCTGTCTGTCTGGCGAGCGCACGCGCCCTATAGCAAAAACCTCTCCAAAAAAGAAAAAAAAAGATGTTTCGCTCCTACATGCCCAAGTGTTGTTTGAGTACCTGACCCAGCGACTTGAAAATCACACCAGGGAAGGGTGTGCAAGCCCAGAATCTCAAGAGGAGAATAAAGACGGGACTGCGGCATAGCCAACTCCCCGGGGGGAGGGGTGCTTTCTCACTTCCCCCCCTCTCTTGTCTCTTTCTCTCTCTCTCTCCCATGAGTGCACACACTTTAGGGAAAAAACTAACAAAAAAAATAAATAATTTAAAAATGCGTCTCAAACCATGCACACTGCACTGAGGTTCAAGTCCATCTTTTCGATCTGTGTGTCATTCTGTCTCCTACCCATGCTCTTTATCCTGCACCACTCAGACATGGTTGGGAGTTCTCGAAGACACAGGAATGATTGGACTTAATGCCCTCACGAAGCTCGTATCTGTGTGCCCGTGTTTACCTTACACTTCCATCTCACTGTGGTGAACGCTCCCAATTCTGCTCCAGCACCGACAGCTCCGAGGGCAGACCCGAAGCCTCTGACCATGCCCTCACCCACCCAGGGTGCGAACGGTGAGACTCCCACACGGCATTGCTGCCCGCTCGTGGGACCTACCCTGACTCCGCGGTGTTGGGAGTGTAAATAACACAGGCAACGCACGATCGTTGGCGAAGACAGGTCTCTGACTTCCATCACCTGCCCCGGAGGAAGCCCTGGGTCTTATATTATGAACTCATCTGTTTTACGACGTGTCGAAGGATTCCTTTATTCAGCAACACACGTCAAGCGTATAGGACGTACCAGACACTGCGCTGGACACTTGCACAGGTCGAGAAAACGAGTCACACCGATATCAATAACCCGCTTTCCTATGGGATGAGTCGGCAGCTATCCAGACAGTGGGTGAAAGTGTGCAACTTCCCAGAGAGGTCACGGAGTCACACCGAGTGCGCTCACGATCCTGCCCCGGCAAACCCTTCCCCAGTCTCCTCCACATTGCTCTGAGCTCGGATAAGGTTCGACTCCTGTAACAAGCACAAGTCACCCCGACTCTGATTTGTGCCTCGAAACCACCCGGTATTCTGCTTGTTTCCATCTCTTAGGAAGGGCCCTTGCTTTGACGCGCCAGGCCTTTGTACCAGGGCCTGCCTCCAGTACAGCACACAGGACTTTGTCCCCGTGCGGTTTCTCTTAGCTCTGCTTTCAAGCTTGGGGAGGACAGGCCTTCACGCCTGATTCTGGCAGAAACAGCACAGGGCAGCCTTTGGTCTTGCTCCGGGCCGGCCGGCGGGCTGGCAGAGCTCCCCCCCTCACACTGCAGGCAAAGCTTTGTGTTTGTAGAAACCATTGTACAACGTACCGTGCTGCGAGGTTTGCCAACGGGGGCGGGGGGGGGGGGGACCCCAGAGTTGATTTCCTACATGCACGTTTTAATGAGTTGGGAAAACCATCCACCTGGATCAGACTTCTCTGCTAATTTGACAGTTTCCCACTAAGGGTGAGAATGCAGAACCATCAATTAGCTTCATGATGCTCCGATTCTAAGAAACACTCATGACGGGCATTTCATCCGGGAGCTCTAGGTGAAGTCACTCTCTCAAATACCCTCTGAACGTTCCCTTAGACAAGCCCACCTATGCTTCTGGGGCCCACAGAAGCTTTGCGTGTGCAACGTCTCATGCATTTACATGTACCGCTTAAGAAAGGAGCCAGGGTCAGGTCTCGGCTGGAGAGAAGGTCGCATCTCTCTTCTCACCAAATCCATCTGTAAGTTCCCAGGAGTGCTGCTACGTTTCCTAGCAACAGGAGTAAACACGGCGCTACCTCCAGTGCCCACGCTTTGTAACCACGCTAATCTGTGAGTGCTCAACTTAATTAGAGATTAGACTTTTAAATTGTGTTTTTAGTGCACAACCGTACTGCTAAAGTATGATTATCAGGGGCTAAGAGTGCTTACGTCTGCAGAGCTCAGGGAAGGAAAATGAATCATTTATTTCCATCACGATAGGACGGCTCTTCTCCGAGGCGCTGCTTTGCGAGTTCACAAGCCTTGCAGTTCATTGGCATTCGATGGTGAAAACACAGCTCGGAGACCTCATTTATGAAAATTCCTTTAAACCTTTCACCACTTGGACAACTCCAGTCCAAGCGCACCCAGCCAATTCAAAAGTAGCTCTCTGCCTTTTTATAGGTTTTCAATTACACCAACACAGCACAGCAGGGCCGTCATGTTTGAAGGAATACATTTCAGTTGCAGGGAGGCACGAGTTCCTTTTCCAAAAACCCAGATGAAACCAGCATTCCCCAAACCGGAGCCAAAAGATGCACAACTCTGTCTCTTGAACCATCGTTGTCTTAAGAAAGATGAGATCATCGAATGACTTCAACATGGCTAATGCTTAGTTATCTACTCTATGATGTACAGTATGATTTTCTAACTTGTAAGAATTTACTGTGCAAAACTATTGGCAAGTCCTTTATCCTCAACCTGTTCCAAATAGTTTTTATTTATTTTTTTTTGTTTTGAGGAATTGTTCAAAACATTATCTGGACTTCATTCATGCCCCTATGAGGATGTATTTCCTCCTCCTATGTGCACTCAGAAATGGAAACTGAAGGCCAGGCAGGACAAGGAACTCTCCAGGTTGACACTGGTAATCATCAGTAAAACTGAGGTTAGACTTGGGACCAGCAGTTAGCGTAATGGCTGTGTCGCTGGACTCCCATGTAGTCGACCGCAGTTCGAGTTCCGGACCTGGTGGATTAAACTCACGCCGGGCACGTGTGCATGCGTGCCCAAGATCCCGAGAGGAGAATGGAGGAGAAGAGATTGCGGCATGGCCATCCCCCGTGGGGGGTGGTTTTGTCTCGCTTTCTGTCTCTCTGTGTCTTTCTGGCAAGTGCATGCGCCCTGTAGCAAAAACCTCTCAGAAAAAAAAAAAAAAAAACACAACTGAGATTAGACTCAATTCAGCTTTCCATTTTGATGGGCCTGAGGCAATAATACTCTTCTGAGACAAAAACCTCTTCTTCAAGTGCTTACACAGTTCAACGAATTAAACAGTAGTATTTCCTTTCATTTTCAAATGTTGAATGTATTTGTGTTTTGGATGGTTTTGGGGGGATGCCTGTCTTTTAGACTCGATGGTCTGAATGATCGGAAGTGAGATTCGCCGTTGGGGTAAAGCAGACGAGCACACACACGGCATTCGCTGGTGGGAAGCACCTGCAGAGGTGCAGTACTGGATGGGTGAGCGAAGGCAAATGCACTCAGGGTGTAAGTCTCCCATCCTAGGGGCGGATGGGGGATGGCTCTAAACCCACTGCAGACAGAGATGGCTCTAAGAGCCAGACGCTGGATGCTGGCGCTGCGTTCCCTGCGCAGGTAACCGTCTGGTGTCAGCTGGTGCTCAGAAAGCCGCTTCTTCAGTGGCTGCGTCTTTGTGTTCCCCTTTGGTCTGTCCCTTTTTTAACATTCGTTTTCAAATCCTCTTTAAAAGATGATCGTGATCGATTTAACATACCAAACTGCCGTAAGTCCTTCTAGTATTCGATATCGGAGGCGGCAAATCTAGAAGATAAAGATGTGCGTGGGCCCCGTGCACCCCTAGTTAGAGGCCGGGGTGTGACTGCAGAGCCTTCCTGTCCGTCCAGAGTTCACTGTGGTTCTGTGGCACAGGACGGCTCTGGGAGACTGACACAGGAACCTATGGGCAGGGCTGGGGCGGTGAGGCTCCTCATCCCGCTCCCTCCACCCGTTACAAACCCCCCTCCGTCACTCGTCAATGCACTCTGGGCTATGCACTGTCAGAGGCACACTGGACCACTGTCCTCGCACCAGGGAGAGAGGTGGGCCCCACGCTTTCTCTACCTTGGACAGCCTGTGCTGGAGAACACCCAGCCATAGACACCCTCGAGGACCCCAGTGGGGCTCAGATTTAGTGCTGAGGGGACAGAGGTGCTGGTCACTGGGGCAGGCTCAGGACCCCAGGTCTCCTCAGAGTCCAAGCCTGCACCCACATGTGGATTCAGAGCATGGGAAACGTGGCAGGTCTGAGCTGAACGAACTATACAGCGCACACCAAAATTAAAGATTATAGAAAAAGTAAAAACTGTAAAGTACCTGCCAAATTATTTTATGTGGATTGCATGTGAAGATGTTACTATTTGGCTAAAATAAAATCGATGTCACTTGTGTCCTTTTACTTTTCTTAAATGTGCCTACTAGAAATAGCAGTTCCCAAACTTTTTGGCACCAGGGATCATTTTCATGGGAAGTAATTTTTCCACAGGCAGGGTGGGGTGGGGAGATGGCTTCAGGATCATTCAAGAATAGTACTTTATTCTGGTTTTTTTTTTGGGGGGGGGGAGTTTTTGCTATAGGGTGCGTGCGCTCGCCAGACAGAGAGAGACAGAGAGACAGAAAGCGAGAAATCACCCCCCTGGGGGATGGTCACGCCGCAATCCCTTCTCCTCCATTCTCCTCTCGGGATCTTGGGCACGCATGCACACGTGTCCGGCATGAGTTTAAGCTGCCTGGTCCAGGACTCGAACCGCGGTGGACTACGTGGCAGTCCAGGGACATAGCCATTACACCAACTGCTGGCCCCAACTTTATTCTATTAGTATTACACTGCAATATATAATGACATAAGTATGATTACAGAATCACTGGGAGTTCTCAGCTTGTTTTCCTGCATCTAGATGGTTCCATCCGGGGGCTCCCATGTGAACCTAATGCAGCCGCTGACCTGACAGGGGTCGCAGCTCAGAGGGGATGTCAGCGGTGGGGAGTGGCTGTAAAAACAGAGGAAACTGCTCGCTCACCCGCCACTCACCTCCACTGCGCGGCCTGGTTCCTAACAGGCCACAGGCTGCTACCAGTCCATGTAACTATAATAGAAATAAATTGCCGGGAGCAGCAGGTGGTATAGTGGTTAAGGCACTGGACTCCCACATGGTCCACCACAGTTTGAGTCCCGGACCTGGCAACTGGAATTTTGCACCAGACACATGTGCGTGCGTGCCCAAAACCCCAGGAGGAGAATGGAGGAGAAGGGACTGCAGTGCAGCCATCCCCCCAGGGGGTGATTTCTTGCCTTTTCTCTTGGTGTTTCCGGCAAGTACACACAAAAATCTCTCAAAAAAAAAAAAAAAAGAAAGAAAAAGAAAATGATCTCTGTGGCTTACATGTATGGGTCCAGGGCAGGTCTCAGCAGCCATAGTGTTGCATGTGGGGAGAAAACTGCAGAGGCTGCTGGGGTCTGCGGGGACCCCAGCAGGGACTCCCCAGAGGGAGACTGGCCTTGTCTTGGCTTCCTGCGCTGCGCCTGCCTGCTGGATTTGTTTGCAGCAAAGAGAGACCAGAACAGAAAGGTCACGACAGTAACCTCGCGAATAAATCAGATGCAGCTTGTGGTTTGCAATGAACAGTGCCCTCCTCGGGGCCAGCCCAGCCAGTCACCCTGTCTATACCCCGTCTGCAGTGAGGTCAGCTGGTCACTCTGCCCTCTCCTCTGCCAAGTGGGCACTGACGAAGCATTCTGTCTGCTGGGTCTCTGCAAACCAGGGTCATAAAACGTCCCGGGGGAAGAAAAGGCTAGAAGGTAGACAATTTTTGTGACTTGAGTTTTAAAGCTTCAGAGAACAGAGAAACTCAAGGAGAATAAATTCTTTATACTTCCTTTTGCATAAAATGTAACACACTTTATTTGAATTATTTATTGGCCCCATTCCTGGCAAGACATACGCTCGCTGTAAGCTCAAGAGCTCAGGGTCCACAGCTGTCTGCTCCCTGCGGGGCGGCGCAGAGCAGCCTCAAGACGTCTGTACAAGGCCCGGCAGGTGGCGTGGTAGTTAAGGCGCTGGACTCCCACACAGCTGACAGTGGTTCAAGTCCCGGACCTGGCAGCTTGAAAATCATGCCAGGCATATGTGCATGCCCAAAATCCCAGGAGAAGAATCAAAGAGATGCAGCATGGTCAACGGCCCAGGAGATGAGTTCTCACTTTCCCTCTCTCTGTTTCTATCTCTGGCAAACGCAGCACCCTATGGCAAAAACCTTTAAAAAATAAAGGGGGGGGCTACAGAAGAGGTCTCGGGAAAAGTCGGTCACGTTTGCTATTGAGTATGTGTGGAGTCAAAGTTTCCAAGCGTGTAAACTGTACTCGGATAAGAGGTCGGAACTTCGCGGGAGATGATTGAACCAGAGATACCGTCACCCTGATGTCTGCTCTTAGCGTGAGAAAGCTTTGCCAAGAGGAGTGTGGACGGCGACCGCCCTGCCCTCCACGGCTCCCCGCGCAGGCGCCATAGCGGAAGCTCTTGCAGCCCAGCCGCCCCGGAACCAACCTCACCAGTGTAGGGGGCGGTGGAGGAAGTCAGGAGGAACAGGTTCCGAACTGCAGGGGTGCAGGTCTACACCCCACGCAGGGCGAGAACCGACACTGGCCCACACAGAGCAGCAGCGAAGTGGATCTGGCCTCTGCAGTTTCCTGCCATTTTTCCTACAGCCGCCGGGAGACTCCTCGGTCCTTTCCCAACCTCACTTTCCAGGGCTGACAGCGCTCACCATGCCAGCCAAGGCTGGGCAGTTATAAGGTACTTTTTTCTTTCTTTTCTCTCTCCCTCCCCTCCCCTCCCCTCCCCTCCCCTCCCCTCTCCTCTTCTTTCTCTTTCTTTCTTTCTTTCTTTCTTTCTTTCTTTCTTTCTTTCTTTCTTTCTTGTCCTTTCTTTCCTTTTTAAGATTTTGCTAAGACAGTGAGAGGAAAAATGAGAACTCAGTGGTCACGCCACAATCCCTTCTCCTCCATTTCCCTCTTGGGATTCTGGGCACACTCGCACATGAACCCAGCATGATTTCAAGCCCCTGGACCCCGAACTTGAATCGCAGTCTGCTCTGTGGGAGTCCAGAGCCTTCCCCCCACCCCACCTGCTGGCCTTGATGAGGAACTTTTCAGAAGGGCCTGCTATGTGGTAACCCTGGGCAGCCACGCAGTGATACAGGTACACACTCAGCCGTGGCTATTAGCTTTCCTCGATTATTGCTTTTAAGCAGTTTTTATTTTGCTCTGTTTTGTTTTTTAACATGGAGTCCCAGAAAATCCACAGATGGGCTGCAATAGATCCTTAAAGCTCCCCCCCCCCCCTTTTTTTAAGAATCAATAGCTTTCCTCAGAAACTCGGCTTGAAAACAGACTAAGGGCCAGTGAGTTCCTGAGGCTTCCAAAGTGTCTAGTTCCTTTTATCTGTCTGCGAGTAGCCCTCAAAATCAAGCTTTTTCTCTTCCTTTTCTTTCTTTCTTTTTTTAAAATAAATTTTTTTCTTTTTTCTTTCTTTTTTGGAGAGGTTTTTGCCATAGGGTACATGTGCTCGCCAGAAAGACAGGGAGAGACAGAGAGACAGAAAGCAAGAAATCACCCCCCAAGGGGGGATGGCCACGCCGCAATCCCTTCTCCTCCATTCTCCTCTCGGGATCTTGGGAACGCATGCACATGTGCCCAGCGTGAATTTAAACCACTGGGTCTGGGACTCGAACCGCGGTCGACTACATGGAAGTCCAGCGACACAGCCACTATGCTAACTCCTGGTCCCAATAAATTTAAAATTTTGACACAGAGTACATGCACTGACAAGTGAAAACCGGAGAGAGGGGGAAAGCGAGAGATCACCTCCCAGTGGGGATGGCCACACCACAGTCCCTTCTCTTCCACGGTCTCCTCTAGGGACACTGGACATGCATGCACATACATTCAGTATGTTTTTCAAGTCTCTAGGTCCAGGACTTGAACCACAGAGTCAGCCATGAGGGATACAGTGCCTTAATCCTCAAGCATTTTCTGGGCCTGCTCAGGAGGCCTGTGTTGTATACACAGCAGCACAACCTCCATAAGCAGCCTCCATTGCCTGGCAGAAGTGACCAGGACGTCTCAGAGAATTCAGCCTAGCTTCAGTTGTAGTGCAGAGCCCTTACCTCTTCTTTTTTACCCCAAGAATTATTTATTTCATTTTATTTACTATTGTTATTTTTAAATTTGACTAGAGAGAGACAAAGAGAGAGAAAGTGAGAAAGCAAGTTTGCTAGGTCCAGAATTTGAACCCCAGTCAGCCATGTGGGAGTCCAGCGCCTCAACCACCCTGCTACCTGCCAGCCTGGGACCTTACCTCTTTAAATACATCTTTGCCTATGGCCTTTCTGACATAACTGATGGCCAAAGAAGGCAGTTTGAACGTTCTGTTCTTAAGAGGCGGTCACTTCATCTTAGAACAACATCAACAAAAATCAACCTAGGTGAACTGGAAGAGCGAATCGAAGTCTCACTGTGCTCGCCAAGCCAGATGAGTGTCCGGCAGCTCGGCCGTCTCCAGGAGGAGGGACTTAGTGGCAAGTCGGCCACTGTGATTCTCTAAATATTTGTTTCTTCCTATGTAGGAAAAGGAAGATAGTAATACCAGCTCCACCCTAGCGCTGCTGTGAGAAATAAAGTCATCGCAAGGCATCTGGTAAGCACCCAGCGTAGCACGCCTCGTAAAAATTAACTGCTGAATATCCTCTCTGATGGCAGGAAGGAACGTAATTCCTCATCTGGTCTCTGAAACATGGATTTTAGCCTAGAGATCTACTTCTGGCCACTGATGTTTTTCATATTCTCAAGATAGTTACTAGCAACCAAGTTTAAAAAAAAACAAGCACACATGGGACCAAGAGATGATATGATGGTTACGTTGCTGGACTTCCACATAGCTGAGTGTGGTTCAAGTCCTGGACCCGGCAGCTTTAAACTCACACCAAGCATGTGTGTGTGCATGCCCAAAATCCCAAGAGGAGAAGGGATGATAGCATGGCCATCCCCCCGGGAGGGTGATTTCTTGCTTTCTGTCTCTCTGTCTCTCCGGTGAGTGCATGCCCTCTATAGCAAAAATCTCTCTAAAACAAAGAATAAGCACACAAACAGTCTGGAGAACTTGAAAAAGTATCTGAACATCCACTTCAAAGAGAACTTCATGAAGAACTCGTCTTCATGCTATTTTCCGAGATGCAAACGTGAGGTTCAAGGTAAAGGAAATGGAATAACCCTAAAAGAAGATCACCAGAAAAACGAAAAAGCAACACGTCAGCATGTATTTCTGCATCGGCTCATTAAAAAACGACTGAGCATAGACAGTGTGAGAGGCGCCGTCCAAGCACAGAGACACACAGAGAAAGCACGGCCCAGCTCCCGGGGCTGGAGATGGAGACAGATGCGAGATCCAAGGCTGCCCCACAGGGCCGAGTGCGATGCAGCGACAGGTCGGAGGGCGTGTTCAGCAAAGACTCCTTCAAAGACTGACATCTGGGCTGAGTCTGGAAAACTCAAGAGACGCTTATCGGGTGAAGAAAGAAGGAGCCATTCCACAGAGACGACAGTGTGTGCAAAAGCAGGAAAACTGGAGAGAAAATGCAGCATTTGGGAACTTTGCAGCTTACAGGTCAGCCCGGCCGGGGAACCACGTGCTGGCAAGGCAGCCTTTGTTGAGCACGTGCCGACCCGCAGGAGGAGGCAGGGCCCTGAGCACAGGGAGCCTTGGACTTCGTGGTCAGCAGATTGCACTTTCCCCCCATGAGCTCTAGTGCACTCGCCAGACAGACAGAGAGAGACAGAGAGACAGAAAGCGAGAAATCACCCCCCAGGGGGGATGGTCACGCCACAATCCCTTCTCCTCCATTCTCCTCTCTGGATCTTGGGCATGCACGCACACGTGCCCGGCATGAGTTCTAAGCCACTGGGTCCAGGACGCAAAACGCGGTCGACTACGTGGGAGTCCAGCGACATAGCCATTACGCTAACTGCTGGTTCCCTCTAGCTGGGCTTTGAGAGCTCTGGCCATGGCTCTCAGCAGGCAGTCAACGACGCCACGGTCATCTACGCTCTTCAGAAAGAGCGCTCAGGTAGTGGCGAGGAGGGTGGACTGCGGAACAGACCAAAGACACCATTATTTATTTATTTATTTAGGCCAAAGGATGTATGAGCTCACCAGAGACAGAGACAGAGAGAAAATCAGATAGCATCCCCCTGGGGAAAGGTCACACTGAAACCTCTTCTCCGTTTCTCCCTCCTTCCAGGACTTTGGAGACACACATGCATGCCCTTGGCAGGTTTCTCAAGCTGCCACGTCTGGGACTGGAGCCACGCAGCCAGCCATGTGGGATTAGGCCACCTCAACCACCATGACTGAAGGCAGCATTTTTATGCTTTTTTTGTTTTGTTTATTTAACTTTATTCATAATTATTATTTTTTATTTGCAGTAGGGCATATACACTCACCAGAAAGACACACAGAGAAAGAGGGAAAGTGAGAAAGCAAGCTGACAGGTCTGGGACTCGAACTGCAGTAGGCCATGTGGGAGTCCAGCACTTTAACCACTATGCCATCTGCTGGCCATGAAGACGGCATTTTTTTTTTAAGAGAGATTTTTGCTGTAGTGTGTGTGTGCTCCCCAGAAAGACAGAGAGACAGAGACACGGGAAAGCAAGAAATCACCTTCCAGAGGGGATGGTCATGCCGCAATCCTGTCTCCTCCATTTTCCTCTAGGGATCTTAGACATACATGCACATGTGCCCAGCGTGAGTTTCACGCCACTGGGTCTGGGACTCGAACTGGGGTCGACTATATGGGAGTCACCAACACAACTATCATACCATCTGCTGGTCCCTGAAGGCAGCATTTTTTTTTTTTGGAGAGGTTTTCGCTATAGGGCGCGTGCGCTCACCAGACAGACAGAGAGAGATAGAGACAGAAAGCGAGAAATCACCCCCCGGGGGGATGGTCACGCTGCAATCCCTTCTCCTCCATTCTCCTCTCGGGATCTTGGGCACGCACGCACACGCGCCCAGCGTGAGTTTTAAGCCACCGGGTCCAGGACGCGAACCGCGGTCAACTACATGGGAGTCCAGCGACATAGTCATTACGCTAACTGCTGGTTCCCAAGGCAGCATTTTTATAGACGACTTGTGAAGAGTGAAACGTGGATGGTCTGCACTGAAGGAGGAAGAGAAGGAGATGGGACGGGAGGCCTTGGTGACTGGTTAGTGGAGGAGGTGAGCGCGAACTCCTCCCCAGGATGGGAACGGCAGGGGCGCAGTGTCCTGCAGGGACAGCAGGTGCAGGGGGCAGACATGTGCTGTGCCTGCCTGCCAGCATCCTCTGTCCACAACGTCTCCTCACTCACCCCTCTTCCCTGCTCCCAGGTCATGTGGCTGAGGAGGGCTTTGCTGAGCATGTACCCCCCCCACCTCCCTGTCCCACCCCACTCCTCACACATGCCACCCCCCCCTTCCCATGGCTCCAGGACTAGGCCCTTAGTCAAGCACAGCCGGATGACATGGCCCACAGCTCTGGCCATAGGAACTGGCTCAGGTCCGTGACAAAGTGGCCTAATTAGGGTTAATCCTGAGTTCTCTCTCTCTCTTTTTTTTTGGAAAGGTTTTTGCTGTAGGGCACATGCGCTCAGTAAGAAGACAGAGAGACAGAAAGCGAGAAATCACCCCTTGGGGGGATGGCCACACCCCAATCCCTTCTCCTCCATTCTCCTCTAAGTATCTTGGGCATGCACGCACACGCACCTGGCGAGTTTAAGCCACCGGGTCCGGCACTCAAACTGCAATCGACTACATGGGAGTCTAGGGACATAGCCATTACGCCAACTGCTGGTCAGAGTTCTTCTCTTTCATGGAAGAGTTCAGTCTCAAGCTTTAATTCTACCACCGCAGAAGAGAGAAAATCCGAATGGATTGCTTCCTGAACTTCTCCTTCCCAGGAGCCAGCACACGGCCCTTCCTACGCGAGCACGTGGGCTTTGGGTTTCTGTCACTCGCAACCTGAGAGCCCGAACAAAAGGAGTAAAGACGATTGTCTTTCAAAAAAAGAAAAACGCTTATTTTTATAAGCGATACATTGGAAAAACCTACATTACTCTGACAAGAGTGCCTTAAAACATTTAAATCTACAAAAGGCACTTAGGGACTTTATAGCAAACTCTGTCTTGAATAATGAAAAGCCAGACCAGGCTGTTGTGGAAAATGTCATTGCACCCGATAATGGCACATTCACTCATTCAGTTAACATTTATGGAGTATCTTCAGGGTTCTTAGACGCGTACAATAAAACCTATAAAAGTGTGTGCCTGGGTGTGAGCTGGCCCATCCACGGCCCCTCCATAAAGAGCAGCTGCGATGCTGCCCAGACCAACGGTGCGAGGCGAGGGAGGCCAGGTGTCTCTGTCTGGCCCAACAGCTGCACTGGATGGTAAGGACCCCCCTGAATTTCAGCCTGGTCATCTGTGAAATGATGCTGGTGAAGCAGCACCCCAAATGAAACCGCAGGTGAGACAGAAGAGAACATGTTTAGAATTCCTCTCCGTGTTAGTAAAACACCCCTCAGGTTGATGGAGGAGGTGGAGGAGGCCTCGTGCCAGGGCTGCGGTCCTTTTTCACTTTCCATGAGAAAACCCCCTGTGAGCAGAAGTCTCTCACTGTTAATAGTGCCCCTACGTCTCGGTGCACGTATGCCTAGTGTGCTACTCTGCCTTGTGCTTCCGGGGGACTAAACCTACATTTTTTTTTGAGAGAGAGATTTTTGCTGTGGGGCATGTGTGCTCACTGGAGATACAGAGAGCGACAGACCGAAAGTGGGAAATCGCCCCCTAGGAAAAATGGCCTTGCCACAATCCCTTCTCCCCCATTCTCCCCTTGGGATTCTGGATGCACATGCACCTCACGTGAGTTTTAGGACACCAATCTTGGACTTAAAGAGGAGTCGACCATGTGGGAGTCCAACACCTTAACCACCACATCACCTGCTGGCCCTTGACCTAAATAATTTTTAATAATGCGCTTACTGGAGACAGAGACAGAGAGAGAAAGTGAGAACGCATCATCCTCCAAGGGAGATGGCTGCAATCCCTTCTCGGTTCTCCTCTTGGGATTTTGGGCATACACGCACATGTGCCTGGTGTGTTCCTCAAAGCCTCAGGTTCTAGGGCTCAAATTGTGCAGTTGGCCATGGTGGATCCAGATGCTTTCAATTTCACACCATCCACTGGCTCCTAAATAAATCTTCAAGTGTCCATCTGTGGGAACACTGGTTGGTTTTTAGCCACCCTGTCCACTGTCCTTTGAGGACACGCCTACCTACTCAGCATGGGGTACTGTCCTGGTGAGGCTGTCAATCAGCGCTGCTGGGTCAGGGGTGTGCCTGCTGCCCAGACCAGGCAAAGGTGATCTCCTGCCCAGCAGGTCCCGTCCAAAGGCCAAGCTCTTCAAGGGTAGTCCACCTGCTGTGCCTCGGGAGAAAGAAGATGAGGTCTACTTCCCAGGCCTCTGCACAGCTGTCTGTCAGCAGAGTGGTTCGTCTGATGTCACTTCAATGTCTTTGGGTTATCTCTGACATTGTATTTCAGTTTCTAACATTTTGCAGCTAAAGAAACTAAACCATCTACAATAGTCCACTGTGACTTAAACACCTAAGCAGAGCTAACGTTCATAGCCTACTCTACAGCTTATAAAGTGTTTTTGCATTCAACTTATCTCTTTTAATCAACCTTTCTGGAACTGAATTTTCCTCCTCCCCCAAAATAAATCACTTATTGATTTTTCTATTTCTCACAACAGCATAATCATTCTTTCAGTCACTTCAGCTGTTTAAAATCTTAGATTGATTCTGACTCTGTGCTTTCACAACCCTGCTATAATCTGTCACCTCATCCTAAACGTGAGATCTCGCAGATCCATCCCTTCCTCTCCGTCTTCTCTGCCTCCCCCACAGGTGGAGCCTTCCTCACCTCCCAGCGATGCTCCACTGACCTGCTGTCAGCCTACTGTCTGCACACCACCCCAATGCCACTGTCAGAGGATACAGCTAGCATTTTATTATCACAGTGACACTCTTCTACCTACGGTGTACAGAACAAGGACTGCATGACAATTTACAGTGTCATTCCTTAACCTAAACTCTGGGTTGTCCAAACATGGGCTCCAACTCTCTTCCCTAAACTAGCATTATACAGTTCTCAGCAGAAAACATCTGTTAGAAACAAGTGTCCTTACGCATGTAGTAGATTACTTGGGGCCAACAGATGACATAGCAGTTACGCCACTGGACTCCCACATGGCCAACCAGAGTTTAAGTCCTGGACCCAGTGACTTGAAAATCACCCCAGACGCGTGGGCATGTGTGCTCAAGATCCCAGGAGGAGAATCGAGAAGAGACTGCAGTGTGGCCATCCCCTCAGGGAGTGATTTCTCACTTTACCTCTCATTGTCTCTGTCTCTCTTTCTCTCCAGCAAGCACATGTCCCCTAGGCAAAACCTCTGAAAAAAAAAAATAGTAGATTACAAAAAAAAAAAAAGACTATAACTTTTGCAGTTCCCTCTCATCATATGTAGAACCTTTCTATACACCTCAAGCCTGGGGTAACCATGTGTTTGGATATGGCCAAAGAGGAGAATAGGTAATGTAATACAAGCAGAGGCTTAAAAATCCCTTTTTCACTTGAGAGCTGTTCTTTTTCTGCTCTTGAAACATTGTTTGCCCCATAAAGAAACCCAAGTTAATCTGCCAGGAAATGGAAGGCAGATGTCCCAGTTGCCTGTGAACAGTCAGACAAGACGTGAGTAAGACCACTGAGATCATCCTACCAGCTGATTGAAGATGTCTGCGGAAACACAGTCAAGACTGACAGAAGAACCATCTGGCTGAGCCCAGCCCAAATTGCTGACCAATGGAATCAAAAGCTACCGTAGCTGTTTTCAGTAACTACATTTGGGGGGACCTGCTATGCAGCAATGGATAACTGATTCAACATGTAAGTTGATTTGGTTACTTTTTCCTCAGAATTCCTTTTCAGTTACTATTTACTGCCTTGGCATCAATTTTATAATGTTTTCTTTGATGTTTTGTATCATTACTTAATTTTCATGTGTCCTCTCTCCACCTATCCCTTTATAAATTTCCTGTGAAGAGACTGTGCATTTTACATTGTTACATTATACAAAGCAAATATACAGTGACTATCTGAGAATTAATTCATGCTTTTCCAGGGCCTAGCCATCAGTCACAGCGATTAGCAATCATCATTTCAATGCACATTTTTTTTTTCTTGGAGAGGTTTTTTGCTATAGGGCGCGTGCGCTCGCCAGACAGACAGAGAGAGGCATAGAGACAGAAAGCGAGAAATCACCCCCCGGGGGGATGGTCATGTCGCAATCCCTTCTCCTCCATTCTCCTCTCGGGATCTTGGGCACGCACGCACATGCGCCCGGCATGAGTTTTAAGCCACCGGGTCTGGGACGCGAACCGCGGTTGACTACATGGGAGTCCAGCAACATAGCCATTACGCTAACTGCTGGTTCCTTTCGATGCACATTTTGATCGCTAATTTTAAAAGCTTACAGAGTCAACAAGATTCAAACCAAAAAGTATAAAAACTAGTTATCTAAACTAATGAAGTGCAAACTCATGGACAGTATATCACACTAGCAACCAATTACCAGGACCAGCAGTTAGTGTAATGGCTATGTCGCTGAACTCCCATGTAGTCAACAGTGGTTTGAGTCCCGGACCTGGTGGCTTAACTCAAGCCGTGTGCGTGTGCTTATGTGTCCAGGATCCCAAGAGGAGAATGGAGGAGAAGGGATTGTGGCGTGGCCATCCCCCCTGGGGGGTGATTTCTCGCTTTCTGTCTCTCTGTCTCTCTCTGTCTGTCTGGCGAGCGCACGCACCCTATAGCAAAAACCTCTCAAAAAAAAATTGATTTCTTCCCCCCTCCCTAATTTTAGCTCCCCCTCCCCACCATAGGGTGAGTGTGGTCACCAGAGACAGACAAAAGGAGGGAAAGTGAGAAGTCACCCTCCTGGGGGATGGCTGACAACTCAATCCCTTCTCCAGTCTCCTCCTGGAATTTTGGGCATGCATATACAGGCACCCAGCATGATTTTCAAGCAGCTGGGTCCAGGATCAAACCACAGGTAGCTATGTGGAAGTCGAGCACCTTTACCTCTACACCACCTGCTGCCCCCACTGAATCATTTTCAATAACTTACTTCCAGCTATTAAATCTGCATACAACCAGAGCCCGGGAAACAAGTACACTGGGGTCTTCAATAAGTTCATGCACAATGTGCATAATGAAAAAAGTATGCATGGCTTTCCCATTTTTTTGCAACAAAATAAACTCATGTTTTGCTTCCATTTTCCACGAACTTTTTTTTTCACATGTCTAAGCCACCTTTACTGACACGTGTACTCTTTGAAGTCTCCTTGTAGAAGGAGAAAGTTTCACAGAAGCAACTATTTGATGTTCACTAGGATATTAATTTTCCTCCGAAGACATTTATTTCTCCTGCGTCGTTTGCAGCCATAGCCTGACAGGCTGCCAAAAGCAAGGCTACTCTTCAAGAGCCTCACTGCTTCTCTTATTGCTATTCAATTAAATTCTGCATTTGAAAGAGAAATTCCCTTGTGTTTCTTGTAATGATGCACCTGCTCCTTGGGAGATTTCCCTTTTTGACAAGAAATGCCTGAATTCTGGCAAGAAAAAAATAGCTCCAGGCTCTCTCTGATAATATCAAAGATCACTTGTTTATATTAAATGTTTGTGTGGGTTTTCCTCCTCTTAAGAGCAGTAAAGTATTACTACAATTCCTTCCCAAGACAACAGCACGCACAAAGTTTCTTGGCCTCCGTCCTGCCTTTCCGCCGTACACCTGCGCCAGAGCAACTGCCTGGAATTAGCCAGGCTGCGACAGACAGAGAAGTTCATTTACTTTAGACACTTCTTCCCAGATGCGAGCAAACGGGGAATGTCAAGTTAATGAGCGCAGTGTCATCACAAATGTACAGTTTTGTACCTTTCTTCACGAAATACTTGTGATGGAGAAAATATTATATTATATATATTATATTCAAAACCATATTCTTTTTACACCCCCTTTTGTGTTTTATTTCCAACTGAGATGTCCACAGATCCTTAAAAGAGAAGCACCATCTAATTCTAATTCTAGACCTGGCAACTCCTTCATATTCGGTTATGGCTCATTCTCGATGTCACTGACTCCAAAGGCCCGCTTTTTCCAGTCGTTGTAAGGACTTCACATCACAGGGCTCTCCTCCACCCTCACCACACTGAAGGTAATTTCACATGGAGACGATTGAGACGCTCGCCCAGATGTGCACATTAGCATACCGATCCCCCAGCCTTGCTGTCTGCCTTTTAAGATTTCAACTTGTACAAATGAAATACAGATTGCAACCCATTCCCACCTGGGATGTCTGCTCCATCATAAGAGAAGGAGGTTCCTGCCTTCCTGCAGATACAGCAACCAACGCGGTGCCTGAAACCCCGTGTTAGGGTGACACCTGGGAGAACTGACACGCTCCACACACATGTAATCCCCCAGCGCTCCCCAGACAGCCCTCACTTCATTTTGCAAACTGCACCCTGGCGGGGATCCACCGCACGTGCACGTGACGTGCGGCTAGACTGTCCCACAGCCTTTCTCCTTTCCTTGGGGACCCCGTGATGGGCACTTGTCAGTCATAGGCAAGAGACGGGCCCAGCGTCCAGGAGGGGAAAGGGGGCCTGACAGTAAAGCTTCCTTAATTAACTTTCCCAAGGAAAGCAACGTTCCCACAGGAAAAAACACGCTTCCCCCCCCTCCTCGCGGCCCATTGAAAAGAGCAACAATGCGGCTGCCTTTTTGTTTCCTAAAGACTTTCTCCGCTGCTCGCAGCGGCGCGTTCCTCCAAGAATGCGAGTATTTCCTGTGGAAACTGTGTGGCTGCCAGCAATGGCTCGTAATTTGCCCTTTTTTCTTTTCGTAAGAATGAAATAAACAAAACGTGGCATCTGACAATAGCCAGCATCGGGCTCGCCCCACTTACCACCTGCAGATCAGAGTCGCCACCACAGCGAAGGCCGGGAGAAACGGCCGCGGCCGCCCGGGGCGGACGACCCGGGGCGCAGGACCGCGCCAGGCGAGCGGGCGGCCGGGCCGGGCCGGGCGCGGGGCAGCCGGGCGGGAGCGCGGGGCTCGCTGGGGCGCGGGCTCCCCCTGCACGCCCGGGCCGGCGGCGTCCGCGCTGCGGCGGGCTCTGCTACTTCGCCCTGCAGCGCTCGGGCCCCGCGATCCGAGGTGGCAGCGGAGCGAGCGCCACACAAAGCGGGGAGTGGGGAGCGCGAGGCTCCGCAGACCGCGGCGGGGGCGGGTCCCCTCGCGCCGAGAGCAGCCGCCGCTCTGCAGCCGCCGCCGCCGTTACTATAGAGACCTCCCCCAAACCTGCCCCGCAGACGCGCCGCCGCTGCCCTCGGCAGCCGGGACTCCAGGCACAAAGGGGGTTCGAGGCTTGGGGGGAGCAGGGCCGACACCCGCCGGGGTCGCGCGTGCAAACTTGGACAGGCTCAGCCGCCCGCGCCGCCGCCCCCGTCTCCCGCGGCGCCCGCTCGGGACCTGGACTCACCGGGGCGCCGGGCGCGCGAACGGTCCGGAGCGCGGGACTGACACACGGACGGACGGACGGCGGCGGGAGCAGGAACAGCCACCCCCGGAGCGGGCGGGCGGCGGGGGCGCTGCCGCGGGCCGGCTACGTCACAATGCGGCCGGGGCCCGGCGCCGCTCCCCCGGACCCCCAGCGCGCGCGGGGCGGGGGCAGCCCCGGGGCCGGCGCGGAGGCAGCGGAGCACGGCGGGGACGGGGGCGCGGCCACCACCGCCCGGGCTGCCGGAGCCGCCGCCTCGCCCGAGCCCCTCGCCGCGGCGCCCCGGCCCGCCCACGCCCTCCCTGCGCCCCCCGAGCTGTCCACGCACCCGCCTGCCTGCTCCACCTTTCGCTCGGGTACCTCGGCTGCTCCGCGGCTCCGGGCTGGGCTCCCTCTGCGCCCCGCCTGGTTTTGTCCCTGCTTCCCACCTACTCCTCCCCCCGCCCCCTGCTTGGCGGCCTCTCCCCCTGGAAATGAACCGCCGCTCACCGAGATCCGCGCGTCAGCCGCTGCCACCTCCTGAGTCCCCAGACTGTCCCAGGGGTGCAGCTCACGCCGGGAGAAGAGGACCGGGCGGGGGGCGCCGTCCGGGGGAGCGCCGTGTCTGAGACGCCGCGGCGGGGACTGGCGCGGCCGGGTCTCGTACCCGCCCCCGGCCCCCGCCCACACTGGAGCTCGCGCACCCCCGGGACGGCGCGGGGAGCGCGGGGCAGGGGCCGTGCTGGGGCCTCGCGGAGCTCGCGGTGGGTGCGGGTGGAGCAGACCTGCCCGACAGAACGGCCTTTGAGCTGAGCGCCGTTTTAACGTGGCACTGGCCCTCCGGCGACATGAACTTTACTTGCCGCGTCCCTGCATTGGGGAGGGGGGTGCTGGACCGGGCGTCTGCAACGCCCGCGTGGTGACTGCCTCTTTCCTTCCTTATTTCCGAAATGAAATCAGGAGGGAGTGGAAGCGTTTATGGTAACGTTGGCGCACAACCGCCTCTCTGCTGCCCTTTGGAAAGCTTTAAATGGTTTTTAAGCAGTCTCTTTCCCAGGCGAGATGACTCGGAGAAATTCACTCACAGAGCCATGGAGGACCACACTCTCGCCCCAGCCTCTGGCTGCTCGCCTGGAGCTGCCCCAGGACGAGCGCCAGGAAGATGGTCCCGGGCGGTTTCAGGGAACGTGGTCCCCTTGTCAGTCCCAGACAAGAGTGACAGGAGATCCAGAATCCAGCTCCATGGGAGCCCTGGCAAGGAGCATAGGCGTCAGCACTCATAAAACGGGCCCTTGGGTAACTAGTGTACGCCTGACCCCTGCCGAGGGGAGCCCGGGCGCCCTGCGGGCACCTCGGGGGAGAGGCCACTGTGCACCAGGAGGGCATGGCCCGCCAGTCTCCTCCGGACCTCTGTGGTCCCCCAACGTGTCCCGGACGGGAGCACGTCCCTGGATGCGGTCAGAAGACGTTCCCCCTTTGGACACCATTGTCCCTGAAAACCAAAGTTCTCAACTTTTGACATCAGCAGCCAAGAGTGTGTCTCTTGGTGTTGTCATTCGTTTATTGTCATGTATCATGTATACAACTTTAAATACCTACACAGAAAGTGGCTTCACAATTTTAAAAATACACATTCTCCCTCAGTAGAAAATATAAAATCGGATGACATCATATGGCACTAAAAATACTTGGAAATATTGGGTTTAATTTGCTCACATCTGGTTAAAATAAAACTTTTTTTTTTCTTGCCTGGTGTACACTCTGAGAAAAGCACATCTTGCTTCATTCGGTAGATACAGATGGAGTGGGTGTCCCCTTCAACATGATCTATGGAGAACATGTTTTCAGTTCTCATCCTCTTGGATATGTTGACACCCTGGTTTGAGAAAATCGATTTCAGTTGGTGGAAGGAATCCTTTATTGAAAAACTATAGATGAGCGTCTTCTTCCAATTGTCCTACATATCCTCTCGCTCTAACAATGAGCCAGGTGTTAACTGTATAAATGATTCAGCAGGAAGGGACCTAATTGTGTTACCTGGACAGAAAAAGGGTTATTCCGGGAGAGAACTCTTTCTGCTTTTGCATAGCTGAAAGAAAAACTTGTACTGTGAAAGAGTCATCTCTGAAATGTTCCAAATATTTCCCCCAATCTTTAGAGTGCTTTGTTGTTTTTCTTTCTGTTTCTGACGTGTTTGATTACATATTTACCATTGTTTCCACGTGATTCTTCTACACTGTGACTTAAATCTGTGCTTACATACACTTTCCCACATCGGCTATACGTTTGCCTTGGTTTGGACTGTTTGTTGTTTTGCTCCTCCTGCAAACCCTTGCCAAAGTCTAACCACAAATTGATACACCGAAGTGTGGAAGTGGTAAAGTAGTTGTGTTGACACAAAGCTGCTAGATTTTAGATCCTATTGCAAGAATGCCAGCTTCCCCAACATAATGTTGCCTTTTGTTTTGTTTTATTTTTAGCTAATTAATTAGCTGCTTCTGCTAGTCCTTCAGTTGCTTCCGAGATACTTGTCAGATACTCCATTTACTAATCAAGGAATTGCCTTGACAGAGGGATTAGTACCAATGGAGTGACTACCCCACAGCATGGGACCACTCACCCTTGCTTAGAATAACCCCTGTCTTGGGGCCAGCAGGTGGTGTGGTTGTAAGGGGCTGGACTCACACATGGCTGACCATGATCTGGGTCCTGGACCCAGTGGCTTGAAAATGATGCTGGGCACATGTGCATGTGTGCCCCAAATCCCACAAGGAGAATGAAGAAGTAATTATAGTGTGGCCACCCCCTCCCAAGGAGGGTGATTTCTCACTTTCCCTCTCTATGTCTCTGTCTCTCTCCAGTGAGCACACACACCCTATAGCAAAAGCCTTAAAGAAGAAGAAGAACCTCATGATGCCTGCCTGAATGTGGGGTATCCCCTCATTAGCACACTTACCTGACTCGGGATTCTTATATATTTCTTTTCCCCCATCATTCAACTGTCAGCTCATATCACGATGACCAGAAGTTCATATTTCTCATATTTGGATCCTCAGCACTGAGAGTAGCTGAAAATAATTAGTACAGAAGTACATTTCTCTGGGTCTCATCTGCTGGAGGGCTGCCATGGACTTGTTCATTCAGTTATCAAAACGAAACATCTGCCTCCTCTACCCTCCCGCCCAGTTTCCACACTGGATTTCGACTGTGCTACAAACTTTGGATACAACTATCCAGTGATTCCGATATAAAGTATTTTCTATTCTTTGAAGTGCATATTTTATTTAATAAAACGCCTGACTCTGCAGTGAATGCTCCGAGGGTCCATTTCTCATGGTTGAGTCTTCCTCATTGAAGACAGCCCTGTCTAAGGTCCCTTCTGAGTTCTGGTTGGGAAATATAATTTAGTTCGGTCAGGCTACTTTTTCACTATGGAGCCAAGATTGCTTCATGTGCTTGGCTCCTACCATAAATAAATCATTGTACGTTATTTATATCAAGAAGCAGACCATATGTCTATGCAAATGTGATTGTAGCCGTCAGCATAGGTAAGGTTGCGCTGTGGGAAGAAATAATTACACAGTGATCCCAAACTCACACCAGTTAGTGAGAATGTGTTCCTTGCTCTTAGACCGCAACCCCAGGTTGGCTGACGTTGGCTTCATGTCTTTCTCACTTCAAGACTCCAGGCTAATGGAGCACCCCACACAGCAGGACTGCTGGTCACTGGAGTCAGGGAAAGACCGCTCAGAACTGTCCTCTTACACCAGGGACGAAATGCCCAGCTCAGGACTTACAGTCGCTTCTGCTCACACGCCACTGGCCACAACTAGTTGTGTGACTCCATCCAGGCCCAAGAGGACAAGAAAATGCAATCCTACAGGACACCCAGAATATTTGGTTAGAAATAATGTAAGGAGGGACCAGCAGATTGCACAATGGTTACGTCGCTGGACTCTCACGTAGTCGATCATGGTTCGAGTCCCAGACACAGTGGCTTAAAACTCATGCCGGGCACGTGTGTGTGCGTGCCCAAAATGCCAAGAGAAAATGGAGAATGGATTGCAGCGTGGCCATCTCTCTTAAGGGGTGATTTCCCACTTCCTGTCTCTCTGTCTCTCCAGCAAGCGCACATGCCCTATGGCAAAAATCTCTCTTCAAAAAAAAAAAAAAAGAAGAAAAATAATATGAGGAAGTAGGAACCTGTAGATATTATAAAACATGAGAAAATTCTCTGCTTATTTTAAAGCCGTAGACCCTAAATATGAAATTGATGCTGAATAGAAATGTAGAAATGTACATTCTGCAGCAGTTTTTATTTCTGAAATGACTATAAAAACAAGATGTAAAGAAGTGTGACTTTGATGAAGAATGATTAGGAATCCAGGTTTTGAACCCTTTTGAGTTTCACAGAGGAAGGAATGACTTCAAATATAGGCCGTCTCCAGTCTCCCCCACGTCTAGGACACCCTCACCTTCTCCCTGCCTCCTCTGGTCCGCCCGTACCTCCTGTACCTTCTCCTTCAGCCCAATGCTCAGCTTTCAGTCTGCGTTGGTATTTGGCATTCTCACCTGATCTGTTTTCCATGGTCGTTTTCTTTATTTTTAGGTTTTTGCCATAAGGCATGCGTACTTGTAAAAGAGGAGAGAGACAGAGAGATACAGAGGGATGGAAAGTGGGAAATCACCTCCAGGAGGGATGGCCACACCACAATCCCTTTTCCTCCATTCTCCTCTGGATTTCGGGCATGCATGCACATGCCCCCAGAATGAGTTTCAAGCCACTGGGTCCAGGACTCCAACCATGGCCAGCTTTGTAGAAACCCAGCCTCCTTAACCAATGTGACACCTGCTGGTCCTTAGTGCCTCACTTTTAAACATTTTTTTTCCTTCAGTTTTTCTTCTTTTTCCTCTCTTCTTGGGCCAAGCTTTAGCCTTTTGTTTTATCTTGGCACTTCTAATAAAATAACTGGGGAAGGAGATACAATCCAAATTCCACAACTTTGCAGTCTATCATGTAGCAATTTTAATAAAAGATTTGCTGCAAAAAAATGCATGGATTGTTAATCCGATTCCCTGAGATTATCCTGGGGTTCTGATTAATCCTATTACTCTGTTGTATGCATTCTTACAGATCATTAGGAGTTGTTGTCGGTCTTTTTAAATGGAAACAATTAGACTATGTGGGAAAACAGTCAGATGAGTGAGTGTCTCTGCTGTGAGTTAGGAGTCAGCCTGGGCAAAAATACCCCCCGCACGGGCCTGAGGTTTCTGTAGGGCAGTTGGTCTGGGGCTATGATCCCTGCCCTGTCCTCGTCTTCCCTAATGGTTACTGATAGGGGCACAGCGAGTCTGGAGAGCTGCTGGAACGTAAGGAGAGACAGAGGATCCCAAGATCCATTCAGGCGGGCAACGTATAGGCTTTATGGTGCCTTAATGCGGTACGTGGATCTAACCAATAGCTGGACTTTGGCACGGTAGCACTTCCGTCGACTTGGGCTCACACTTCAGCGTGGCCATCAGATACTCTATGGCCATTCTCATGAAGTTTCAACTATAAACATTCAGTTATGATTTATAAGAGGTTTAATTTCTGTAGTTATGAGAACCCCAGTTGACTGACCTGTTTTTCCAAAGATCCCACCCACGTTTCCTTCTCTTTCTTCTTTTTTTTTTTTTTGTTTTTCATTTTGTTTTTGTTTTTGCCATAGGGCACACGTGCTTGTCAGAGAGATAGAGAGGGAGCGAAAGTGAGAAATTACCCTCCCCCCAGGGGGGTGGTCACACTGCGATCCCTTCTCCTCCAGTCCCCTCTCAGAATTTTGGGCATGCATGTGTGCACGCCCGGTGTGAATTTCCAACTATCAGATCCGGGCCTCAAACTACAGTTGGCTGTGTGGGAGTCCAGTGCCTTAAACACCACACATTATCTTTAACAGGCCACTTTTTTTTCCTGGATACTTTTCATGGGAAGCCTTTACCTTTACCTTTCCAGGGTGTCTTGTCTGGGTCTATTTGAACAACTGTCCTTAGGTCACGTCATATCTTTCTACCTGTCCAGCAACACCTCTGATCTGGATCAGGTTGCCCTTGATGGTGGTGCAAACAGATCTGTGCTTTCAGCAAGCAACGGTGGTCGAGAAGCCCCTCAGCCTTTCTGTGTTCCAGAAAGCAGCTCGTCACAAAGAGCCACCCTTGCCCACGTGACCTAGATAAAACTCCCGGTCCTCTCTTTCTCAGGACTGCCCTGTTTACCTACGACGAGGCCAAACACACAGTTTTCCCATTTTGCCTGAACGTGTTGACAAGGCCAGACTCAGACCCTCCAACTTCCCATTCTTTGTCCCATGAATGATTAGCTGAGATTAGAACTGTTTCTCTCACTGGAATTTGCTAGACACAGAGATAACCATTTCCTCTTCGGCTAACTGGCCTGGATTTCCCCTGATGGCAAAACAATCCCAACTGCAAATCGCCCCACCTGTAACTCGTCTGCTCCTTCCTGTAAAAGCTTAAGGCAACGTCAACTTCTGGAAATGCTTGGATATGTAGACTGAGGGCCCTCCTACGGCAAAACTTGATAAAATCGGCTTTTCTTGTCTGGTTTTTACCTTTGATACCTTTCTCCCTGTAGGCGCTATTGTCTCTTCTTCTCCTGTTCATTAATAGCTGCTTTAGTCACTGATGCAAGTTGTTATCAGGAGCCTGTTGTGTCACCATGAAACGGTTGTTTCTAAGCAAATTTGTACAATGAATACTTTTGTCTATAAGGGAAATACCTCACACTCCACCACAATAATTAAAAAGTGTTTAAAACTCTTCAAATCGTACAGCCTTAGTCAATGTTTTCTTAGGTTGGTAGGTTTGTTCGTTTCTAGTAGGAAATAATAATGAAAATAAACCAGCCTGCTACTTCAGAGCATTCGACTTAGCTAGGGATACCAGAAATGCTCTGCACTAGCTGAGTGGCCGGCCGCCATCTTTGCTCTTACAACATGGCATGTGTGGAAAACACTTAGCTGTTACTTGGCCGAGTTCTCCAGTGTATGCTACACTGTGGGATTAATACACCCAGCCAAAGCTTCCTAATTGCTAAGTTGCCTACTGAGTTTTGTCACTTTCCAACTTGGGTCAATAGGCCAGAGGACACTTACCTGAGGTGCAGGTCTAGGTTGGGAGCTTTTAATAACTGGTGTATCTCTAACCTACATAGGAGAGGGAAGGGAAGAGAGAGGGCTCGTGAGGGAGGCAAGGAAGAGAAAGAGAGATCAAGCCTTAGGAAGAGGCACTTGTCACTTTCCTCCCAGAATGATTCCCTGGTTACAGCTCAATGTGCGTAAACATGCCCATCATCTGGAGCCACTCGACCTTGCCTTGACTGGGGATTCCATTTGCAGGAGAAAAAACAAAAGTGAGAAAGTTCACTTAAGACTGGAAAACATTGGGCTGGGGCATCTCATGAAACTCATATTCTGTAAACATGGAGTAGTCTCAGGCAAGGGCACGTTTAGACACTAGAGATTTCACACGTGTGCATAAACACAGATTAAATCTCCAACTGGAGTTTTGGCATTCGAAATGAATTTGATTAGGTTGTTTTACAAAGAAACGCAGGTCAGCCGAGTGTGGTTAAATGATTTGAAGAGGAATGCAGGTCAACCTCCGAACACCATGTACATTCTCACGGGCCGGCCACGGTTGCAGACTGTGAAACCTCGGAGAATGCATGCCACGGATCACTCACCAGTTGTAACCACACTGTGTATGTAATTGCATCTGGCCCTCCAAGCAACTCCACAGTCTCTTTTCTTCATTTTCTTTAGGCTTATTTGATTATTTCTTCCATGAGAGAGTGGGGCAGAGAGAGAGAGAGAGAGATAGAGCTGCCCCAACAAGATCTTCCCACCCAGGTCCACCCCTTCCGCGGCCAACTCGGATGACAGGCCAAGGTGTGCAGGCCGCCATGTCCAGGGAGGCCCTCGGGACAGAAACAGAACCTCCCTGTGTGGGCCCAGCCTCACAGAGCTCTGCAACACCGTGCCACCAGCTGGCCATCCTTTCTTCATCGTGAGGTCAGTGTTCCTATGGTGGATAATCTGCTCTTCGAACATTCATCTATATCCACCTGAGCTGGATTCAAAGTTTGACTTCATGAGTAATTCATCTTTTTTTTTTTTCCTTACCTATGCGATCTGGAGACCAAGGACACACACTTGGAAATAATTAGATAGCTTTTAGATGCTACACGTGCTATGAAGTGGCAAAAGGGGATTTAGATCCTATGGGGATTACAGCTAGGACTGACTTCAGTCTCTGATTTTTATCTTTAAGCAGCTTTTCCTGGGTTAATAGAAACCCTCTCCCTTCAGATAAGCTGTGCAGAGACTTTTGAACTGGGTGCCTCTAAGCAGCAGCAGAAACTTGTCAGTGAGTGGAATGCTTAAGTAAGTATAATCCCCACTGTTCCAACCAGAATAAATCCTCTTTCCAAACAGTTTTTGGAAGAGACAGTAGTTCTGAAAATAAAGTAAGGCTTTCCGTGTTCTTAGATATGACTACCTTGTAAGTTTTACTTTCTTCCCAAATTTATAGTGTTTAGTATCCAGTTGCCTGGCCTGGGGATATACAGTCTTCTCTAGAAAAAAAAAAAAAAAAAGAAGAAGAAGGAGTAAGACACTAAATATGTATTGAATTGGAGAAAAAAGCAAATGGCTGATTAAAAAATATGTTTCTTGTAAATCATGGAAAAATGTTTAAAGGTAGTTTGTGGGAATGGTGAAAGATGAAATCCCTGATAGAATAAATGCTTTTAAATTCAAAGACCAAGATGGCCTCAGTGGTAGAGAGGTTAAGCATATTGACTTAAGAGTCTGATTCCCTGTGTTCAAATCCCAGCTTTATTCCTTGCTATCTTCAAATTTATTTCATGTAAGCAGACCTGTTTCCTCAACTAAATGGGATGCTATTACTCCTAACTTCAAAAGATTTGTATAAGAATTAAATAAGCTAATTTTTTTTTTTTTTTTTTTTTTTTGTGTGGAGAGGTTTTTGCTACAGGGCGCATGCGCTCGCCAGACAGAGAGACATAGAGACAGAAAGTGAGAAATCACCCCCCAGGGGGGATGGTCACACCGCAATCCCTTCTCCATTCTCCTCTCGGGATCTTGGGCACGCACGCACATGCTCCCGGCGTGAGTTTTAAGCCACCGGGTCCGGGACACAAACCGCAGTCGAATACGTGGGAGTCCAGTGACATAGCCATTACGCTAACTGCTGGTTCCCATAAGCTAATGTTTTAAATGAAGTTAAAATTGAACATGGTAAGAGGATAAATAGTATGTGTTAAGTAAATAAGTCCCGTAAAGCATATGGCTTTGGGGTAAATCCACTAGAAATGTGGGCTCACAGCAGAGTTCGGGCAGGCTCTAACTATCTCTGCCTCTCTTCTTGCATCCCGGCATTAAATAAAATAAGAAATCTTTGCTCCTGGCATGGCAGTAACAGAACTTCTTGGATTTTTACATGGTATGTGCATAGTTGTCCACAGCGCTGCTTTTATTATAATCACTCGGATTATGTGAAATGTTATTTGGAAAACCTTTTAGTTCGTGTTTGAGTACTGTCACGGGTCCTCTGGCAATTTAAGACTTTTTAAAATTTAGATCCCCTCATTTGCTACTTAACTTTGGTTTGTAAACAGCATTTAACATTCTACCCAGACCTCCAATGGCGATTCAGCTAGCCATTCAGGAACAGATGACGAGGGAAGATTTTCACAAATGAAACCTCTTTAACGAGAGGAAGAGCATCAGCATTTTTAACCCTAGGACTGAATTTAATATAATTTTGACATGTTGGTCATTAATGTGATATAAATGGAAAAACACACTTCTTGATAAAATATAAAATCCCACAATCCCAGGAAGAGAATGGAAGACAAGGGATTGTGGAGTGACCATCCCCCCTGAGGGACGATTTCTCACTTTCCCTCTCATTGTGTCTCTGGTGAACACATGCATCTTATGGCCAAAACCATTTTAAAAAGTTATGATTTTGAAATCTGGAATGCTTCTCTTTGCCTCCTCATTTTCTAAAATGTATCATGACTTTGAAAATGGCTTTTAGGAGCTATATGGACTAGGAAGAAAAAAAAAACTTAAAATCTTGGTATAGATTTGAGGAAATAAGGACTTTTAAGGAAAATACTTTGGTATGTATTTATTTAGAATTATTTATTTAATTAATTTAATGTACTATTATTATTTTTAAAATTTGCTGTAAGGCATGTGCATTCACCAGAGACAGAGAGAGAGAGAGAGAGGGAAAGTGAGAAAGCAAGCCACCAGGTCTGGGACTCCAATCACGGTTGGCCATGTGGGAGTCCAGTGCCTTCACTAACACGCCACTGGCTGGCCCTGGTATGCATTTATTTAGCAAACATCAATATTTCCGAGTACTTGCTGTGCACTGGGCACTGTGCTAACTACTTAAGAGATGCTGAGGTGAACAGAACAGACGACAGACTGCCCGTAGGGAGGGTCGGTACATGCGTGCATTTCAGAGTTGCTAAGAGCTATGAGGGCGAGAGACAGCTTGGCAGAAAACAAACAGCAGAGCTAACACACCGGTGGTCAGGGAAGGCCTCTGGGTTTGAAGAAGAGAAGGAGCTGAGAATGTATGTGGTGAAGGAGGCGCATTCCTAGCAGAGGAAGCCACGGGCATTGCTGAGCGGCCATCCATCACCATTCGGAAATCAAGGAGACTCTCAAATGGCAAGTGATCAAGGAGGGTCGATGCAGCCTACCTCACGGACGGAGCACACACACCGACAAAGACAGAAACACCGACGCTACCCTTCACTGTAGATGCTGGAACCACTGGGGGCAATGTGGACACGTCGGAGCATTTGCAAAGCGTCCCCCACTGTCTGTCACTCATCCCTAGAAAGCGAGACTTTAGAGAATGTAGAAACTCCTAGGGCATCCTTCCTGGTGTAGAGATCAAGCAGTAGTTTAAGGAATATGTAGTTATGGTAGAACGGGGATGCATTTTCACAAAACCTTGGAGAATTAAGACTTACACATAAACTCAATTTAAGAGCAAGAGTTAGGTGGCAGAAAATCGGGAGGGTGAGGAAAAGGTCTATGATCATCATAAGTAATTGATAGATATTTTTTAAACTGTCATCTAATATAAGATTTTATTTAGGAATTATAATTTTGGGGCCAACAGGTGATGTAGTGTTTAAGGCACTGGACTCCCACATGGCTGAGTGCAGTTCGAGTCCCAACCCTGAGGTTTGAAACTCAGGGAGGGCACAAGTGTGTGCGTGCCCAAAATCCCAGGAAGAGAATGGAAGACAAGGGATTGTGGCGTGACCATCCCCCCTGAGGGACGATTTCTCACTTTCCCTCTCATTGTGTCTCTCTCTGGTGAACACATGCATCTTATGGCCAAAACCATTTTAAAAAATTATGATTTTAAAATCTGGAATGCTTCTCTTTACCTCCTCATTTTCTAAAATGTACCATGACTTTGAAAATGGCTTTTAGGAGCTATATTGACTAGGAGGAAAAAAAACGTGAAATGTTAGTATAGATTTAAGGAAATAAGGATTTTTAAGGAAAACAATTTTATGTTCACGGCATCTCAGCTACTCAGAAATGTGTAGTATTATGAAAAAGCATCGTAAGTCCGCAGCGAGTGCTGGCAGTGTAGCTTGCAGGGTCCTTCAAGGGCTGTGCGTTCAATGCAGTGGCCCCCAGTCGCATGTCGTCACCGAGCACATGCCATGGGGTTCGTGCAGATGGAGACCCGTGATAAATGCACTGTCCATGCTGGGTTTCAAAGTCTCAGCACATCAAAAGAACGTGCTGAACCTCATTAACTATGGGTACTATTTGGATATATTGTATTAAATATTCAAAATTACCGACCTATCTTAATCTAGCTACTATACACTTTCGTGTTAATTATCTCTCACATGCGGGACCAGCAGATGGCGTAATGGTTACTTCACTGAACTTCCCATGGTTCAAGCCCTGGATCTGGCAGCTTAATCTCACACCAGGCACGTGCGTGTGCATGCCCAAGATCCCGAGAGGAGAATGGAGAAGGGATTGGGGCGTGGCCACCCCCCACCCCCCGCGGGGTGGGTGTGATTTCTCTCTTTTTATCTCTCTGTCTTTCTGGTATTCTGGTAAGCACACACACCCTATAGCAAAAACCTCTCAGAAAAGAAGAAGAAAAAAAAAAGATCGCTCACATTGTATTTCTATTGGAGAGCTCTCTTCTCCAGCATGAAAAATCACCCTCGTCATACTTGCTCCCCAAACATTCATCCCAAACCGTTCTGTCAAAATAGACGGCGAGGTTGTCAAAGGGGGAAAGCAGGTTGCTAATGGCCTACAGGTTTACACGGAAGGTAACAGATGGACGTGACAGTTACGCAGTATTGGAAAAATGGATGTTTGCTAGAAAACTCATTGATAAATGTCAGAAGGAAATGACTGATGTGCTCTGTAGATGTTTCCAAAGAAGGAAGCTGGGGCTATTAAAAACAAAACCAAACACTATCTTATCCCTGTGCGCAGTGACTGATGGGCTACAGAATCTATCACCCTTCAGGTCTCTTGTGCTTTCTCAAGCAGCAGAGCATGCACGATCTCCAAACCTACACCATCATTTCTCTCTGCCCTGCCAAAACAACAAACCAATCAGAGGATACGCTTTACAGTGAGTGGGTTACGTGTTCAGTGTGTGAACCAGCGGTGGCATGGCGGTTAGGGCAGCTGGCTTCCACATGGGTTGACTGTGTGGTTCCAGTCCTGACTGGAGACTTAAAAAAAAAAAAAGCAAAACAAAAACAAACAAACAAAAAACCTCACTGGGCGCACACATGTGCATGCCCAAAATCCTGAGAGGAGAACGGAGGAGACAGGATTGTGGAGTGGCCATCCCTCCCAGGGAGTGGTGGAGTGGTGATTTCTTTCTCTCTCTCTCTCTCTCTGTCTCTGTCTCTCTCTGGTGAATACCACAATGAGCACACAAGCCCTATAGCAAATAATAATAATACACACACACACACACACACACACACACACACATATGTATCCATTGTACATTCTACAGCCTTCATGACAACAGCCCTGCTCTGAGTAAACTGTGCAACAGATGCTGATACTTACCATGAGCTGAAGACAGAGAAAAACTCTATCTTTATACTTGGCTGAAGGACAAAATCTTTCTCCTTTCAAAGATCTGTGTAAACGCACACGCTTCGAAAGCTAGCAAATCTGTCAGGCTTCAAAGTGACCGGACCGTGCACTTACGGCCTCGCGAATCCTCCGGCACCCGCGGCCCTGAGATAGCTACGGAGCAGTGCACTTTGGACTCGGCTCCCTCTGGCTTCCGCTCTTGGCAGGGGCCCTCGCTGTCCTCCGCACATCCCCGCGGTAGTGAGAGAGCTGTTCGTCATCTCTGGTATCCGGAACACCTGCTTTTTAAAGGACTGCTGGCTCAGGAAAAAGAACATAAGTTATTTTTATGCAGTAACTTGCCAGCTCGAGACGGTTTCGAACCCTATGTGAAACAGCGTGTTTTCTTCCCCTCTATTCAAGTAGAGTACTTTAAAAATCAAATATTTTCATTTTACCAGAATTTCCTTTTGCAATGAATTACTGAGGGGCAAGGAACAGGACAGTTGGGCAAACCAGGAGAAGAGAGATCTTTTTGTTTGTAACAGGATACATAAGGGGAAAAACCCCTAAGTAACCATGTCTTCCAGTCTAGTGAGAAAGTTTTAAAAGAAATTATGGAACTCTAAGGCCAGGAAACTCAACGATGTAGGAATAACAGGAAGATGAGGGTGGCCCTCTCATTTCTCCTTATAGAATGTGCCACATTTAAAATCCCACATTTGGGGCCACCAGGTGCTCTGGTGGTTAAGGCACTGGACTCCTATGTGGCTGACTGTGGTTTGAGTCCCAGACCTGCTGGCTCAAAACTCATGCAGGGTGGATGTACGTGCATGCCCAAAATCCCAAGAGGAGAATGGCAGAGAAGGGATTGTGGTGTGGCCATCCCCCCTGGGGGGGGGGGTGATTTCTTGCTTTCTGTCTCTCTGGCAATCACATGCGCCCTATAGCAAAAATCTCTAAAATAAATAAATAAATAAATAAATAAATAAATAAATCCCCACATTGATCCTCTGTTATGTTTCTCGCCTACTTAGCAGGACTTCTCCTTTCTTGAAACAGCTGTCATCCTTTCCTTCTGGGAACTCCTTCCTGCTGTGGATAGGTGTGTTCACACCGCCCTGCCTCCCTCCCCATAGGGAGCGCGTGGCCAAGACCAGCCAACCAGAGCCTCTCATCCTCTCGGCCACAGTGATGACATAGGGGTGGAGATTGATTGGCGTTATTGAAATGAGGCCATCTTTCTAGTTGGCCTGGGTTCGTTAGCCCAAAGGATGAGGCAAGTCTGGGACAGCTGTGGTCACCATGTGTGCTACATGGAGGGAGGGGCCTGTTACAGAATGAAACTGGCATGAAGAAAAGTAGCACTAGAGATGGACAAAGAAGGGAGTCTTGATGAAAAATTCAAGCTCCTGGGCCAGAAGTTGGCATGAGGTTAAGGTGGCTGGATTCCACATGGACAATAAGGTGGTGTAAGTCCCGGATCCGGCAGCTCGAAAATCACACTGGGTGCGTGTGTGTGTGACCAGAATCCTGAGAGAAGACTGGAGAAGGGATTGTGAAGTGGCCATCTTCCCTGCAGAGCCATTTCTCACTTTCTCTCTCTCTCCCTCTGTCTCTCTCTGTCTCTCTCTGATGAATGCATGCTCCCGATGGCAAAAACCTTTAAAAAGCAGCAAAACATAATGCTTTGGGAGGCTGATCCACAAGAGGACAGTCCAGGTTCACACCCGGAGACCTCCCTGAGGTAGGACTGCCCAACATCTGGGCTGACTGAGGCTGAGGTTGATTATGGTGTCAAGACCTTCTTGGGAGTGTAATTTCTCTCTCTCTCTCACTCAGCAAGATTTAAATAAAGATTTTTTCAAAAACTTGGAACCAGCAGTTAGCGTAATGGCTATGTCGCTGGACTCCCATGTAGTCGACTGCGGTTCACGTCCCGGACCCAGTGGCTTAAAACTCACGCCGGGCGCGTGTGCGTGCGTGCCCAAGATCCCGAGAGGAGAATGGAGGAGAAGGGATTGTGGCGTGACCATCCCCTGGGGGGTGATTTCTCGCTTTCTGTCTCTATGTCTCTGTCTGGCTAGCGCATGCGCCCTATAGCGAAAAAACCTCTCCCCCACCAAAAAAAAAAAAAAAAACTTCATAGTAGGGGCGGGCAGGTGGCATGGTGGGCGCTGGACCACCACATGACTGAGGTGGTGTTCGAGACTGGACCTGATGGCTTGCTTTCTCGCTCCCCCCCACCCCCTTCTCTCATGTTGTCCCTCTTGTATGGCTAACAGTGGTTTGAGTTCCAGACCCAGCAGCCTGAAACTCGTGCTGGGTACATGTGCATGTGTGACCAACGTCTTAGGAGGAGAATGGAGGAGAAAGGACTGTGGTATGCTCATCTTCCCAAAGGGGTAATTTCTCACTTTTCTTCTCTCTCTCTCTCTATCTCTCTGGTGAGTGCACAAAAGGTTATGACAAAAACTTAAAAAAAACACTAACTACTGACAATTCAAGTGGTCTAATACGTGAAGCTGCAGAGTTTTGAACTGCAACTCTCAGCTCTTTCATGTTGGTTTTTTTCTGTTCCACCGTTTTCTCCTTTTTAAATTAAAAAAAATTAATGGGCTGTTTCTGAAAATTAATAAACCAATATATACTAATATGTAAAAAGAAACATGAGTACCAAAGAAGTTTATTCAATAAAAACATAAAAATCCAAATCTTACTCTTTTTAAAAATTGTATTTACTTATTTCTTCCATGTGTGAAAGACAGAGTCGCAGACAGAGAGAGAGCCTCCCCACCTAGGTCTGGCCACCAAGGTCGACCCCGGCCTTGGACAGCCCCGAATGAGTATGGACATCTGGCACTCAGGAAGGTCTCTGGATATGAAACTAGAACCTTTCCATGTGGGTCAGCCTCAAAGGGCATGGCATTGCCCCACTGCCCCACTGCCCAGCCACCTGAAGCCCCACCCTTGCAGACTTATTCTTCAAGTGCATCCTTGAGTGTGTGTTTTCAGATCCTTTTCCTTGTCTGTATCAAAAAATATTTCTTGTTTATTCTTTAGCAAAAAATAAAATCAATGTATATGTCTTGTTGTCATTTTTTTTTTGAGAGGTTTTCACTATAGGGCGCGTGCGCTCGCCAGACAGACAGAGAGAGACAGAGAGACAGAAAGTGAGAAATCACCCCCCAGGGAGGATGGTCACACCGCAATCCCTTCTCCTCCATTCTCCTCTTGGGATCTTGGCACACACGCATATGCACCCTGCCTGAGTTTTAAGCCACCAGGTCTGGGACACGAACTGTGGTCGACTACATGGAAGTCCAGCGACATAACCATTACGCTAACTGCTGGTCCCTCTTGTTGTCATTTTTTAAAAAAATAATTTATTTTGTGGACATCCTTTTGCACTAACCTTGTAGATCCACCTCATTTTATTTAGTGACTGACTTACTGACACCTCAATGTGTTGCTGGACATTTAATCTAGTTCTAGTTTTTTTTTTTTTTTTTTTTTCTATTAAACTCAATGAAATAATAAACAATGCTCAATATATTCTCATATTCTTCTCTGTTTTAAAGTTATGATTACTTGGGGTTAGCAGATGGCACAGTGGTTACAATGCTGGACTCCCGAATAGGTGACTGCAGTTCGAGTCCCAGACCTGGCAGCTTGAAATTCATGCCAGGCACATATGCACGTGAACCTAAAATCCCCGGAGAAGAACAGAGAAGAAGGGATGGTGGTGTGACCATCCACCCTGGGAGGCGAGTCCCCATTTTCTCGCTCTGTTTCTCTGGTGAGCACACGTGCCCTATAGAAAAAAATCTCTCTAAAAAAAAGAGGAGAAAGGAAAAGAAATTATGATGGCTTGCATTATTGCTCTTGCAGATCCTTGGTGGCAAGCTGTGAATGAAGGATCAGGACGCGGGCTGATGAAAACTTTCCCCTTGCATGCCCTCCTGCACCCTGGGTCTGTGGAAGCAGGCCAGGCGAGATCAGGAATGTACATGAGAAGTGTTAACATACATGATCGGCCCCGGGTGGGCAAACTCTGCCCCCACCTCACACGGCACGGCCCTCCTCTCACCATGCTCTGGGCTTACGGGTCTCAGCAGATGACCAACCTCGTCACCTGCGTCTCTACTGTCCTCACTATCAGCTGCTGTCAGTTACCACACAGGACAGTTAGGAGAGCCGTTCCTCACCTTCGGCAGAGGCCTGTCTTCCATTTGTTTGGATCCAGAGTCTCACGAGGCCCTCAAGTTCTGAATTCTGCTGTGGTGTGGGAGTCCTGGCAGGACTGACATAGACCTGCTGCTCTGTAATCCGCCTCGGAGACAGGATTCATTTCTTTTCCCTTCTTCAAATTCCTTTCTAAGGAAAATTTCAGAGGGTTTTGCTACAGGGTGCGAGTGCTCAGCACAAAGACAGAGAGACAGAAAGTGAGAAATCACCCCCTGGGGGATGGCCACACCGCAATCCCTTCTCCTCCATCCTCATCTCGGGATCTTGGGCACGCACACACACGCAACCGGTGTGAGTTTAAGCCACCGGGTCCGGGACTCAAACCGCCGTCAACTACATGGGAGTCCAGCAACATAGCCGTTACACCAACTGCTGAAACTTTCAGATCTTAAAACACTTCAGTCTTTCTTTCCTTTGCTTTTGTGTCAACGTGAGACCTGCAGACTGTACCGGCCTTTTGTCGGTGGGGGTAGGGCAAGGCAGTATGTGACACTGGGGTTGCTGAAGCCCGAGCTGTCCAGAGCGTGGGGAACTGGTCCATGACTCAGGTGTGTCTTTCCACAATGTCGAAGCTTTCTTCACACCGAACGTCCGAACCCACGAGTGAGCGCAGCAGGGTGAAGGACAGGGCGGTGTGAGCTGCCCACGGCCAGTCCCTGCACCACACCCCGAGGCAGCGCTGCTGAGTCCCCCAAGGCTGTCACCGAGATGGAGCCATCAGCACAAATCCTCGGTGGGACATTGCCTGGGCAGCGTGGTGTCACCACAGGTTCTGAGCCGGGCGTCCCTCAAGCTGCTGCTGTGGAGAGGGCGGGTCAGATTCTCCCCTACCAGGGTCCCAGTCCTCCGTGTCGTGGTGGGGAGCTGCAGAGTGGGCACTGGAGCACAGCAGCCACTCCGGTGCTCATGGACAGTGGCCAAGGAGCGAACACGCAGGGCTGTCTAAGTGCCCTACTCTGTGCCCCTGGGCCGTGCAACGCCCTGTGCCACGTGTCCTTATCTCTGCACCAGTTTGCTTATCAGCCTGTCATGGCTTGTGGCAACAGCCATTTAGCCGAATGGCTCAGGCAAACCTTTTGCAAAGGTCCAGGAGAGCAGTTGGGAAAACATGATTGTTAAAATATGTCGTTTTAAATGTTGTTAGATGCTTAGCACAAGAAAAGCCTTTTGTTATTATTATTTTATTTTAGAGAGAGAGAGGGATTTTTGCTGTAGGGTGCATGCACTCACTGGTGAGACAGAGAGATGGGAGACGGAAAGTAAGAAATCAACACCCAGGGGGGATGGCTACACCACAGTCTCTTCTCCATTCTCCTCTCGGGATTTTGGGTACATATACACATGTGCCTGGAGTGACTTTCAAGCTACCGGGTCTGGGATTCGAACCGTGGTTGACTATGTGGGAACCCAGTGAAGTAATCATTACATCAGCTGCTGGTCTCTGTGTAAGGCCATTTTGAGCAGTGCCTTATACAGACCCCATTACCTTTAATATTTTTCTCTACTGTCTGCAGGCAAAGAAACTTGAGACAATGACCTCTTCCCGTGGAAATTTATCACCTGGCTTAGTTTTCCTTACGCGGGCATTTTTATGCCTGAAAGCAGTAAGATAAACCGTGCTGAGTGATGCATGGCTCTGAGCCCTGTCCACCTCCTGTTTGTCCAGATAACCCGGCTGGCACAGGACACGAGGAGACTCGCTTGTGACCCCAGAGAGGCTGCGGGGCCCCTTCATTCCTGTTTTATTTTGTGTTGTTTATTTCGTTTTGCTCTATTAAAAGTAAGGAAACTATAGGAGACCATCTTGTAGCGAAATCTCCAATTGTGGCAGATCGTGGCCAAACAATGGTAATCAATTAGCCCAGCAAGTCCTGCCTCTGTGTTGACAGGAATAATAAACTCCTGACGGTGAAATCCAGGAGAGTCTGAAGCCCACGTCCAGCAGACTTTTGTGACCTGTCTTGTGCGTCGTGGGGTAGCCGTAAGTGGGCAGTAAATGGTAACCACCAGAGCAGGCTCCCTTCCCTTCTCAAGGCCGGACCTGACTGCACAATTGTGGGGCAGGCAAAATCATGCTGGGTACCACCCACCTTATTCACTTTTCAACTGCCCTTTCTCTCTCGAAACGCCCAAACTTCCCTGCCTCTCGAAACCCCTTCTCCTCACCCTGGGCCAGGCTGCCTCATGCCCCACTTCATCGTCTTCATTCTTGGATCCGGGCTGTAAAGCACATCGCAGACGTTTCCGTCTCCACCCAACGCTTGCCACTTGTGTCCCACTCCTTCTGGATCCTAATAAAATGTCGAATTAAGCTGATAAACCTATACAAGTTTAGACCAGTGGTGGGAACTCCTCTTGGGTAAGCCATGAGCAGTTAAGAGACTCTTCCGGAGCCTGATTAGAATCTCCTTTATGCCAAAGGAATGAATATTACAGTGAGCCTTTTACACTTTCACATTGAGGTAGAAGCTAGTTAGGAAAGGCACCAGGAGAGCCATAATAGAAAGGTGATGAGGTCGTGCAAAGCCAGCCAGCTAGATTTAGTTTCTTTAAGGATCCAGTTCCTTTCTCCTTTATCACCTGCCCCTGTGGGTGAACTCCAAACGGAACCAGCAATTGTGACCTCCCTGCAGGTCATGCACAAGAACAATTAGCGTCAGGGACCAAGGGCCAGACAACTCCCATCTCTCTCCCTGGGCCCAGTGAAAATGATGGCATAAGCCAATGGGCCTAAAATTCACAGAAAATGCTATGGAAAGAATAAGTGGTGGCAAAAGGCCACAATTAGGCCAAAAATCACCATACCAAGTCTAAATGATATAAGAATTCTTATGACAAAAAAAGCACCACTTCTTCATGAAAGCCTTATAAAAAGCCATGTGAGGTAGGAGGAGGCAGGAACCCTAGAAATACAGTTAGGGTATAGGCCCAAAATGGAATCACAAAATGGTTAAGTTGTAAAATAGAGACACGATACCTCACCAGCACAAGAAACAGCTTGCAGCAGTGACTTAATGACTGACCTAAAACATGGACGTTTTTTCTGGTCCCACCATATTCCAGGAAGAAGGTAATGTTCTTTTATGGCCATAAGCTTTTAGACAAAGAGAGTCTCCTGAACTTTGTACTGCTCCAAAAATAGGAAAACAATCAGAGCCATCTAACAAGCAACCCCCCACCACAAGGGGAACGCATGCACAAGCCCCTCTGAGAATAAGCTTGGACAAAGACCCTCGCAATAAAGATAAAAGCATCTCATCTCAGTTTCTCTTCAGCAATCCATGTTCTAGGACCCCTCCTGCCTTGCAGTTCTCCCCTTCAATAAACTCTGCTTTGCTATCCCCTCTCTGTGTCAGAGTCTCTAATTCTTTGTGACTGTGAGACAAAGAATTGGGTTTGCTGCTGATACTGCATTGGATATTGGGCCCACGTACCCCAACTTCTTGTGTCATCAGCTTCAGCTGTGTTGGTGACAGGGTGCTTTTAGAAACCCCTCAAAGTGAATTAAAGGCAGCTCCCTTCCGCAGCGACTGAGACCTGGCTTTCTGCCATTTTGACAAGAAACCTCATGGGATATCCTCACAGACCTGCAACTGTAGCTCAGCCATCAGGGCTCCTCCCCACAGCAGGGAAGAGAACTCTGCCAGGGAATATTCTCCAACATAAGGAAGTCTGTCTGTTCCACCAGCAAGGTAATGAAAGATCTTGTTTGAAATGTGTGAATTTCAGTGACTGATTTTCTCACATTTATATCTCACTTCCTTCAGGGCTAATCTGCCCTTGTCTGTGAGAGGACACATGGATCTCTCGGTGTGCTAAGTGCTTTTATAAAACCTCATCCACTGCTTACCAGGGTGCTGGATGATGGCACAGTGTTAAAATGCAATGCTCTGCAAGAGTGACCTAAATGAGAGTTCTGTGTTTGCAGCTGGGGACTTCCCTGAGAGTGCCCAGCATGCCCATGCTCCATGGACTCACTGAGGCTGGGGGTGGGTCAGGGTGTCAGTTCCCTGTGGGAGATGTCTCTGTCTCTGTCTACCTCCACCTTTCTTGCTAGTGAAATGAATACATAAATAAACAGAGAATAATAATAGTAATAATCATAATAACAATGCTGACCATGTAATGTTCACCCAGGGGAGCTCAAATAAGACATGGGTTGGGTGAAATTGGGATGAAGAGAGTAGCATTACTCCAACTGATTCAATTATTACCTTCGTCTCTGTCTTTCAACTCAAATTTCATCTTTCTAATGCCTTCAAATGTTCTGTTTTGTATTACAATTATTTTTCTTAAAAAGCATATATTTTTTGCTGTATTTCAATCATATATTCCAGGCACTATTGAAACTGCAGTATGTGATGTAATTTTCAATTATTATCATAGAAAATTTAATGCAAAATTATATTGAGGAAGTTTCTCTATTTACTTATATTTTATAAATATAAGTAGAACTCATTTCACAGCCTAGAGTAAATAAAATCCTCTCCATTGTTTCCAAAACTCAATTAATCATTAGTTCTCTGATTAATCCCTCTAATTCCATCTTTATCCTTATATATAAGGTACTCTGGAATAGCCAACTAATATCTGATTACCTGGGATAAATTTTCCTGGCTACTTAGCTATTCGGACATGGTTTCTATTTAGAACCACAACGTTTTCTAATTTTTATATAGGTAAAGATCTTTGTTCAATTGTACTTAGCTGTAATACAATATAAAGAAAATTTATAGGTTCAACATCAGTTCATTGTCTATTCAATGAAGTAGATATTTGAAAGATTAAAGAATAATTGAAGGCTTTAATTTAAATTGCATTAAGCTCTCATAAATCAGTTATAAAAGAAAAATTTATTTACTTTTGCTCAATTAAATGTGTATGTAGCAATCATGTTCTAAAGAGAAGAATTACATTTAGGGGAAAATGTCATATCTCAATAAATTTAATAAAAATGAGATTGCAGTTAAAAGTTTCTAATCAGAAGATCTTAATGTTGGTGACAGGACATTAGAAAACAAACTAATTGGCAATGTAAGGGAGGCTTAGGGTAGGCAGAGATGTTCAAATCAATAGAGTAAACAGCTGGCGGACATTGAATAGATAAGAGAAATTTGTTTCTATATAGCTGTCAGGAAGCTGTATTTTCTCCCTGCTCTCAGTCTGGGAAAAGCTAAATAGTGAATGTGCAGTGGCAAACGGGTGGAGTGAGGGATTTCAGGTTTCCAGCTTGGGGCTTTGCCATCATTCTAAATCATCCATATGGTCTCATCTCGTCCTTTCCTCCTTTCTCCTCAAATCATCCGTAAAGGCAATAAAAATACCTGTCATATTAGCATTTTGAGGCAAAGGTTTAGAAAGAAGGCAGAATTCTTATTGGGAGTATGTTTTAAAACAAAATACCCTAATGGTCCAGGACTGTTATGCTATGAAAGTAGAGCCCCTCGCCTCCCCAAAACTAGTCTAAAAAGTGCTCCCTCACCCTGTGATGTAATTACTTCTTCCTTGTTAGTTACCAGGCCTCTTCAGACTTCTTTTTCCCTTTATGAGAGAGACAGAGAGAGGGAAGAAAAGGAGACAGAGATGGGCATTTTGACAGGGTATCTCCATGTCATGAACCTCCTGCTCCACCCTCCTAATTAGCCAGGATTACGGGTGCCCACAGCCAGGTCTGGTATATTTCTGTGAGCCGAGGAACCAAACCCGGGCCTCTCATGTGGCTTCCAGCCTCTCAAGGGATACTGCTACCCACCCTGGGTGGGCCCTTCTGTAGTTTTCTATTACATCATCCTGGATTTAATAGTACTTCGGCAAGTCAAAAAAAAAAAAAAAAAAAACGTGGGGTGAGGGTGTGGGGGTTGCAGTTGCTGCTCCTCTACTCCCGGGACAACATTTACTCCTAGAGGTCTGCAGAGGGGTCCTTTTTGAGGACCAAGCGAGTGGTGCCTCCTGGTGTTGTGCGATGACACTGCATTCAGCGCTGTCTAGGAGGAGGTGGGAGTATGGAAGGAGGTAGGCTGTGTAGACACAGGAATTTAGAGGAAGAGACAGCTGGGAAGTGAGTCCTTCTCGGCAAATCATGACGATATGGGGAATGTCACAGGACCCGAGGATTGATTCGGTTTATTGGGATATTAAAGAAGAGAACTCCAGGGCATACGCTTCAAATATGACTCCATTAATACATGTCCTTCTGCATGTCCTGTCTAAATGCAGCACACATCTGTGGTTCCCAGAGAACCTGCTTCTAGAAAAGCCTGCCTAGAAGGAAGGGGACTCGGCCTATTTGAGCACAAGGAAAATCCAGAGGATGTCCAAGAGTCATCTCCACTGATTCTTATTTTCCTGTGTTCTTTCTCCGTTTGATTAATCTCAACTTGAGGGACTAGCAGGTCACGTGGTGGTTAAGGTGCTGGACTCCCACATGACTGACTGCAGTTTGAGTCCCAGGCCTGGTGGATTGCTTTTTCATTTCTCTCTCTCTCTCTGTCTCTCTCTGGTGAGCACATGTGCCCTATAGCAAATTTAAAAATAGTAACAATGAATTAAATGAATAAATATCAAAAAAATCCAAAACATTAATCTCAACTTGAAAAGCTAGGGTTGGTTCTGTTACCTAAGACTACAAGTCTGAGAGCTGAACACTGTTCAGAGCTAATGCAAATATGTATGTCATTAATTTTTAGTAAAATGTTTACAATCGTAGGAAAAAGGTTGAAGAATTAGATCGAAAAATCACTTTAAGATATTTGGGTTTAGGCTTTATACAGGCAATTGTTTTTCTTTCCAGCATAATTTTTCAAAAACACTTCAGTTCTTTGTCTTTTACATATAAAATTGCCTAGATTCTGGAAACATAAGATAATCATAAAGTACAATCATTGAACAATAACGGTGACGAACTTGGCATCGAACTCAACTGAAACATTTTGACCCCTTTTGTTCTATAGTGAGCCCCTCCCAATTTCAGTGAATGTAAACAAGTCATTTTCATTTTAATTTGAAAGATTGGAATTAAGGTACTCTAAACTAATGTGAATCTGATTTAAAATATTTTGTATGTAAAAGAGCCAAGTTAGAGGAGGGCTGGTTGAGCTGCAAGAGTCACATGACATCTCAAAGGCAGACACTTAAGAGGGGAGAGTTCCTCATGGTGAGGCAAATAAGAAGCAGCTGGGCTCCAGCATAATCCCTCCTCCCCGAAACACGCCAAAACCGGGGCCGAAGTGCCAGCTTCATGTGTATGCTGCAAGAGCTTATCTTTAAATAGCGTTTCTCTTAAATTCATCTTTTGTTGATTCAATCTGTTAATAGGGATGCTTCCACTCCACTCCCCTCTCAACCCCTACGCACATGGAAGCAGCCTATGACTCAGTGACAAAAGAACAGTGAATTCTTACTCTCTTGTGCTTTCATGACTAGGTGCCAGGAAGCGCATAAATCACTGTGAAGAAGTAGAGTTCTATACACTGTGAAAAGACCAATCTGCCATGATGTTTAATAAGAAACGAGGACGTTCAAAACCAAACGCCTTTGAAACCGGCAATGCATTTTGTGAAAGGATTTTATCATGAGCCAAAAGATCTGGAAAATTGTATCAGGAGCTCCTTTCCAAGAGTTCCAGGATATAGATGAAAAGATGAAAGATCGAGCATGTTTTAAGCCTAGGGAAAGCTTACAGGTCCAAGACAATGGGAAGATACTTTAGACAGTGTCACATTTGATGCTATTGGTGTTGGTCACGGCACAGACGTGTCAGCTGGGTGTCCATGTGAGTCAGTGCGCGGAGTACTGAGCCCGGGTGCTCAGGTTCAGACAGGGAGTACACTTTTGTCCCTTTTTCATTGTCAGGCAGCAGTGGCAACATTGCAGCACCTTGTGACAGCAAACTGTCTTCAGGCTTCCCCAGATGCTCCATCTGGTCTAGCTACACCCTGCAACTGAGGGGTTTTTGCATGCATATGTAGACGGCCTAAGTCTATTTGAGTTACGGTAGACAGACCAAAGAACGACTCAGGGCCTTTGCCATTTGTGCTGACTGAGTACAACCCACAGAGAAAAGCTGTGCTCATTCAGGATGAGAGCAGGGATGTATCGTCATCCACCACCCCCCACCCCGCCTTTCTTACAACTGCCACAAGGCCAGACCTATGGCAGTGTACTGTCCTAGATGACAGAAAAGAATGGCCAGCTAGAGACCACTCAACCTGGAGGTCTAGAATGACCTGCTCAGCCCTGCCATGGGCCTCTTCCCTCTTTTTGAAGGGACCGTAGTCATGGATACTCTTCTCCAGCTGTAGGGAAGTCAGCGTTCCATGTGATTTGCAGATTTGTAGAGGAAAAGAGACAAAGACCTGCAATTGCTATAGCACTCGGGCCAAGGGCACCACCCAGGGATCTGCTCGTTAGGAACCGCTGTTGGCTGCATGTCCTGGGTTTCATGTTCTCCTCTACCCGCCACATCATCCTAGTCCCGCCATGACCTCAGTGCTGGATGGCTGGGGTCATGAGTCTACCTGACCAAAATGCAGTTTGCAAAGCCAGATATTTCCATCAGTGCAAAATAAACATGCTTGCCAAAAACTACAAATCCACAATTCCAATCTGTTAACAGTTGTACAAGATAAAGACAGTCCTGAAACAATAGGTTTCCTGTTTTTTTTTTAAACTCCATTATTACTTTTGCTATTGTTTGTTTTGCTTTGTTTGTTTTTGAGAGGTTTAGTTTGTTTGTTTGTTTGTTTTTGCTATAGGATGCTCACCAGAAAGCCAGAGAAAGACAGAGAGACAGAAAGTGAGAAATCACCCCCCAGGGGGGATGGCCACACCGCAATCCCTTCTCCTCCATTCTCCTCTCGGGATCTTGGGCACGCACGCGCACACACCCGGCGTGAGTTTAAGCCACTGGGTCCAGGACTCCAACGACAGTCGACTACATGGGAGTCCAGCGACATAGCCATTACGTCAAATGCTGGTCCCCGCTATTGTTTTAGACTATATTTCCATTTCTATTGGGACATCAAGGCAATTTGCAAGTTTGAAGAGCAAACCTAGGTGTCACTGTGAAGTTAACAATCTGGTGCCTGAGAACGATTTTCAGGCATTTTGGGTGTGGAGTGATTTGTCCAATGTGAGCAATTCATAACTTGGAACTGATGTTTTAAAATTTTACACTCAACGGGGCCAGCAGGTAGTATAGTGGTTAAGGTGCCGGACTCCCACATGATCGACCATGGTTTGAGTCCCAGACCTGGCAACTTGAAACTCCCGCCAGGTACATGTGTGTGCATGCCCAAAATCCCATTGGGATTGTGGCATGGCCAATCCCCCTGGGAGTGATTTCTTTCTTTCTGTTTCTCTATCTCTCTCTGTGTCTCTGGCAAACACATATGCCCTATAGCAAGAATCTCTCTCAATAAAAAAAAATACAGTCAATGTATTCAAATAGCTATGTGTGCTTTAAAGTAATTGTAAATGTAGCTATTCAGAGAAACACAGGAGTCAGGCATTTCTACAGTAAGTATTACCCAAGAAAGAAAAATCTGATCTCATTCTTATGGTGTAATGCGTATCAGAGGCCCGGTTACTCAGGTGAGTGAACTAGACCTTTGCACGAGAGCGAAAGCTCATACGGGATGCTTCCGCATGGTATCTGGGATTTGGCACGACCACATCAGCTTTTAAACTGCTGTTTTCTTTGGAGAATCTTCATCTTGGGATTGATTACTTGAGAACACACACACCATTTTACAAATTCTAATCAGAAAGAGTTTAGATCTTTTGTTTATGAGTTTTACGTGAACTCCACTCGTCAAAGCTCCATGGGGCAATGCAGTAATTAAACTTCCCTGTGAAGTGTAGGTTTCTGGATGGCATGTCTCCCAAGGAGTTCAGTCCTGCAATCTTGTGATTAAAAGACTTTGCTTTGTGATCATCAAACGGGTAGCTCTGCATGTGAGCGTGTGTGTGTATGTGTGTGTGTGTATGTGTGTGTGTGTATGCATGCACATGTGGATGCGTGTAAGCAAATGACTCTTAAGCCTTCTATCTCTATGTCTGTTTGAAATACAGCTCATCAGGCTAAATTAAAAACACTCTTTGTTGATATAAATATGTTTCCTTTTCTTAAAGTGTGCAGAGGGAAACAAGTCTGTTATATAAACTCACAATCCCTCTACAGACCTAGAGAGCAGGAGGAATAGAAATGGATAAGAAGATTCTTCATGTGTACATTTCAGGACTTACTTGTATCTATTCTGTGTCACTCCTCGGTCAAATTGTAGGTGAGGTATAATAAAGGCTGACCCTTTTAATATTTCAAAATTTTTTAAGATCAAGGACCCAGCAGGTGTGTGGTTGTCAAGGCAACTAGATATCCACATGGCCGACTGCACCTTGAGTCCTGGACCCAGTGGCTTGAAAATCATGCCAGACACTTGTTTGCTTATACCCAAAATCCCAAGAAGAGTATAGAGGAGAAGGGATTGTGGCATGGCTGCCCCCCCAGGGGGTGATTTCTCATTTTCCCTCTCTCTGGTGAGCCCATATGCCCTACAGCAAAACCTAAAAAAAAAAAAAATTAAGATCAATACCTGAAGTTTCAAAAATTATTTGAAGAAATTGATAATTCAATTGTTTGGGACTTTATCAACACTCAGAGTCAAAGTAGACATTGCTTTACAATTGTAGGATGTGATTTTTATAAAGCTGTTTTTGTTAAGATTTACTAGAAAGTTAATGGGAGTGGTTCTTAGAATTTCAGCAAAACTTAAGATCAGTTTTTCCAGTGATTCACTGGAGGGTTTTCAGTGATATGAAAGCTTTCCTTAGTTACCTTCCCTTCCCTCATACACACACACACACACACACACACACATACATGATACCCACACACACACATCCCAAGGTATCTAGATTCTGGGGCATTGGGAAAGAGGAGTTCAAAATTTTTTTGTTGTTAAATTTTTTTTCTTTAACACTTTCTTTATTATTATTTTCATTTGAGCACAGAGAGAGACAAAGTGAGAAAGCAAGCTGCCAGGACCAGGACCTGAACCACGGTCAGCCATGTGGGAATCCAGTGCCCCCAACCACCACGCCACCTGCTGGCCCCAAGAGGAATTTAAATTTGTGAGTAGAGACTACCTGACACCTAGGCTTAAAAGGGTGTCCCAAATTAACTAATATGAAATGAAGAAATTCAGTACCTTTCTCAAGCTATTCAGGAATTAATGATTTTTTTTTTTTTTTTGGAGAAGTTTTCGCTACAGGGCGCATGCACTCGCCAGACAGAGACAAAGAGGCTGAAAGTGAGAAATCACCCCCCAGGGGGGATGGTCACGCCGCAATCCCTTCTCCTCCATTCTCCTCTTGGAATCTTGGGCACGCACGCACACGCGCCCAGTGTGAGTTTTAAGCCACCGGGTCCGGGACGCGAACCGCGGTCGACTACGTGGGAGTCCAGCGACATAGCCATTACGCTAACTGCTGGTTCCCAGGGATTAATGATTGATACACGCACCCACGTATAATATTTATCCTCGAGCTTCATTAGGTACAAACAGCCACAAGCAGGAAAAGGTTGCTTCCTGCAAGTCCTCACACTGACTTAGTAAAAGATCGACTCTTCGCAATGATGTCTTATGATAACAATATTCATTTTGCGTGTTTGTTAGAAACCACGACTAAATCCCAAACTTCTTTAGTACTTTGGGGCTACCATCCTTAAACCCTAGACCCCAAACCCCACAGAGCTCATCCTCGGGAACAATTTACCATCTGACTGCTAATCTCTGTGTGGATTTTCTCTGACCTTCGTTGTGAATAATATTGGGTCGTCAGGAAGCTTGATGCATTTTTGCATAGAAAAATACATCTGACTTTCCTGACAACCTAATACATACACCTGTACAGGTGTAGGCACTCTAAATATTTGTGGATCCTTAATTTCTTAAAGTTCATTTTATAAACAAGGAAATAGGAACAAATATGAAATTTATTAAATGACTAAAGAAACTTTTGTGCAAAGCAGTCCCTAACCTAGCACTGTGAATCCATGTCAGTGGTGAGAGATATAATAAAAACAAACAAACAAACAAACAAAAACCCTCTTTGGAACCAGCAGGTGGTGTACTGGTTGCATCACTGGACTCTCACATAATCAACTACGGTTTGAGTCCCCACTTAAAACTCACACTGAAGGGACCGGTAGGTGGTGTGGTGGTTAAAGGCACTGGACTCTCATGTGGCTGACCACCGTCCAGGTCTGGACCTGGAGGCTGGCTTTCTCACTTTCTCTCTCTCACTCGTTTCTCTTTCTCTCTCTCTCTGTGTTCCTCTCTGATCAAATTACATCAACAAAGTTAAATAAAATAATTCTTAAAAACAAAAACAAAAACAAACTCAGGCTGGGTATGTGTGCCTACATGTCCATAATCCCGAGGAGAATGGAAAAGGGATTGTGGTGTGGCCATCCTCCCTGGAGGTGGGGAAGGGGTGATCTCTGGTGATCTCGCGCTTATTGTCTCTCTGTCTCTCCAGTGAGCACATGCACCCAATACCAAAATTCTCTCTCTCAAAAAAAAAAAAAGCCCCTTTTATTGGGACCAGCAAGTGGCATGGTGCTTGGGGCGCTGGACTCCCACATGGCGGACCATAGTTTGAATCCCTGGTAGTTTGAGTCACGCTGGACACGTGGAGGAGAAGGCACAGCGGCACAGCCAGCTCTCCTGGGGGGTGATTTCTCACTTTCCCTCTCACTTTCTCTCTCTGCCTTTCTCTAGTGAGCACACGTGCCATATGGCAAACATCTAAAAAAAAAAAAAAAACACACACACACAAAACCAGAACTCTTCACCAGCCTAGATGACCTTAGTTTTCCCTTGCAGTTCCTGAACAGCTTTGCCCTGTTCTGTCCTAACCCTTCACTCTCTCAGCCATTTAACCCTAGCCTTCTTTAAAGTCCCACCAAACATCATTCATTGTGTCTCTTGATCAGAAAGACTCACTTCCTCTGAAGACTAACCATCCTTTGCTTAGATGGACTATAGCTCAGGGAATTTAAGACTTTCTATTTGTGTGCGGGGCTGGGGGCGGGGGGTGAGAAAGAGAGAAAGAGATTTTTGCCATAGGGCACATTCACTTGTTAGAGACAGAGAGACAGAAAGTGAGAAATCACCTCCCAGGAGGGATGGCCATGCCTCAATCCCTTCTCTTCCATTCTCCTCTTGGGATTTTGGGTGCACATGCACATGTGCTGAGGTTAAGCCTCTGGGTGCAGGACTCGAACTACAGTTGACTACATTGGAGTCTAGCGATGTAACCATTATGGCATCTGCTGGTCCTAAGACTTTCTCTTTCATATTATCGATGTTCATGGGTATGCGCTACTACTTGAGAATAGAGCCTTATTTTTCTTTCTGCTCCACTTCAACGTCTAGCACAATTTTAGGCACATATTATGCCCTCAGTAACTGCTAGTCAAATAAATGAATTAGGGACCGGCAGTTAGCGTAATGGCTATGTCACTGGACTCCCACGTAGTCGACCGCGGTTTGAGTCCCGGACCCGGCGGCTTAAACTCACGCCGGGCGCGTGTGCGTGCGTGCCCAAGATCCCGAGAGGAGAATGGAGGAGAAGGGATTGCGGCGTGGCCATCCCCCCTGGGGGGTGATTTCCTGCTTTCTATCTCTCTGTCTGTCTCTGTCTGTCTGGCGAGCGCACGCGCCCTATAGCAAAAACCTCTCCAAAAAAAAAAAAAAAAATGAATTAGTAAATGCCAAGGTATCCAAATGCATGCCATCTGTGGTGCCCAGGGTCATATATAATGGTGCAAACAAGAAGGTCCTATGGTCTCAGCATCCAATTCTAGGCTCCAGTTTCCACCTTATACTGTTAAAATTATTTTCTTTGCACAGAAATGATGAGATTTCCACTTTACAATGTAAAGTAAATCCAATTCACAAATGACCCACAGAAACTGTAAGTGTTAATAGATATGCTATCAGGGTCGGCTAGAGTGCATGTGCCCTACAGCAAAAAATCACTCACTTAAAAAAATAAATATGCCATTGTCAGAGAACAGCAGCGCTCAACCTGAGCAGGGACTACAGAAGAAACACTACTTAAGCCATGATTTGGATGAGATTACGTTAGAAATGTCACAGTAGTAGCACTACGCATGGAGAAACTGAGATCGCACTCACACCAGTGTATTTATGATTTCTTGCATTCCATCTTGCTTTGCATAAGAGCTGCAGAAGCAAGACATCGTTCAGTTCTTCTTACAATATTCCCTGTGAGGCTTCGTGCTTACAGTCCAGATCATTGGTGTTGTGTCTGTCAGTATTCCATCACGTGAGGTCATCCCTTCCCATTGCCTCTCCAGAGAATTATCGGTAAGCTGACTCCTTTGTATGCCTTTGCTATTGATAAAATTTTATTAAATAATTAGAAAATAGGAAAAGATTATAACTACTGATTTTTTTTAAATTAAACTTCATTTTTTTTTAAAGAGAGAGATTTTTGCTGGAGGGCACGTGCGCTCGCCAGAGAGACAGAAAGAGATAGAGAGACAGAAAGCCAGAAATGACCTCCCAGGGAGAATGGCCACACCGCAATCCCTTCTCCAACATTTTCCTTTTGGGATTTTGGGCATGCACGCATACACACCTGGCATGAGTTTCAAGCCTCTGGGTCTGGGTCTCGAATCATGGTCAGACAGGTGGGGGGGTCCATTGATGTAACCATTACACCACCTGCTGGTCTCTTTTAAATTAAACTCCTAACTTGAGAAAATTGGAGCTTTACATGCATTTTAAGGAAGTAATACAGAGAAATCCTTTGTACCCTTTGTTCTATTTTCCTAAATGACAGCTTCCTAAAAAAGGGAATCAAGGGGACCAGCAGTTGGCATAATGGCTATGTCATTGGACTCCCATGTAGTCGACCATGGTTCGAGTTCCAGAGCCAGTGACTTAAACTCACGTGGGGCGCGTGTGCGTGCATGCCCAAGATCCCGAGAGGAGAATGGAGGAGAAGGGATTGCGGCGTGGCCATCCCCCCAAGGAGTGATTTCTGTTTCTCTGTTTCTCTCTGTCTTTTTGGAAAGTGCACGCGTCCTGTAGGAAAAACTTCTCAAAAAAAAAAAAAAAAGGGAATCAAGGAGAAAAAGAAAGAAACAAAACATTTAAGGGACACAAATAGGAAAATTATCTGTTGATAACATGCATGATAATATCTTTAACTGGACTAATATGCAGTGCATTCATGCTGGGAAAACTCATTTTGTAAGCAGTAATGATATACAGTGACTGAATGTATTAAAAAAAATACAACTATCACAACCAGCATGCAGACATGGCTACAGGTGAAATGCAGAGCGGTTTCGGCATCACGAGGATCCGTTCTGTTACCACGCCCAGCTACCCCGATCCCTGCACTGGCAACTGGTCTCCTGGGCTTCATCTCGATCATGTTGCTATTGTAAGAATGTTTTATTAATTGAACACAGTATTGGGGGCAGTCTTCAAAAATTTCACGGAAAATGTGTATTATGAAATAACTATTTGCTCCAATATAAACTTGTAATATAATTCCATTTTCCATAACATGTTTGAAGCCTCTTTGTATGTAATCCTCCACGATGGGCTTATTTTCACTTGGGATTATTCCCCAGAGGTTCAACAAGTTATCATGAGTATCTTTTTTATCACTGAGTATAGTCTATGAGAGGTTTTTGCTATAGGGCGCGTGCGCTCGCCGGACAGACAGAGAGAGACAGAGAGACAGAAAGCGAGAAATCACTCCCCAGGGGGGATGGCCACGCCACAATCCCTTCTCCATTCTCCTTTCAGGATCTTGGGCACGCACGCACACGCGCCCAGCGTGAGTTTAAGCCACCGGATCCGAGACTCGAACCGCGGTCGACTACGTGGGAGTCCAGCAACACAGCCATTATGCTAACTGCTGGTCCCAGTCTATGAAAAAGATGTACCAGATTGTTTAACTGTTCACCCATTGAAGGACACGTGGGTTGTTTCTGGGTTTTGGTTGCTATAAATAAAATATCCATTCTGTGCTTTTGTGTTAACATAGATTGTCTTTTTCTGGGATTGCTCAGTGTGCAGTTACTGTGTCATATGGTTGTTGTGTAAAAAAGTGTTGAGCTATTTTCCTTAGTGGTGCTACCATTTTTCATCCCACCAGCGACTTAGGAGTGATTCAGTTTCTCTGGATCCCTACAACCAGCTAGTACTGTGCTATTATTTATTTAAATAATTTTAATATGTATAGAGTGATATCTTATTGTGATTAGAATTTACATTGCTCTGATGACATATATTTTCAGGTGTTTACTTTTTAATTATATATCCTCTTGGGCTAAATATCTATTCATGTTTTTTATATTAGGATAATTTATTTACTGTTGAGGTTTTATTTTTTCTGTTGAGTTTTGAGTACTCAATATATTCTGCCTATTAATCCTTTGGTAGACAGATAGTTTGAAAATAATTACTCCTAGACTATAACTTCTTTTTTCATCCTCTTAAAAGGGTACCTGATGAAATAAAATTTGTTAATTTTTGCCTTTTATAGATTGTGATTTTGGTATCAAGTCCAAGAACTTTTGTCTGGCCTTAGATCTGAATGATATTTTTCCTATTTATCTGTTTTTCTCCTAAATGCTTAATAGTTTTAGTCATTGCATTTAAGTTTGTGGTGCTTTTGAGTTAATTTTACATACAGTAAGAAATTTGGAATAAGATTCATTTTTTTCCTATCATGTTCCAACACCTTATGTCAAAAACGTTACTCTTTCTCAATTGAATTACTTCTGTACCTTTGTCAAATAGCAGTTGAGCATATATTTTATGGGTTTACTTCCGGGTGGTATATATCATTCCAGTGATCATTATATACATATTCCCACCAATATCAGGCAATCTTTATTACTCTATGTCTACACAATAGACCTGCGTATTGGTTAGAGTGATGTTTTCTACCTTATTCCTTTTCTAAGATTGTTTTAGCTATTCTAGGACTTACATCTTCCATGTAAATATTAGAATAAATTTGTCAGTTTCTGCTGTGGAGTGCAGTTATTTAGTTTACATTAAGCAGGGACATATAATGCCTGCCTTCCATAGTCTGGCTTGCTTCGCTTAGTGGTGTTAATCTTCCATATTCACCCACTTTGTATCAAATGTCAGTGTCTCACTGTTTATATATATATATATATATATATATATATACATATATATATATATATATGAGAGCAACTGTAGATGGTAGAGACAGTTTAGGAGGGGGTAGGTAATAGTGGCTAGGAGGGAGGGAGTCAGGGAAAAAAACAGCAAAACATTTAATAGATACAAAAATGAAAAGTTATCTTCATGATAATATATATGGTAATGTCTTTAATTTGATTAATATGCACTGTATTTATGCTGGAAAAACCATGCTGTACACTGTAAAGATATATAGTTGGGACCAGCAGGTGGCGTGGTGGTTAAGGTGCTGGACACTCCCACATGGCCAACCACGGTTTGAGTCCCAGACCTGGTGGCTTGCTTTCTCACTTTCCCTCCCTCTCTTTCTCGCTCTCTGTGTCTCTCTGTGGTCAAATTAAAAAATAAAAATAAAAATAAATGAATGGATAAATAAAATTAAATAAATAATTTTTAAAAAGATATGTAGTGATTAAATGTAAATAAAAAAGAATAAATTTGTCTTCTAAACAAAAACATCTTACTGGAATTTTGATAGAAGTATGCTAAACCTATAGATTAATTTGGAGGGCATCAGTTTCATCAGGTGGAGACTTCCAATGTGTTATGTCTCCACATTTATTTAGGTCCTTGATTTATCTCATCAGCATGCTGATGTTGAATTTGTTTTATTAAGTTTATACCCAAGTATGTCATTTTCTTTGGAAAGACTTTTCCTTTGTGTATAGAAATGTAATAGATTTTTTAAAACTCTTTGTTTATTACTTATTTTAATTTGATCAGAGAGGGACAGAGAGAGAGAGAATACAAGAGAGAGGGAAAGTGAGAAAGTAAGCTGCCAGGTCCAGGACTCGAACTATGGTAGACTATGTGGGAATCCAGCACCCTTAACCACCATGCCACCTGCCAGCCCCTAGAAATGTAATAGATTTTTGTATGTTGATCTCCTGTCCTAAAACCTTGTTGAGGTACTTCTTAAGGAGTATTTTTTGTGGATTCTTTGGAATTTCCTATACTGACAGTCAAATCACATTATCTATAAACATAGTTTTATTTACTCCATTCCAATGTGTATTTACATCATTTCTTCCACTTATTCTTCTTTTCCTCCTCCTCCTCCTCCTTTTTCTTGTCTTATTGCAGTGGCTAGAACTTTAAATACTATGTCGAATAAAAGTGGTAAAAATGAACATCACAGTCTTTTTTTTTTTTTTTTTTTTTTGAGAGGTTTTTGCTATGGGACGTGTGCGCTCACCAGAGAGAGACAGAGAGACAGAAAGCGAGAAATCACCCCCCAGGGGGATGGCCATGCCACAATTCCTTCTCCTCCATTCTTCTCTCGAGATCTTGGGCATGCACGCACACGTGCCTGGTGTGAGTTTAAGCCACCGGGTCCGAGACTCGAACCACTGTCGACTACGTGGGAGTCCAGCGACATAGCCATTATGCTAACTGCTGGTCCCGAACATCGCAGTCTTAAGTCTTCCACCATTAAATATACTAACTACAGGTATTATGTGCATATACTTTTATCAAGTTGAAGAAATTTTCTACCATTCCTACTTTTCAAAGGGCTGTTATTAAGACTGAAGGTTGAATTTTCTCAAATGCTTTTACTTGTCATTTGATATGATCATGCGATCTTTCTTCTTTAGCCTGGCATATGGTGGATTACATTGATTGATTCTTAAATGCTAAGCCAATCTTGCATACCTGGAATAAATGTGATTTGGTCATAGTATATAATTAGTTATACTTTGCAAGATTTGGTTTGCTAATATTTTGTTGAGGATTTTTGCACCTGAGTTCATGAGAGATATTGGCCTGCAGTATTCTTTTTCTGTATTGCCTTTGTTGAGATTTGATAATCGGTATCAGGGTAGTATTATCTGTATAGAATGAGATGGGAAGTCTTTTTCCCTCTTCTATTTTCTGGAAAAGATTGTACAAAATTGGTTTTAATAATTTAGATATTTTGTAGAATTCCACAGGGAAGCTCTCTGCGCCTAGAGATTTCTTTTTCAAGTGGTTTTTTCACTAATTCAACTCAGCATTTGTAGCATGGTTTAGTTTGCCCATTTCATCTGGGTTAAGTTTTGGTAGCTTGCAGATTTTCAAGTCCATTTCCTCCGAGTTGTTAAATTCATGAGCATTGAGTTGTTTGTAGTGTTCCCTTACTGCTCTTCTAATGCCTCTATTCCTGATATTGGTCATTTGTACCCTTCTCGCTTTTTTTCTTGTTAGTCTTGCTAGAGATGTATCAATTTCGTGCATTTTTTTCCCAATGAACAAGTTTTGTGTTCCATTGATCCTGTAGTTTTCAGTTTCATTATTAATACTCTTATCTTCATTATTTCTTTTCTTTTGCTCAATGATGACAACAGTTTACTTTTCAACATTTATATTTTCATTTTAAAAGCTGATGCTTTCCGAATTTATAGTCCATATGATTCATACTAATTACTATTAAGTTTTTATTTATTAAAATTTAGTATTAAATGTTGAATAACTGCTAACAATGTTCAGTATTTAGCTGTATACAGAGACAACCAAGTTTAGCTAGAAAAGAAAATCAGTTAATTGGCACATAAGTTGAAGTCTTACTCATGTTTCCATTTGAAGCGATTCTGGGCATTTACAAGTATTTACTCTCAATCTAAAAAGTCATATATGAGAAAAATTTGCAACACGTTTCTAAATCTCTGTCCTCAGGTATGTGGAGAGAAAAGTTAAGTTCTATAAGGAGTCTTTCTTCCAAGAAGAGACAGGGAAACTACAGAGTAGGAAATAAAGTAGAAAGAAAGGAATTACCCACACAGGAAAGACGGGATCTTTTAGCTGAAATATAGCTGGAAAATTTAGGTAGAGGTCTTTCACGAGAGAGAGGGAAAGGCAGAAATGTCTGAGTCAGAGAAAGATGTTTCCCTAAAGAGTAGTAAGCTGCCAAAAAGAGCAGGCGTTTGCAACTGAGCTACACTGAGAATAAAGGAGAGAGAAAAGAAGACTTCTCTTTAAAACACACATACAAGTTTTTAAAGAAGAAAAGAGTGAGATCAGAAGTAAAAATACGAGTTCATTAATCTTTGGGAGTTTATTAATTCAATTTGTAGTCCCTGCAGTCTTTTTTTTTTTTCCTTTTATCTTTTTTTGGAGAGGTTTCCACTGTAGGGTGCGTGCCCTCACCACAAAGACAGAGAGACAGAAAGTGAGAAACCACCCCCCAGGGAAGATGGCCATACTGCAATTCCTTCTCCTCCATTCTCCTCTCGGGATCTTGGGCATGCACACACATGCACCCGGTTTGAGTTTAAGCCACCGGGTCCAGGACTTGAGCCACAGTCATCTACGTGGGAGTCCAGCGACATAGCTATTATGTCATCTGCTGGTCCCTCCCTGCAGTCTTAAAGCTTGCACTCTAAACAACTGACTCTGCCTAATTGGGTTGCTTTAGGTGCTCTTACACCTCAAATATATGTTCTTATATTCTTTTACATTTTAATTGCTTAAAATAAATAGTGTTTTCAAAATGACAACTTTTAAATGTGTACGAATCCCTAAAGTTTAACCGTGCTTTAACAATGAGTCCTGTTCAGCTGCAAAAAACTAAAAAATTATAAACTAAAAAACTGGTAAGAAGCTAGGTGTTCCTTGTTTATGTCTGCTGGATATAGGTGCAACTAAGAGATACTTTTAAAGTTTGCTCTGAATATTAATTTCTTCCAGTTTTCTGAAAAAGCCTTTGATTACTCTTCTCATTTCAGCTTCCTAAATGAAATCCTTTTTTGATACCATTCTTCTAGGCTTACATTTTTTCACATCTTGGTCCGGGACATCTGTCTCTACCTGTACTCTCCCTCGGAATTTGGCAACTTCCCATGTGTACTTTCAAATCCCACTCAGAGGTCACCTCCTCTGGAAAATCATCCCTCCACGCTCCTCCTCGGGAGAAGTCTTTCCACTCTGGTGGACAGTGCGTGAGCTAACACCTATCACACCACCCTGTACATGGCTTCACATTTCCCTTTCTAACTAAACTTCACAGCAGAGGCTGGCTCTTAATACTCTAGAATTCCAAGTGTCTGGCATAGGGAGAATTCTGGAGAATAATAAATGCTTATAAGAAGCAATGACTATTTCATAACTTTTCATTAAAATACTTCTAATATGCCCACAAAAATACTCAGCATATTCAGAGTATTTTTTACTCTTCTTACATAATTAAAAACTATTTTTAATAAGTCATACACTTCCATGACATAGGTTCAGTGTTAACCAAGAAATAATGTTTTACCAAAAGAAAAAAAATAAACTATCAAGCAAATAAGAATGGTTGACTATTATGCCTAAATCATAAAATGTGCCAAAGACTTAGACGATAAACAATTGTTGTCCAGAATATACAAAAAGTTTAAAAACTCAACAATAATAAAAATGGCCTGATTTTGAAAATGGGCAACACCTCATAAAGAAGATACAGAAGGCCAGCAGGTGGCATGGTGGTTCAGGTGCTGGACACTCCCCACAGGACTGACCACAGTTCGAGTTCTGGACCTGGTGGTTTCCTTTCTCACTACCCCCAACCCCCCATGTCTCTTTCTGGTCAAATTAAAATAAATGAATGGATAAATAAAATTAAATAAGTAATACATTACAAAAAAGATGTATCTTAGACACCTCATAAAATATATGTGTGCCAAATAAGCATATAAAAAGATGCTTTTCATCATATATGTTTAGGAAATTGCAAGTTAAAACAACACTATGATACCACTTTGTATCTATTAGAATTGCCCAGATTCAGAACTTACAACACCAAATGCTGGGGAAGATTTGGAGCAACAGGAACTCTTATTCACTGCTACTGGGCATGCAACCCGGTGCAGTAACTTTAGAAGATAGTTTGGCAGTTTCTTACAAAGCTAAACATACTTTTACCATACAATCTAGCAGGTCATGCTCCAAAGGAGCTGAAAATTTACATCTACACAAGAACCTGCACAGGGACCAGCAGTTAGCATAATTGGCTATGTTGCTATACTCCCATGTAGTCAACCGTGGTTTGAGTCCCGGACCCAGTGGCTTAAATTTAGGCCAGGCACGTGTGTGTGCGTGCCCAAGATCCTCAGAGGAGAATGGAAGAGAAGGGATTGTGGTATGGCTATACCCTCTGACGGGTGATTTCTCACTTTCTATCTCTCTATCTCTCTCTGTCTTTCTGGTGAGTGCATGTGCCCTATAGCAAAAACCTCTCTCTCAAAAAAAAAAAAAAACAAAAAACAAAAAACAAAAAACAAAAAACAAAACAAAAAGAAAAACCTGCATAGAGATGTTTATGGTAACTTTATTCAAAGTTGCAAAAACTTGGATGGAACCAAAATGTTCTTGATTAGGTGCATGATTAAACCATGTACTATCCAAACAATGGAATATTATTCAGTGCTAAGAATAAAAAAGCAGTGAGAATACATGAAGGAAACTCAAATGCATATTACTAAGTAAAAGAGGCCAATCGGACAAGGCAGCATACTGCGTTAGACTGTATGCCATCCTGGAAAAGACACCGCTACAGAGACAGTAGAAAGATCTGTGTTTGCAGATCCTTAATTAGAAGAGAAGATGGGATGAAGAGCCAGAGCCCAGGGATGTTCTAGTGCGGTGAAACTATCCTGTATTATACTATTGCATAATGGCGGATTACTAGCATTACACATTTGTTCAAACCCATAGAATGTACAACACCAAGAGTGAACCCTGGGTCAGCAGATGGCATGATGTTTAAGGTCCTGGACTTCCATATAATGGACTGCAGTTTGAGACCCAGACTTGGCGGCTTGCTTATTCTCTCTCATGAGTGCATATACCCTATGGCAAATTTAAAAAAAATAATAGTAAATAAAATTAAATAATTTTTAAAAGTGTGAATCCTAATGTAAAGTATGGATTTCGAGTGATAATGATAGGTTCCTTGGTGCTAATAAGTGTACCATGCTGGTGCTTCTTACTGAGAGTGGGGAAAGCTAGGCTCAGAAAACCTGTACCTTCTGCTCAGTTTTGCTGCGCACTTAACATTGCTCTGGAAAGTCTATTAAGAGGTAATATCCACTCTACATGTGTTGAATATAAGTCACCAAAATGAACAGACAGCAGCACTGCCTAGCACGATGCAGGCTCTTGCTGCTCAAAGTGTGTCTGCTTGTCAGGGACAGCATCTGCGAGCTCGTTAGACGTTTAGAAGGCCAGGCACCTCACCAAACCTCCTCAATCACAGCCTGCTTTGAAACAATTCCTCGGTCATTTGTTTGTACATCAGCGTTTGAGAAGCACTGGTGTGGAAAACCGAGAAATAAACCGGGCATAGGGGGAATCAGGTTGATTTCTTACCCCACCCATTCGCAAGTCGTTTAGCCTTGGGCAATGTATTGAAATCACAGGTTTCTGGTCTGTAAAACCAGAGGGTTGGACTAGGTCTAAGGTCCTTACGGTGGGGTCCTGGACTAGGAACATTAGCATCACCTGGGACATACTGAAAATGCAAATTCTATTCCCAAACTCTGGGGGTGAGCCCACAACTATGGCTTAACAAGACCTGCATGTTCTACTTCTGTAGATTCTACCAATTCCTAACATAAAATAATTGGAAAAACATTGGTTGCATCTGTGCTGAACATGTATACACTTTTTTCCTTGTCATTCTCTAGACAACATAGTATAAATATTTACATAGCATTGTCATCATATTAGATATTATAAATAATCTAGAGATGAGTTAAAGTATCATATTAGGAGGATATTATGCCATTTTATATGAGGGACACAACTTTGGCATTCTGGGGGAGAGACCCTGAAATCAATCCACCATGGATATCAAGAGATGACTGCGTGTGTGTGCGCGCACGTGCGTGTGTGTGCGTGCGTGCGTGTGCATGCATGTGTGTGTGTGTGTGTGTGTGTTTTGATTCGGGGGTTCGTTTTTTTGCTTGAGACTGAATACTTACATTCTCTAAATGATTAACTGACATCCTTTTCATTCTCACAAGTACCTGTAACTATTTAAAACTATTTCTTATATTTCTCAAAACATAGTATTTTATGTATAAATATATGCTACGTAAATGTATAAACTATTGAATTTTATAAGGAACAAAAGCAGATTCCTTGAACTCTGACATAAAAGGAACAATTGATTTGAAGACACTCTTCAAAGAAACTCTGAGCTTGCTGTCCATTAAGGAGTGAAGATTTTAATCTGATGTAATAGGCTTTTTTCCTTTTTGTAATTAGCAAACCACACAGTAAGTGTTAGAATGGCTGGCAAGGGTCATTTTCATTATCATACTTTCCAGGGAATGCTGAATGTTTCTTTCATCCAATAGGACAATCTAAGGAAAAGCAGACAAGGTAAACTTTCATTTGAATTAATCACAGATAAGAGGGCCATGATTACATACTAAACTGTGACTCATTAAACAGCAGATAGGGTTCAGGAAAGAAACATGAATCCAATAACTTCTTATCTGACTTAAGTGGGATGAGAGAATTTGATCTTATTTGAAATTCTGTCAAGAATAACAGACAGGCATCCCCCCAAGGTTTTGGCATAGGGGGCTTGCTGCCAGAGACAGAGAGGGGAAGTGAGAACTCACTCCCTGGGGGAAGGGCCACCGCACAGTCCCTTCTCCTTCGTTCTCTCAGGATTTGAGGCACTCACACTCACACCCAGCGTGTTATTGAGCCGCTGGGTCCAAGACTCAAACTGTGGTGGGGTGTGAGGGAATCTGCTCCCTACCATCATGCCCACTGGCCCACACAAGCAGTATTTTTTAAAAACAATTATTTATTTAATTTTATTTATCCATTCATTTATTTTAATTTGACCAGAGAGAGACAGAGAGAGAGAGAGAAAGTGAGAAAACAAGCCACCAAGTCCGGGACTTGAACCATGGTCGACCATGTGGGAGTGTCCAGCGTGTTAGCCACCATGCCACCTACTGGCAGTATTTTTAACCTCTAATTCGCAGTGTAAGAATCAAACTGAATTTTGAGAAGGAGGAAACGAGGATACACAATCCAGTATTTTAGTCGTTACTATCATGCAGTTGTTAGCACTCCTGGGGGCGGGGGGCATCTACCTTCCGGTTTGTCAATGCGAGGGGACACGTTTACAATCACTCCATGAACGAAGAATCCAGCAACACAGCTCCAAGGGGCCTTTTTCCGTGGAATCTGACTGCAAACTGTTTCCATGTACCATAAACAGCAGTGGGAGGTGATGCGCTTCCGTGCTTTAAGCATAGTCTACTTCAACCCCTTCATTTCTGCATAGCCCCGACCCCCATTCATGCTGCTTCAGTTGCTGGCTCTGACATCTCCCATCTAAACCATTAGGTACTAGACACAGCACCGGTGTTTGGAATTTAGGGATTTTTTTTTCCTCCTAAAACGTTTCGTTCTCTTGGGTTTTTGAATCTTGGTGAATACACCAATTCCACCGACATTTCTGGCTAGATTATCAAAGAACAGAGTCCATTTTTATGGGGGGAAATTGTCGTTTTGTTTTGTTTTGTTTTGTCTTTGCCATAAGGCATGTGTGCTCACTGAAGAGAGACAGAGAAAGGCAGAGAGGTAAAGTGAGAAATCGCCTACCAGAGGAGATGGCCCCACATCCCTTCTGCTCCATTCTCCTCTCAGGATTTTTGGCATGCATGCGCACACTCTGGGCATGATTTTCAAGCTGCTGAGTCTAGTACTCAGACCATGGTTAGCCATGAGGGAGTCCTGCACCTTAGCTACCACGCCACCTGCTGGCTCATGGAAAATCATTTATTGTAATGAGCCAACTACTGCTTAGTGTAATAAGGATTACATATTTTACAAATAGAAATATGTTGTTATGTGTTTTACTGCCTTACAAACTCTAATGTCACTGATTATCTTCTAATAATTACAGCATTTCATTATACTTTAATTTGTTTCCAGAGTAGTCTCCTGAAATGCTAGAAAATAAATTACTCCCACCAAAACACCAGCTAAATAAATCCTCAGAAGCCTTTGTTAGATTTTGTTAGAAGGAACTCCTACTTAGGCAATTTGGAATGCGTTCAACACAAGCGTGAATCGTCGGTATGTGATCCTTAAGACTATGTTGAAAGAACGGCCTTTGCAGAGGAAAAGTTACCTTAAAATCGTCTTGTAGCATCCAGTCCACACCTAAAGATCTCAATGAGATCTCAACGCTTTTAAATGATGCAATTATAATATAATTTAAATAAAGACATGGGTTTTTAAAATTTATTCATTTATTTCTTCTGTGTCTGTGTGTAAAATAGAGAGAGGGGTGAGGAGGAGAGAGAGGGAGGCAGGACCTCAGCAGTCTCGATGTAGCAATCCACCTGCAGCTATAGCCGCCCCCAGATCACGGGCACCCATGTGCCCAGCTTACTTCATGATTTTATTATCATCAAATTAATGTATTGGTCCTGGGAGACCACATTTTTCCTACTCAAATTTTTGCCTGCATGTAAAAAAAAAGTACTTTATGTAAATGGTGTCTGATTAGACTTCAGCTTATTAGTATTAATTACTTGTATTTTGACATTTGGACAACTTGCAAAATTTGAGGTGGTATTCTGATCCTCATTCCATTTCCCTAGCTGTAGGGCCAGAATCTAATTAATCCTATTATTCGTGGTTTTATCATTTTTAGCTACTCTGTTTCATAGTCTGGAGGTTTGGTAACTCTCCATGAACTAAGAAAGCCATCAATGTAATAAAATAGAGAACCCCCAAATAAATACAAACATATCTTGTCAACTAATTTTCAATAAGTTGAAAGGCACTGAGAAGACACATGGAGAAAGGAGAGTCTCTTCAATAAAGGATGTTGAGAAAGCTGGATATCTATATGCAAAAGAATCAAATTGGAAATTTATCCTACAACATACAAAAATCAATTCAAAATAGACCGAAGACCTAACTACAAGAGCTAGAAAATTATAAAAGTCATAGAAGAAAACTTAAAAGGAAGGAAAACTTCTTGGGATTGTGTTGACAATGAATTTTTGGACATGACACAAAAGCACAGGCAAGAAAAACAAACAAATGAGGCAACATCAAACTAAAATGCTTCTACACAGCATAGAAAAAAAATCAACAAAATGAAAAGGCACCTTATTGGTTAGGAGAAAATATTTGTAAAACATAAATCTGATAAGGAGTAGATCTCAAAATTGAACAAGGAATTTACACAAAACTCAGTAGCAAAGAGACAAAAAAAAATTTTTTTTTTTTTAATGGACAAAGGACCTGGACAGACATTTTTTTCAAAGACATAAAAATGGCTAACAGGTATATGAAAAGTGATTAACATCACTGACTATTAGGAAAACACAAATCAAAACTATAATGAGATATCACCTCACACCTGTTAGGATGGGTATTATCGAAAAACAAGACAACAAATGCCGGTGAGGACATGGAGAAAAGCGAATCCTTGTACACCATTGGTGGGAATGTAACCTGGCGTAGCCATTACAGAAACAGTGTAGTGATTATTCAGAAAATTAAACTCAGACTTACCATTTTACCTAGCGATCCCTCATCTGGGTGCATGCAGAAAGGGGATGTAATTGGCACCTGGTAAAGATACCTGTACTCGGATGTTCATTGCAGCATGATTCATTATAGCCACGATATGGAAACGACAATAAGGGCCCAGACGGTGCGATGGTGGTTAAGGAGGCTGAATCCCCCATGCCAACTGAATGATTCGAGTCCTGGACATGGAGGCTTGAAAAACACACCACGTGCATGCCCAAAATCCCAAGAAGGAGGAGGAGGGATAGCAGTGTGGCCATCACCCGTGGGGAATGATTTCTCACTTTCTCTGGCAAGTGCACACATCCTATAGCAAAAGTAAGAAAAAGAAAAAAAACCTAAGTGTCCATGCACAGATGAGTGCATCAATGGATAAACAGATTTAAAAAATGTGAGATATGTATGTGTATATATATATATATATATATATATATATATATATATACACATATATCATGTACATGTGTATATATACAAGGAAATATTTTTCAGTCTTAGGAAGCAGGTCCTGCCATTAGTGACAACATGGATGAATCTGGAGGACATTACACTAAGTGAAAATAAGCCAGACACAGAAATACAAATACTGCAGGATTTCACTCATATGAAATGTTTTTAAAAAGTCAAATATGTAAGAAAAGGGTAAAACAGTGGTTTTCAGAGGTGGAGGTGGGGAGTGGGAAATGGGAGATGCAGAGTGTCTCATAATTCTAAATCTTCTTAGTCCTGTAGTCCATCAAAATGCACCAATTTCTAGTCATGGTCTTGCTCTTTGATAGATGACAAGAGTGGTAATAAACTGATCATAAAACTATCCCTGTCAGTGTGAAACTGAAGTCATACATTTGCCATTGCAGAGAACGTAAGGTTTTTCCCAGCTATGTGCCTCTTTCTTATCCTTTGGGACTCATTTTGTGTGTCACCTCCTTAAAAAGACATTCCCTGACCTCCCTCCTCCAGTCTCCATCCCATCACAGTTGACTTCCTTCACAGCATTTAAAGTTTTGCATGGGACTATTTGGTGTTAATAGGAAAGTACATAAATCATAACTGTGCAGCTCGTTAGATGTCTATACAGTGACAAACCCTTCTAGACTTCGAGGCAGACTGAGATCCACAGGCAGCACATTGCCAGCTTCCCAGACTCTTATGCCTCTTTGGAGTAATCCTACTCTTTCATCCAAAGGAAGTCACAATACTAACATTTGTACCATACGCTAGTTTACATGGTGTTTTGCTTTTTTTTTTTTTTCCCAATTTATTTATTTTTTCCATAAGTGAGAGAGTGAGAGAGATACAACACCCCTAATAGGTCTTGACACCATGATTTACCCCCAACTTCAGCCGGCCTGGACCAGGGGCTAGGGAGTAATCAGGGAGGTCTTCAGACACAAGCTGACTGCCTTCTCGGGTGCGTGTGCCTCACAGAGCACCACATTTTACAGTCATGCCACTGTCCAGCCCCTATAGTTTGTAGGTTTTTGAACTTTATGAAGTAGAATGTCCTTTTGTGTCTGAAGTCCCCTCATATGTGTATCAAGATACATGGACAAAATGCTTACAGCTGTATTATTTATAATAGTCCCAGATTAAAAACAACCAAATGTCCATCAATAGTCAATGAATGTAACTATGAAAGGAATTAAAAAGTTCATGGAAAATGGAATTACAGTACAAGTTGGTTTTGGTGCAATTTTTTTTCAAATCCATGCATAGGTTTTTGTTTTCCACATGAATTTTCAATGAACTTTTTGAAGTGCCCTCATATACCCAACTTCGAATTAATGCTTGGGTGTGATATAAATTAAGAATCATATCTCCATGCCTAATTGACCCATCATAATTGATTGAAAAGGTGTCCTGTCCCCACTTCAGAGCAAGACCATTTTTGTCAAAAATCAAATTCATTTGTGTGTGGGCCTGTTTCTGAATTCTCCAATTGCATTCTCTTGATTCGTCTCTTTTTAAAAATCCCATATTGCTTTAGTAATTATGAATTTATGATATATATTGATATCTTTTAGTCTAAATCTTTCAACTTTGCCTTTCTGCAATGTGGTCCTGACTGTCTTGGCTTTTCACATTTCCATATACATTTTAGACTTAGCACTTTCACTTACAAGCATAGATACACACACAGAGATTGCTGAATTTTTTTTTTTTTTTTGGAGAGGTTTTTTTGCTATAGGGCGCATGCGCTCGCCAGACAGACAGAGAGAGACAGAGAGATAGAAAGCGAGAAATCACCCCCCAGAGGGGATGGCCACGCCGCAATTCCTTCTCCTCCATTCTCCTCTCGGGATCTTGGGCACGCACGCACACGCGCCCGGCGTGAGTTTCAAGCCACCGGGTCCGGGACGTGAACCGTGGTCGACTATGTGGGAGTCCAGCGACATAGCCATTACGCTAACTGCTGATCCCACTGCTGAATTTTTTTACTAAGAATTCAAAACATTACAACCATGAAAAAATACCAATGCCGGACCAGCAGTTCTGGGCCCTGTTCTGGGATACCATGAACCGACTAAGTTTTCACTTAACACTTTTACATACAACCCAGTCCCAACACGTCCACTTTGGGGAAACATCTAAACTATTCCATCTGAGCAAGCTACCTAAAGTATCTGTGCCTCTATTCCATATTTTGTAATAATCCTCACTATGATTTTGAGAGGTTCAAATGAATTAAAATACATAAAGCTTTTGTGAGAGCAGTACACAGGTAGCCAATAAAATTGGTTATTATCATCATGCTTCTCTCATTGTATTCCTTCTTAAGTATCCCACTTAAATTCATGATTTATATTTTGTTTTTTCTCACTCGATTAGAAGTTCCGTGATGGTATGAATCTTGGTCTGGACAAGAAGGACCCCAATCCAGGAGACAAGTGTTGGTAAGCCTCGTGTATCACAAACACCAAATGCTCCATTCGCTAAAGAACACAGGGATGCTCAGTCTCTCAACCCTGAGCACTAGCATGCTATAGCCCATCACCCTAAAATCCCGGCTCTTGATCAGGTCTTTCCACATTTCTGGCTCTGTGTCCTCAAAACAAAGACGATTGCATGTGAATGTCTGTTGACAATGCCACTGCCTGTGTCAGAAACGAGTGGCCCTCTGAAGTGAGGGAGAAAACAGACGGGCAGAGGTTCTTAGGGAAGAGAAACGTGTCCAGTGAGCTGCAGCGGCACAGTGCGGACAATGCTCTCGGATGGCGAGGTCACATGGGAAGGTCTCGGGTTGGTGTGCTGAGGTCTCCCTTAGTGTGAATTCCCCTGATTCTGCCTGGGCAACATTGGGGGTGGATTGCAGTGTGAAGACTAGACTGAAGACTAGACTGGGAGTGCTTCTCTCTATCTCTCTGTCTCTCTCTCTCACGGAAGAAATACGTACACTTTTTCTTTCTTTTTAATTTAACTTACTACATTTTAAAATTTACATTAATCGGGAGCAGCAGTTGGCGTAATGGCTATGTTGCTCGACTCCCATGTAGTCAACTGCGATTCGAGTCCCAGACCCGGTGGCTTAAACACACGCTGGGCATGCGTGCGTGTGTGTGTGTGCCCAAGATCCTGAGATGAGAATGGAGGAGAAGGGATAGCAGTGTGGCCATCCCCCTCGGAGGGTAATTTCTCACTTTCTGTCTCTCTGTCTCTATCTTTCTGGTGAGCACACACACCCTATAGCAAAAACCTCTCCAAAAAAATTACATTAATCAATATATATGAAATAGGTAAATTTTTTAAAAGTTATAAACTGTCAAATCCTTCCATTATAAGCCTGAATGCAACAGAATTTTGCATAACAAAGAATCATTTCTTTGTGTAGTGTCAAGCAAGTTTCTTTTCTCTCGTTGTGTTCAAATTTGTGTCACTGGAGGTATGATATTCATAGCAGTTGCCCATGGAGGCCGAGGAATATTTTGAAATGCTGAACATTTTCTACATGTAGGTCTAAATGTAACATGCATGGGGCATGTTACTAACTTTTTGGCAATGAAAAAGATACCCCATGCCAGAAATGCAAATAGTTTCATTTTTATAAAACTATTTAGTTATATTCCGTTACTTTCAAAATCTAAACATTTCCGCTTTTTATTTCAAAAGTTCATTTATAGTTTTTAAATATTTAGACCCATAGGATGTGGGCTTCCGTTTGTTCTTTCAAAAAGGCCAGGCAAATGCAGGGTCTCTTCCTGCAGTCCAAGGTGTCTTGTTCACTCTTCTAACTATGTAAATGCCCAACACAAAACTTGTCCTCTGCAAATGCTTAATAAATGCGTGTATCCTGTTGAGTGAAGTTATGGTAAGACCACCAGGCACCTCGGAGCGGAAAGCTCTCTGACATCTCTAAATTATGCTTCGAGGTGCAGCGGCAGGGCGGCAGGGCGGCAGCGCCCACCCCAGCTCTGAGCCGGGCGCTCCATCTGCAGATCTGCCAAGGGCTGTGCTGCTTCCGGCTTCACCACTTCCTGCCCCAGGAGCTCAGCCGCCTTTAGAACCCATCTCTTGAGGCTATCAGATTAAACCGAGCCAGAAAACTGGAAGAAAGGTTAATACGATTGAATCCAAAACTTGGAATAGCTTAAATTCAAGGGTTTTGCTGCTAATTTTAGTCCCAGGGTAGGATATTCAAAAAAGTAGACTGTGCCTCTGTTTAAATAATCTTGCTTAATGATGATGTAAAGTAAAATAAATCTGTTTTAAAATGTCCTGGAGACAATTTTTTTTTTTTTTTAAGGTTTTTGGTTTGTGCTTTTGCCCACTCAGATTGGGTATAGGGGAACTTAGCCACATAAAGTTGCCAGTTTAGGGGGGGAAAGGCCAGTACAATTTTGGATTTATTACAAAATGTAAAAAATATCATCTAGACCTCCCACCGAGCTGCTCCGAATCCACTTCACCAATTGTTGCTCGGCTGTGCTGACCCTTCCCTTCCTTTAGCTTTCTCTTCCCTCTTCCCTCCTGCCTCACCAGCCCCACTCAGTACCAAATTAAGGAATAACGATAGTGATAAATCTGATTCGAAACATTTTAATTTGCTTTCACGTTTTAGCTTAAATTCTTTATTCGGTTTAACGTATTGTTGCCGTCCTAGCGCATGGGCCGGCCTCCCTTTGCAGTTCTCGCGCGAGTTAAGCTCAGCTCTCTCTCCATGTAGCTCTATGTGAGATGCTGTCTTCTCTGAAGTCTTTGAAAACTTTCTGCGTGGCTTCAGTTCTCAGAAAGTCTCTGCTTCGGGGTTTTAACGGCCCTTTGTGCTTTCCAACACAAGGACCTGTTATTAAGCAAGATGTGCCTTAGAAGCCAATAAATAAGAGCAATAATTGCTTCCATGTTTATCAACTTGAGCTCTTTTGGTCTTGTCTTCATCATGCATTTTGCCACTTAAGGCAAAACCAAGGACTCGCGGTTTGCTTCTATTTATCTGTTGCCTGCCAAAGGATCCTCTGCCCTAACGCTGCGCAGTTCCCTGCCGGCCGGGATAAAAACGGAGCTTAAGTTATGCTGGCTTGATGACTTTATTTGGTCCTTTCATATTTCCAAGGCTTACTTTTCATCCATAAAATTCAAAATAGAAGTGAAAGTCATTTTTGTTTTTCTAATTAAACCCTCATTTAATGAAATTGGATTGCACTGGCAGGACTTAAAGGCGTAACCTTCCGCGTAGTATCACCACGCGTTGTGATTCCTGCTGTCATTATTTTTGTGCCAGATGACTGTGGTTTGTGCTTTTGTTGTTGTTGTTTCTGAAATATATGTCCCTTTCTGTTCTTTGGAAGGTGGCCATGGTTAACATGAAGGTTCTTCCATACTTCCAAGTGTCTGTTTGCCAGATGCTCAAGAACAAATGGTTATTCAAAACATATTTGAATCCTTTTCATTTTCTCCTGCAACTTAAGCTTTGTATCCCCAAATCAAGGGACTCAAAATATCATTTTCCTCGTATACTCTTAAAAAATAGTCATTTGCATTTACAAGACTTCTTTCTGTCTGTAGATGATACTGTGAACATTAACTCTTCAACACCAGTAAGATCCTCGAGAATCCTGACGGGGACCTGGGATGTCACCCAAGTGTCTGAAGCCAAGAGCAGGAAGTGTGAAAGGAGTTGCCAAGTCACAGGACAGCATCGTGGTAGTCTCTGTCACTGTCATTAACCTGGCCAGGCTGATGACTAAGCCTGTGTACGTCAGGATTTTGACTCTCGGGGCCAATGGCTGGCCCGGTGTCCAATATCAAACAAACGTTTCTATTCCACAGCACAAAGAAGTTGTTTCTTACTTAAATGCTTCTAAAAAGGAGATGTTTTAGGTGATCAAAAGTCTGTCTCTAGCAGCATTAATGTAGATTGTGGTAATATTTTTCTTCAACAAACTATTTTGTTCTTATAAATGTTTCTGTTAGGGCTGTCCCCATGGCTTAGTAGTTAAAGGAGCTGGATCCCACATGGCAAACTTCATAGTTCGAGTCCCCGCCCCAGGGGACTGGGAAGACACACTGAACACATGTGCATGTCCAAAACCCCTAAAGGCTGGAGAAATGGAGAAACGAATGCTGAGTGACAATGCCCCATCCATCGGGGGATATTTCTCTCTGTGTCTCTCTCTAGGGTCACCATCGCTAAGAAACAATTGGTTAAGTTCGTTCAGAGCAGCTCAGTGGGAAGTCTAGATGATATTTTTTTACTTTCTGGGGGAAAAAGAGTCTCCATTATTTTTATCACTCTGTCCTTTTTTGCAGATGCCAGGAACTGTCACCGAGGCATAGTCAAACCCATGAGCACGTGAAAAATAGCTAGCCAGTGGGCCGCAATAGAAGCCAGAGAAGGACAAGAAGACATAGTTAGTTGTAGATTCTGGGTATAGCCTGAAAGTCCAGTTAAGCAAACTCCCCCAAAATAAGATGACCTGAGTGTATAGTCAGGATAGCACAGGGCCCAAGGGAGGTGACATCACTGCTTGCCGTGCCATACTCAGGACACAGGGACAAATGTGAGGCAAACGAGATGCTCGTACAAAGTAAAACTGAGAGCAGAGCTACCACTTTAGAAGTGCTTATTAAAGAGCTCCCAATTTTAGCTCCTAGGGTAAGCTGAAAGGCACCCAAATCATGGAGGCCGGGGGGAAAGTATTCTACACACACACACACACACACACACACACACACACCTTTTGAACAAAGTTGGCTCTCGTTCCTGACCTTGATTCTTAGATTCCATTCATCGTGGCACAGCCAAGAGGGGCTGGCCAGGGTCCTGGGGATGGAGAGGGCATGTGAAACTTAAAAACGTAGGAATTATTACAAATGTTTGTAACCCAAAGTGAATTCATAGGCAGCCACAGAAATTGGCCTCGGACAGGTGGGATGGCTCGGGGCTTCAAACGTTATTGGCGTTAAGGGCGAGAGCTAGTCTGCCCGCTGCCCGAGGTCATGTGGACCCTTGCTGAGGAGGAAGAGCCACCCTCATGCACAGTGGGAATCCAAGTTTTAAAATAACTTTCTCCAGGAGAAGTTTTTAGCACTTCCTCCTTCTGCCCCACAAATCATACTGGCTGACAGCAGTAACGTGAAATCCTTGGCTCTTGAGTGTGTCCTTGAAAGAGTACGCTGTCAAAATTTCAAACGGTAAAGGATTTCCCGCACAATGTCAGTGCAATTCAGAGTTGAATTGAGTGATCTTTGGTTCCAGAACACGAAAAATAGCATTTAAGACAGTACGTAAGCATTTTTTCTTTCTTTACGGAATAATATAAATACAGATTTGTGATTTTATATCAGATAGTGGGAGAGCAAATTGAAGTATCTACCTCCTTTTAAGATTGAATTATATAAAACTAAATCTTAATCATTACTTAGTCCTAAATAGGAAAATGGCAGCATATTCAAATAATTTTGGCATAATTAAAAACAAGTTTTAATATAGCTCTAGTTTATTATGCAGAATGTGGCTAGTTTAATTCCTCACTTAATATATAGGAAAATACTATCCAATTTCTTGCTTTTATTTTTTTTTTATTTTTTATTTTTTGGAGAAGTTTTTACTATAGGGCGCGTGCGCTCGCCAGACAGACAGAGAGAGACAGAGAGACAGAAAGTGAGAAATCACCCCCCAGAGGGGATGGCCACGCCACAATCCCTTCTCCTCCATTCTCTTCTCGGGATCTTGGGCACGCACGCACACGTGCCCGGCATGAGTTTAAGCCACCGGGTCCGGGACTCGAACCGCGGCCGACTACGTGGGAGTCCAGCAACATAGCCATTACGCTAACTGCTGGTTCCCCAATTTCTTGCTTTTAAATTATGACTTGTGGGAAGAGAGAAAGAGCAACAGGAAGCAAAGGCCGTGGGCCGTAGTGCACCAGCAGGGATCCCTGCCCAGTCTGCAGTGGGGTCGAAGGCGCTGCTCCAGCCTCCGGGGCCACCACCAGTTCCTGTAGTACCAGAGATAGAAGAGGAGCTGCTGCCCCACCTGTGCAGATGCCTTCTGGCCCTCACTCATTCAAGAGCAACAGAGAAGGAAATGCAGCCAGCCATGGCTCGTGAGCCGGGACTCCCACCCAGCCTGCAGTGGGGGAGCAGGGGTTGTTCCAGCCCATAAGCCATGGAGCGGGTGGGGTGCAAACTGGATGACTACCTTACACTCTAGCTATCCAGATCAACCTCCAGCTGCACTGGGAGTGGAGAGGTTTGGGTTCACAGTAACCAAATACCTGAAGAAAGGTTTGGGAGAATTTTCTCCCAACCTCCCAGCAGCAAAAGAAGAGAAACTACCCTCTGAAAATCTAGATCCAAGATTGCCACTATGGATTCACACTCGCACCCACTGGAGAGGAGGGACACTGGCACACAGCTGGCACACACCGTAGGGAAGCGGACGGACTTGCAGCTACAGAAATATACTCCAAGGAATAGGAAGAAGTGAGTTATCCCCAGATGGCTAAGAATCAAACCAGAATTCCAAAAACTAGGAGAAAACCGGGAACTACTTCCCCACAAAGGGACATAATAACTCCTCACCAAAAACAGATAAAACATAAGAGATCAAAGAAAAGTCAGAAAAATGATGCGAGAAGTAGGGAATCAAGGGGGGGGGGGGGAAGAAGTAAAATACGTAAGAAACGAGAAATGAAAAATTATTTGTTGAAGATAACATGTATGGTAATATCTTTGATTGGGTCAATTTACTGTGTATTCTGGATGGGAAAACTCATTTTGTATGCTGCAATGATAGATAGTGAATTAATGTAAAAAAATAAATTTAAAATAAAAATAAAAAAAAAAGAAAAAGGATTCAGAACATTCATTGTAATGACACTCCATGAGATGCAAGAGAAAACAGACAACATGCCAGGTAACGAGATAACCCTTCCATGACTCGAAAGAAGAACTCCATAAAGAGATAGACACCCTGGAAAAGAATTGGACAAAATTTCTGGAGATCAGAAATACAAGGAGGAAAATCAAAACCTCCCTCTCAAGTATCAATAGGAGATTAGACCAGGCACCAAAAAGAATCTCTCACCTTGGAGACAAAACCTCCATCTAGTCTAAGCAACTGAAAAGAACAGAATAACACTAAAAATCAGGGTAGCAGACAGAAAATGCTAGACACCAGTAAACTGCCAGATATTTGTATAACAGGTATTCCAGAAGGTGAAAGACAGAGAAAGACAGAAAAACTTCTTTAATGATATAGTAACTAAAAACTTTCCAAATTTAGAGAGGCATGCAGACATCCAAATCAAGAAAATGAAAAGGACAACAAATAGATATAAATAAGATCCTCTCCAAAGTGCATCCTAGCCTAATTGGTAAACATTAAAGACAAAGACAACATTCTAAAGATAGAGAGAAATGCCAAGTTACGTACGAAGGTTACCCCATGAGAATGACATCAGACCTCTCAAGTGAAACTATGCAGGCAAGGAAAAAATAGCAAGACATATTTAAAACTCTGAAAGAAAAACAATTGCAACCAAGAGTACTATACCTGGCTGAATTACCCTTCACACGGGAAAGAGAAATAAAATCATTCCCAGAAAAACAAATGCTGAAAGAATTAACCCAAGCTAAATCAGCTCTTCAGGAAATATGGGAATATTACACCAGGAAAACTAAAGGGAGATAAATAGAAGTAAGAGAACACAAAACAATTAGAGAGAAAATAAAGAGCAGCAAAATGACAGGAAAAAGTCCACACAGATCGGGAATTACATTGAATGTCAGGATTAAATTCTCTAACTAAAAGGCTAAAACTTCAGATTCAATGATTTTACACACAAGCAGATTTAAGTATAAATTCACCAGTTATTTGATAAACAGTGGTCTCCACAGGTTTCATACTGCATTTATATGTTTATTATATACATTACTCATTGTATAAAACTAAACAACAGGGACCAGCAGTTGGTGTAAAGGCTATGTCGTTAGACTCCCATGTAGTCAATCACTGTTCAAGTCCTGGACCCGGTGGCTTAAACTCACGCTGGGTGCGTGTGCGTGCGTGCCCAAGATCCTGAGAAGAAAATGGAGGAGAAGGGACTGCAGCGTGGCCATCTCCCCTGGGAGGTGATTTCTGCTTTCTGTCTCTCTGTCTCTCTCTGTCTTTCTGGTAAGTACACGCACCCTATAGCAAAAACCTCTAAAAAAAAAAAAAAAAAAAAAAAAAAAAAAAAAAAAGAAAGAAAAAGAAACCCTAACTACCAGAGGAAAAGTCCAAAATGTTACAAGTAGCTGACTCTTTCTTTGGAACAAATTTAAAGAAGGCTAAAACCAAGAACTCTGGAAAGCCTATAAATCATGAAATCACTGACTTTCCAATGTCTTCACTTTTAGACATCTCATTCCAATTTTGTTTTATTTTTGCTTTTTTAAGAACTTCTTTGTGAGTCATATAGTCCTACGGACTTATCATTCAAGAACTCACAGTGAGTGAGTACAAGTTTTCTTTTTCTCTCTCTTCCTAATGAGCTACTGTTATGTACAAAGTTACCTATCTTTTTATTTTTTTTTGGAGAGGTTTTCGCTATAGGGCGCGTGCGCTCGCCAGACAGACAGAGAGAGACAGAGAGATAGAAAGCGAGAAATCACCCCCCAGGGGGGATGGTCACGCCGCAATCCCTTCTCCTCCATTCTCCTCTCGGGATCTTGGGCACGCACGCACACACGCCCGGCGTGAGTTCTAAGCCACCGGGTCCAGGACGTGAACCGCGGTCGACTACGTGGGAGTCCAGCGACATAGCCATTACGCTAACTGCTGGTTCCCCAAAGTTACCTATCTTTAACTGGATCCATGATTGATACCGCAGAGCTTTTCAGATGATTAACTCTTATCACCCACATAGCAATTATTTATATACAAATTTATATTTATAACAAATTAAATGCAAATTCTTCTTTCACTGTCTATGTTAAGATTATCTTTGTTTTTGTTGTTGTTTTTTGTTGTGGTTGTTTTGGTGTTTTGAGAGATTTTTGCCATAGGGCACATGCACTTGCCAGAGAGACAGAGAAACAGAAAGACAGAAAGGGAGAAATCACCCCCCCTCCCCAGGGGAGATGGCCACACCACAATCCCTTCTCCTCTACTCTCCCCTTGGGATTCTGGGTACGCATGTACGTGCACTCCATGTGAGTTTCAAGCTTCTGGGTCCGGGACTCGAATCACAGTCGACCACGTGGGAGTCCAGCACATTAACCACTATGCCACCTGCTTATCTGTGTCTTAAAAATATCCATCCTGATTAATTTATGAGACTTTGTCTTGAAAATCCATACTGATTAACTTATGAGACTTTCCGGTGACTGATTTTCAATCACTGTTCTTCCTTAGAACTGCATTTGTGTTGTGTGTGAGGGGTACCTAACCTTTTCGTGTTCAGAACTCCCCAGAGAGACAAACTCTACAACCCCAGAAAAGGAGGGCCCATGGTCACCCGGTGTTAGAAGGGCTCGGAAACCTCAGGCCAGTCCTGGGCAGTCCATAGAGAACATGGTCCAGACCGGGCGGCCTGGAGAGTGTGTGCTCCTCCACTCTGCTCTCGGCATCTCAGGGTCGGTCAGAATCACGCTCCGTGCGGGCGTCCCAACTCAGACGTCTGTGTGGAGCAGTTTCCAAGGCTGCCTCCTCCTCCGCTCAGCCTGATTCTCCACTCTCAAACAAAAGTCTGGGTGACGGCAGTTTGGAGTCACTATTTCACAGTAAATGGCATCATTGAAAATTCAATATATATTTCCAAAATAACCAGTAGAGTGAATTTCAAAAGTTCACAACATAATGTAATGAAGGTGGTGAATATGTATATATTCTCTATTTGTTTATTACACATCCCATACATACTTTTAAAAACTGTATAATCATTATATGCAAATCATACATTGCAATAAATATTTTAAAAAGCATGAGAAAAAAACAATAAGTAAAATATGGTTTGTGGACTAGCATTGTTAACATCGGCTGGAAGTTTGTGAGAAATCATGAATCTTGGACTCCAGTGTAGACATACTGGATCGGAATTAGCATTTTAACAGAACCAGCGGTGATTTGCATGCACATGAAAGTTTTGTGGGCACTGATCGAAGTTAGATACTCACCAAAGGCAACATCAGGTAAGCTTCGCAAAGCTATTCCACCTTCCAGCAGCCCCCTCTAAGCTTGCCATCAAAGTGGAAGTGATGCTGTCTATGCATATATAACTTCAAGACCAGGCCCCTAGAACTCTCTTCAGAGCATCTGGAGACATGTTTCTTTACGTCTATGCTTTGTTCTCTGAAACACTTTTTAAGCTAAATACATTTCATTTCTGCACAGGTTCTTTTGTCTGTGACTTTGAAAATATGAATAATAAGTATGGAAATACAATGAAAAGAAGTAATACTGAGATATTGCTGGAAAAAATATGTCCATGGAAGATGAAGCAAAATACAATAGAGCAAACGTATCAAGAAACAAAGAAACAAACATCTATGTATTTTATATTATTATATTGAAAGTAGATTTATTATTTATCCAAACATAAAAACAATGCAGGATAGTGGTTTTTCATAGTTTTTGCTAAGGAAAAAAATAAATAAATAAAAATAAAAAAAGTAAATTCTCAAATGGTACATAAAAATGGAAATTTAAAGACCAGAATGTCTAGAAATAGCATCATGAAGGAATAAACTTTTCTTGGTCGTTTAGTGGTCCCACATCCACTTAGCCCTTCTCCAGGTAACAATACTACCATTGTTTCTTCCTCTGGCTCTTCTCAGCTCTCAGGTTACAAGCGTAGGTATTATCCTTCAAGGGCGGAGCATCTGACCAGTACCCAGGCCTAAGCCAGTCAACGTCTTACATTTTCTAGAACACAATGTGGATTTAGGTATGGGCACACATTCCAAATTAAGCCTGGTAGGTCCAATAAACCTAGACTGTTTAAATGAATAATCAGAAAAAGGTTGCTCTTTCCTGCTGGTGCTGAGTTGGAAAGGAGAGGCAAAGACTGTGGCAGCCATCTTGTAACCCTGACAGGAGGTCTTATTCTGAAAACAGAACGGACCAGACTAGAGAAAGCAGAACAGACACGAAAACAGAAAACAACTTACTGTCTCTGAGGGGCCTTGTTTGAAGCCCTGAAAAAGATGCCTGCAAGCAAATATTTCATTATTTTCTGCTATCTGAGTCAAAGTTTTCCTTGTGCTTAAACCGGTTTGGGTTGAGTTTCTGTTATTTGCAAGGGAGACATAACTGATGAATGACTGCGAAAGTTTGCATATTTCAGTGCCAGTAGGTGGCATACTGGTTAAGGCACTGGACTCCCACATGGCTGACTGTGGTCTGAATCCCAGACCTGGTGGTTTGAAACTCATGCCAGATGTGTGTGTACGTGTGCCCAAAATTCCAAGAGGAGGGTAGAGGAGAAAGGATTGCAGTAGGGCCATCCCTGGAGGGTAACTTCTCACTTTCTGTCTCTCCAGCAAGCACATGCACTGAATAGCAAAAAATCTCTCTAAAAAGAGATAATAAAATATTTGTATATATCTTTGTGTACAGATACACAAATGGGTCTCATTATGTATAAATCCATAATCATTACTCTTACCTACTATTTTTTAAATACTTCATTTTTTAAGAGTAGTTTTAGGTTTATAGCCAAACTGAGCAGAAAATAAAAATATTTATTTAACCTATATAATTTTTTTCCTACAGTTAAATTTCTATAAGTAGACTTGTTGGGCCAAAGGTATCTAATTGAAGGTTTTATGCACATTGCCACACCTTCCTCCAGAAATCTTACACAGAATTGCATTTGCATCAAGTATATACTATCAGAGATCCCTATAGTTACATAAATGCCTGCTAATTACATGGCCTAAAAAGCATATATATATATTTTTCCTTTATTAGTGAAACTGAATCTCTTTTCCACATGTGTTTAGTTCTTTTTATTTCTCTGTCTTGAACTACCTATAATTTTCCTCACCAGTTTTCTTTTAGAGTGATTGACTTTGTCATACTGATTTACTAAAACTCTTTATGTATTAAGTGTACTAACTCTTCTATGTATATATTCTAGTTTCTATTTTGTTTTTGATATACTTTAGAAACTAAGTTAACTCTTTTTTATTATTATGTTAATAAATTTTTCAAAATGTTATCATGGATCCTAAATTTCTTACACTGTTTAGAAAGACCCCACTCTAAGACTAAAACATTATTCACTCCCATTTTCTTCTAGTACTTCGTAGCTCCTTTCTTTTTTTCTTTTCCTTTTCTACACATGGAAATCTTTGATCCATCTGGAAGTTATTTCCTACAAGTGATTTGGCTTTCTTTTTTCCACAAATGTCTAGCCTGTAATACCAATGTTATTTATCGGAATTTAGTTTGTCTCACCAATTTGAAATGCCACCATTATCTTAAGTACCACATACTTAAGTACCACAAATCCATAGTTCTATTTTTGGCTAGTTTATTCTGTTCCATTTTATACTGTTTGTGTACCTTCTGGGACAGTACTGTTTTATATAATGTAATTTATAAATTTTACTATCCGGTAGGACAAGTATAACTATAGTTTCTCTTTAAAAATTCTTCTAAGTATTCTTGGCTTTTTCATTAATCTAGTTTTAAAATTGATTTTAGAATAACTTACAGTGTCTTAAAATTTTTTCTTTAATTCGAAATCAAAATGCATTGTTTTTATAGATTATTTTGAGGACACTAAATAGATGTATTGTCTTAAAATATTGAAATTTTGTAACCAAGAACATGACATGAATTTTCATTTATAAAGTCATATTTAATGCCTTTTAGGTTTACAGAATTTGACCAATTGAATGAAATCTGATACATTTTCCACTGTTGAGTTTGATACCTTCTTGGAATGAATTCTACCTGGTTAGGTTGTATTATTCTTTTAATATACTGCTAAATTATCTTTCTTAATATATCCTTTAGAACTTTATAAGAGGAAAGAGAGAAGGGGTGAGAGAAAGAGAGAGAGAGGAGGAAAGAGAGCAAGAAAGTCTATTACTATCACATAAATGTCCAAATCATAATTTGGAGAGAGAATTCCTTATTCTGTAGCAAACTTAAGTCATATTGTGCTACTCTGTTTCTTGACATAATGAAAAAAAAAAAAAAGCAGACTAATATCACCTTCTGGATCTGAAAGGTATTTTTAGAATTTTGACAATATTCACAATTTCTTCTACAATTTGTAATCTATTTATTTAAACACATACATGTTTTAAGAGATTTTAATAAAAAGATGTGTAGAATGTTTTCTTATCAGGGTATTCTCATCATTTGTGGTCGTTCCTCATTTTTATTGTATTTGTGTATTTGTGTTTTCTCTTTTTTATTCTCTCTCAAGTTTAGTATTGGTAAGTGATTTATCTAACTTATTTACTTATTTAAAACCTAGTTATTTATTTTATACATCACTTAGCTTGTAAATTGAATTTTCCAACGTGAATACATTTCTCACCAGCCCAGTTGGGGATACTTTACACGTTATCATCAATAGATAATGATTCATGTTGGTATCCTGTAAATGTCTTGCCTCTCTATTTTTCCCCTTAATGTCTTCCCTCAGACTCTCCTCCTTCTCCCACCCTCTTCCCACACCATATCCAGCATCAATAACCATTTTCTATGTTTTTATATCCTCTAATCTTTCAGTTTCAACCATAGAGTGTGGACAGTTGGTATATATTAAGTGGAGACATACAATGTCTCTCCTTCATAGCCTGGCTTTCTTCACTCAGCAGTAAATCTTCCATATTCATCTACTTACTATCAAAAGTCGGTGTCTTGTTGTTTCTTATGACTAAGTAGTATACCATAGGGCATATGTGCCACACTCTTTCAATCCATTCTTCTGTTCATGGACATTTGGGTTGGTTCCATTTTCCCTCACACACAGAATCATGTCTTAAATTCATTTATTATACTTACCATTTTTTAGATTTTTTTCTTCTTAGTTTAAAAGTATCTTCTTTTTATTTTTCAAGTTTATTTTGTTTTCATTTTTTCTAGCTTAACAAGAAGTGTCTTATTTATTTACTTATTTCCATTCTTTTATGTTAACATAAATACATAATGCTTACTTTTTTCTCTCACAGTTATTTTTCAGATAGTCTATATTTATGATTTTCATTGTTTATTTAACCTGAGTTGCTTAATAAAGAAGTTTTGATTTTTAAATTTGTTTCCAACATTAAATCCATTTTGCACAGAGGATGTTGCCTATAATACATCTTCTGGTAACTTAACCTACTTTTGTTTTAAAGAAATGATTAATATTTGTAAATATCTATGGGTCCTTGACAAACATGCATTTCTTTGTTTTTAGAATTGATATTTGACATACGCATATCTGTTAACTATATTATTATTAACAACTCAAATCTTCTGTATTTTTAAAAAATTTTACCAGAGGGTATATGTGTTCATCAGAGAGAGAAAGAAAATGAAAGTGAGAAAGTCCCTATGGAGGATGGCCATGCTGCAATCCCTTCTCCTCTATTTCTCCTTTTGGGATTTTGGGCATGCACACACCCACTATGTTCTTCAAGCCACCAGGTCTGGGACTTGAACCACATAGTCAGCCTTATGGGATCCAGCCACCTTAAACACCACACTACTGCTGGCCTAAATCTTCTCTATTATTAGCTAAATTTTGTCTTTTGATTCATAAAGAATTCAAAGTGAGGAATCATCTTTCACTAGTATTGTATTCTTATAAATATCCTTATATTCTGTAATTTATATTGTATTCATACTAACATTTTTACTAATAAGCAAGTATAATTACTATAACTTCTTTGTAGATTTTAACTCACAACGTTAAGTGACTTAAAAATTTTAGCTTGAGTTTAACTCTTCCTGATACTGATATAGAGCTTCATGCCACCATTTTTTTTTTTTTACTTAATAGACCATTAGGTCATTTACTTTTGTTATCATGCCAATATTGTACATCTTTTGTCATACGTTTCTTTTAGAAACAACGCTTTTAAATCTTTTGTTATGCCCATTTTCTTTAGAAAAATTTTAGAAATCTTCATACTGTAAACCAGTGGCTGTGCTACTCCATATCCCATGAACAATGAACAAGAATTCTCTTTACTCTTCACCCTCACTAAAATTTGTTGTCTTTTGATTTTTTTATAATGTTCATCCTAATGGTGTGAAGTGGTATCTCAGTGGTTTTTGTTCGCATTTATTTCCCTGTTAATTAATGATATTGTGCCTCTTCTCGTATATATTAGGTTGTGAGGAAAGTCACAACATATTTTTCTATTTTTTTAATGCAAAAATGCATCATGACTTTCCCAAGAACCTTATACTTGCTTTCCTTTTTAATATCATCTTAGGAGAAATGTTTATTTACATTCTTTTGCTCATTTTTTCATCAAATACTTTGTTTTTCTACTGTTGAGTTGTATGAGTTCCTTATAAATTTTGGATTTGACAGGGCCAGCAGGTGGCATGGCATTTAAGGTACTGTATTCCCCCACATGACTCACCATAGTTTGAGTCCTGGACCCGGTAACTTGAAATCATGCTGGATACATGTGTATGTGTGCCCAAAATCCTGTAAGAGAATGAAGAAGGGGTTGTGGCGTGGCCATCATGCTCTGGGGGGTGATTTCTCACTTTTTGTCTCTATCTTTCTCCTGCTAATGCACATGACCCATAACAAAAACCTAAAAAAACATAAACAAAATTGGATTTGGCTACGTATTTTCCTTTACCAGTGAGTTTGATACTTTCATAGGTATGCATGACAGTAATAGTTTTACCTTTATTTCCACTTATAAAACTCTCCTTGACATTTTTTATAAGGCAGGTCTAGAGGTAATAGATTCTTTCAGTTTTTTGTTATCTGTGCAAAACTTTATTTCTCCTTTATTTCATTTTTCTGGGCATATATATTCTTGATTTTTATTTTTTTACTTTTAACATTTTAAATATATCACCCCATTTTCTCCTGGCCTGTGAAATTCTGCTAAGAAATTTGCTGATTGTCTAATTGGTATTTCCTTACATGTTTCTTGATGCTTTACTCTTGCTGCTCTTAAAATAGTTTGACTTTCAGCAGCTTGGTTACAACACACCTTGAAGAGGACTTCTTTAAGTTGAATCTACTTGAGAACCTTCAAGCTTCGTGCATCTGAATGTTCCTATCATTTCCCAAGACTTTCAGCAATGATTTGATTAAATATGCTTTCCAATATCTTCTCTTTCTGTTCACCTTCTGGAACTTCCATAATGCACATATTTGTTCACTTAATGTCCAATAAATCTCATAGTTGATCTTCAATCCCTTTCACTTTTCTTTTTTTCTAAGTCATTTAAAAAAAAAATCTTCGTCGACAGGTACTTCTGCTTGTTTAATCAGTTGTTAAAGCTTTTTTTTTTTATTGCTTAAATTCTTCAACTCCAAAATTCCTGTTTGTTTTTTCTTTTATCTTTTGTTGAATTTCTCATTCATAGCATAAATTGTTTTCTTTTTTGTTTGTTTGTTACAGGGTGCATGTACTTACTGGGGAGAGAGAAAGAGAGATAGAGGGATATAAAGTGAGAAATCACTCCTCCTACCCCCATGGAAGGATGGCCATGGCACGATCCTTTTTCCTCAGTTATCTTCTCAGGATTTTAGGCACACATGCATGTTTTAAACTCCATTGAGTCCAGTACTGTAACCACTCAGTTGACCAACTCAGATCCAGCCACCTTAATCTCTATGCCACCTGCTGGCTCTGTTTTCTTCATTTCATTAAATTGTCCATTGTATTCTCTTGTATCTTGTTGAGTTCCCTTAAGATCATTATTTTGAATTACTTCTCAAACAATTCATTAATTTTGGTCTCTTAGGGGTCAGCCACAGCACAATTATGCTACTTTGGTCGTGTCATGTTTCTTTGCTTTTTTTATCTTTCTCGTGTTTCTGTGTCGATGTCTGCATATCTGGTGGTACTGTCACCTTTTCTGAATTTTATAGACTAGCATTCATAGGAGAAGACTTTCACTTGCAAGTGAACTTGAGGGTACCAGTCAGGCAGGTGCAGTGGCTCTAGTTCCACGTGGAGCAATGGTGCGTGGGTTCATCAGTGGTAAAGGTTGTAGAAGTTTACAGCAGTGATGGTGGTTGCATACGTCACTAGCACAAGGGCTTTAGGAATCCTCCTGTTCTTGCCCTACTCACAATGGGGAGTTTTCATTTAGGAGATCTCTCTTGGTGTTGGGTCTGACACAGCTCGTATTCAGCCACAGCCACACTGGAATCCCAGGCAAAGATGCTTGGAGTCGCTGTGGAGCTGGGTTCCTGGGATTAGCATTTTACAAAACTACTGCAGCACCTGGGACTTGGGGCACAGAGTCAGTCTCCAAAGCACAAGTGGAAGTAGTTCTTTCACTAAGCTGGTATCTGCTGCTCTGAGGCTTACCCCAGCCCCTCAGGCTCAGCAGGCTGAGATGTAGCTGTGATTCGAACCTAGGTGGGGAGGGCACATTATGGCACAGCTCTGAGAAAAAAAGGGATGTTCCAGAGTCTCAGGCCCTGGAGAGCTGCAATTCACTTCCTGGAACCTATAGGACAGTGGCAGTTCAGGCTCTGCGAGATGAGGTACCAGCAGCGGTGACTGGAGCTTGGGGTGGTAAGACTTGGCAGTAGCCCAGGCTCTGTGAGGCCAGATACAGCAGCAGCATTGACTGTAGTTTAGGACCCAGGGAAGGGGATCCGAAGGTAGGGTGCCTCAGCGCCCCAAACTGTGGCAGGTTAGTCCAGTTCCAGGTAGGCAGGGCACTATGGCCATTTGGCCTGGTTGGTAGGGTGGCACGGCTCAGCAAGGTTCTGATTTCCTAGGACTAAGGCACCACACCTGCTCAGCCCCAGAAAGTATGGTGACAGATCCTGTGGGTCCCTGGGTGAGGTGCTGTGTTAGAGGTAGTGTTGGGAGATGCAACTGCTCCAGTGTGGTGGTGTTGGTTCCCCTGGGAGCAGGGTCCTGCACCGTGATGCTGGGTGAGGAAGGTGTGACTGCTCTGGTGTGCAGAAGGCCCTCAGTCCCTTGGAAACAGGGTGCTGCCAGTGCTGTGGTGCTTGGGGAGTGACTGCTCTCATAGAGAGTCCAGGTTTCCGGGCGGGGAGCACCATTTCAGCTCAGCACTGCGGGGAAGGTACATGGTGACTAGGGTGGAAGGGATGGAATGGCTCCGCAGTCGCTTGGCCCTCAGAGTTAGGGCACAGTCGCAGCTCTGCTTGAGGACAGGAAGTGCCGGGTGGGCACAGTGCAGAAGGGAGTCTCAGGGGTGGAGGGATGCAATGGTTACTCATCCTTGGAGCAAGATTCACTCCAGCGGCGGCTCTAGTTCCAAGATGGCGCAGAGCAGTGGCAGTGTGGACCACGAAGAGATGGGCCCTGGCATCAGCTCCTCTGGAGGTAGCTCAGTGTGTGGACTCTCAGGATGGTCCTCAGCGAGGCTCAGAGGCTATGAGGGTTCTAGGAATCTCCAGTAGTGAAAACTACGGGTGTTCACAATGGTGATGGGGCTGCTGTTCACCTTAGTTCCATGAGGAGAAGCCCCTCTTGGTTCTAGCTGATACCAACTGAGGGGTGAGGAGGTAGAGGCTAGGTGTTTCCTTCCCGCCTTTATGTGTCTATCTTGAGTTTATGTCATCTATAAGATATATACTGCTTCTTTGCTATTTTCCAATGCTATCTTCTAGTTATGTGGCCAAAAATGTAGTGCTGGGACCAGCAGTTAGTGTAATGGCTATGTCGCTGGACTCCCATGTAGTCGACCGCGGTTCAAGCCCCAGACCTGGTGGCTTAAACTCATGCCGGGCGCGTGTGCGTGCGTGCCCAGGATCCCGAGAGGAGAATGGAGGAGAAGGGACTGCGGCATGGCCATCCCCCCGGGGGGTGATTTCTCTCTTTCTGTCTCTCTGTGTCTCTGGCAAGCGCACGTACCCTATAGCAAAACAAACAAACAAAACAAAACAAAAACTCTCCAAAAAAATAAAAAAAAAATGTAGTGCTTATTGTTTTGGGGCTTGTTTTGTGAGAAGAAAGAGTGCCAAAAGTTTCTAGTCAGCCATCTTGCTGATGTCTACTATAATTCTTAATAAACTAATTTTCATTTTAAATATGCTTATTTCTCCTCACTTAGAGAAATCCATAGTTTTAGTTTCTTTTCTTTAATTATTTTATTTAACTTTATTTATTATTTATTCATTTGTTTATTTAAATTTGACCAGAGAGGGACAGAGAGAGAGAGAGAGAGAGAACGAGAGCAAGCTGCCAGGTCCAGGACTTAAACCACGGTCAGCCATGTGGGAATCCAGCGCCTTTAACCACCATGCCACCTGCCGGCCCCCATAGTTTTAGTTTCTAAGTACTTTATCTCATCTTTCTTGTTTCAAAATAAAAAGAGAGCTATATGAACTGTTTGGTTGTTTTGTGCCGTGGCTATACCCCTAAGTTGGTGGTCTGAGGATGGATCTATTATGTTGCTAAAGTTACAACAAGGAACTAGCAATCCACAATAATAACTTGAAGTTGAAGACACAGATTTTAAAACTTAAATATCTAAGAGATGATTCTTATCACCTTATCCTGAATGACAACAGAGACATTTTATTTCAAAACTGAAAAGTTTTACATTCTTGCTTTGCTCCACCTCCTACTCTTCAGTGACTTTTGCTAGTCTATTTTAAGTTTCAATCCCCTTGTCCATTCAAACTCAAAAGATGGAATTCATGTAGCCAGTTTAACTCCTGCACAAACAAGGACGACAAACCCCCTGGAGGATGGTCCTCCACTCCACCTTGACTGTGGAGACCTGTCTCATATTGACTAAGCAATTACGTATCTTGATTATTTTCTTATTTTGTGAATCACAATGCCCCTTATGGCATTCTATTAAAAATTAGCCCATGGCAGGAGAATAAGGGAGGAGAATGGGAATGAAGTGTATTTTCCCACCCACCCGCATTGTGGCCAAGTGGCAGAAAATATCAAACATGTCAGCGCGTCACCCTGCTCTGGCTCAGAAGGGAAGTCAAGTCTCCATTCCCATCCAGTCCCCAAGCACAGAAGGAGTTCTGAGAGTCATAGCCCATTCTCTGCTTTGCGTGTGCATGTATGTGTGTTCGTGTGTGTGTGTACGTGAACTCTCACGTCCATAGGTAGTCGCTAGATGGATGCAAATGGGTTATTTCAATCGCTCTAAAAGATAACACTGTCTTCTTAGACCAAACTGGAAAATGAGTCCTTGCCTTGTCTGCTCCCTGTTTTAAGCAGCTACCCTTCTAAGTAATTTCTTGGGGCGATATGGCAGAGTCTGCATGGCAACCGAGTGATTTAGAAACAAGCAGTGGTTTCCCTATCTGCTTTGGAAACTGAAATGGTTGTTTTTCTTTATTTTTTTTCTGTTACTATTGAATTTTATTAACAATATATGAAGTATTAAAAATCTGTTGGAACTGATTAAATTTTGGTCCAGAAAATGTGTAATCCCCAATGCAGGATATATTAAGAGTCAACTTCTTTCCAAAACCATATTAATCAGATGTTAGTATATGAATAGCTTTCAGCTTGGCTAGAAACCTTGTCTCTTCACCCAGCTTTTTTTACTTAAGCCATACATTTTAAGAGTAATTTGTTTCCTTTACTAGTCTGGGTCCTTGCAAGAAACAGCTGGCACAATCAAATTGAATAATGATCCTTCTAATAAGACAGACAAAGGGAGAGGAGAGTGAGAGAGATTGTTAATAAGGGTATGAGCAAGATGTAGAAAAACTATAAGTGATGGTGCAGTGCTTGCTATAAACAGCTGTAGAAACTACTCCTACCTTAGGAATGATGGGGCAAGAGGAGAAAAATCGCTCCTGAAACCAGTCATGAGTTAAGGTATGTGACCACTTCATAGAACCAGCAACAAGGAACCAAGGGAAAGAACTGTCCCAACTCAGTCTTCTCCTTCTCTGGGTCTCCTGTTCGTGCTCTCGTTGGGAAGCCTACCACATCTTCCAGGGAAAGGAAGCTCAGTGAAGCTGTGTTTCACTTTCTGGGTGTGCAGATCATGGTGGAAAGAGTGAATGTAGCAACTGGGAAAGATCTTGCACATTTCTACTAAAATCAACAACTATATTTGAGGAATTACACAGTTCCAAAATTTTATCATACACATGAATTGGAACCTAGGAAAAATATCCCCATAGCAATTAAGTCTCTAGGTTGTAGGAGACAGCTATAAGGAAGGGCACATATGTGCCATAAGATGTGTATCCCAATACTCGCTTATCACATATGAGTTTTGTGACTGAATCACTTCTGATCACTGGTACTCAGTGATATCTATTATAATGGTTATAATCACACATTTTACTTTTGTCATAAGATCATTGCTAGTATAAAATTTTCTAGAGTAGGGACCAGCAGATGGTGTAATGATTACATTGCTGGACTTCCACGTAGTCGACTATGGTTTGAGTCCCAGATCCGGCAGCTTAAACTCATGCCAGGCACGTGTGAATGCATGCCCAAAATCCAAAGAGGAGAATGGAGGAGAAGGGATTGTGGTGTGGCCATCCCCCCAGAGGGTAATTTCTCACCTTCTGTCTTTCTGTCTGTCTCTGTTTCTCCAGCAAGTGCATGTGCCCTATAGCAAAATCTCTTTTTTTTTTTAAAAAAAAAAGAAATTTCTAGAGTATAGGAAAATACTCTATGGACTATAATAAATTTCAATTTTAATTTGTTTTAGAAAAATTTTTTTGAAGCCATGTTTTTAACTTCTTTACAGTTCAAACTTTCTTTCTTGAAAAAGAGGTACTATTATCAACGCTGATCGATCATTGAACAGTATACACAACGATATCTTATGGAAGTGATGAGTGCTCAGCATGTACACAGACTTTCCTCAGGGAATTTACAGTTTTCTTCATCACATCTTACAAATCTGGCCATAGAGAGAGAGACTACTTTGCTTATGAATTACATGCAGCTACCTCCAGAGAGAGGGTCTTCCTTGCCAAGAGTACTGCTGATCTGGCTTTAGTGAGGGAAGCAAGGAGGTGATGCAACAGGCATTGAAGACTCTTAGGTATTGTTTTCCCAGCACTCTCCCTCTGGAACTTTGAGCTGGTTCAAGAGGTCATGCAAAGCCATGGTTGAGCCAAAGTGCAATCCATAGTTACTGGGGATGTATGTTCTGGGAAGAGTCCAGCAACAGGAAAGATCCTAATGTGGGAGATTTTAAGAAACCTTTCTTAGAAAAACAAGTAAATAAAACATATGCAGGGCCATAGAGCTTTTGAAAAATACTACATTTGAACAGACAAGAATTTGTAAAATGAGAATCTGAAATATGTAAGATTCATTCACAATAATGGATCATGTATTCCGCTAGAAATCAAATCTCAGTAAACTACAAAATCAGAAACCATAATACCACATCTTCAAACTGAAATAAACAATTTTATAAACAATGTTTATAAAACTCTTAGAAGACAGATAATAAAAGGAAACCAAGGGGAAAAAAATCCATTTACTTAGAGGTATTAAAACACACAAGATGATTTTTTTGAAAATTAAGCTTAAAAACTTTTGCAAAACAGAAATTTAAAGTAAATAAACTTAGTGATGTACACTAGAGAAAGAAACACACACACACACACACACACAAGGAATGTAGAGAGAAAAAAATAGAAATCAATTAAATAAAAAATATAAACACTACAGAATGTATGTCATATGTTACATCTCTAAAAATGCCAATAAATTAAACAAACTTTTGACAACTTGATTAAAAATAAATATTATACAGAGATTAAAACTATAGCTATCGGAACTTTTCAAACAGTAAGAGAAGACTTCTTATACAAAATGATTTTAAAAATAAAAATTATTGACTTTCCTAAAAAAATAAATGATATTCTATTTAAAAACTTAAAAACAGAATAGGGACCAGCAGTTGGCGTAATGGCTATGTCGCTGGACTCCCACGTAGTCGACCGCGGTTAGAGTCCCGGACCCGGTGGCTTAAACTCATGCCAGGCGCATGTGCGTGCGTGCCCAGGATCTCGAGAAGAGAATGGAGGAGAAAGGATTGCGGCATGGTCATCCCCCCGGGGGGTGATTTCTCACTTTCTGTCTCTCTGTCTCTCTCTGTCTGTCTGGCGAGTGCACGCGCCCTATAGCAAAATACTCTCTCAAAAAAAAAAAAAAAATTAAAAACAGAATAGACCAACAACACAGACAAAGTGGAAAAGACAGTCAAAAGTCAGGCCCAGAGTATCTTTATAAGTTGATTCAACAAAATCAGACCAAGATACTAAAAGAAGAGAATGTAATAGACCTCATAAAGCTAGATGCAAAAATGCCTAAATAAAGTAATAAGACTTTAAATGAATAACTTCTTTAAAAGAATAATATGCATCAAGATAAAAAATATGTAACACAGTACTGCTAAATAATGAGAAAATAATAGACAGTTTGTGAATGTAATGGTATAGAGGATACAGAAACGTGTGTGAGAGAGTTTGTGTGTGTGTGTGTGTGTGTGCACACGCCCAAGCACACATGTACATACTCAAGATCCTGGCCAAGGCAGGGGTAGGGAAGGGGATGTGGTGTGATGAGATCTTGTCATGGGTGCCTATTTCTCTCTCTCTTGATAAAAATAAGTAAACTTTAAATATATGTACATGAGTGTGTGTGTGTGTGTGTGTGTATTAAATGGAAAATTCCAGAAATAAATTCCACATCACAATGCCTAAGTCATTCACTTCATTTCATGTCATAATGTAGGTATTTTATCATCTCACATCCTTACAAAGAGGGTGAGTACAGTAAGATATTTTGAGAGAGAGACCACATTCATATAAATGTAATTACAGGATACTGTTATAATTGTTCTTTTTTATTACTGTTAGTCTCTTAACTGTGCAAATATCTATGAGTTAGTAGATACGTATGGTTTAAATTAAAAGAAGCCATTTCCAATCAGTGAGGAAATGGTAAAATTGATCAAAAGTAATGTCAAAGCTATTTTAAAAGAGTTATATTCCTATTTCATAAAATATTTTTAATTCTACTTTATTGTGGTAAGAATTCTTAACATGAGATTTATCCTCGTATATTTTAAGTGTACCATATAGTACTATTGCCTATAGACGCAGAGGTGCTCCCCTATCTGTGGTGGATATGTTTCCAGACCCCCAGTGGATACCTGAAACCTCAGATATTACTGAGCCTTGAGAATATTACGTTTTGGGTCAGCAGGTGGTGTAGGGTTTGTTTAAGGTGCTGGACTCTCACATGGCAGATCACGGTTTTAGTCCCAGACCCAACGGCGTGAAACTCACACTGGAGGCATGTGTGTGCATGCCCAAAACTCCAAGAGGAGACTGGAGAAGAAGGGATTAAGGCAGGGCCATCCCCCTGGTGAGGTTATTTCTCTCTTTCTCTCTGTCTCTCTCTTTGTCTCCCCAGCAAGTGCATGCACCCTATAGCAAAAATCTCTCAAAAAACAAACAAACAAACAATGTTTTTGCTTTGCTCACCTACCTATCATAAACCTTAATTGTGGGGCCAGTAGGTGATGTAGTGGTTTAAGTGCTGGACTTCCATAGCCAACTGTGGTTCAAGACCTAGACCTGATGGCTTGAAACACACTCGGTGTGTGTGCGTGCATGCCCAAGATCCTGAGAGGAGAAGGAATTGCTGTGTGGTCATCTCCCCTAGGGGATGATTTCCCACTTTCTCTTTCTCTGTATTTCTGGTGAGCACTCGTGCCCTGTATCAAAAATCTCTCCCTCAAAAAAAAAAAAAAAAAAAAAAAAAAAAAAAAGAAAAAGAAAAAGCTTAAATTAGGCATAGTAAGAGATTAACAATAATAAAATAGAACAATTATAATGGTATACTGTAATTACATTTATATGAATGTGAACTCTCTCTCAAAATATCTTATCGTACTGTACTTACTCTCGTTGAAAGGATGTGAGATGATAAAATGCTTATGTTATAAGATGAAATGAAGTGAATGACTTAGACATTGTGATGTGGAATTAATTTCCGGAATTTTTCATTTAATACACACACACACTCATGTACACATATTTAAAGTTTATTTATTTTATCAAGAGAGAGAAATAGGCACCCACAAGTTCTTATCACACACCTACCCCTTCCCCACCCCTGCCCTGGCCAGGATCTTGAGTATGCACATGTGTGCTTGGGCATGTTTCAGGTCCACCAGGATCGGAAGCATGGTCTTTTGTGTGGCTTTAGCATTGCAGAGTGGAATCCTACCACTTATGTCACCATGGCTGGGCAGTCCATGCAACATTTAAAGACTTGGTGGACCACAAGTAACTAAACTGCAGAAAGCAAAACTACAGCTAAGAAAGGCCACGCTACTATATTGTACAGAAGATCTCTAGAACTTATTTATCTCACTCAACTGAAACTTCAAAACTTTATGTCCATTGCTAAGTAACACCCCATTTCTTCCTTCCCCGAATCTCTGGCAACCACAATTTCACTCTTTAATCCTATAAATTTGGGAATATGGCTATTTTTGGATACCTCATATAAGTGGAATCATGCAATATTTGCTGTCCCATGACCAGTTTATTTTACGTAGAATAAGATCTTTAAGGGCAATCTGTGTTCGTATGTATTGCAAATTTTCTTATTTTTAAAGGCTGAATAATATTCACCATATTTTCTTTATCAATTCCTCTATTCAAGGACATTTAGGGCGATCTAGCCATATTGGGAGAAAGGAAGATGTCCCACTGATCACTGGGCCTCCAGCATACAAAACCCACGTGGTAGGAAGACCCCCTTCAAGTCTCCTGTCTCGCTATCAGTCTTTGTCTCTCTCTATCTCTGTCTCTGTCCTCTCTCTCTCTCTGTCTTTTCTTTTTTAATTTTTGCTTTTTAGAATTTTTTAAGGTGAGGCATTTCACAGGGCCCTTTGGCCCCTCCTAGGCCTTTATCTTGTTAATAATCCCCTCCCCTCCTCCCAGAACAGCCCTTCTTCAAGAGACAGACAGCTCAATGGCTCCTGCAATTTAGCCATTTCTGCGCTGCGTGGTTTTCTAATTTTTGAGTTTTATTGAAATTTTTTGAATATTAATTTTTCTTTTTTAGATTTATTTAAAAGTTTTTCTCTTCTTTTTCTCTGTTTCTTGTCTGTTATTTTGCTGTTGTTGGTATTGTTTCCCTCTCTCTGCTTCCTTTTCTGCACACTCCTTGACCCTCAGTTTGAACTTCCAAGTTTGGGAAGAAACCAGCCATCCACCAGATGACTAGAAATCGCTGCAGGACCACAAGAAATACGGGGAAGCAGGAAAATACCTCTCCCACAAGGGAAAAGAATAGCTCCTCTTCATCCACACACAGTTCAATGGAAATCATGGAAATGTTTGATAAAGAATTCAGAACATTCATAATGGCAAAGCTAACAGAGATGGAAGAGAAGAGAGACAAGGAACTGCTGAAGAGGAAGGAGAAAGGAGTTGAAGAGTTCCAGGAGGTGAGGAAATTCATGCAAGATCTAAAAGAGGAATTTCACACTTTACAAAAGAATCAAATGGAACTGTTAGAGATGAAGGCTATAATACAAGAAGTCAAAATCTCCCTTGAAAGTATTAAAAGCAGACTAGATCATACAGAAAATAGAATCTCTAATGTAGAAGAGAAAGTGGCTGGCCTAGAAAAATCCACCACAAAGACTGAGAAAATGGCCCAAAAATTTGAGAATAATATGTGAGAAGTACTAGATACAATTAAACGTCCAAACATCCAGATAATAGGCATCCCAGAGGGTGAAGAGACTCATAAGGGCATTGATAATCTTTTCCATGAAATTCTGCAAGAAAACTTTCCAAACCTGGAGAGACACTCAGAGATTCAGTCCCAAGAAATACAGAGGACCCCAAATAGAATCAACCCAAGAAGATCTTCTCCAAGACACATTATAGCCAGATTGACCAAAACCACAAAGACAAGATACTAAGACTGGCAAGAGAAAAAAGGCAAGTTACCTACAAAGGGTATCCCATCAGACTAACGGCAGACCTCTCATCGGAAACAATGTGAGCGAGGAGAGAATGGGAAAATATATTCAAAGTATTAAGGGAAAAGCAATTTCAACCGAGAATTCTGTACCCAGCAAGACTATTGTTCATTTGGGAAGAAAAGACATGAACATTCCTAGATAAACAAAACCTGAATTTACGAGCACCAGACCAGATCTCCAAGAAGTTCTTAAGGGAGTGCTATGTCAGTAAAATTAAATGCAGACACACAGAAATGAGAGTTCAAAAACTAAGAAAATGGGCAACTTAATTGTAGGGACAATGTTTGGAGATGAATATTATATCCCAGAATTCAATCTGGAAGATCAAACCTTAACAGAAGAAAGATTAAGTACATGAGACTGAACCAATGAAACTACATTCTGTGACTTGACTGGATTATTGCTGCTTTTCTCCTAAGCTTTGTTTTCCGGTTTTAAAGGATTTTTGTCTTGTCTTGAGCTGTTGATAGGTGCATGTACCTACTATTTGAACAGAATACTAACTTGTTTCTAGGCTTTAAGTTTCAAGGAAATACCATTACCAGTTCAAAACTACTCTTCTCGAAATTACCTGCTGAAAGTAGTTAGATTACTTATGATATTGTGTGATGAATGAAATGTTGGGGAAAAAGGATTGGAAGACAACTGTATATAGCAAAGATAGTGTAATAAGAGAGTGGGAAAGAGCAGAGGGTCAAACATGGGGTAAAAAACATATATATACATATACATATGTGTGAAAGTAGAAATGGAATATTATTGATGATAACATGCATGATTAAGCCACTATGCAGTTTATTCTAGATGGGAAACCACATTTAGTACGTTGTGATGATGCTCAGGGAATGAATGTTAAGTAATTAAAAAAAAAAGTTGCAGGAGAAAAAAAAACGGTAGAACTGTTCATATCGAAATTTAAAAAAAAAATGCATATTTGATGACTGCAGTAAGCTATATAGCCCCAGCTGGGTACTACTTTATAATATGTTCATTCTACTCACTGGGGTTTATGCCTAAAGTTAGACTTGGGTTCATGTATAGGTATATATCAGCTGTGCTAGCTATTGGATATATTTAGACTAATTAAGCTCATTAGCAAATCAATTAGATGGGGGTGGGGAAGGCATAGAAAGCAACCATGGATACCAGAGACAATGTGGGAGGAGGGTGGGACATGGCAGAGGGTGAGGGATAAGGAATCAAGGATGGCAAAACAAAAAACAAAGTATACAAGACATAAGAATTGGAAAATTATTTGCTGAAAACATGTATGTTGATGTGCTTGATTGAGCCAATACACAGTGTATTTTGGATGGAAAATTCATTTGTATGCTGTAATGATGTATAGTGAATTAATGTAAAAATAAATAAATTTAAAGAGAAAAAAAAAAAGGACATTTAGGCTGTTTTCATACCTTGGCTATTGTGACTAATACTACAACGAATATAGAATATTAAAATCTCTTTGAGATCTTGATTTTGATTTTAGTTTTAATTATTTTAAGAATTATTTCATTTAACTTTATTTATTTATTTATTTATTATTTTAATTTAACCAGACAGGGTGAGAAAGACAGAGAGAGAAAGTGAAAAAGTGAGCCGCCAGGCCCGGGACTCAAACCAAAGTTAGCCATATGGGAGTCCAGTGCCCAAAGAGGATGGTCATGCTGCAATCCTTTCTCCTCCATTCTCCTCTTGGAATCTTGGGCACGCACGCACACGTGCCCAGCGTGAGTTTAAGCCACCAGGTCCGGGACTCGAACTTCAGTCGACTACATGGGGGTGCAGTGACATTGCCATTACACTAACAGCTGGTCCCTCATATCCATCTGTTGGCTCCCTAATCTATAACTTTAACCCAACCTCTTTCCTGTGTTCAGATTCATATACTCAACCTTAGGTGCCTCTTACGCTTCATCTTTTCAAAAACGAACTTTTGATCTTTCCCTAATGCTCCTCCATATTCTTCACTCAGTAAGTGGACATTATTTTTAAAACAAGCTTTTGAAAAATATTTAATTCAATGTGTTATTGTTATTTAATTTGGTATAAGGCACATGCACTTACCAGAAAGGTTGAGAGGGAAAGTGAGAAAAACAAGCCACCAGGTCTGGGACTCAAACTTGGCCTTCTCATGTGGGAGTTTAGGGCCTTAGCCACTACACCACTTGCTGATTCCAGTAATTGGGCTTGTTTTCACCCAGTTTCTAAGGCCAACATTCTAGGAGTTTTTCTCGACTTCTTTCTTCTTTCAAAATGCACGCTCACCTCAGCAAATCCGGCCAGCGATATTTCTTCAATATATCCTCAAAATGACTGCTTCTTGCTGCTTTCACGACCATCAACTTGGCCCAAGCCATCAACATTTCTTTCTTTAAATCTGTGATCGTTTCTAGGCTGGCCAATCTCTTCCACTCTTATTTCTTTAAATCTAGGTTCAAACAGGGAATGGAAAGAATCCCTTAAAATGAAGATAACGATTGCGTCTCTCCCTTGCTCAGTGTCCTCCGACTGCGTCCCATCTCAGGGCAGAGAATCCAGCGCCCTTACCATGGTCTGCTTGGTCCTACCTAGTCAGGACCCTCACTCTTCATCCTTATTTCTTCTTTCCATAGCTTGCTCTTTCTTTTTTTGCCTGAAAATTATTTATTTAATTTTATTTATTGTCACTATTTTTTAAATATGCTATAGGGCACATGGACTTACCAGAGAGACAAAGAGATAGAGAGATAGAAAATGAGAAAGCGAAGGACCAGAAGTTGAGGTAATGGCTATGTCGCTGGACTCCCATGTAGTCAAACGCAGTTTGAGTATCAGACCCGGTGGCTTAAACTCACGCCGGGTGCGTGTGCGTGTGTACCCAAGATCCCGAGAGGAGAATGGAGGAGAAGGGATTGCAGCGTGGCCATCCCCCCGGGGGGTGATTTCTCTCTTTCTGTTTCTCTGTCTCTGTCTTTCTGGCAAGCACACATGCCCTATAGCAAAAACCTCTCCAAAAAAAAAAAAAAAAAAAAAAAAAAAAAAGAAAGAAAAGAAAAAGAAAGAAAGAAAAAAAAAAATGAGAAAGCAAGCTGCCAGGTCCGGGACTCAATCTGCACTTGGCCATGTGGGGTCAGCATCTCAACCACATCACATGCTGACCCTGAAAGCTTGCCCTTTCACAGGCACGGGCCTTGCCCTATTTCCTCAGTCAGGCCACGCCACACGGTCTTGTCTTAGGACCTTTGCAATTGGTCTCTTCTCTGTCTTAAGGTCTGTTCTTTCAGGTCTGGAAATGGCTTCCACTCTCTTCTTTAAATTCTACATTTAAACAGCTCTCCTCAAGATCCTTCTCTGACTACCCTGTCCAAATTGAACTCTGGACACTCCCATCACTCTTATCCCCTTATCTCATTTTATTTTTCCACAAAGAAAAATACTTATTTTTATTTCTCTTTCCTATCCCATCAATAAAAGCCCCAGGAGTTCAAGGATGTTGTGTTTTCATTTACTGCTGCATCCCCTGTGTCTAGACAGTGTCTGGAACATGCTAGATAGTAAATAAATACTTGTTTTCTGTCGCTTTAAGACCAGCACTATTTACTTTCCAGAGACAATTAAGCGGTGCATTCTGACTTTCAAATATCTGATAGCCTTCCGTGGGAGGGGATCCTACGAGCTTGCTCCTGGGAAGGCACACCGGAGTGTGACCTTGGAGGCAGTAATGTTCAGAGCGTGTCCGTGGCTCGCCATGTCTTCTTCCCCTGACTTTCACAATAGCCAGCGATGCTCCACACAGAGGCTGCTGTGTCAGCCCGGGGCCCAGAGCAAACGCTGCGGAGCAGAGCCACGGTCCATCACAGCATACCTAGTAAATCAGCCTCGCTGTATGAGGCCATTGAGATGGGGGACTGCTTGTTTCCACAGTGTCACCTCATTTATCCTGACTGGTACAGACACCTAGGCAGCCATGGACAAAGGGAGGGCCAGAGAGGAGCTAAGATGCATTTGACGTTACATAAATTTACCTGAGCTGGGATTCGTCTTATAATCCAGTGCTTTGCCACTACATTTTCTTTGAAAAAGTGAAAAAGAAAAAATCTAAAGCCCGAGGATATCATTTTTGTATGATCAGAGGTCATTAATTTATTTCCTCATGTTTTCATGAAAAAACATTACCGAGAACATTAACTAAACTATCTTACGGTTTTAAATCTTGTTTATCAAGTGTGGCATAGCTTAAAATCAAATAAAAGATTCATAGTAACACTGGTATCAAAGCTATGCTTCAGACTAACTGCACAGGAATCTCTGAGACTTGTGTCTTCTAGAAATATAATTTTTAAAGTTATTTTAATCGAAGTGGTCCCAAAACCAGTCCTAGAGGTAAAGGGCTCTCAACTTGAGACCCTAAGAAGCTCGCAGTGACATATAGACCAGTTAGGACTGCTGCTTTCCATGACTTGAAAACACGTCCAAAGATACAGCCAATCTCTCACTGAATCATAATGCTTCAAATTGTCAGTCGAAATTTTTGTGTATGTAGGATAACTTTTTTAAAATTACTTTTTTGAGAAACGTCCTCTTGAGAAGTCTCACTGTGCCATGACCCTCCCACCGTCCCGCAAGCCTTCTAGCCAGCCAGGACAGTGGACACACACTGTGTTCAGGCACACCTGGGACCCGAACTGGGGCCTTCTCGTATGGCTCCGACATAGCGAGGCATCCTGCCACTGGGGCCACGGTGGCCGAGGCCGCAGGATAACCTTCTCAAGAGGAACGTATTTGCTTTACTGGAGCTATCATGAAGTGGAACTAGCTTACTCTTTAGAACATTTTCAAAGCAGTCACCTAGAGCCACGGTTGTGGAAATAGGATTAAGAATGCCATCGTCCTGCGATATGATCGTGCTCTGTGTAGCCATGTGAGACTAACTTGAACCCAGCAGGAAAATTTCCTTCATTAATACAGTATGAGGCAGTTGCTTACTTTTTCTTTTTTTTTTTTTTTTTTTACAAGAGACATTTCAGATAAAGTAGTCGCAGTCACCAAGACCAAGAACCCTACAGGAAACATCAGGATTTCACTGCCAGGTACCAGAAACAGCTAGTATTAGAAGTGATGAAAGAAATGAACATCACGTGGATAGTCCCAAACACAGGCAATAGAATCACTAAAGGCCTGCTTTTTATACAAAAAAGACCTCTTAACTCCATTTGTACCTTGTCCAGTCTCCCTCCCTCACAGGGATGAAGTGGAAGAGGACTGGGCTTTTTATTTGGCCTGGATAGCAAGGCTGAAGGTCTAAAAGGTGGATGGAGAGAAGAGATAGAAAACACACTCACTGATGCTCTGGAAGGAAAACAGAGGTCTTACTCCAGTGTGTAATATATTTCTTTTAAAAAAAATTTTTTTAATTAAAAAATTTTCATAAAGAATTATTTTACCTAGCTTTATTTATTTATTTTAATTTGACCAGAGAATGAGAGAGAGAGAGAGAGAGAGAGAGAGAGAGAGAAAGCAAGCCTCCAGATCCAGGACTTGAACCACAGTTGGTCATGTGGGACCACCTGCTGGCCTGTATAATGTATTTCTTCTTTTTTTATTTTCTTAGAGGTTTTTGCTATAGGGCATGTGCACTCGTCAGAAAGACAGAGAGAGACAGAGATACAGAAAGCAAGAAATCACTCCCCAGGGAGGATGGCCACGCTGCAATCCTTTCTCTATTCTCCTCTTGGGATCTTGGGCAATCACGCACATGCACCCCACATGAGTTTAAGCCACCATGTCTGGGACTCGAACCACAGTCAACTACGTGGGAGTCCAGAGACACAGTCATTATGCCAAATGCTGGTCTAGTAATGTATTTCTTTAGCAGCAGAAGACAGTCATATTGAGAAAACCGTGTTCACAATGAGCTGTGTAGTGACGGTCACCAAGCCAGAAGCAATAGCTGGGAGCAGTGTGGTTTGCTGGAGAGCAGGAATTCACTCTGTATTTCTTGGCAGAAAGCCTCAGCCTCATCCCGACATCCGTGCAGTATTCAGAGAGAACCAGATAAACATCTACCAGTGCTGACAGATGAAGAGAACTGGTCTGCCACATCTTGGCTTCTTCGCCTTCCTTGTCAGTAATGCAAACACAAATGAGATTTTTCTTTCCCATGAAGTAACTAATTACTAGGTAAGTTATTTCAAGTCCTAGCATTAGTACAAAGAAAAATAAATTCCTTTCTGGCACCACCTTAAAAGAAGGAATTCAATTGGACCAGATTCCTTTAATCTAGATGAACATAATAATACCTTCTCTTATTTTTTAACCATCCTTTCGTCAAATCCCTCCCTACCCTGCCGTTTCTTCATTCCCACTTAAAAATAGCCTTTATTACTACTCATGTTTTGTAACTCCGCCTTCCCGACAGTCGGCAAAAGGACAGATCTTAGTAAATTATCTGCATCAAACATTTGTGTTTGAATAATTCAAAAAAAACCTGAGGAGATAAATATACATCAAACACAAATATACTTCGCACACAGAGAGAGGAAGCGAGAGAGCGCGCCATGATAGGCAGATCCAGATAGCCACTGCCTGTCCAGTCATTTTTCTGCTCAAAGTAAACCTATGAGTTCACTGAAGCTGGGAGTTACCCAGAAAATTTCACAAATTCCTTCTTTTTAAACATTTTTTGCTATGGGGCATGTGCACTCACCAGAGAGAGGAGTGGGACGTAAGAGAGTACCCCCGGGGGGGATGTAGGGGACCGGGAGGATGGCCACACCACAAGTCCTTCTCCTCCATTCTTCTCTTGGAATTTCGGGCATGCACATACGTGTCCCTGGTGTGTTTTTCAAGCAGCCAGGTGTGGGACTCGCTGTCCAGTGGGCCATGTGGGATCCAGTTGCCCTAACCACCACACCTCCAGTTGTTGCCACGTTTCTTTTCTGAGATTTTTACCTAGAATGTTTGTAAATCATTGTTTTATGGGTGTTTTCCCCCCTTTCTCCTCATTTTAATTGGCTCATTCAGATGCTTAGCAGATTGAAGTGCTTACCGTCACAAACTGCAGTCACTGAGTATGTAGAGAGCACGGCTGGGAAGGGAGGCAATTTGCCTGGGTGTTAAATTGGCCTTCCTATCTGGAGAGGTGAAGTGTGCTGCTGCTTCTCAGGTTTCCTCAGGCCAGCTTCTCGTCCCTCCATAACAGCCCACACACTTCAGCTTTTCAGAGATTTTCTTTCTCTAGATTTTCACAATTTTCTTATTTACCAGTTAGATTTAATAAAAATAAAAGGGGGGAGGGGAAGGAAGAAAAATATGAAGGAAAAAAGTTACTCATCTCTCAAATGTGCAGGTTGTTTTATAGCATAGTTATGTGTAATCTATGCTACTTCCAATATTTGAGAAGAAAAAAATCCACAGTTACATCCTCTCATATGGTGCTTCATGGCATTTCATAGTATTTAGGGCACATGCATTTGCTGAAGTGACAGAGACAGTGAGAGGGCAGAGAAATCACTCCCAATGGGATGGCGATGCCATAATCCCTTCTCCTCCATTCTCCTGGAATTTTGGGCATGCACACACAAACACCTGGTGTGATTTTCAAGCCGCCAGGTCTGGGACTTGAACCGTGGTCAGCCATATACGAATCCAGTGGTGTAACCGCTATGCTATCTGCTGGCACCCCTCTAGATTCTTGCTAAACACCAATGTTGTAGCCATTCCTAGGGGCTTAATTTAGGGCGGGGATCAAAGCTAAGATCACATTTAGAAGGTGGTCTGAAGAGTGAACGCTTTCTTTTGCCAGCTTTTAAGAAGGTTCCACAAGTCAGAATTCGAGAAGGATGGAGTGCAGCGGCTGTTACCGACACCAAGATGAGCCCCAGAGGGTCTGAGCACACTGGGACGTGCTGAGTGGTTCGGTAAGGCGCCACCATGGCCACCTCAGTAAGAATGCTGTCCCAGCTTCTGGGCACTAACAGATCTTCTGGGAGTTTTTTTTGAAGATTTATTTTATTTTATTTTATTTTTTGTTAATAGGGCATATGTGCTTGGGAGAGAGAGAGACAAAGAGAGAGGAAAAGTAGGAAATCATCCCCCGGGGAGACGGCCATGTCACATGCCACAATCCCATCTCCCCCATTCTCCTCTCTGGATTTTGGGCAAGCACTCACATGTGCCTGGCATGATTTTCAAGCCACTGGGTCCAGGACTCAAACCGCGTCAGCCATGTGGAAGTCCAGCGGCTTTACCACCACGTCACCTGCTGGTCCCCTCTGGGATCATTTTAAATTGGAAGCTTTGTATCGAGAACTGGGAAGGACTGAAGATTGAACATACAAACCGAGTTACTTGCCACAGTTCCGGGGCTGCTGGGAGAGGACACAGGCTGCCGGAGGTGACAGAGCACACAGCAATAGCAGTCGCAGCATCTCTATGCTGGCCCCTCAGCCCCAGCTCCTCCAGGTCACTGTGAGGAGAGCCAGAACACACCTGCGCTCATAGTGGGTCACATCACACATGGGAACCCCAAATTCAGGGAGCCCGAATCTTCATAAGGGCAGTCACAGGCCTGCCCTCTACCCTGGTGGGACATGCTGCATCTTCCAAGCCTGCCCACTGTGGAAACACCGCTAAATAAACAGCCCAGAAGACACAGCAGTCCGTAAGTGTTTAGCAAGACGTGCAGAAATGGGAGACACACGGACGATTGTCCCCTGGCATCACATTTCTGGAACATTTTCCTAAGGGCCTTGATTAAGTTAATACACACAAAGATGCCCTCCAACGTGCTCCACACTCACATGCGTTCATGCCAGGAGGGTGCAGTAAGTTCAGAACAGGGCCACGAAGCAAGTGTCCAGCTAAGAAAGAGAAGGCCTGGGGCGAGTTCCCCTCCTGCCAGTGGCTTTGTGCATCTGAAGGGAGTTAAAGAGTGAGACAGAGAACAGGGATGAGAAAACCGTCAAGGAGCAGTTCCTCCCTCCAGTTTGGACTATGTCGTCCTTCGGGGCCAGCTAAATCACTTCTCTTTGCTTTCGTTTGTTCTTATCTGGAGTTTATGAGAGCCAGAATAATGCTCTCCAACGCTACTTAATCTCTGCTGGTACACAGCTACTTTGTTATCCTCGAAGCCCAGAGAAGACACCGAGGTCAGATACGTCAGGAGCTGTGAGGGTGAGGAGGAAGCAGAAGCTCCATTTGTCACCTGTCATGCAAGGACCCAGCAGTGTGACACAAAAGCCCTGTGGATCTGGCTCCCTCTCGGTCTCGCTAGTGCGTTTATGCTAAATCTATGTTTCAAGGCTTGAAGTTGTGCAGGATGATTATGACTGTGGTTTTTGCTTTTTTAATCACCACCTGAGGCCAGCAGGTGGCATGGTGGTTAAAGGCACTGGACTCCCACATGGCTGACCACGGTTGGAGTCCTGGATCTGGAGGCTTGAATATCACACTAGGCCTGTGTGTGCATCCCCCAAATCCTAGGAGGAGAATAAAGGAGAAGGGCATGTGGTGTGGCCTCCCTCCTGGGAGTGATTTCTCACTTTCTCTGTCACTATCTCTCTGTCTCTCCAGTGAGCACACATGCCCTATGATAAAACCTAAAAAACTTTCTTAAAAAAAGTCACTCCCTGCCTTTGCTTTTTAGAGCAAAGGCCTGTGGGGCATGCAGATAGTAAGTGTGAAGGTTTTTTTCAGGGAACAATAAAAAGCTCTCGAGGATTTATAAACTGTTTCATCTGTCAGAAACTATTTATGCAGACTTGGCACTTACAGTGAATTATTCTTATTAAGCAAAAATTGAGAAAATTGCTTAAGCCTTACCAGAAGGTGCCTGCAGTCTATCAGGAGTAAAGACACTCCGTGAGCTATAAACTTGAGAGGAGACATTGCACGCCGGGGCGGATGTCTGCGGGGAGCCGGCTCCTGGGAGAACGCGTCTGAGCTCTGTCCCTCGTGCGGCTTGTCCTGCGTCCCAAGGGAGGGGGCCCCTTTCCATTGCTCTAGTGATAACCCTCCCTGCCGGGTCTCCACTGCCAAAAAGCACATGCAAATATATGCAAGGCATTATGCAGAGTGGTCTGCATGAATTATTCTAGAGTGTCTAGCCACAGTCCCACGAGGCACTTGTTAATCTCATTGTGCAGTTGTGGAAACAGGAGGTGGACACGCTGAGGAAGCCCGCCCACGGCCTGGGTTATAGTGCTCGCTGTGGGGGGTAAACTCAGGCCGCCTGACCTGGGACAGGCTCCACTCCTCCAAGCTGTCCATGAGGCCACATGGTGCCTCGGCTCACCTGGGTTAGTGTGAACCCTGGGACTGACAAGGGGATTTCACCGACCAGACTCTTCTCACCGTGGCCATCAGTCTACCCAGTTCTCCTCACTTGCCCAATTACCAATTGCAGTCCTTTCCCCCTCTGTCTAGTCTACCTTGTCCTGCACCTTTCTGAATTCAGAAAGCCTCACCAGTTCTCATTCTTCATAAATTTGCTAAACACACTCCCTTGTGGCGCGTGGCATGTGGCGAAGGTTTAAGACATGTTTGTTGTCTGAGCTTAGAAGGCACATGAATCCCATCCTACCAGTCTCATTCGTGTCAAAACCATGGCTGCCGTAGGATAGCTCACCTGTGTGTTTTCCTTTGAATAAATCCATTCTCACATTTACACCTTGTAACATCTGCTCCATCAGTCTGGGGTCGCCCACGCGGCATGCCAAGCTCACTTGAACTAGCGGCCCCACTGTACAAACATTTTGGAAGGCTCACCTTTTTTCCTAAGTTTTTATTTAAATGTTCAGTCAACACTTTCAGAACTATTCCAGACAAAATAATCATTTTCCGAGGCACCACTGACCACATTCGCCAGATTTGCATGTCGCTTCTGTCCAGTGAGTATCGTGACAGCGGCTGGCATGGAAGACACTAGCTAGTCTCAGTGTCACTAGAACTATCTTTAAGACAGAGGTAAGAAATCAAAAGAAAGTGGAGAAGAAAGAAAATGTATCTTCTTGGTTGATAGAAAAGATTCTAAATGTCATGTACGCTGCGTCTGGAAAAGTAACCACACCAAGCAATTAGCAATATTTATTGATCGATATTTTCCGTGGTTTCTCGTGTCCACTTAGCTACTCGTGGCTGGCGGTCCTGGCTCCTCTTTCTGTCTCCTGCCAGAGCGCTCCTGTCAGCTGGCGTTCAAGTCTGTGGCCAGGACTGGGGCGAAGGAGGCCTCGGGGCCCGGCTCTCCATGTGAGGGTGAGTTCTTTCTCTCATACGCTCACTCTTTCACAAGGCGGTTAGGTCGCTGGAAGAGTCATGGCGTATTTTTCAGTGCAGAAATGCACATGACTTTCCCAAGGATCCCATCGCCCCGGGTCGTGAAAGGGCACAGAAGGCTGAGATGTTCTGCAGGAACGCTGAAGGCCACCCTTCATCTTGGCTACCCTCGAACTCGTCTCTTGTCAAGTGAACTACTTGAAGGAGAGCCGAGGGAAGGTTTTCACTCCTGCGTGTTCATTCATTTGTAGCGCGGAGTGCTCCGTGGATTGGGAACTAGTAGACACATGCCGGGCCAGCGTTCTGGGGTCTGAATGGTGGGACTGCACTGAAGCGTCCCACAGACGGTGGAGCTGAGCGGGGAAAGCGGTCTCTGTCTCTCCCGACGTGGGATCTTTGGGATCTTTGCCTCTACCTACCCTCCATGCCATCATGAGGCCCATTCCTGCCTGGACTGTCCTTTCTTTCTTTGAAAGTCATGAATGTATGACATTTTCCCGGCTCCTGCAAGCCCAAGCTCCTCCCTGCTGGCGTGGCCCTCTGTAAGCTGGTCTCCTCCTCGCTGTCTGAGGCAGAGCACGTGTGGAGGTGAAGATCGGCTGGCAGGAGGCAGCAGGCCTGCTTTGGCAATCCATACCTGTGGGGACATGACAGAAGCAGGGCTGGGCAGGGAGAGACGGAGGCCATGGCCCAGTCACGGCAGTCTGTGACACTCCTGTGGGAGCCCAGAGCTGGGACGTTCCTGCAGAACTATCCTGCTGTTGAGGCGAGTGGGCTCGGCCTTTTTACCTCAGTGTCCATCAGTCACTAGAACTGGCTGACCCTGAAACAGGGTGAGACCTTGGCCAGGTGGCTCTACAGAGGAGGCCAGTTTCCGGAGGGGCCACAGTGGGAGATGTCAGCAGTCAACAGTCCCAGCAGCTGGAGGGAAGGGGAACTTTGTCCCAAAGGGTAGGTCCCAAGGCCTCCACCATTCGGCTGTTTTCTCGCTTCTCGCCAACCCAGGGTGCTTCTCTCATCTGTCCCTATTTCATTGAAATTTGCAGTCTCATGTCCAGAGCGGAATAATTTTTATTAAAGTTTATTGATTTCTTCCATAAAAGTGAGAGAGAGAGACAGAGACAAAGAGAGGACAGGTGCTTCTCCTTTTTTTTTTGGAGAGGTTTTTGCTATAGGGCACGTGTGCTCACCAGACAGACAGAGAGAGACAGAGAGACAGAAAGCGAGAAATCACCCCCCAGAGGGGATGGCCATGCAGCAATCCCTTCTCCATTCTCCTCTTGGGATCTTGAGCACGCACGCACACACGCCCGGCGTGAGTTTAAGCCACCGAGTCCAGGACTCAAACGGCGGTCGGCTACATGGGAGTCCAGCGACAGCCATTACGCCAACTGCTGGTCCCAAGGACAGGTGCTTCTATTAGGCTTCGCCTCCAATCCCAGCCGGCCCCGATCACAGACATGCACGTGGCCCCAGCGAGCTCAGGGAAGTCTGATGCGAACTCAGGGCCTTTCCCATCCGTCTAGTTTGTCACCACTGTGCCACCACCGGAGCCCAGATCGGAGTCTTTACTACAGCTGCTCATTGGCCTCTCTATCTAACCCAGGAAACTGGGTGTCTTCCTAACCTATTTCCATATGATCATTTGTCATGCCTCAGGGCTCTGCGGTTCTCTCTGAGCACACCGTCCTCTGAATGCCATTAGTCTGTGCTGTAAGTCACCTTAAACACGGCTTCTCGGGACCAGCAGCTGGCATCGCGGTTATGGAGCTTGACTCCCCCATGGCTGACCATGGTTCAAGTTCCAAACCCAGTGACTTGAAAATCACGCCGGGCATGTGTGCATGCATGTTCAGATCCCAGGAAGAGAATGGAGGAGAAGGGATTGCAGCATGACCATTCCCCCGGGGGCTGATTTCTCACTTTCCCTCTCACTGTGTCCTTCTCTCTGTCTCTGTCTCTGTCTCTCTCTCTCTGGTGAACACATGTGCTCTAAGTCAAAAACCTCTTAATAATAATAATAAATGTAAACATAAACATGGCATCTTTTAGTTGGAGCAGCAACATCATTGGTTTATGTACCTTAAAGGTAGGAGTGGGTAAGGGAAAAGAGGTTTATTTCTCTCTTCATTTTGAATTACACGAGGTCTTCAGAAAAGGCATGACGGATTTCTCTGTTTTTACATACAAAAGTGCATCATGACTTTTCTGACGACCCAGTATATTCCTTAGTAGCAAAGACCCTTGTTCTAACTTCTTGGCTAGTCTACAATTTATGCACAGTGTGTTGTACCTGCACACACACACACACACACGCACGCACACACACGCACACACGTATGTAAGCACTGACTTTATGCCAGGCCCCCTTCTAGGAATGAGATTTCAATGATAAATAAGATCACCAAAGGCCCTCCTCTCAAAGTAGATTACATGCTGCTATTAAGAACTCGCAGTCTGCTACTTATTTTATCTTGACATTTTATTAGTCATTATCCAGAAATAATGATAATACTTATGAAGAAACTTAGTCCAACGTGCGTCTTTCTCACCCAGTGAAGTGCTGAATTAGTCCTGAAATCTCAGTGACTTACACAGCTGATGCCATCTGTCACTCTCATTATCCTGGGCGTGGGTTGGGTGGCTCTTCGCCATCATGGAACAATACCACCTGAAACACGTGGCCTCCGAGTTCTCTTCATCGGGAACCAGAGAGCTCAGGGGTGCGCTGGCTCTTACCTGCCTCGGCCCTGCTCCAGCTCATTGGCTAAACAGGCACATGGCCTCGAACTAACTGCGAGGGAGGCTGGGAAGCGTGAGAGAAGAAACAAGTGGGCCGTGACCGACTGCCTCTCCGTAACGGCCGGTACTGTTGGGAACTGCTATGTGACAGCCCTGGTCCACATGCTTCGCTTGTCTCACTCGTAATCCTATGAGATAAACGCCCACATCCATTCCTCTTTACCGCTAAAGAAGCGGGCACATACAGGACAAGTCATTTATTCAAGATCCCGTGGCAGGAACCGGCAGGGCTGGGATTTTCGCTCAGACTCTAAGTTCTAAAAGTCTATTCTGCTTCCACCAAAACACTAAAATAAAATAAAGCCCTTAAAAGAAATGCCTGGGGACCAGCAGATGTCATAATGGCTATGCTGGACTCCCATGTAGTCAACTGTGGTTCGAGTGTTGGACTAGGTGGCTTAAACTCACACTGGGAGCATGTGCGTGCCCAAGATCCCGAGAGGAGAACGGAGGAAAAGGAATTGCGGCGTGGCCATCCCCTCTGTGTAATTTCTTTCATTCTCTTTGTCTCTCTCCATCATTCTGGCGAGTGTGCATGCCCTATAGCAAAAACCTCTGGAAAAAATAAAAAAAAAAAAAAAGAGAGAGAGAGAAAAGAAAAAGAAATGCCTGTCTCTTAGAGACGGGTCTTTGAGAAACATCCCATGGAACAATCTCTTCTTTGGTGTGACCTGGAAATATTGATCTGGGAACCAGCAGTTAGCGTAATGGCTATGTTGCTGGACTCCCACGTAGTCGACCGCTGTTCGCGTCCCGGACCCGGTGGCTTAAAACTCACACCGGGCGCGTGTGCGTGCGTGCCCAAGATCCCGAGAGGAGAATGGAGGAGAAGGGATTGCGGCGTGACCATCCCCCCTGGGGGGTGATTTCTCGCTTTCTGTCTCTCTGTCTCTCTCTGTCTGTCTGGTGAGCGCAAGCGCCCTATAACGAAAAAAAAAAAAACCTCTCCAAAAAAAAAAAAAAGAAAGAAATATTGATCTCACCTGTGGCAGAACTTTCCCCTCCCTCCTTGAGCATAACCTCTCAGTCCTCTCTGTGCTCTGCATGAAAACACTTGGAATTTCAACAGTTTTGCTTGTAATAAGTCATTAGTAGTTAAAGGATTTCAGTGAGCCCCTTTTGAATTAATAAGCCATTCCAAACAGCCTGCCAAGAGGCTTACTATTAAGCTGAAAGCTATTAATGATTAAAATTTTATTGTCTCTCCCCAACTAAAACAAACAAAAACTCTTACAATGGTTAACATGGACAAAGGCTACTGAAACATACATGTTCTTTATGAACAGGCATGTTCAGTGACTTGGGAAAACAAAGACTTCTTCCAACTCCACCCTGGCTCCTCCTGAGAACGAGGGAACCATAGAAAATTGACATTACGTTCGTCTTAGTGACGGGTTAGGAAGCCGGGTGACTAAAACCGCCTGGCCACAGAGAGGAGAGAAGAAGCTGTATTGCCACCTGGTGGGCTCTAGCTTGTCACCCACTGTCCGGTCCTCCCACTGGTCCTCAACCTCTGGTCCCTAGCTTCTTTTGCAGGCTAACTGCCCTCTGACATTTGTCAATTTCTTGGCTTTAGTTTGGATGGAAAATGCTGAAAAAAAAATCAGAATAAAAATTTTGGCCTTCAACGTCAACTACTTGTTAAACTCATGCTCATTCAAGAGCAAGGATAATAACCACCTCTCCCCAGCCCTCGGTCACTTCCAAATGGTTTCCATTAAACCTAAGTGGAAACACTTCTGAGGACGCAGTGTTAAGGAAAGAGTATTAATCGCATGCCTTGATCAGCCTTAGACTGTGGAATGAGTGAACTGGCTGGGTAAAAATAATTTTCTTCTCCCTGAATTTTTTAATTTTACAAGATGGGTATTGCTGAAGATTTTGACTTCCCAGAAAAACAAAACAAAACAAAACAAAAACCAAAAAAAACAAAACAAAAAAACACTAAACAAACAGGGAGCTATATAAAGTGCTTTTTGAACTGTATATTAATTTGCCATAAAACTTGGCATTTAATTTCATATGGCTTCTTATTTTAACTGCTTGTAGAGGAAATATTGACGTGGAAATTTTTAGGGTTGAAGGTAAAACTAACTCTTCTACCTTTCTAACTCTTTTCTAGAGAATTTATAACAAATAATTCAATGTAACAACATAGATTTAAGAAAGAAGCAGAAGCTTCTAGTACTTGGAAATTTTCTGAATATGAAGTTTTTATGTTCTCAAGCTTTCAGTTCCCTATGGTATTACTCCCTCCCAGGGTTATCCGAAAAGAACACCTGGCTGTGCAAAAGGAGAAGCCAAGGGTCCCACAAAGAGTAGAAAATGTGTAAAAAAGACCAAGTTATTGGTAAGACAGAGAGCTTGGGCGTGTAAGGAGATTTCAGGAGCGAAGTCTTAGAACTGGAAGCGTACATCACATACCGTGTTTCTCAGTGAAAAGAGTTCATGTTGCAAAAATACTGATTCTTCCTAAAACCATTTATTACTTTAATTTCATACAAATCAACATCCTAACAAAATTATTTATTTTATGCAGCAAACTTGATTCTAAAATTCATCAGGAAGAAGGAATGAGTAAAAAGGACCAAGAGAATTTAGGAAAAAGGGTCTGGCCTTTTCTACGTAGTATCCAAAGATTCTAGACTCCAAAGATACAGTCATCTATGTCAGGGACAGTGTGGCATAGAAAGGAAACAGATCAATAGAACAGAATGTAAAATCTAAAATTGGACCCCATGTACATACAGGATAACTCATAAATGATACTAAAAATATTATTGGGAAAAAAGGTTAGATTCCTGCTATTTATCATCTGAACCTGTAGAGAACTCTGTACAGATTTATTTTAATAACAAAATCTCAGGCAAATTAAGGGTGAAATATAAAAATCAAAACTGTTATAAGAAACTTAAGGGGCACAGCAGATGGTGTCGTGGTTAAGGCACTGGACTCCCACATGGCTGTCTGCAGTTCGAGGCTTGGATCTGGTGACTTGAAAAATCACACTGGACGTGCGTGTGCGTGCGTGCCCAAAATCCCAGTAGGAGAATGGAGGAGAGGGGATTGCGCCATGGCCATCCCCCAGGGGGTGATTTCTTACCTTCCCTCTCGCTGTCTCTGTCTCTTTCTGGCAAGCACACACGCCATATGGCAAAAACCTAAAAGATAAAGAAAAAGAAAAAGGAAAAAAAAAAAAAAGAAACTTAAGAGATTGCATAGTCTAGGAAGAAGGTTTGAAAGAACATTTAAGCCAGACCTCATCATCAGAAAGCAAAAGTTAGCATATTTTATGACATTGAAAAGTTGAGCCATGTGACTTCTCATTCCACTCTCCCTCTTCTAGATACACCGCCTTCAGTGGGGCTTCGGGGAGACCCACGACACTCCCTCTCATCCCACATGACACTTTATATGCAGTCAGAAAGGCAGTGACTGAGCGCCGACTGCCCAAGTGCCCTGAGTCTCAGTGAGGCCCCTGCCCTCCGGTTTGTCCTCTGCATTCCTGACCCGCACAATGAGAAGTGCTCCCTGGACACTGGCCCTCTCCAGGCACCCCTCCTCCAACGTCTACCCTACCCTAGGAAGATGCTCTAGGTAGAACTGCTGAACCGCCATTCCTCAGAAGGCCACTGGGACTAATCTCATGGGGAGCTACCCTGATGAAGCACCGCCAGAAATTCAGGCTTCCAGAGCTCCATGGAGACTCCTGTCCGTGGACAGATCTGCACACTCTGGCCTTACGGCATCTGGGCTTGGACGGAGCTCTGACTGCAGCCAGGCCATTCGCAGAGCCTAGCATGCAGAGACAGTGTGGACACATTGTTGCATTCGCAGAGCCTAGCGTGCAGCGACAGTGTGGACACATTGTTGAACCACCGTTAGGGATTTCATGATGCCATCAGCAGGATGCTCGCTGGCCCGGGCCCAGCTAAGTGTGGGGCTCTGTGTGACCACGTAGGTTACACTCTCGGGAAGCCAGCTCTGCTCCTCCCCCTGGACCTTTCGTTACTGCCTCATGCTCATTCTCGAGCACAATCTGCAGCCTCAGTTTCTTCTCTAAATGTTCAACAGAATTCTTTGTTAGCTCGGTGGAGCTGGGCTGTCCTGGGGTCACTGTTGGATTCCCTCCCAGCACACACCACCATGCTAGGAGTGGAATAGACATCCCCTTCATGTCTCATCATCCCTCTTTTTAAAACTTATTTTCTCTTTCTTTTTTTTTTTTTTTTTTTTTTTTTGAGAAGTTTTCGCTATAGGGCGCGTGCGCTCGCCAGACAGAGAGAGACAGAGAGACAGAAAGCAGGAAATCACCCCCCAGGGGGGATGGCCACGCCGCAATCCCTTCTCCTCCATTCTCCTCTCGGGATCTTGGACACGCACACACACGCGCCCAGCGTGAGTTTTAAGCCACCGGGTCCGGAACTCGAACCGCGGTTGACTACGTGGGAGTCTAGCGACATAGCCATTACGCTAACTGCTGGTCCCAAAACTTATTTTCTCTTTCAAAACTCCGGTTTCTCCAAGCCCAGGCCATCTGCCTGTAGCACCCAGCGGCCCTCCTGTTAGTCATGGATGGATCTCTGCCTTGTCCTGCCAGGGCACAACACCTCCTGTGAGCCCAGCGATTATGTTCTCAGAAAGCTAACACGTGACTTGTGTTGTTATTGTGGTGTTATTATCATTATTTTAAAACCAGGCGGAATACTAATTCTACCTGCCCAAATAAGACAGAGTATTCTTTAAGAAAAGTCTCCATTTTACCTGCTCACGTTAACTCAGTATTTGCCTATTACGTTTTGTGTAAATGTGTCAGAAAACTGGCCAAACATGGCCTATTATAAAGCCAGATTGTTATCTATGTCTTAAATATCTATGCTTAATTTATTTTAAAAGTGGGTGGGTGTGGGCGGATCAGGGAATTCCTTGATGCGACATAGAGTTGATTAATGCATGTCCCTTCTGTAGTTTGTTACTACAGAAGAGAAAGAATGAAGAAAAAGAGAAAAGAAAAAGAAAATAAGGAATAAAAGGGAAAGGAGGGGGGGAAGGAAAATGAAAGGAAATGAAAGAAGAAAACAAGAGGAGAGAGCGAGAACCCCGCTGCTGCAGCCCTCCCGGGCCACACGGACGACCGTGTTCTCGGCTTCCAAACACTGCCCTCTGCTGGCCAGAGGGGGCGCGTTACTGGCCGTGAGAACAGAGCTGCTTAGAGAACGGGAAAGGGACCTGTGGGGACAGCGACAACGCTGCTGTGAGAGAGCGCAATCAGGGAAAGCCAAGTACGGGAACAGAAGTGAGGAAGGCGACTTCCTGACCCTCATGCCCACTCACCCACCCATCTGTCCTACAGGGGCACCTTGTCCGACGCCCTGAACAAAAACTGGGGAGTCACACGACTTGGCCCCCTGGCTTCAGCACCTACCGGGAAGGGGGTGTTTGGAAGACGCGAAGCCACCCTGCCCTATCCCGTCGCCCACAGCCCTCTCCTTCCTGCCACGCGGATCCTAAGCCCCTTCATCCTGGGTCTGCCATCGTCGCTTTTCCAGGTCACCTCCAGGTACCACGACCCCCGGCCCCGCCCGGTTACCCCGCTGCATGCCGGAGTTCGTCCTCACTGCTGACAGGCGTAGGAAAGGCTCGACCACCTCCTGGGTCTGAGCCTCATGCAATCCGGGAAGGAAGCAGGTGAACGGAGAGGACGACAGCAGGGACTGGCCCAGGCGAGTGCCGGGACATCGGCCCTGACACCTTCCCTCAGCTGATGCCGGGTCCAGAATGCTGAGTGCTCCCCGTGTCCGTCACCTACTGCCCTCTGGGCCCAGAGCCTCCCGGTTCCACTCCACAGTGGGGAAGTAGGTGTGAGCACTGCTCCTGGTAGCCAGGGAGGAGCTGCAGCCACGGGCCCTGGCCTGTGGGCCGAGGGGCAGCCGTCATGGGCACGTGGGTAGGAAGCTGGCCTGGAGAAGCCACAGACTATGGCAAAGTAACATGGTTTACCGGATTACCAGGACACCCTGGGGACGCACCCCAGGGAGTAACGAAGGAAACAGGTCAGAGTGGGAACAAAGCCTGCCCCACTGCGGTTCTTGGAGAAGCCCACCATTCCTTCCCCGCTTGTCCTTCGGGGTTGCTGGAGCCTCGACCTTTCCATCCTTTCAGGGCCGTCCGACTTCCCTCTGCCCTGAGGTTCCCCTCATGCCCTCAGTTCTCCAGCCGGGCTCCAGGCCTCGGCATCTGCACGCCATGGGGCACAATTGCGCTGGTCGTGTTGTTGGTTTGTCTGAGCGTGTTTAACACTATATCGACATTGGAGTCCTGGGTCTGGCAGCTTGAAAATCACACTGGATGGGACCAGCAGATGGCTAATGGCTATGTCGCTGGACTCCCATGTAGTTGACTGTGGTTAGAGTCTTGAACCTGGTGGCTTAAACTCGTGCCCAGCGTGTGTGCATGGGTGCCCAGGATCCCAAGAAGAGAATGGAGGAGAAGGGGTTGCGGCGTAGCCATCCCCCCGGGGAGTGATTTCTCACTGTCTCTTGGTCTCTCTGTCTGTCTGGCGAGTGCACGTGCCCTATAGCAAAAACCTCTCCAAAAGAAAAAAAAAATCACACTGGATGCATGTGGACCAGTGCCCCAAATATCCCGAGACTGGAGGAGAAGGGATTGTGGTGTGGCCATGCCCCCGGGGGAGAGGCGATTTCTCACTTACCTCTCTTTCTTTGATGGGCACACATGCCCTATTGCAAATATATATATATATATACACACACACACACACACATGCATACATATGTATGTACACACACACATGCATATCACATCTCCATGTCCCTGGCCTTCCTGGGTTACATACCCTTTGATAGCCAAAAGCAAGCTCCGCACATCATTGGAGGGTGTTCGGAATCCGTGACTCCTCAGACCTCCATGGATTTCCGCAGAGCGTGCACCTGCCGGGACTGTCACTTGCCATCTGTTTCTTTGAACTGTGACATTGCATGTTTATAGTTTCAACTGCTTTCTCGGCCTATTTGTCCCTCATGTCACAACTGCACACCACACGTCAGCACAGCTTATAACAGGCCACAGTGAGTCATAAAACTTGACTAAGGGCTTGAAGACAGCAGACAGAACTAGAATTAGAGCGCAGGAGAGGGTCGTTAAAACTCCGTCACAGTCCCCACTGCTCTTAGGTCCACCGTGCTTTCTCAACGTCAGGAGTCCTGACCTGTCTCTCGCCTTGGTCTGTCTTGCTGACCTGTTGCTATGGTGTCAGCTCCTCCTCTTTTTTTTTTTTTTTTTAAGAATTATTAATTAAATTAAATTAAATTAATTAATTATTATTATTTAAGTTCACCCCTGGTTTTTGACAGCAAGTGGATGAATATGGAAGATTTACTGCTAAGTGAAGCAAGCCAGGCTATGAAGGAGAGACATTGTATGTCCCCACTTAATATAAACCAAGTATCCAGACTCTGTGACTGAAACTGGTTGACTAAAGGATACAGAAACACAGTAAATGGTTGTGAATGCCAGGTACAATGTGGGTGAAAGAGTAGAGTCTGAGGAAGGACATTTAGAAGAAAAAGAGGAAGGCAAAGCACCAATGGGACAAAGAAATGTGGTATTATCTGTTGAAGATAATTTTATAGTATTATCAACTGGACTAGGGAGAAATGTACACATGTTGGAATATTCACTACGTAAGCTAAATAACATGACTGAATGTATAAAAGAACATGAAATGAAAAAAAAAAGAAAAGAAATTTGCTATAAGGCTTGTGTGCTTACCATAGAGAGCCAGAGAAAGAGAGAGAAAGTGAGAAAGCAAGCCTCCAGATCCAGAACTCAAACCCTGGTCAGCCCTGTGGGAGTCCACGCCTTAATGACCACAATGCCTGCTGGCCCAGCTCCCCCTCTTATGGTTGGGAGTTGCTTTGGACCCAGCTGAGTTCAAAACTCTGTTTTCTTTTTGTGTCAGGCTCTAACCACAATGAAAATTCGGTTTACTCCGACACAATTACCAGATTTGGAGCACTGCCATGACAGAGGTGCGGTTCACATTCATTTGCAAAGTGGTCTTTCTCTTCTTTGCTCCAACTACCTTTAGGAGACTAAAGCCAATACTCTCAACTTTGCTTACCAGAACACCTGTCAAAGCCTTTCCTCAAACAAACAAAAACGATTCTTTTCTCCCAAAATGAGTGACGCTCCTATTGCTACCATGTGAGAAGAGCTGTAATTTCCAAAATGTTCACCTTCGCTGTCTTCTTTATCAGGGAGGTGGAGGGAGTGAGGGAAGGAGAGAGTGAGCGCGAGAGGGACAGGAAGAGAGACGGGTGTTTTTAACAGGGCCTCTCCGTGTCATGATTCCCGCTCCGCATGCCAGTTCGCTGGGATTGCAGGTGCAGGGGTGTTCAGGTTGTCTCGGGAACTGAACCCAATTTCCATGTGGCGTCCAGTTCCAGGGCGATGGTGCTGTGTGTGCCACTGCACTGGGCTGACGCTTTATCTCTTTTCACCTAATTTACCAAATGTGTCTGCCTTGATAACAAGAGCCATGTCTCTTTTGGGTTTGTCCCCAAAAGTTCTTGATTTTCTATAAAAAGACAAATGGTCCCCTACCAAGAAGTCAGGAATAGAGTGATGTTTGCAGTACATGAAAGAGACGAATTGTTGTACTTACTTACAAATCTCTGTTCGTTCCTGTTCACCGATTTTGTTTTCAGTGTTTTATTTTTTTGTTTTTTAGTTTTGCTATAGGGCACATGCACTCAGCAGAGATCAAGGTAGAGAAAGAGAACAAGACAGAGGGAGGGAAGGTGAGAAATCACCTCCCAGTGGGGATGGCCAAGCCACAATCCCTTCTCCTCACCTTCCTCTTGGGACGTTGGGATTGTACACACACATGCCTGCTGTGTTCCAGAGACCGGGTTTGGGACTGGAACCACCAAGTCACCGCGTGGGACCCACCTGCCTTACCCTCCACACCACCAGCTGGCTCCTGGTCACCCACAGTCACTGCCACAGTAAGAACGGAGGGGCAGCCCCGTGGCTGAGGCCTGCCCCATGGATGGGAGTGCACTGACGACGTTTCCCACCTCTGGCCAGCCAATCCCGCCAAGGCCTAACTCCGGTGACCCGGCTGAAAAGAAGGGACCTGCAAGGGCAACTCTGGAGAGCCACATGTTGTATGTAGAAAGCAGTACGGACTTCCCCAGCTAGAGCCCTAACTGAATAAAGAATGTCACAGACAAGTGCAACGACCAGGCCTGACGCTCATCCCGCACGAAGCCGGTTTCCGGGACAACGAGGGTTTGCAGAGAGGAGAGTCTTAACACGGAAGACGTGGCGTGGGAGTGCAGTGGAGCCCACGACTCTGAGAGTGGTCTCCACGGCGGAGGGGTGAGCGGGGCTTTAACTACAGGTCAGGAAAGTGACACCACCATGGTCTGGGGACAGAAACCCAGGGACTTTCCAGAAAACTCTCTACGCCGCTATCCCTGATGGGCAGCGCTGTTTCGTTGGTGTGAGGCCGTTGTGAGGAAGGTCCGAGAGAAACGTCACCACTGGGTCTGGAGAAACGTCACTACTGGGTCTGGAGAAATGTCACCATTGGGTCTGGAGAAACGTCACTACTGGGTCTGGAGAAATGTCACCATTGGGTCTGGAGAAACGTCACCATTGGGTCTGGAGAAACGTCACCGTTGGGTCTGGAGAAACGTCACCATTGGGTCTGTTCTGGGGAAAGAACTCGACAAAAAGAACCGTTAGGACGCCCGGATCTCTCTGGTCTTTAACCAAGTGCCGTACAGGACTGTATCTCCAAGTACAGGCAAGGCTCCCACGGTGTGTCACAGAGGGCCATAGTCACGTGTGTAGAGTGATCCATCAGCAGGGACAAGAACTCAGCACGAACTCATTTTCATTTACAGACAGTGACCTAGGACTCTCGGGAGGTTTTGTTCTCACTGCAATCCCCTCTCTAGTCTCCTCTTGGGATTGTGGGCACTCAGGCACCTGGTCTGGCATGACTTCCAAGCTAACAGGTCCAGTATTTGAACCGTTCAGTCGGCCATGTGAGATCCAAGGCTCTACCCTCCACGCTACCTGCCGGCCCTGGATCTGTTTCCTGCAGCAACTGACTTACCCCATTCAAGCTGTAGATAAATATCCTCCCAGTCAGAGGTGCCCCCACGCAGATGAGCAGTTAGCAGAAGTCTGTGAGGTGGGAGGAGGGACCCGATGATGTCCCACTTCTCTCTCTTGACCTTTGCACTCATTCCAATATTGGCTTAAAATTCCACTGCGTGGGTTCCATTGCTTTAGATGAAGACATAATGCATAATGCTATACACTGACAAGTGACCCTCGGATGACAGATGAGATGAGAAAAGACTGGCGGCCATGGCTGGCCCCAGTGCCCAATGGCCCCTGTGCTGGGGCTTCCAGGAGCTGCCGCGGGGACCTGGCCAGAAGTGCCGGCAGTCCAGACCCTCCTGCCTTCTGTGCTTTCCCTTTGTCTCTAAAAAAGTCATAGCAGGTAGAAACGACTTCCGGGTTAAAGTCAACATGTTTTTCACATTAAAAAGAATGATATAATACTATAATACTTACAGGTATCTTTTTTTTTTTTTTAAGGTATTTTTGCCATGGGGTGCACGTGCTCACTGGAGGGAAACAGAAAGTGAGAACTCAGTCCCCAGGGAGCTGGCCAGGCCACAGTCCCTTCTTCTGCACCCTCCTCTCAGGATTCTGGGCATGCGAGCGCACGCACCTGGGGTGATTCTCAAGCTGCCGGATCCAAGATTCAAACCACAGTCAGCCATAAGGGAGTCCAATGCCTCACCACCACACCACCTGCCGGTCCCTGTATTTTTAGAAATCTTCTTTTAAAATAACCATATCACCTGGGTCAGCCTATGACTTAGTGACGGAGGTGGCTGGATCCCACATGGCTGACTGTGCAGTTCAAGTCCCGGATCTGGTAGCTTGAAAAACACACTTGGCACGTGGGCATGTGTGCCCCAAACCCTGAGAGGAGGACAGAAGAGAAGGAATCACGGTGTGGCCATCCCCCACGGAGGGTGCTTTCTTACTCCTCCCTACCCCTCCGTCTCTCTCGTGACCCTCCGGAAAAAGTTAAAACAAACGAACAAACTATTGGGTTGTCAGAAAAGTGACATGTTTTTCTATGCGAAAATGCCTCTCAACTTTCCTGACACCCCATATAGTCCCTAAAAGAGTTGGTGCATTCCGCCATGGTCTTCTGTGGACCCCTTGGCACAGACAAGCTCTCAGATCCCTTTCAAATGGGGCATTGTGACCGGGACACGGGCAGAAAATGTGGGAGGGCAGACGGGAGGTGGGGGATCCCTGCTGCACAAGGCACTTGAGGTTTTGCTCTGACAGACACAGGAGTCGGGCGGTGATGGGTGGGGACGGGAGCGGAGACTGCGGGAGAGGTCTGCATGGTGAGGACAGGGCCGGAGGTTCACAGAGCGGAGAGGAGGCAGCGAAGGCAGACGGCTCGTTGTGAGCTGAGCGCGGCCCTCGGCTCAGGTGCTGCTTCCCGTGCTTTCCCTGCACCTTACTGAGCTGTCCTGGCGGTCCAGTCTACACGGCAGCTCTGCACCTGGCCCCCCTGAGGGCACTGGTGAAAATGATAAGAGAACTTCGGGATTTGTTCAAAACATACATGCACATTCAAGGTTTGAGCGTTTTGATTATTTTTCAGGCCGTACCTTATTTAGAGGTTCTTACAACAACCAACTGCCATTCCAGATCCCACAGCCATCTCCTTGGGCAGCTTCTGGGAGGAGTCTGACTTCCAGTGCACACAGCAGTCAGGGCCAGCCGAGGGACCGCTAGTGCCAAGAGTCTGCTCCCAGTAACTTCACTGCGTCTGTCCACCCATTACTAGTATCACGACAAGTACAGAGTCAGGCTTATGGGTAAGAATATCAAAGACAGAATTTCCCTCAACAAAACATTAAAAATCTGGGGACCAGCTGTTGGCGTAATGGCTATGTCACTGGGTTCCCATGTAGTCAACCACAGTTCGAGTCCCAGACACAGTGGCTTAAACTCACACTGGGTGCCTGTGAGTGCGTGCCCAAGATCCCAAGAGGAGAATGGAGGAGAAGGGATTGCAGAGTGGCCATCCCCCCTGGGGGGTGATTTCTCACTTTCTGTCTCTCTACCTCTCTCTGTCTTTCTTGCGAGCGCACGCGCCCTATAGCAAAAACCTCTCAAAAAAATAAAATAAAATAAAATAAAGATCTGCACCCAGAATTTACATATATCATAGAACAGTTGTGTATTCGAGGTGGCAAATTGTAGGGTCACTTTTTCTCAGGATACCGCCCGTGAGAGCCATCCAGCTGCCCTTTCACTCAGCACGTGGTGGAGGCGGTGGTGTCCCTTCAGGCTTTGGGGCCACCCCTCTACGACCCATGGGCGGTATCACTGGATCTACTTGAGGCCGCGTAGGTGCATCTTACATCCGTTGTCGGTGTCATGACAAATAACAAGGAACATAGCGACTTAAACAACAGAGCTAGTTTTATGAAGTTAGAGGTTCAACTGTGGACTCACCTCATTAAAAGCAAGGTGTTAGCAAGACTGATTTCTGGAAGCTCGGGGGGAGAATCAGTTTCATTGTTCATTCATGCTGTCCGAAGTACTGAGTTCTGGGCCAGCGGGTGGGGCAGAGGTCAAGGTAGCTGGATCCCACAGAGCTGACTGCACAGTTCAAATCCTGCCAGAGGCTTGAAAATCATGTGGGGTACATGTGCATGTGTGCCCAAAATCGCAAGAGGAGAAGAAAAGAGAAAGGACTGTGGCATGGCCAGCCCCCGGGGGGTAATCTCTCTCTCTCTCTTTCTCTCTCTCTTTGGTGAGCGCACACACCCTACAGCAAAAACAAATAAACAAACTAAGAGGTACATAGTTCTTCGTGGCTGAGGGACTGGGGCTCCAGCCTCCCTGCTGGCGGCAGCTGGAGGCCGCCCTTAGAGGCCTCGCTGGGTTTGGCACATGGCAGAGACACTAGAATTCACAGCTGGGTGCTCAGTCCTTACTCTGTTCTCTTTCCTACCCTGCTTCTGCCTTCATCTTCTCCTACTTTTAAAAACTCAAGTGCTGAGAGGCCAGCCGGTGGTGTGGTGGTTAAGGTACTGGATCCTACAGGACTGAGTCTGTGGTTCAAGTCCCAGGCCTGGTGACTTGAAATACATGCTGGGCGCTTGTGCGTGCATGCCCAAAATCCTGAGACAAGAATGTGTCCCGACCCTCGGGACAGTTGAACAGGTTCCCTGGGGGAGGGAGTGAGAGATGGGACAAACACACGCACACACACTACGAAATGCTGATCAAGTCGTCTTCTTCCGTCTACTACTGTTTATTCAGGAAAAATGGCGAGTTATATACAGCTGGTGGGCACCAATTGACTGCCCAAAATGCAAATGAGATAGAACAGCATGAACCAATCATTGATGTGGGCGGATCTCTCCTGTTGCCTAGAAACCCAACCACTTCCAGGGAGAACGGTTGGTCACATGATTTCTGAGAAACGGTTTGCTCAGTGAGGTAGTGAAGCCTAATGGTTTCCAAGATGGTGGATAGCTCAAGATGGCGGATAGCTCAAGATGGCGGATAGCTCAAGATGGCTTCCGTATGCAGTGCCCTCCACAGAATGGAGGAGAAGAGATTGTGGGTGGCCTTTCTCCCTGCAGGGTGATATCTCACGTTCCCTCTCTCTCTGTCTCTCTCCAGTGAGAGTATGTGCCCTATGGCAAAAATCTAAATATACACACACACACACACACACAACCCTCATGAGACAAGATTAGATTGGGCCCACCCAGATAATCCACGATAATCTCCCCATAACCTTAATTACACCTTCAAGGTCCCTTTGCCACATAAGGTAATGTAGATGCAGGGTTTGGAAGCCAGAGCATCAACCTTTGGAGGGGATCCATTATTTTGCCTGGCATATTCTCAGCCAACTGGGAGACATCTGAAACACTGTGTGGGACTGGGGACCAGCGTGAATCAGCAAAGGATGCAATCAGACAGGCCCCGTGCTGCCCGGGACAGCTGCCCCCCGACAGGTCTGCTTCCATCCAGTTCTGTCCATGCTGGCCTAAGCTCTCACTTCTGTAAATTAGACCGAAAGACCTTGGCAGACTCACCTTGGAATCATAGGATCCCAGCCCCTCTCCCTGTCACCTCCATCGTCCCCTTAGTGCAAACTAGTAGGAGCTGGAACCCAACCCATTTCAATTTGACCACTAGGGATTCAAGAACTGAGTTGACCTGGGTGTAGAGAACATGAGACCTCATTAGACTTTTCTGAGGGAAACTATTTGTATGCACTTATAGCAAAGTGTTGTAAGAATTTAGCATAAACGCAAACCACCTCCTGACAGTTTAGCAGTGTTTTTCCTGGTGTGTATTCTCACACCACCACCAATTTGACCTCTACTAGAAACCTGACCGCTTCTCATTTGTGCTATTTCTACCAAGTGCAGGAAAACCTCGTTTCTCGTCTGTTGCCAATGCTTAGTGGCAGTGGGCAGGGCCTGCAGAAGCAGGCACAGCCAGGCCTGTGAGCCAGACGGTGAGTCAGTGCGCAAGTCACAGTTGATAAGAAGGTGGGCCACTGCCAGAGAAGGGAAGGGACCCCTCAGGATTGGGGCAGGAAAGGGCTTAGCTTTCTGTCCTGACCTGATATGGGGTTCGAGCCATGCCCGTTGGTCCTAGCAGTATAAAGAAGAAATACTGCTAATAGCAGAAAAAGGGCTGTTTGCAGGTTTGCAAGGGGTGGAGGAGGACTTTGGATATCCATATTCTAGTTCTTCCTTGCTTACAGATAGTGTCTATTGTCAATATCAGACTGCTTTTCCCTAAAGGATCTCCGACTCAGGTTCCCTGAACTGAAGCAGTTCATCAGGAGCTATCCCTGAGAAACACCGGTTAGAAAATACAATACCGTTGGGACCAGCAGTTAGCGTAATGGCTATGTCACTGGACTCCCACGTAGTTGACCGCGGTTCGAGTCCCGGACCCAGTGGCTTAAACTCATGCCGGGTGCGTGTGCGTGCGTGCCCAAGATCCCCAGAGGAGAATAGAGGAGAAGGGATTGCAGCATGGCCATCCCCCCTGGGGGGGTGATTTCTCGCCTTCTGTCTCTCTGTCTCTCTGGTGAGTGCATGCGCCCTATAGCAAAAACCTCTCCAAAAATAAAATACAATGACGCTGCCTGAAGAGTCCCCATGATGGATCTGAGTTACTTATCCATAGCCGGAGATTCCTCCCGTCCAATACCTTCACTAGGTGCTTCTGTCCCCTTCTGGTACGACAGGCCTGAAACTTTATGTGAACGCAGCATGCAAACGAGCCCCGAGAAACCCTGGAATCCTTCCCACGTTTTTGACGAGAGAGAAATTCAGTTAAAGTCCGTGCAGCACCAGGTAACGGGTGCGAGGGAACTGCATTCTTGTTGAAGCCTGTAATGATATTACGTCCCACACCAGTCACCGTCTGGGTCAGCAGTGTTTCAAGGCCCTTCATCTGGTATCTGCTCTTCATCATCTAGGAAAGGACCTATGGGAGCCATTTCAAGGTTTGAACAGAGCGGACAGAGACGCCAACCATTGTGCAAGAAATTGTTTATTTATTTATTTATTTATTTTTTACTCTTTTTTTTTTTTTTTTTTTTTTTTTTTTTTTTTTTTTTTTTTTTTTGCTATAGGGCACGTGCGCTCGCCAGACAGACAGAGAGAGACATTAGAGACAGAAAGCGAGAAATCACCCCCCAGGGGGGAATGGTCACGCCACAATCCCTTCTCCTCCATTCTCCTCTTGGGATCTTGGGCACACACGCACACGCGCCCGGCGTGAGTTTTAAGCCACCGGGTCCGGGACACAAACTGCGGTTGACTATGTGGGAGTCCAGCGACATAGCCATTACGCTAACTGCTGGTTCCCAGAAATTATTTTCTTTTGAGAGTTACAAAGATCTGCACAGCTGTGAACGCTTGGGGGAGGGCTGCTGGCAGAGAGCAGGTGAGCTCTTGCTCTTCAATGGTCAGACTGCAGAAATTTGCCTTGATAATGGACCAGAACTCTGGGATTGTTGTCATCACAATCGAACTTGCTCCAGGTTCGATTCCAGGAAACATTTGTGGACCAGCAGAGGGGGAGCCGCAGGTGGGGTTTCCACGGTCGGCAGCTCATTGCCTCACGCTGGCTCACAGTTCTGTGGATGTCATGAGTCCTGCAAGAGCATCCTTTTCTACCACCGTCGGAACTCACAGACATAATGATTCAAAGAGATAAAGATTGTGTAGAGACCAGCAGTTGGTGTAATGTCTATGTCACTGGACTCCCAGGTAATCAACCGCGGTTCAAGTCCCAGACCCAGTGGCTTAAACTCACTCATGCTGTGTGTGTGTGTGTGTGTGTGTGTGTGTGTGCCCAAGATCCCAAGAGGAGAATGGAAGAGAAGGGATTGTGGCGTGGCCATCCCCCCTGGGGGGTGACTTCTTGCTTTCTGTCTCTCTGTCTCTCTCTGTCTTTCTGGCCAGCACACACGCCCTATAGCAAATACCTCTACAAAAAAAAAAAAAAAAAGAGAGAGAGAGAGAGAGAGAGAGAGAGAGAGAGAGAGATTGTACTTGTTTTGCTTTTTGTCATCATTTCAGTGTTGAGGCCAGAACTTTTGCTTTATTTTCCTTGCTGTTTGATTTCTGCACATCGGCACCATGTAGTGTCTTTTGACACGATGCTGTTCAGTTTTGCTTTCACCTTGGTCAGTAACAGAAACCTGGACCAGTAGCAGAGTGTCAACCATGCGAAGGTTCCCACTTCCCAAACACCGTACGGGAACTTCGCCCTTGTCAGCTCACTTGTTAGTTTAGGTCATCTTATTAGGGATGTCTGGCTTAGAGCAGCTCGGACGGCGGGAGGAGTGGTAGGGTTTATCCGCTCAACTCTGCAAAGGCTCGAGGCGCGCTGTGGCCTCATCAGACGCCCAGCACGCACCCTATCCGCAGCCAAGATGCCCAAAAGGAAGGTCAGCTCAGCTGAGGGGGTGACCAAGGAAGAGCCCAAGAGGAGATCTGCGAGGCTGTCGGCTAAACCTCCTGCAAAAGTGGAGAGGAAGCCACAAAAGGCGGCAGGGAAGGATAAATCTTCAGACAAAGAGTGCAAACAAAAGGGTAAAGGGGAGCAAAGGGGAAATAGGTTGGAGTGGCCAACCGAGACACTAAAGAAGATTTACCTGCAGAAAATGGAGAAGCTAAAAATGAGGAGAGCCACCCTCTGGTGAAGCAGGCGAGAAAGAAGCCCAGTCTGAGTAATGCCATATCCCATGTCTTGTCAACGGTCCCCGTCTCCCTTCTTGTACAATCCAGAGGAATATTTTTATCAACTATTTTGTAAATGCAAGTTTTTTAGTAGCTCTAGAAACATTTTTAAGGAGAGAATTGTTTTGACTGATGTGCACTGTATTCATGCTGGGAAAAACCATGTTGTACATGGTAAAGAGGTGCAATGATTGAATGTGAATATAGAAAGAGAAAAAAAAGAAATGGCAGAGGGTGAGAAGTAGGGAATCGGGGGGGGGAGGGGAGAAGTAAAATACGTAAGAAACGAGAAATGAAAAATTATTTGTTGAAGATAACATGTATAGTAATATCTTTGATTGAGTCAATTTACTGTGTATTCTGGATGGGAAAACTCATTTTGTATGATGCAATGATAGATAGTGAATTAATGTAAAAAAATAAATTAAAAAAAATAAAAATAAATTTAAAAAAGGGAGAGAATCCTAGCTCATCCCATTTTTTAAGTGTAAATGCTTTTTTTTAAAGAGGTGAAATCATTTACTGGTGGTTTATTTTTCAGTACAACCAGAAAATAGTGAGATATTGACTTATAGGAGGCTTTGACTGTCTTGCATGTCAGAGAGTCAAAAACTACCCACCCATAGGTGGGAGCGGGTGGGTAGTTTTTATATCCTAAATACAAAGCATACGACATGGCAGTTTGGAGTCACACTCATGCATTTAATGTATCTTGAATATTTTAAATTACTTCTAGTATTTTTTTAGTAGTATTGTTGCCTAAAGAAAACCACTCTTAGATTGTTGCTCTCCCTGCCAGAACTGTGTGCACTCTGTAACATCTTTGGTTGTGGTAGTCCAGTTTTCCTAATAATTCTGTTAATGTGCTGTGAAAGATTAGAAATTTGAAGTATGTAGTGTGCATGATACTAAATTGTGATTTGGTGGGACTTATGTAACAGCTTTCAACATCTGAAGACAGTGGTTCTTGATATCCTCTTAAGGAAAATTTGCCTACAAATTTGAAGCTGGAATGTCACTGGAATAACTTAAAAAGAATCACTATACTTGGCTTTTTAAATTTTTGGTACGTATGTTAAGAATTGGGTACAAATTAAAATGTCTGTACTGGTCCTTGGCACAACTAATAAATCTCAATTACAAAAAAAAAAAAAAGAAAAGAAAAGATGTCTAGCTTACAGAGCAATGGCAAGGGTTGTGTGTCTGGAAGTCCAGCACCCTTGTGTCGGCCTCCCCATTCCATCCTGAAACTCCGGAGTGGCCTTGGGGAGCAGTTTAGTCCGAGTAGGCATTTCTTAATCTGTCAGATCAGGATAATGACAGCTGCCAGTGGGACCCATGTGAGACGTGCAGACCGAGGCGAACGAGGCAGGCAGCACCGCCCGTCCCACGGCACACTCCACAGAGCGCAGGCTTCTCCTCACCCTATCAACAAGATGAAAGAGCTACGGCACCCGACACGAGTCAGCACGTGCCATTTTTTTTCATGATATTCCTACCTCAGGGTATCTAAAGGCTTTTTTATAAGTTCATCTCTTGAGGTTGGCAGGTGGCGTAATGATTAAGGGCACTGGACTCTCACATGGCTGACCGTGGTTCAAGTCCCAGACTGGGAGGCTTGCTTTCTCACTTTCCCTCTCTTCTCTCTCTCTCTGGAAATATTAAAATAATAATAATGAATAAAATAGTTCTTTATTAAAGAAAAAGTTCATCTCTTGCTTCCTTTGGATCAGGAGACACAGGAAATGCAGAATGACCAGCACGGTTACCCTAACTAACCCAGAGCATAAGTAGATGCATGACCAAACCATTAGCCCGAATAAATGTACCTGTATAATTTGGAGCTGACTGTGTCGTGCTGAGGTCAGCCATGCAATGTTTGTGGGAACCCAGGGGATCCAAAATGGCCCTGGAATTCAACCATAAAATAAACAAAGGTCCCAAGCAAAACTGGTAAGACTCCATGCAAGCAGTGCTGCCTGGGGGAGCAGAATTTCCTGGGCAGAGCACCTCCCTGGATTGGCATCCTCCCAGAGGGCCCCCCCTCCACGCACAGCCTCACGGACTCTCCAATACAGAGCCGTCTCACAACCCACTCGCTGGCGTGTGCCTTGGGTGGGGAGACACGGAACGTCCTGGCAGGCTTTTCGCTCTCAACACTAAGCACCTACCAGTCCCTAGGAGGGTGTAACACACTCCAGCTAGCCCTGCCCTGCGGAAGGTATGAGCGAACCCCCAGCCACTCTGACGAATTGTGTTGCATCCGGCTCCTGACAGAGGAGACTGGCCGGGGCTCAGGAATATCCCTGAAGCCTTTCTTGCCATCAGAAAGGGAGTATGACTTAGACATGGTTCCAGGACTTTAAGTCCTCAGTGCTTTTTAGAATGTCTCCCCTGTTGAATGATCTTATAGAGAGAAGAAGTTTCCAATGAACAATTCAATTAAAATAGTGTCCCTGGGGGCCGGCAGTTAGCGTGGTGGCTAAGGACACTAGACTCCCATATGGCCGACCACAGTTCGAATCCTGGACCTGGAGACTTACTTTCTCACTTTCTCTCTCTCTCTCTCTCTCACACTCTGTCCCTCTCTGGTCAAGTTAAAATAAATAAATAAATAAATAGATAGATAATAGATAGATAGATAAAGTTAAATAAAATAATTCTTTTAAAAAAATTCATGTCCCTCTATTAGAGGAGGTGGGGTGTGGTGTATTATTTCAGAAGACACAGGAGTAGGAAGGAGATCGATTCTTTCTGGGACTAAGGATTTGCCCCAAAGCCTCTCTTTGTGGAATGACAGTCCTAATTGTGAAGTTCAAAATCTTGAGAAAAGTAGAATGGAAGGCAAGTGGCGACCACTGGCTCTGAAATCTCCTTTAAACAAAAGTGCCAGCCCTGATGAGGAGCAAGCAGCCTGCTCGTAATTTACACAAAAGTGCGACCCGTCCCTAGTGTGTCTGCACACATGCAGCTGGTCGTTAAACCTGAGCGCGTGCCCCACTGCAGAACCGGGGTGAACGCTCACGCCACCAAAGTCTGAGCTGGGTCTCCCGCACTAGACCAGCCTGTGGTCGGTTCCAATTTTCCTCCTTTCCTCTCCTCACCTCCTTTTTCTCCTTCCCATTGTATCCTGATCGCTTTCAAAGGGATTAATTCCTGTAACACTTCAGTAGAGAGGAAAGGGCTTTACTTGGCAGCTTTGGGTTTACAAGAGCGTTGGTGAACAATCAATCTGTCTGGCAGGAAGGTACGCCCACAGATGTTACAGGGGACCAGCTGGCTCTGGGCGCTGGTCCAAGCAGCTTCATTTAAAGCATCCAGATCGTAGAAACCTTTGGCTGGAATGGTAAAGAAAAAGAGGGGGAAAAAAAGGAAAAGTAAGAAGAAAATAATAAGAAAGAAAAAGGGAAAACAGATCCATATTTATTCTAGAGAACATAGTCTACTTTTCATGGAAAATATTTTCAGGAAATACCTGTTGACTGAGGCTTTTAAACAAATCATTATGTTTGCCAAAATAAAAAAAAAAAAAAAGAAAGAGAAAGAAAAAAAAAAAAAAAAAAGAGAGAGAAAGAAAGAAAGAAAAAAAAAATCTGCTCACTCTTTCAAGGGTTGAGTAAAGTCAGCTATGAATCTGAGGTTCTTATTTGGATTTTAAAAAGGGGAGGACGTGGCTTTACGTGTTATGGTATGCATTCTTCACTAATTATTAACATCTTTGCTTACACGTTACTATCTTGTAAATATGACTTTTGGGTTTCTTTCAGTGGACTCTAAATATAAGCTTACAAAGGGAAAAGAACAGATATTTGTATTTTCCTCTTCTGTAACCCTCCAGTGGAACGCTTTGAGGGGTCCGAACTGAGAGTGCAGAGTGGATTTAAGATGGATGATGCCCTGAACCTTGATCATCTCTTCGTGGCCATAAACTCAGAGATCCTTTAAGTCATTAAAGAGAAGAATGTAAAGAGAATGGTTAATCTGATGGAAAGAAGCGTCCTTACGAAAACAACGAAGACAGCGAGAAACGTGCTGTCCTCATGGGCAGAGCTGAGGGGAAATGGCACATGGCTTTATTTTAGAGGAAACAATGTGGGACTTAGTTGTAATAAACCTTACTTAAATAGAATGACTTTAGTACATGAAATTGACTATGTCTTCGGATTGCCCAAAATAGGCCCCCTAACATGTAACCAGGCGCTGGAAACGACAGAGCTTGGTTCTGATCAGCACACGGCGCGTCTTCACCGCACCTACACCGTTCTCATAGGGTTTCTATCAATTGGTTCTCAGGGTCGCAGCGAACGTTAGAGTCCTCAACTTGCATGGGACCAGCAGTTAGCATAATGGCTATGTCGCTGGACTCCCATGTAGTCGACCACGGTTCGAGTCCTGGACCTGGTGGCTTAAACTCACGCCAGGACCGTGTGCGTGCCCAAGATCCCGAGAGGAGAATGGAGGAGAAGAGATTGCGGCGTGGCTATCCCCCCTGGGGGGTGATTTCTCGCTTTCTGTCTCTCTGTCTCTCTCTGTCTTTCTGGTGAGCGCACACATCCTATAGCAAAACCTCTCCAAAAAAAAAAAAAAAAATAAAAATAAAAAAATAAAGAGTCCTCAACTTGCATGACCCACATGTTCTTTGTTTGCTCCGTGGAAATTTAAATCCCAGTGCAACTTCATATTTCCCCTTTGGATAAAGCAAGTGTCGCCTCTGTGCAGAAATCTGAGCATTTATTGTGAGCACTGTGGAAACTTGAGAACAGCACGGCGCTGGCTTTTTCGCCACCCATATGAGTTTTCATACGGACTCACACGTTCCCGAGTCGTCAGTGACTCTCGCTCCGAAGTGAATCATCCCATTTCTAAGTGTTTTTGCACAGGGTTTTGACCTCGTGTCTGGTGGATGAGGTATTTGAGCTCCCTGACTGAAGGGGGCCAGTGGGATGCAAATGGTAACATGCATTTTCTTTCTATAGGAAGAGTATCTTCAGAGGTAAAAACAGCATGGGAGCAGGAGGGAAATCGGGGCGCCTGCATGTAGGAGCCCCATGTCCCATCTGTAAGCAATGATGAAATAGTGGACCCACCAGGCCTTCATTCTCTTACTTCCTCTGGCCTTGTGATAATTATGGCCAAGCAGAAGTGATGAAGAGCAAAAGAGAAGGAAACAGGTTTCTGACACTCCTCTGGGGATTGCTGGAGAGTTTCAGGGAGGTAAACCCTCTTGGCAAGCACATGATCTAATTTCATAGATATTTTCATTATGAGCTCTTTTCCCACCTGCATACAAAGTCCTCCTCTAGACAAGGGCTAGTGACAGCTAGAACTCAATCATGGCAATCTAGAGTCCCCTCAGGGGGTCGCTACAAAACTCTCCTTGGTCATACCTCTCCCGGGCATGCTTCAGACTGATAAAAAGGACCTCCAAGGTACCTGCTAGCAACACTAATCTATGGTTACATACAGAGAATGAATTCATTGAAAGCTAATCTTGGGCCCAGCAGGTGGCATAGTGGTTAAGGCACTGGACTCCCACATGGTAGGCCACGGTTCAAATCTTGAATCTGGTGGCTTGAAACTCATGCTGGGTGCGTGTGCATGCCCGAAGTCCTGAGATGAGAATGAAGGAGAAGGGATTGCAGCATGGTCATCCTTCCAGGGGGGGGGTGTGGGGGTGATTTCTCACTTTCTGTCTCTCTGTCTCTCTTTCTAGAGAGTGTACATGCACTATAGCAAAAATATCTCAAAAAAAAAAAAAAAAAAAAAAGGAAAGGAAAAGAAAAGAAAGATAACCTTAAAGCCAAGATTTTCGTTGGAAAGGAATTAAGGGATCACCTGGAAAAATGGCAAAGGTAGAAAATGCTAAGCAAGTCTGAGCTCACGTGGGACAAAACTCCCTGAACTCTCCACACCCCTAAATGAATTAGCTTCAGGCTCCGTGATGAGACCACAGGCCTCTACAGTTCCAGTGCCATCTGCCGTGCATGGTGCTTTATGGATTACTAACTGCAACACATGTTTAGGGCCAGCAGGTGGCCTGGTGGTTAAGGGGCTAGATCTCACGTGATCTACAGGGCAGTTCAAGTCCCAGATCCAATGACTTGAAAAACATGCCAGGCATGTGTGCGTGTGTGCCCCGAACCCTGAGGAAAGGAAGGATTGTGGTGGCCAGCCCCTTCCTGGGTGGGGGAGGTGCTTGCTCACTTTCCTCTCTCTCTCTCTCTCTCTCTCTCTCTTTCTGTCTGGTGATTGCACGTGCCCTATAGCAAAAAAAAAAAAAAAAAAAAAAAAAAAAAAATTATTATTTTACATTTTATGTGATGGGACCGGCAGATGGTGTAGCAATTACATTGCTGGACTCCCACATAACCAACCGTGGTTCAAATCCTGGACCTGGTGGCTTGAAAATCGTGCTGGGTGCATGCACAAGTGTGCCCAAGATCCCAAGAAGAGAATAGAGAGAAGGGATTGTGGCATGGCCATCCCCCCTGGGGAGTGATTTCTCACCTCCTCTCTTGCTGTCTCTCTCTCTCTCTCTCCAGTGAGTACATGTGCTCTATGGCAAAAATCTCTTTAAAAAATTTTTTACGTGGCAATTTCAGGAAGATGTCTAGATTTCTAGTTTCTTTTGTATTACTGACAGATATGACCACCTTGGGCTAACGCTAATGATAAAACTGACTGAAACTGGTAGCTGCTGTCTCCTTTGGAGAGCCTGGATTCTCCAGCCCCCTTAGACTTCACCGTCCCTATTCTTCACACATGGACCAGGTTCTTTAGTTTGGTTACCTGACTAGGAGACCCTGTAGGCATTTGGATTTGGCACCTCTTCTCTGTGAACCCGAGACACATACATGTCTGAAAATATGACTCGGTTTCCATTAACATTTTTTAAGCTTTATGTTTTGTTTTGTTTGTTTGTTTTTTGTTTGTTTGGTTTTTGTTTGTTTGTTTTTGGTTTTTTTTTTGAGAGGTTTTTGCTATAGGGCGCATGTGCTCGCCAGACAGACAGAGAGAGACATAGAGACAGAAAGCGAGAAATCACCCCCCAGGGGGGATGGTCACACTGCAATCCGTTCTCCTCCATTCTCCTCTCAGGATCTTGGGCACGCACGCACACGCGCCTGGCGTGAGTTTTAAGCCACCGGGTCCGGGACGCGAACCACGGTCGGCTACATGGGAGTCCAGCAACATAGCCATTACGTTAACTGCTGGTTCCCTAAACTTTACATTTTGTGAGTGTTATGTTTGATCATACGTGAAAGTAGCTTTGGGGAAATACAGTGAGCTCCAAGTGGGTCCTTCTCACACAGTGTGGCCAGGACAGTGTCTTTGTGTGTTGATATCGGGAGACGACACTCTGGACGGCATTCCAGAGCTGATCTTCCTATTTGGCAGTAGCCAAGGCGGTGAGCGTTGCTGATTTCAGTTGTTTAAATAAAGAAAGGAAAGAACACCTTTGCTCTTCCTTTAGAGAGACGTCTCCCGCAGGCACTCACGGTGTCTTCCCTGGGCACTTACCGGCAATGGTCCTGACTTCCGGTTTCTTAGGTTCTGGTCTCCTTAACTCTTTAGGCAGCAAGCTGTTCTCATTATGCCATTTTTTCAGACACTGTGGCTCATGGATGCCGATGGATTTTGTTCCATATTCACGACCACAGATGTAGCAAATTACGGTTGGTGGACGCCTTATCATTGTGGGCTGCAAGTAATACATGACGTGTTAGATAAAGTTTGGGTTTGGAAATTGCATTTTAAAATATTAGCACATTCGGGTCCCAGCATGGTGGCTCAGGTAGTAGGAGTCTGGCACCTGGAGCCCTGTGGGAAAGCCCAGGGTTTAGGTGTGGGTTGGCGTGACCACACTGCGCGCGCCCACGATCCTGGCTGGCAGGAGGGCTGAGGGGGAGAACTGCAGCATGGCCTGTCAGGGGGCCCTCTCTCTCTCTATCTCATAAAGTAACTAAATAAACTTTAAAATGATAGAATATTCACCTTAATTGGGAAAACCAACTTTTTAAAAAAATTTTAACAAGTCTGGTCAATTGAACCTCGATGGCCATTAAGACACCAAACTATGTTATCTGTGTGAAGTGGCAATAAGGATGTGAGTGTGGGACGAGACAAAGAGGGGGTCGCCAGGATTCTCCATATTGGCACCTGTCTGAAATGCATATTCCCACTTAGTAAGTATTGATAAATAAGCAGGCACTGCCTTCTGGCTGTTCTGAGTTACCATGCTGAGAGAGCACCAGGATAAGTCAGGCATGAGTCTTCCACTCAATGACCTCTGGCTGAGGACCAGATGATGTAATGGTTACGTGACTGGACTCCCATGTGGCAGACTGTGGTTCAAGTCCTGAACCCGGAGGCTTGAAACTCACACTGGACATGTGTGTGTGCATGCCAAAGATCCCAGGAGGAGAACGAAGGAGAAGGGATTGCAGCATGGCCGTCCCCCAGGGAGTGATTTCTCACTCTGTATCTCTCTGGTGAGTGTACGCGTCCTATAACACACACACACACACACGCACACACACACACACACACACACAAACAGACACACACAAACTCTCCAAAAAAAAAATAAGTATCCTCTGGCTGTAGGCCCCAGCACGCCTGAGAGGTAACGCGCTGTCACTGAGAGGGTGCATAGACGCTGCTCTGCCCCCGTCTCCTCACATCGCATGTCCCCCTGCAGCACCTGTGAGTCTCCGCCTTCTCATCCTGGAGGAGGGGTCACCAACAGGCGCGGCTGCCAATCAATCCCAGTGAGAACCAGCGAGTAAATGCGTTTCCTCAGTGAGGCTGATTTTCTACGTTCTTCCAAAAGGCTCCTGTGGGGCCGTCCCAGCTACTCAGGAGCGGCCGGTAGGGGCTTCCTTCTCTTTTCTGTATTTCCTTTCATTCTTTCCTTGGGTGTCCTGGATCACCTCCCAGATAAACCACTTGAACTCAAATTCTTTCTTAGTTCGCTTGGTTTCTGGGGGAGCCCAGTTTGAGAGGGAGCTAGCGGTGAGATGCAGCAGGGAACCTCGCTCTCTGGGATGCAGACACGTTGCTCCCACCAAAACAATGAGGCCAAGCCCGCTAGCCTCCAGCATGGAAGCGTCTAGTCCATGGGAGGCTCAGAGTTGCAAGGTAACTTGTGAAACCACAGACCTGCCTCATTCTGAAGATGGACCAGCAGAACCAATAAAAAGCCTCCCACGCTCCAAACCTTGATTATGAGACAGTAGTCGTCGGCCACGGAGGAACCAGCAGGGCAGCCGAGTGCAAGCGCCATGGAGGTGAGGCTTCGAGGGACTGCCTGTGCACTTCGCCAGCAACCGAGTCTCACACCCAGTAACAGAAAGGTGGAGACAGCACGACCCGGGGAGGGAGCATTGAGAGACGCCTCTACCAATTCAGGAACACAGGAGCTGCCCAAATCCGAAGGGAGAGCTGGAGAACTAGGCCTGGCACCCAGCACCATGCGAGGAGTCCAGTGCCAAAGAGGGGAAGAAGCTCTGCCAGGGACTCCTGTGTCATGGCATCTGGGGTCTCTCAGAGTCTAAGGATGCACCAGGAAAACTGGGAGGAACACTCAGATCCAGGCCTTCCGCTAAGCAGGAGGCCAGGGTGGGTGGTTTACCACTGGGGGAATTTAAACCACGGAGTGCATTGAACGTAACTACAGCACAGACGATGTCCAGCTCCTGCTAACGACGGACCACACGAACAGAACCTCTGTGCTAACAGCTTGGCAGGAGAGACCGCGTGCTGGTTTACGGGCGTATGTCCCCTCAGAGCCGACGTTCCCTGCCCACAGTGCCCAGCCTTCAGCCAAAATCACAGCACCAACACGGACACATACACACACAGGAGACAGAGCCATCATTATCCGATACAATACCAAATACAACAGACCAAGAGAGGGCCTCGGTACTGGGCTCGCTGGGGCTTTTAAATACTTATTTTAAGAGATATCGTTAAATAATTACACTATGTTTAAAAATCTGTTGAAAAAGTGGACAGCACTTGTGAATATATGGGGAATTCCAGCACAGAGATTAAAAGGAGAGAGAGGAAAAATTATTAAAAAAAAACAATGGGAAGTGTTAACAGAAAAGACACGAGAGCGGAGATGACATGTCAGTTTGATAGACTTTCCGCCCAAATCCCACAAAGAAGGAATCAGTAAATCTGAAAATATGTTGAGAGATTATCCAAATATAGACAGAAAAATAGGTGATAAAAAGACGGAACAGAACAAGTGGCTGCACACGTGTGGAACTGAGCCCAAAGGACAAGAAAGAATAGAAGTGAAATGCGGCAGGTGAGATAGATGAGCAGATAGATAATGGCTGAGAATGTTCTCTCTTTTTTTCTTAGAGTTTGTTTGTTCGTTTGTTTGCTATAGGACATTTGTGCTTACTGGAGAAACACAGAGAGAGAGATAGACAGAAAAGCAAGAAATCACCCCCCAGGGTAACGGCCATACCTCAATCCCTTCTCCTCTATTCTCCTCCTGGGATTTCGGGCATGCACGCACATGTGCCCGACGTGAGTTTCAAGCCACAGGGTCTAGGACTCGAATTGCAGTCATCCACGTAGGAGTCCAGTGCTTTAACCACGATGCCACCTGCTGGCCCCTGGATGAGAATTTTCTTTTATTTTTATTTAACTTTATTTATCCATTTATTTTAATGCCAGCTGCAGGATGAGAATTTTCTAAAATTATTGAGAAACAAGTAACAGTAATCTCAGAGAAATCAAAACAACATAAATTAAAAAAAATAGAACTAGGCACATTACAGTGAAACTGCTAAAAATAACCAAGATAAGCTTGAAAGCAGTAAGAGAAAACAGAAATAATATATACAAGCAAACAATGAAACCATGAGGAGAACTTCAGATGATCTCTCATCAGAAAGAAAATGGAAGGTGAGCAGCTGGCATGGAGACTAAGGTGCTGGATCCCACGTGGCCAATTCTGTGGCTCTGTTGTAGAGTGTCATTAAATGAATGACCACCAAAGTCAAATTAACTTTAAAGGGAGTCTTTATTAGCTGGCCAGGGACTACAGCCTGAGGCTTGGAGGCCGACAGTTAGAACTACAGTCCCAGCCAGAGTTTGGGGTAGCCTCTTATAGGGGTTGGTTGCCAGGTGTGCAGGATTCCTATGCAAAAGCAGTTACAGAAGCTGAGTCAAGCAGGTTAATTATTTCTGAGGGGAGTGGGGTTTCCATGCAAGCAGTTACATTGCTAAACAAAGGGGTTTCGGGCTAGTTAGCAAGACAGTAGCAGGTTCAGGATGTCATCCCGGATGTGGTTTTAGCACTAGCTATTTTCTCATGGGAAGAGCAAGCAGGAATCCAGAAGCAGACAGCCATGATAGGGGAAGGGTACAAAATGGACGAACATTTGTTCATGTGCAAGATCCAATATGCAGCCTTCTACAGTTATAGTCCCAGACACAATGGCTTGAAAATCAGACCAGACCCACGTGCACATGTGCCCAAAATCCTGAAAGAAGGGATTATAGTGTGGCCATCCTCGCTAGGGGGCTGATTTCTTACTCTCTCTCTTTCTCTCTCTCTCTCTCTCTCTCTCTCTCTCTCTCTCTCTCTCTCTCTCTCTCCAGCGAGTGCACATACCCACGGCAAAACAAAAAAAAAAAAAAAAAAAAAAAAAAAAGAAAGAAAATGGAGACCAGGAAACAGTAGAATGACTTTTTTTTAAAGGACTAAAAGAACAAAATACATACACACATAAACACTATTCTGTTAACTCAGAATTTCTTATCCAGTAAAAATATTCTTCAAAAACGAAGATAAAATAAAGACATCTTTGGCCAGACAAAAGGTGAAAGAATGCATTCCTGAAAGACTTGTTCTACAAAAAAATGCTGAAGGAAAGTCTAAGTGCTGAAAGGAAAATAGCAGCTAGAAATCTGATTCCACAAAAAGAAATGAAAACACTGTAAAATGTAAATAGGTCAATAATTTAAAACAATCTTTAAAAATATTCCAAAAATTTCGTACACGTACAATTATATGATTGAATCTTAGACTAGAGCCTTTTAAAGAAAAGTAACAAGGGGACCAGTAGATGGCGTAATGGTTATGTCACTGGACTCCTACGTAGGCGACTGCAGTTCGAGTCCCAGACCTGGCAGCTTAAACTCACACTGGGCATGTGTATGTGTATGTGTATGTGTATGTGTATGTGTATGTGTATGTGTGTGCCTAAAATCCCAACAGGAGAACAGAGAAGGATTGTGGCATGGCCACCCCCCCACCCCCCCCGCCGGGAGTGATTTCTCCCTTTCTGCCTCTCTGTCTCTCTTTGTCTGGTGAGTGCATGAGCCCTATAGCAAAAATCTCTAAAAAAAAAAAAAAAGGAACAAAAATATGGAGTTCATACTATATATATATATATATATATATATATATATATATATATATCAATAGCAAGTTATATATTGCCTATAATATATATAGCTATATATATAGCAATAGAAAGTTACAGTCAATAAGAGCACAAATTGGCAAAATTGGCAATATATTGTCATAAAATTCTTACATTTTTCTTGAAACAGATTTTTAGAAATAGAATCTGAGAAAAAGATGCATGTCTTAATCTATATAATCACTACTAGTGCACACAGGCATGAAAAAAAACAAAAGTGGAGACAATACTATAAAAATGTGAGGAGTTAACCAGAAAGATAAGAACAAAGAAAGAGAACAACCACCACAGCAAGGCAGTGAGTTGGGGGAAAGGAGGGACAAGCAGAATCCAAACACTTACAGTGGTAGATTCAAATCTAAGCATGTCAATATTTGGTGCAGATGTTAATGACCTAAAGAACACCATTAAAAAACTATAATTTAGGGGACCAGAAGATAGTGTATTGTTTATGTTGCTGGACTCCCACATAGTAGACTGCGATTGGAGTCCTGGACCCAGCAACTTAAAATTCAGGCTGGGTGAGTGTGCATGTGTACCCCAAATCCCAAGGGGAGAATGGTGGAGAAGGGATTGTGATGTGGCCATCCTCCCTGAGGGTAATTTCTCACTTTCTGTCTCTCTGTCTCTGTCTCTCCAGCAAGCACATATGCCCTATAGCAAAAAAAAAAAAAAAAAAAAGGATCAAATTTCCAGACTAGATAAAAAACAAGACCCCTAGGCCAGCAGGTGGTATGGAGGTTAAGAAGCTGGATCCCACATGGCCAACTGCGTGGTTCGAATCTTGAATGTGGTAGTTTGAAAATCATGCCGGCCATGTGTGGATGCTCAAAATCCTGAGAGGAGACTGGAGAAGGGATTGCATTGTGGTCATTGTCCTTGAGGGAGTGATTTCTCACTATTCCTCTCTCTGTCTCTTTCTGGCAAATGCACATGCCCTATAACAAAAAATAACTAAAAGCAGACAAAAAAAAATTAAGCAAAACCCAACTATATACAGTTTATTAGAAAAAAATAACTTTTAAGTTTATTACTGATTTCTTCCATGAGTGAGAGGAACTGAAAGAGAAGGACAGAGAGAGAACCCCCAGAAGGACCCCCGTGCTGGGATCCAGCCCAGCCTTCAGCAGCCATGGTTCATGGGCACACACATGCCCAGACAACTCAGGGAGGTCTCAGGACTTCAGCCAGAAACCTTCTCATGTGGGCTTGTCTCTGAGTGTTGCATTTTACCTCTCCTTCATAGTCTGATCCTTGGAAACAGATTTTTTATGAACATGATGGCATAAACAAGGTATAAGTAAGAGGAGGGGGACAACATTCCATGGGAACACTAAGCAATAGAAAGTTGGCATGACTACTTCAGTAAAACGTCATTGAAATTCAGAGAAATACATGCTCCAAAAACCTTATAGAAAAGAAACTTAAGAGAGGAGCAGAAGTGAAGGAAGATTACTGTTGCTGTTTGGAGAACAGAGGGTGAGAAGCCACAGGTCAAGCTATGGTGAGACGGTCAGGGGAGACCACTGAGGTGGGAGTCTCGAGGAGGAAAGGGAGCAGAGGGGAAATGAGGCAGAACAGGAGGGTGCCGAGGAGTGAGGCCGATGGCGCGCACACAGGGGGACTTAACGTCTGAGTGTGAGGCAAAGCGATCCTGGGGAAGGAAGAAACTTGAATTCTGAGAAGCAGAATAGTGAATGCTGGGGTGAGGCACTGGGGGGAATGGGGTAGTGACTCTGTTAAGAATACTACTCACCAATGAATAGGAAAGACCTAGCTGGGTGGAACGGCAAGGAAGTTCAGTGGAACGAAACGACCTTGTTCAGTGTGCTCGTTAGTAGCACTGGGGGCGTGAAAGTAGAAACACGCTAAGCTGGTGGTGTGGTCCCCTTGGAGGAAATGAAATGTAGGGAAATGCATGTGTGATGGAATCAGCCCACCTTGAACTACGGCTGCTGGGAATGTACACCTCACACCAAGACAGCACAGAGCAAGATCAGAATCCGAAAGAGAAACATTGATCATTTCGATCTACCAGAAATAAGACTAAATTATCGGTAAATCCAAAATTAATAGAGACAAGCAAAATAAAAAGTGGAATCAGTCCCTGGATGATCTGAGTTTTCATATAACTGTATTCTTGGAAGTAGGATAGTTTTATTTTACTAAATAAAATATCTATACTAAATTATGCCAATAGACTATCTACCTTTATCAATATAATGAAGTACATGCATAGTTTTCTTTTTTACTAGCCATGTAGCAAGTTCAAATAACTGAAAAGTGACTTTATAAATATCTAAGGATGGGAATCAACAGTTGGCGTAATGGCTATGTCGCTGGACTCCCATGTAGTTGACCACTGTTCGAGTCCTGGACCCAGTGGCTTAAACTCACTCATGCTGTGTGTGTGTGTGTGTGTGTGTGTGTGTGTGCCCAAGATCTCAAGAGGAGAATGGAGCAGAAGGGATTGCAGCATGGCCATCCCAGCTGGGGGGTGATTTCTCACTTTCTGTCTCTCTGTTTCTCTCTGTCTTTCTGGCAAGTGCACGCGCCCTATAGCAAAAACCTCTCTCAAAAAAAAAAAAAAAAAAAAAAAAAAAAATCTAAGGATGAAGCAGCTGGTGGCACGGTGGTTAAGGCAGCTGAATCCCATATGGCTGATCTGTGCAGTTTGAGTCCAGGGCTCCATGGCTTGAGAAACACACCAGGTATATATGCATGCATGTCTAAAATCCGCAGGGGAGGGAGAAATGCAGGAGAGAGGCTTGCAGGGTGGCCATCCCCAGTGAGGGTGCTTTCTCTCTCTCTCTCTCTCTCTGTATGTGTGTCTCCTCCAGTGAGAACACATGCCCTCTAGCAAATATCAAATATATATATTTGGGGAGTTCAAGACCTAAGAGAAGGTATAACACATAAGCAAGTATTTTCAAGCCATCCAAATTTCTTACTATTTTTTACATGTTCATTTATTAAAAGGTTAATTAAATGCAGGTTTTTCAGTGAAAAAAATAAACAAGAGGTTATTCTTTTCTACTTTGAGAGTAATGAATTTATTAAAATTCCATATGAAAAGTCTGAGCCAAATCCAGTATTTAAACAAGCGTATAAGCAAAACAAATGGCCTGGTCCTACATGAAGACATCACGTCCCATCGTCAGGTTTCTTCTGGAAGGAAAAGTTAGAAGAAAACAGGAGACGCACAGGCCAGGGGACACACACTGAGCAAGTTAAGGAGAAGTGGGAGAAAATTAATACCATGGCAAGGCTAAGATGTTTTCTATTCCCAAAGCTTCCCCCATGCTCTATACTTGTGTTTGAACTTGAGCTGAACCTGCAGTGCACTCCACGTCCTTAGGTTTTCAACGTCTCCTCCTAAGTCCTGCTCCAGGGCCGTGCAAGCAACCCAACCACAGCCAGAGGGAAAACCGTGTCCCTGCAGGTCTGATGGGAGATAAGAAAACCTATCTGACTTCTCGTGAATTTCACAAGTGTCTGTCTGCAGCTTTCAGGGAAAGCTGAACCGCCTCCAGCTTGTGGTTCCTGCCTCTGCCCCAGCTGCCAAGGCTTTGCGAGGTGGCCTCTTGCTCCGGCATTTTCAGATGGAAATGGGTAAGAAGGGGTGGAGAGGAGGAACAGGAGGAAGAGACCCGAGTCCTGGCAGCGCCGGCAGAAGGCCCCCTCCTGCTGCTGTGCGGTCCAAGAGCTTTCAGCGACCTGGCACAGCAGAGCAGGCAGGGGCAGAGGGAGGGGCTCGCGGGTTATGTGAGGGCAGCGAGCCCTGTCTATGTGGGCTCTTGCCAGGGCCTGGCAACTCCAGGAAAATGTAATCAAAGGAAGGTCCAGAGGAAGTCGATAAGTCGAAGTTTCTGCAGGGCAAAGGAGTAGATCGACGTCTTTCCTGTCAGCATTTCAGATATTGCTGTGGTGGCGTGGCATTCTTTTCTAAGATCAGGGTAGAAGACTTTCTTTTAGAAAGTCCATCACTCAGTCCATATTAGTGCGATTCCAGGTACGGCCTGTTTTATGGAAGCCAGGAACATGCCCCTGCACACAAAAGCCCCTTAGGGTTCCTCGGCAGCTGCCTTTGCCCGTGGGGTTTCCGGGGAAGGCTGAGTTAGGCTGGCTGTAGAGAGAGGCACCAGACAGGGTGAGGACTCTTTCAGACGTGTGTGGTTCTTCTAACTCGAGTCCACCAACTTCTCACGTGGTTCCAATCACGGTGCTGGCCACGCCTGGCATTACTTTCCACGAGGCATCTTTTTTCTCCCTGCTAATGTCTTTTCACTGTCAGGAGTACCTCGTGTTCAATGTCTTAGGCCAGGTCTGTGTAACACAAAGTGAGGTGGACATTTAACAACGCTTTTCCTAATTCATGTGCATGGCCTGACATCACTCCCTGCTTTGCTACGGTTTAAAATAAACAGTTGTAACACAGCCCGAGGGAAGAGTAAGGACCAAGGAAAAGGGCTGGTTAGGGGGAGCCTTAAGAGAGGTATTAATAAGAGGAATGGACATTGCTGTCTCAGAGAACCGAGCTTAGGGTACCTATTTCAAATACCTTCAACATTCTGTTATTAAGCTCTCTGATAGCAACCACGCTGACTGCACTGAAGTACACAACTCAAAGCTAATACAGGACCGGCAGGTGGCATGGAGTGGTGGTTAAGGCACTGGATTCCCCCATGGCTGATTGCAGTTCGAGTCCCAGACCAAGCAGCTTGAAAATTATGACAAATAAATAAATTAAAAAAAAAAAAAAAAAAAAACCAGCTATTAGAAGGAACCATGATGGTCGGTCAGAAGAAAAATAAAATTCTAGCACTAATGTTATTACATGACTCTCAATAAAAGAGATATTGAAAACTAAAATAAAAGTTATTATTAGCAGTTTCACAAAAGATCAGAAACATTCCACATTTGTTCATTTATTATATTAGTCCTACAATAAATACTAAGTAATAAGTTACAGTATGAAAGTACAGTTGTATGATGTTATGTATAGGGGTGTTAAGAAAACTCGATCAAAGGATGTAGCTTTAAGGAGACTTGTAAAAATGGAAATTAGTAAGTAGTATTTACAGGGCAATAGGCCCCTTTGAAATTCTGATAAATGTTATGGCCATCTCCCCAGGAAAATGCAAATGTATACAGAATTGTGGGCGTGATTTTGATTGATCGGTGGACTCCCTAAAGCCTATCCCTTAGCCCTATGAAGGGAGCTCCTGGCCTGTAGCCAGAGCCAAATGTTTTCTCTAAATAGGTGATTCTTCATTTAAGGAATCATGCAGTAGCATTCGAATGCCTCTAAAAATATGGAGCTGAAGTATGCAGGAACATACAAAATACAGCACGTCGGGACCTGCAGATGGTGTAATACTTATGTCGCTGGACTTCCACACAGTCAACCACAGTTTGAGCTCCAGACCCAGCGGATTAAACATGGTGGGCGTGCATGCATGCGTGCCTAAAATCCTGAGAGGAGAATGGAGGAGAAGGAATTGCAGTGTGGCCATCCCCCCTGGGGGGTGATTTCTTGCTTTCTCTCTCTCTGTGTCTCTCTCTGTCTCTCCAGCGAGCACACATGCCCTATAGCAAAAATCTCTCTTAAAATATTAAAAAAAAAAATACGCCATGTCTGCTTTAAGGTAGCCCTAATATCACTTTGACAGGACAGTTCCCTAATGTGTCTGTGGTGTCAGCCGAGTCGTATCAGCTCTTACTCTCCAAAGTCATCCTGCGTAGTGAGCACATTGTATAATCACCCTATCTCTAATCGCCTGGGGAAAATGTCAGTTCGTACAATGTAAGCAATCAGGGATGAAACAACAATAATACAACAGTTCAAAAATATAGCTGAGGTGGGGCTGATAGGTGGTGTGGTGGTGAAGGCGCTGGACTCTCACATGGCTGACTGAGGTTTGAGTCTCAGACCTGCCAGCTTGCCTTCTCATGCCCCATCGCCCCACTCTCTTTCTCTCTGGTTTAATGAAAAAATAATAATTATTCTTTTTTTATTTTTTTGGAGAGGTTTTTGGTATGGGGTGCATGCAGAAAGAGAGACAGAAAGCAAAAACTCACCCCCCAGCAGGGATGGCCACACTGCAATCCCTTCTCCTCCATTCTCCTCTCAGGATCTTGGGCATGCACACACATACACCTGGCATGAGTTTAAGCCACTGGTTCCGGGACTCGAACCATGATCGACTACGTGGGAGTCCAGCGACATAGCCATTATGCCATCTGCTGGTCCCAAATTAAATAATTCTTAAAGATTAAAAGAGTACACCTTGAAGGTAGAAATATTTTAATTATAAAAATTGGCAGGGGAAGGAGAGGTATAAAGAAGTTAAATACTAAGTTATAGGATGGATGTTAAAAAAAAAAAAAAAAAAAAAAACTTGATCCAGGGGCCAGCAGGTGGCATAGTGGCTAGGCACAGGATTCCCACGTGGCCGACCATGATTAAAGTCCCAGACCTAGCACCTTGAAACTCACACTGGGTGCTTGTGCATGAGTACCCTAAACGCCTAGAGGAGAAAGAGAGAGAGGGATTGCAGCAAGGCCACTCCCCTTGGAAGCTGGCTTCTCACTTTCTCTCTCTGTCTCTCTGTCTCTGGTGAGTGCACCCTATAGCAAAAATCTCTTTCTTAAAAGGAAAACAAAAAACAAACAAACAAAAACCCCCTTGATCCAAGCATGTAGCTTTTGAAAAAGTCCTTGTCTTTTCATTTTTATAATAAACTAGTATCATTTTTTAAAAGAATGATGAAGTAATAAAAAGACTATTGACTAACTCCAGGGTCAAACTTTTGTACCAAAATAAACTAGTACTTTAATTTTGTTTGTCCATTAACTTTTTTTTTTTTTTTTTTGGAGAGGTTTTTTTCACTCGCCAGAAAGACAGAGAGAGACAGAGAGACAGAAAGCGAGAAATCACCCCCCAGGGGGGGATGGCCACACCACATCCCTTCTCCTCCATTCTCCTCTCAGGATCTTGGGCACGCACGCACACGCGCCCAGCGTGAGTTTAAGCCACCGGATCCAGGACTCGAATTGCAGTCGACTACGTGGGAGTCCAGGGACATAGCTATTACCTTAACTTCATTCCCTCTATTAACTTTTTAAAGTCCCTGATATGATGCAACTTTTAGTTGAAGTCCTAGGATTCTGCTCCATTATTTTAAAAAGCAGCAACAAAGATCTGGAAAAATAATCTGTAGACAGGATTTAGCATTGAGTCTGTCTCTACCGTGAGATAATCCCTACAACAGCTTTTCAGACATTTTAATTTTGTTCAGTCTGTTTCCCTAGCCTGGATGTATTCACTGAGAAATAAACTCACAAATACCTGAGTGGAACCAGACGATATTCACCATCTTATGCTGAAATGTGGTGGCCAAAAGGGTGCTTGGGTGATGGATAGACAAAGCCATCCTTATGTCCTGTTTGCCTCTTCCAGCCGGACTGATGACACATCCTATACTTCTCAGCCTCCCAGTAACCTCCTTCCCGTTGCACCTGACTCTGCAAACCTGGCCCGCCTGGCCCAACCTCAGTACGCCATCATCTCTGTGGTTCTCATGGCTACAGAATAAGGTCTAGACACTTCATGCTGACTCAACCTTGACCAATCTTAGCCCCATTAAATAGGTCAGCTGCACCAAACTCAACACCATTCCCTGAGCTGGAGGCCACAGTTCACAACTTTGCTGCTTGACGTCTTTGTCTGCTCCTCCTAGCAATAAGTGTTTAGTTGAGTAGAGCAACGTCACTGTGCTAGAGGTTGTGGGCACTCCAAACCCCAGCTCTCCTTATGGAGCAAAACATGTACGCTACTAATCAATACATAAGGTGAAATCTGTAAGTGTCGTGATAGGGGGACACAGTGCCATAGGAGCATGAAGTAGGAAGAAAAAGTTTTGATCCAAAGTATCTGACGTGGATGATATTTGAAGTGTGTTCATTTAGGTTTTTTTTTTTTTTTCTTTTTTTTGGAGAGGTTTTTGCTATAGGTCGTGTGCGCTTGCCAGACAGAGAGAGACAGAGAGATAGAAAGCGAGAAATCTCCCCCCAGGGGGATGGCCATGCCGCAATCCCTTCTCCTCCATTCTCCTCTCGGGATCCTGGGCACGCACGCACACATGCCCGGCGTGAGTTTCAAGCCACCAGGTCCAAGACATGAACCGCGGTCGACTACATGAGTCCAGCGACATAGCCATTACGCTAACTGCTGGTCCCATGTTCATTTAGTTTTAAAATCTAGTTCTTTATTCCAGAGACACAGCATCCCAACCAGGTCTTACTGCCATGGTCTACACCTAGCCTCAGCAGGCCCTGGGTCCTGGGTGTACCCATGTCTGGCATACTCAGGAAGGTCTCCAGGCAGGAACTGGTAACCTTCACACATGTGTCTGTTGCTCAGAGCATCACATTTTATTGCTGTCCCACCATCCTCTCTCCCCTCTAAAGTGTGTTCATCAGTTGAGTGGAACTGTATTGATAAGGGGAAATGCCTTCAACCAAATCACTAAGCAGCATCCCTTTTCAAAAACTGTCTAAAGGTGCTGCAGCATGCTAACCTAAACGTTTCAAGGCCCGTACTGAAATGAATGGTTAAAAGTCATATATAAGTGGGGATCGGTCTTGAGACAGGGCGGTCAGGCCTTGAGAATGTAGTTAAAGGTTGGCATCTAACTGACCCCTGTGCCCATCTCTACTTCGGTCTTGAATGCCAACCTCCATCATTAGAAGCAGGATGGTGTAAATACTGGGGTAGAAATTGGACAGATTATACCAGAAGGAAGGGCTTTCTATGCCAAGACATCTGCACCGGCCAGGGTAAGGCATCATGTTGGTATGGCAGTTGGAGGAAGGGCAACCAAAGAACACAATGAAAAATGTTTGGGGTTTCGTTGGGATCCAAATGCAATCATGAGGACTTTTTATCTTTGAAACAGAACCAAGATTAAGGAATGGCTACCTGGAGCAATGTATACCCTTCATATACTAAAACATCTCAGTGTGAGGCCAGCAGTTGGTGAAGTGGTTACATCATTGAACTCCCACATGGCAGACTGCAGTTTGAGTCTAACCTGGTGGCTTGAAAACCACTCTGGGCACATGTGCGTACATGCCCAAGATCCTAGGAGGACAATGGAGGAGAAGGGATTGCATAGTGGTCATACCCCCGGGGGGCTGATTTCTTACTTTCCCTCTCACTGTCTCTGTCTCTCTCTGGAGAGTGCATGTACCCTATGGTAAAAACCTTTAAAAAAGAAAAAAGAAAAAACTTGGTGATTGGAGAAATGTAAATTTTTCTGCCTACACTAAAGTAGACAGCACTCTCAAGTCATAGTAAAAACCCTCATGCAACTAGAAACATCCATGAGTAGTTTGACAACGTGTAATACAGCCATTCAGTTGGCAATAGAAAAGAACTACAGGGAGCCAGTGGGTGACATGGTGCTTGAGGTGCTGGACTCCCACATAGCTGATTATAGTTCCAGTCCTGGACCCAGAAGTCCAAAAATCACAACAAATAAATAGATAAGTAAATAAAGGGCTGGAAGGTGGTGTAGTGGCTTGGGGCACTGGGCTCCAACATGGCTGAGTGTAGTTCGAGTCCCAGACCTGGAGGCTTGCTTTCTCACTTTCTCTCTCTCTCACTCTGTCCCTCTCTGATCAAGTTAAAATAATCGGATAAATAAAGTTAAATAAAATAATTCTTTAAAAATATATATAAATAAATGTTTTTTTTTTTTTTTAAAAAAAAAACTACTGTTACTTGCATCAGTTAAATGAACTTACAATAATTATGCTGAAAGACACCAGACAAAAAAGAATGCATAGGGCATAATTTCAAACAGATCTGCAAGGGTCAAAAATAAAATCTGTCGTTGCCTGGATTCTGGAGGTGGAGGATGAGCTAAAGGAGTATGAAGAACTTCGGGGACGGCGAGACAGCCTGTGTCTCGATTGTGGCAGTTATATCCCAGGGGAGTAAAACCATCAGAATTCACTGAACTGCACATGTTGAATGAATGCAGTTTATTGTTTGTAAGTTATTTCTCAATTGAGCTGATTAAAAAAACATTCATCTGTGGGACCAACAGATGGCATAATGGTTACATCACTGGACTCCCATGTAGTCGACTGAAGCTCAAGTCCCAGACCTGGTGGCTTAAAACTTGCGCCAGGAGCGCATGCGTATGTGTCCAAAATCCTGAGGGGAGAATGAAGGAGAAGAGATTGCAGTGTGGCCATCCTACCTGGAGGGGGTGGTGATTTCTCGCTTTCTGTCCCTCTGTCTCTCTAGCGAAAGCATGTGCCCTAACGCAAATATATCTCTTTTAAAAATTCACAAGTGTGGGACCAGCAGTTAGCATAATGGCTATGTCGCTGGACTCCCATGTAATCGACCGTGGTTCATGTCCTAGATCCGGTAGCTTAAAACTCACGCCGGGTGTGTGTGCGTGCGTGCCCAAGATCCTGAGAGGAGAACGGAGGAGAAGGGATTGCGGTGTGGCCATCCCCCCGGGGGGTGATTTCTCGCTTTCTGTCTCTCTGTCTCTCTCTGTCTGTCTGGTGAGCGCATGCGCCCTATAGTGAAAACCTCTCAAAAAAAAATTTTTTTTAAATTCACGTGTGCATAGTTAAGTGGAGCATTTTTATATTGCCATGCTCATGCAATCTACTCTGTTCAAACCACAGAGCACACTATCAAATGAAATTACAAAGTCAAATAAAAAATCTAATTCCTGATTTCTGTCAGGAATTAGAAAATATTTTGAAATGGTCTAAATTCTAAGCCCTTTAATTTACCTCTCAAGACATTTTCCAGCTAAAACAAAACACAAGACCATAAAGAAAGCTGAAGAAAGAAAAAGACCTAGAGAGAATTTGAAAATGTTTTATTGGGATTTTTAAAAAGTATTATTTGTTCAAATTTATTTTTTTATTATTAATTTGCTATAGAGCATGTGCACTTACCAGACGAAGCGGGGGGTTAGAGGGTGATGAAAAAACAAGCTGTCAGGTCTGGGACTTGAACCATAGTCAGCCATGTGGGAGTCCAGTGCCTTAACCACTATGCCACCTGATGTGTTCTTTTTGATGAGGCCATTTCAGCAAGCTGTGCTAAAGCAGCCATATCAAAATGTAAGGTATATGTTCAATATTTATTTTATATACACACACACACACACACACACACACACACAAATGAAATGCCTGGTTCCTTCCCTCTAGAAACATGCTTCATTTATTACTTGATAATTTTTTGAATGCAGAAAGTTTAGTGGTTTCTTATTTTTAGTTTTTTTTTTTTTTTCTAATTTGCTATAGGGCATGTGTACTCACTGGAGAGAGAGAAGAGAGAGAGAGAAAGAGAGAAAGTAAGAAAACATCCCCCATGGAGGATGGTCACACCGCAATTCCTTCTTCTCCATTCTTCGGGATTTTGGGCATGTCCGCACATATTTTCAAGCTGTTGGGTCTAGGACTCGAACCACACAATCGGCCATGCAGTATCTAGCCACTTCGACCACCATGCACTGGCTGGTCCAATCTTTTTTTTTTTTTTTTTTTTTTTTTTTAAGATAACATTATAACAAAACATCCATATCCCCCATCGAAATCGTCATATTCCCTATTCGATGTCCTTCATTAACCTAGGAGGACGGAGAAACTCAGAGAACCCAGAGGTGAAGAGTATGTCACGAGGGCCGCAGCCCACGTTAGCCTGAACCATGACTTGAGGCAAATTAGAAAAGGGCTCTGGTCCCTCAGACACTTTCTAACCGTTGGTTGTAATGATTCATCTGCAATGGTACAAACCCTAACACGTCAAATGAAAACATGGGGACGCGAGAGAAGTCACTGTGACGATCCCGACCAGGCTCCTGACTGGCCTAGACCCGGTGCTGTGGGCTCGGTCTCTCGGATGGAGCAGCGTGGCTAGTCTCCGACTGTCTGGGCCTCGTCAGAGGGTTTTCGATTTCACAGAAGGCCGTGAAACAATGGGATTCTGAACAGTGACATCGCGGCTGCACTGTGAGCAGAAATAAACGAGAGGTAACTGCTGAAGACACAGCCGCAAGGGATCCAGGTGAGACCTGCATGCAATGGAGACTCCTGGAGGAGAGGGCCGCCCTCGGCAGGTCACCCGCCTGGTGCACGAGCAGGTCTCTCCTGAGTGCAGGCACCGTGCCAGGCGCTGCAGACCCCGGCTGGCCAGAGCTGTGGGAGCGGCCGTTCCCAGCCAGCGCCTTTACTTGGGAATTATTATAATTATTACTTTTCCCTAAGCTCCATCTCTGGGCAATTTCAGCTCAACAGGACTGTGTTCAGCTTGTGCAGAACACGCTACCTGAGGTCAGTCGAAAAATGGGAGACGGGTGAGAAGGGACCAATGAGTAAAGGACGCGTTTCCTTTGATTGCTCTGCCCGCTGACATTTTCCAAGTCAGACTGATGAGTTTTAAAAACTACTCTTGGGACCAGCAGTTAGCGTAACGGCTATGTTGCTGGACTTCCATGTAGTTGACCGCGGTTCACGTCCCGGACCTGGTGGCTTAAAAAAAAAAAAAAAAAAAACAACTCATGCCGGGCGTGTGTGCGTGTGTGCCCAAGATCCCGAGAGGAGAATGGAGGAGAAGGGATTGCAACATGGTCGTCCCCCCTGGGGGGTGATTTCTCACTTTCTGTCTCTCTGTCTCTCTCTGTTAGGCGAGCACATACGCCCTATAGCAAAAACCTCTCCAATAAATACATAAATAAATAAATAAATAAATAAATAAATAAATAAATAATAAAATAAAAACTACTCTTCAGACATGGAAATTGTCCGGGACTGGCCTTTCGCAGTGCTCATCTCCAGCTGTCAGGTGTCTGACCCATGAGAGCGGCCTCACTGCTCTGGAGACACCGTAGGTGAGCCAGGGGAGCCGGCAGTCAGGGTGGTTACACCGATCAGTCGTCCCTGGTCCTCGCACACAGCTGTCACACAGCTGACTACTCAAGTCCTTCCTCCTTTCAGCTTCATACTCTAGATCAGAGATCATAAACGGGTCAAGTGACAGCCGTTTCAGCCAATGTCACGTTTTACTTGGCCAGCGCAATGTTCTTAAATGTTCTGCAGGGGGGTGTCTGTGGGGGGACTAGCTCTCCAGGGTACCACAGACTCCACCACTCCCTACTGTCCTCCACGCAGTCTGCTCTGCCTGGAGCCTCTGAGCTTGCAGCGCTGAACCGTGCATTTTCGCACTCCCTCTCCCAGCTTAGCGCCTAGTGAAAGGGAGCTGCCTCCTATCACAGTTCTGAGAAATGGGCTAAACCTAAGCTTAATTTGCTTTACGACACCAGTGGTTAAAAGGAGTTTTTACTTATCTGGAGAATATTTGCATTTCAGCGGGACTCTCCTATAGAGTCAGTGCTTTCGAAGGACAGAATCTCTGACTATAAATTAAAACCACTGCTAGGAGGACCAGCAGATGGCATAACGGTTACGTCACTAGACTTCTACTTAATCAACTGTAGTTCGAGTCCCGGACCTGTCACTTTAAACTCATGCCAGGCACGTGTGTGTGCTTGCCCAAGATCCCGAGAGGAGAATGGAGAAGAAGGGATTGCAGCATGGCCATCCCACCAGAGGGTAAGCACACACACCATATAGCAAAAATCTCTCTCTAAAAACCAACCAACGAATAAACTCCAACACTCGTTAGGTAGTAGAAGAGTTTTAGAGGAAAAAGAGCACAGCGGGACATCAGAGGCTGTCACACGGGGACTTCCTGCTCGCCCTGAACGTATGCAGGATGGCAAATGCATCAGCACTCCACAAGAACTTGACAACCCACCCCTAGGCAAGGGCCGCTCCGACAGGAAGGGATGGGCCGGTTCCAGGACCACGTGTGCCAGTGGCCGTGGCTGACCTCACGTTATTTACTTTCCAGCGTGTTTCAGCTTGCCCTGCTCCCCGCTGGATCCCAGCCGTGAAAAACAGGGCGCGTGCAGGGCCGAGGGAATTGGTGCAGCTGCTCGGATGCTGTCATTCCATCTGCCAGCGTCTCTCCCTGCGTGACAAAACTACCCCTAAGGCAGGAGTGTCTGAGCTGCTGTTGCAGTATCCCACACCTCTCACCTCTTCCTTTAGCCAAACAGTTGAGCTGTCTGGCTCTTGCCCGGGCCAGGCCATCAAATGCAGAAAGCCTGAATTGAGGAATGAGAGCCGTTTGCCATCGCCACATGTGAGGGAAAAAGAGAAAACTGCTCTTATAAATCCTCCCGTGCACGGCAGTACTGAAGACGTGTGATGCAGACGTGTGACAGCAGTTAATGACTACCCAGCTGAGCAGGCCACAGGCCTGTACCAAGCACTCTACATGCTTTGTTTTATTTCTTCTTGTAATAACCCTCTGGGCAAGACAATACACCCATTTTACAAACCAAAGCTCTGAGTCACACAATAGCTGGTAGGTGAGCCGTCCAACCCGCCTCCTCTCGTGCTGTCCCCGTCAGGGAGACCAGGAGGAGCTGACCAGACTCCATCCCAGGTCTCGTTTCAGCTCCTTACAGTGAGGGATCTGAGCCTGAGGAAGTTAGGAACTTGCTCAAAGTGATGTGGTTTTGTGGTGTCTCCATGATCTGAATCCAGGTCAGTGATTCCAGCTGCTTTCTGGAACCTGAGGAGGATGTGGTCTGCAGGGCTCAGTGGAGTACCTCACTTGGCCTCACATGTCCGCAGAGGCAGCCATTGTGAGAGAGGAGAGAAACCAGCACAACAACCGCTCTGCTCTCAACTACCTCAAAAGTTCATTCCTTTGGGTCAAACATTCCCTTAGCCCCAGATCCACTATCAGAACGCAAAGTCCTGGGGCCAGCAGGTAGGATGGTGATGAAGGTGCTGGACTCTCACATGGTTGACTGTGGTTCGAGTCCCAGACCTGGCACCTTGTTTTCTCACTTTCCCTCTCACTCTCCCTCTGTCTCTCTCCAGTGAACACACATGCCCTATAGCAGATTAATAATAAATAAATATTTTTTATAAAAAGCATGCAAAGTCCTAGAGAGACATTTTTTTTTCAGTGAAGGAGTTTAGCAGATTCTCCCAACCTCCTTCCAGCAATATTAGGGATTAGAGGTTGAGAAGTCTGGTGAGGGTACAGAGGTGCTAAAAGGAAGAGGAGGTCAGAATACGAGGCCACGTCACCAAAGACTCTTTTCCCAAGTCAGATTTTTGCTTGCAGCCATTTAAAACACCATTTCAACCATCTTGTCTGAAGCCAAATGTGTACAGTGAAGTTTCCATTCCCTCGGGCGTGTCCTACACATGCAGACAAGTATAAGTAGTATTTTAATACAGAGGCGAGACTGCAGAGTGCAATCCCTAACCTCGACAATTGCAGAATGCGATTGTCAGAAACCACTGGTATTTCACATTTACTTCTGGCTTCTTCTAACAATTCTCCCCAAATGTCACATCTGGAAGGATCGTTGTTTGAAATTAAATTGTTTTTGGAAATCTCTGGATGCCACGTAAAGGACTTTTCCAATCCAGCCTGTCAATTGGCCATCTGTAAGACAGCCTGGTAGTTATGATTTGGAGTTTTATTTTGTCCCTTTTAGCAATAAGAAAGACTTACTGACTCATTTGTAAATGCTGTTACTATTCAAGTATCTCCATGTACCACATTTTTAAAAAAAGAACTACTAGCATTTTTAATATATGCTTGACATTTTAGTTATTTATTTATCGTAAGATATAAGGCTGAAAATATAGGTCAAAGAATTAATTCCAAATGAGAGTCTATGTTTCTAAAAGAAATAGGGTGTTTTTTTTCTTTCTTTTTTTTTTTCCTTTTCACATTTGAGTTAAAATGATCATTTTCTGGGGCCGGCAGGTAGCGTGGTGGTTGAGGTGGCTGGACTTTCACCTAGCGGACCACAGTTCGAGTCCCAGACCTGGCAACTTGCTTTCTCACTTTCTTTTTCTCTCTCTGTCTCTCTCTGGTCAACTTCAAAAAAATAAATTAAATAGTGATAATAAATAAAAATTTTAAATATTATCATTTTCTGATTCCTTATAAGGACATGGGTTGGCAGGTGAAGTGGTTAAGGTATTGTTTGACTCTCTGGCCAAATTCCCTCCAGAAATGCCTTTGCTTAAAGAAAATGGATGAGGAATGTGTCGTCATTTGGTTTGGTTGCTACGTTCATCCGTTTGGCAGCAAGCCTGGCTCTCAGGGTCAGGTGACCTCTAGGTGACAGGGTAAAATGAAGCAAGGGACCAATGAGGGAATGACAGGAAAAAGCCACAGACTGAGATAGCCACTCAACCCAGTCAGCTTCCGCAGTGGAGAGACGAAAGGAAAGGCAGACGCCATCTGGCCTGAACTTGGACTTGAACTTGGACCTGACCGCTGGGCCATTCCCAGGGCCTGATTCGTCCACAGCTCACATGCTCCAGGGAAACCAGCTCAGGGGAGAGGCCAAGGGAAGATTTCTAAAGAAGAGAGAACCAATCCCCTTGACGGACCAGAAAGAATTTTTCAACTTTTTCTTTTATTTCCTGTTCGAGTTGTGGACCTCAACCCGGCCTTATCTCTCCCTTTGTGTCCAACTGGAAGCTTTAAGGGAAGGCCAGTGGTAATAACTTTGTGTCTTCACTTTCTTCACTTAAAGAAGTAAGACCCGCTCAGGGAGTTTAGAGCCAGGACCACGGCATCAGAGCAGGTGCTCAGAACAGGAATATTGGAAACATGGATTTCCTGGACTTACTAGGCCCGTCTTCAACTTGTAGGACATTTATTTATATGTGAGACAGCCTCTCAGAGGTAAATGTCACAGAGAGAAAAGATACATGAGGAGAAGGCCCAACACACAGAAAAACAACAAGCAAGAGGCGGAGCCCTGGGGGAATCCTCTCAGTCCTTCACCTGTTCGTCAAGCAGAGCCTGCACCCCCACGGAACCGTGAGATTGTTCACCTGCTTCCGTAAGGACCCCTGCCAGGGTGTGTCCTGCTGTTTTGGGTGGGGTTCTGAGTATCTGGGGAGACACTTATTTATTAACCTTGGAATTTAGATTTCTAAGAATCATGATGGAAGGATTTACCAAGCCACCATCGCTGAGAAACTACATGGATGTGTGCTTGGTGCTGGAGACGGAGCTGGGGCGCTGGGCAGAAGCAGGATACTGAACACACACGAGGTCATTTAAGCTAGATAAACATTTGAGAGTATGTCTGTGTTGTAGTTCGTGTTCATTTCTGGCCTAAAGATATTTGAATTTTAATATTTGCATTTTAATATGTGATCCTCTCCTCTCAGCATTATAATCAGTATTTGTCTTTGTAGAGAAGCAGAAAGCCACATATGGGAGCCCACTGATTTATTTTAAAGAATCATTAATTTAAGTTTTTATTATTATTTTATTATCATTATTATTGATTGAATCTGCTATAGGGCATGTGTGCTCATGAGAGAGAGAGAAAGTGAGAAAGCAAGTCACCAGGTCTGGGACTCAAACTGCAATCAGCCATCTGTGGGAGTCCAGCACCCTAACCACCATGTCACCTGCTGGCCCCAAGACCATTTATTTTTGGTCCACTCGTCCCAAGACCATTTAGTTTTAGTCTGGGCTTTGGGCTCCGAGAAGAAGCAGTATCTACTGTGGTCTTCCTACTCACCTATATGTGATGTGTAAGTATCAACTGAGGTGGATTTATTTTTAAATAATTATGTGACACTGTCATTTAATCCAGGTGACTCCTACCCCTCACATTTCCACCTTGGGAGGCTATACACCAATTTCACTGACGATGCCATTCTCTAACATCCGTAGCTCCTCCCAACGGTCAATAGCCCCATAGTCCACACATGCTGTATGAACCCAGGTCCTTGGGCTTTGGCTTATATGATCAACCGTGTAGAAGAGACCTGGTCCTGTTACCTTAGTGTCGTGCTTCGTCCCCCTGAGAGCCATGGCACCCTGGAATGCTGCCCTGATACGCTGGCATGGCTGGCACGAAGGAAAGGGGAGGGGAGGCCCAGGAGTTGGGCAGGGTGGGCCAGCTGCCAGCGTCATCAAGGGGCAGTTTGTGAGGTCGAGGCTGCTCTTCGTGACATCAGCACAGCTGAGGAGCAGGTCATCTGGGGCCACTGAAAATAGCTAAAAGGGCAACAACCCCAAGTAGGGTCCTCCTGTGTGTTTTCACTGCTACCTCCCAAAAGTTACAAGGCATTCTTTTGTTTCGAGATCACAGAGGCAAGTGGCTCTAGAAGCCTTAGTTTTGATTTCAGGAAATGACTTTAACAGAAGGCATGAAGAGATAAAAGACTAAGACTGCTCTTAAAATGATCTTGTGTTTTTCCTCTTTCTACCTTTCTTTTTTTTTTTTTTGGAGAGGTTTTTTGCTATAGGGCGCGTGCGCTCGCCAGACAGACAGAGAGAGACAGAGAGACAGAAAGCGAGAAATCACCCCCCAGGGGGGATGGTCACGCCGCAATCCCTTCTCCTCCATTCTCCTCTCGGGATCTTGGGCACGCACGCACACGCGCCCGGCGTGAGTTGTAAGCCACCGGGTCCGAGACGCGAACCGCGGTCGACTACGTGAGAGTCCAGCGACATAGCCATTACGCTAACTGCTGGTTCCCTTTCTACCTTTCTTTTTAATCTGATAGTCTGGAAAGTTTGCCTGGCATTACATAGAGAAAATATAAAATAAAAGTTAACACATCAGGGCTCCTTCAGCTTCCCACTGCCAACCTACAAACTCACATGCATCCACATTCACCATCCTTCCAGAACAAACATGGGCCTCCCATTAAGGACCCTCCCCCACACATGCTGCTGACCCCCTGGGCTTGCTTTCTCCCCCAGCACCTCTCCTGCTTCTTCAGCCTCCTTCTCTCCATCGAATCATTATCCTAGGAATTCAAATGTAGTCTGGAAGTACCCATCTTTTAACGAAACCTCTCTTAGTCCAGTATCTCTACTTCTAGGGAACCCACCATCTCTCCCTCATCGTCTTTGAAACTAATCTTTTCCAATGCATCCCTCCTCTATCACCATATGCTGGAACCCCCATTACACCGTTGTGTTCTTTCCAAGGTGAGCAGCCAAATCCACATTGCCGAACTGAATAGATATTTTCGTCCTCATTCTACTCAATCTCCCAGTGTGGCACACTCTTTTTCACATCCTTACTTCTGACATTTTCTCTCATTTCAGCTTCCATGGCACCAAGCTCTCCAGACATTTTTCCAGGTGCTCATTCTCCAGCCCTCAACTATTATAATATCTAGGACTCTGCCCTGAGTCTACCTTTCTAACCCAGTGCTCGTTCTGACTACTTGGAAGGTGTTAATAATGCGACAATGTATATTCTAGCCCCATCCCCTTTTTGACATCCAGACTCACATATCCTGCCTAATTTAAATATCTTACAAGCATTCTGATTTTGACATATCCAGAATGAGACAGTACTAGGAGCTATGTCCTTTGGGAGATTAAGTCACAGACACTGCATCCTAATGAATGAAATCGGCACCCTTACAGAAAAGCTCAAGGGTAAGGGATTATCCTTTGTTCCCTCTGCCATGTGAGGACACCACATTCCTCCCCTCTGGAAGATGCAGTGACAGAGTGCCATCCTGGAGGAAGGGACAGCCCTCACCAGACACTAATCCTGATGTGCTATTGGACTTCCCAGCTTCCAGAACCAGGAGAAATCTCTTTCTGCTCTTTATAAATTACCCACTCTTGCATATTTTGTTATAGCAGCACAAATGAACTAAGACATACAGGTTTGCTATGAAAGTCAGTTCTCTTTCTTCCACGCCTCCCACTAAACTCCAACTTCTTCTGCCCTAACAGATCCACACATGCACATACACAAAATTTGAAAACGTGAGACGATCCAGCCTGTCTTGGGCCTTTCTGGTTGTGACCTTCCCACTGAGAGTTTTGCGTTTGAAGAATGAGTTACAGGGAGCCAGCAGTTAGCGTAATGGCTATGTCGCTGGACTCCCACGTAGTCGACCATGGTTCGCATCCCGGACCCGGTGGCTTAAAACTCATGCTGGGCGCGTGTGCGTGTGTGCCCAAGATCCCGAGAGGAGAATGGAGGAGAATGGAGGAGAAGGGATTGCAGCATGACCATCCCCTCTGGGGGGTGATTTCTCACTTTCTGTCTCTATGTCTCTGTCTGTCTGTCTGGCGAGCACACGCGCCCTATAGTGAAAACCTCTCCAAAAAAAAAAAAAAGAATGAGTTACAGGCCCAGCCACAGTGGCACAGCAATGGTAGAACAGCTTATGGAAGGTAGGGGTTTGGTTCCCGAGTCAGCTGTCCACACTGGGTGCACACGTGCATGCTTTTGATCCTGATTGGCTGGGAGGACTGAGGAGGAGGACTGCCACATGAGGACCTGTTACGGGCGCTTGTCTTTCTCTCTCTCTTTCATAAAGAAATAAACAGAAATAAGATATTTAGCTGGGTCCCTGTATTTAGACTATTAAGTCAGATCTATACCTTTAACCCTAAGTAATTTGAATTTAGATGACAAGGGCACCTTTTCAAATATATCTGGAGAAAACAAAGAGAGGAAGGGTAAGAACATGAGGGACCTTCAAAAAGTTCATGGTAAGTGTGTATTTTGAAAAAAAAAAAAACCATGCAGAGAATTCAAATGTTGTTTGCGTGAAAATAAGCTCATAGTTTCCTCTGCTTTTCCCAGGAACTGTCTGGAGTCCCCTTGTATGCTCGATTGTGTAGAAGACATGAAAAGAAAACAGCAGATGGCAGCACCAGATGCCAGATATGTCTGACGGGGCTGCAGCTCAGGCCCAAGCATCAGGGAGGCCAAAAGCGGCTTAAAACGGCACCGGGAGACAGCCACTCCGAGAACAGATAGCTCTCCATAAGGAACACTCATGCCCATTTTGCCATTTAGAACAGGATGTGTAGGAACAAGATTTAAAAACAAATCCTAAGAAAATAACCCTGAGCATTCCCTAACTTAAAAAGGTTATCAGGCAAAGGCTTCATGTTGGTTTATAATTACAAATAATTAACTCTGTCCCAATGATCTTGAAAGGTCCTAAAGCTAAAGAATGAGTGACTGTCAGCTTCTGAAAAGGGAAAACGTTTGCCCAAATATTAAACACAAATATTAAAATTTATTCATCCACTTTAAAACAACAAGCAACCATGACCTCTATGATTATATTACTCAGAAAATAAGAAGTCATTTACTGAAATCGACTACAAAGAAGCTTGCTGACATGATGCAATATTAAAATTTCAAATGATAATCTATGGTTTTCCATATTATGATCAAAATTTCATCTAGAATTACCACCACTTTTAAAATCTTTTTGTGTGGGTGAGATTTTTTCTATGGGGTATGTGCATGTGCCAGAGAGACAGAAAATGAGAAATCACTCCCCAGGGGGGACGGCCATGCCACACTCCCTTCTCCTCCATTCTCCTCTTGGGATTCGGGGCATGCACACGCACGCGCCTGGCATGAATTTTTGTTTTGTTTTGTTTTGAGAGAGATTTTTGCTATAGGGCGCATGCACTCGATGGAGAGACAGAGATAGACAGAAAGCAAGAAATCACTCCCTGGGGAGATGGCCACGCTGTAATCCCTTCTCCTCCATTCCCTTCCTAGGATCTTAGACACGCATGTACATGGTGTGAGTTTTAAGTCGCTGGGTCCAGGACTTGAACCATGGTTGACTACATGGGAGTCCAGCTATGTAACCATTTTACCATCTGCTGGTCCGTTAAAATCTTAATACACTATGGAGAGCTCATTCGAAGGGTGAGATGTTCTTGTGACACCATGTAACAGAAGAGTAGCAATCCCAAGATGGTCACATCGTTAAAATAAAAATCCACACTGAGGTTTTATTCCTCTCACACAATACCTGGCCTTCTTCACCCCCTTTTCTGCAAGCTCAGATGGAGTGAGACCCGATCCTTCAGATGAGGGGCCACGGTACAAGTCCGGTCAATGTCGCAGATGGAGCAAAGCAAGCAAAATGCCTTCTCGTGGGGGAGCTTGTCTTATCAGGGTTTATCATGGTTAGATTTGATCAATGGGTAAGGGGAGCTTCCATGTCATAAAGAACCAAATGGATGTATATGGGCGGGACTTTCTGAGCCAGGGTAATTCCCAATGCCAGCAAAGCTGGAGCGGGTCGCTTTCCGAGTGCTGCGACCATGGCGCTGCAAATATGTCCCTCAGCTGAGTTCTCTACCAGACAGAACTGGTAACCCCTTGAGAACATCAGGCAAAATGGCTGATTCCAACCTGAAGTCAGATCAAGGATTCGAGACAAAAACCGCTGTAATGAGCAAGAGAAAAAGCGGAGCAGACGTTGGAATTACAGGAAGGAATGTACGAGCACCGCAGTCGGCCAGAGTCCGCTGTCAGGGCGGACAGAATTCCGAAGCTAGTGATTTACAGGGTACTGCTCTTTACGGGGAGTTGCGTGACCCATAGCACTGCCTACATTCTAAATGATACAAAGAAAGAAAAATATTGAAGAGACAGATCAAATCCTACTACAAAAGAAAACAACCTGCCAAAGGAAAGGCAGTATAAAATGGCCAAGTCTTCTCTAGGGAAGGGAGACAGCCCATCACTTCAAAAGATCCCACACTCTCAGAAGCCCAGACGTTTTCTCTATTTAAATTCACCCACGTGTGTTTTAAATCTGGCAGTTAAAGGGACCTGACACGGAACGACCGTTCTTTGCCCTCTGCTGAAGCCTGTGTGGTCCCCCAGTGGGCCAGAACACATCTGACAGGAGTGGGTGCCAGTTTCCCACTGACATGTGTGTTTTCAGGCCCGAGAGCAGGGTTGGGTGTGCTCTGACACAGTCACGTCCTCTGCTGGCAGGAGACACAGCCCCTCCTCCTGACATGCACCTCTTGGCCACTGGTGGGTCAGGAAGGTGTCTCGTTAGGAAGCTGTGGGCTCAGGCCACGGGTTAGCAGGCGTGACTGAGTGAGAACACGCTGTGCCTTGCCTGCTGGCTCCCCGCTCGGAGCACAAGGTCCGTGTGACACCAGCAGGCCTGAGGACGCTGATGGCACTCTGCCTCTCTCCAGGGCTGAAGTGAGAAGGTCTGAGGGATCCCGAAGCGTGGCTGCACATCATAACTATGAGCCCTGGGACGTAGATCCTTTCTCTCTGGGAGTCCAGACCCCACACACGTTGGAGGAAGAGCACAGCCAGAAGATGGGAAAAACAGATCATGTTTATGAGACCAGCTTGAAGTCCATGCCACATTTGCATTGGGGTTTTCATTCGGCAAAGAAACTAGTTGGGCTTTTGCTTCAACGTTCGTCGGAAAACTTACCCGGCATCTGTTAGCCTGACTCTTTGCCTTTAGAATCATTGTCTTGGAATCTTCTAACCCAGTAAAACCATAATCATTTTAAACATGGAACTTTAAGAGAAAAGGGATACTCAGTCCTCAAGTAATTAAATAAAAACAAGAAAAAGTTGTATTAAAAATAATGTCCCCTCCTACCCCTCTCTCTCCCTCCCCCTCTCTCTCTCTCTCTCACTCTCTCTCTCTCTTTTTTTTTTATGGTTTCTGCTATAGGGCAAGTGTGCTTGCTGGAAAGAAAGAGAGAGAGACAGTGGAAGGGAAAGTGCATTGAGAAATCACCCCCCTTCCCCCAAGGGGAATGGCCTCCTGCAACCCCGTGTCCTCTGCTCTGCTCCTGGGATTTGGGGCATGCACACACATGCACCTGCTGGGATTTTCAGGTTGTTGGTCCATGACTCAGACTGTAGTTCGTCATACGGGAGTCCAGCATTGTGACCACCATGCTGCCTGCCGGCCCCTGGTTGAATCTTTTACAACAGCATGGCAACCTTCATTTCCCTGAAACAGCCCATTTTACTATCTTTGCACGCTGCGTGCTTAAAGTAGCAAGTCATGGGGAAAAGTCTGCTACCGCCTCCTCTTTCTCATGATTCGATATCCTATGAGATGTGACCACAGCTGGTGCATCCCCTTTCTGACTTAACGGCAGGACAAGGAGCAAGGGCCACGCCATGTCTTGCAGGTGGCCACCCTTGGAAGCATCCCTCCCAATCCTGAGTCATAGTAAGACTTCAGGTGAAAGTCCAATGACCCTTTGCATACCAGCTGGGGACACCTAAGATGAGGCTTAGGTAAGATAGCCCACGTGGGAGTCGGGGCCCTGTGTTCAATCCAAACGCAAGGAAATAGAGTGGCAGCAGGAACAGAGCACCTCCAGAATCAGGAAGCTAAACCTCGCTACCTCAGTGTCTACACCGGGGTTCATTCCCCTCTTACAATTATCATACGTGTTAAAAAGAAAAAGCATGCTATATTTATATAGCGTGTGTATTTCTACAAGTGCTCGTGTTTAATTGTTGCTAAAGTCATTTGGGGTTTTTGACACAGATTCTATTTTAGTAAGATAAACTCAGCATACACCAGCCTTGCCAAAAATGAATTCCTAAGGTAGATGACTAAAATAAACCAGCAATAAATATTGGCTGGGAATTCTCTCTCTGTAATGTAGACACAGCATCAATGACTCATTTGCAAATAACAGTCTCTCCCTGGGATTACTGGTATGAGGGATCAGGGAAGAAAGAAGCCCATCTCTCTTTTGGGGGGGTAGCAGACATGAAGAGCACTATGAGCCCAAGTAGCAAGGATGTGCTCACCTCTGTTTTGCCAAGAGACGGGTATGGTCCCAGCCTAACAGAGGGTCAGCTCGAACAGACTACCTGGGGCAGAAGTAAGGCACTGAAAAGAAAAACCCTAAGGACTGAAGCCGCTGATTCTGGGAGTTCTCTCTCTTCCCGAGGCAGAAAGTACCCCAGGTCCAGCCGGGCACCTCACGTGGCGTAAATTACCTTATCTGTTACACTGGGGTCAGGCACGTTCCTTTGCTGCTTGGAACTGGCGGGCTCTTTCAGGCCACCTCGACTCCCTACGGTCAAATTCTGAGCTCTCGGGCCACTGGGTTGAGCTTTACAACTCCTCTGGTGTACCAGGAGGCGGTCTGGGAGGAAGGTCCGGCCACAATTCGGGCAGGCCACCAACCCAGCTGGACCCGGCCCCTCGGGGCTGGCCTGCCCTGTGGGAAGGGGCTTGGGTTTCTGGGGCAGTGGCCGGCGGAGATCTCTGGGTAGCCGGTCGTTTTCCATTTTCCACTTTTCCAGGCATTTGGGCTCGTGGATAGGCAGAGACAGGGTGCCAAATTCCCTCCCACAAATGTAGCACAGGAGAGTTCTCGGCCGGGCTGGGACGCCACTGGGAGTTTTCCTGAGGCCAGGAGGGTGGTCGGAACCGCTGGGATTTGGTGCACGCGGACCGCCGCCCTTCGGCCTGCAGCTTCTCTGGTGCACGAGGAGACGATCCGGCAGGAAGGTGCGGCCGCAGGTGTCGCAGGGCAGCAGCTGAGCCTGGGCGCTCTGGAAGGCGGCCTCGTTCGCCTCCTGCAGACTGTAGGACCCGCTGCGGCCGACAGCCTGTGGTTTGCTGGGTTCGGGCCTCCTCAGGTGCTTGGGCAACTTGCTGTTCTCAATTCGCCACTTCTCCAAGCATTGGGGCTCATGAATGTGGAGTGACTGGGACCCGAACTCTCGGCCACAGATATAGCACACCCGGAAACCCGGCCTGCGGGCTGGGATCACCGGCGGGCTCAGCTGGCTTTCCATACCTCTCCTGCCCGCCGGCGTTGATAGGATCACGGTTCCAGGTCTACGTTTCTGAGCGTTCCTCTGTATTGGTTCACGCCCCGTTTCTGACACAAGGCTGGAATGCGCTAGGACAGCGTGGCCGATAAGGAAGGTGGGCTCTTTGGAATGGTGGAGAGGGTGTTGCAATGTATCGGAAACCCTTTTCTCCTCTCCTCTTTCCATGAACAAACAAGGCCTTCTCCAGGGCTTGCTTCCAGTTCAGGCAGATTCACTTGGGGTGGAGGTGAGCGAGGCTGGCAGCCCCGGCTTCCACATTGCCAGCACCCTGTCCCAGAGACGTGACTCAGAGCCTCATCACAGGGCAGGTCTGGAATGCTGGAAAGTCCCATCCAACCTCAGATGTCTCCAGCTGTGGAGGGGGCGGACAGCATAAATCAAGCCGTTATTACGTAATAAAATATGAGCAGTTTAACACATCTAAAAAATGCAGTCGGACTATTAGATATGCATAACCTAGTGTAAAGTTCAGCATCGAAAATGAACATGGGTATAGCTTTGTTTTTACCATTGTTTGTTCACGGTACGTGTGCCTTACAGAACTACTCTGTAGACCACAAAGATATATACGTGGATTACATATAACCACAGCAGAAAACGTAATTAGAATTTAAATTTTTTTTATTATGTCTACACACATCCCTTAGACTGTAAGCTGATAGAGCAGGATGATTGAAAATAATCTTTTTTTAATTGACCTAATCTTCTCTGGCTAACATACAGAGTAGCACACAGGGTTTGTTCAATAAACGTTGAAATATATTTAAAGGAAAAACAATTTTTAAACCTTAGCTGGAAGAAGAGTTTAAGTTCAGAAAAATGCATCTACTTTACATTCATGTGGGAATTTAGAGTCCTTCCCTCTTTTTCTTTTTACTTTCTCTTTTTGTTTCTTTTTTCTTTTTTTTTAAAGGCTTTTTTCAGAGGGGATGTGTGCTCACTGAAGAGAGGCAGAGAGAGGGAAAGTGACAAATCGTTCCCCTGGGCGATGGTCATGCTGCAACCTCTTCTCATTTTCCTCTTGGGACTTTGGGCACTCACACATACGCCCTGGTGTGACCGTCGAGCCGCTGGGTCTGGGACTCAAACCATGGTTAACCATGGGGGAATCCAGAGCCTGAACCACCATGCTACCTGCTGGTCCCCTCAAAGAAATCCTTCACAATGAACTGCACTAATACCAAATTGAAATGTTCCACCCCAAGAAAGACTGACAATTACAGCACATGACAGGCACAGTGGCACAAACCACAAGAGGCTGGGACCACAGTGGTGAGACCAGGAAGAGACAGCCAAGAACTGGAGACCAGAGTCATGAACCCCCAGCTCATGTGCACACGTGTCCAGGACCCCACAGATACTGTTGCTACCTCAAGGAGTTTTAGTTATGGCCATGATCCCTTTGACTGTTCTGTGAAACCTATGGACTTCTCAGAACAGCTTGTAAAACAAGAAATATATTTATTTTTACTATTACAATAAAATCAATTTTATCAAAATAATTTGGCAACTGTCTCAGTTGTGATACATGTGATGATATAGTTATGGCGTAGGCTTCCTGAGTGTCTGTGGGCCTATGCCAAGGACCCAGCTAAAGAAGTAATACAATAGTGGGGCCAGTAGGTGGCGTGGTGGACTCCCACATGGCTGACCACAGTTCAAGTCCCAGACCCGGCGACTTGTTTCTCACTTTCCATCTCTTTCTCTCTCTCTTTCACTCTGTCTCTCTCTGGTCAAATTAAAATCAATAAATAAAGTTAAATAAAATAATTATTAAAAAAGGAAATAATCCAATAGTGAATACTATGAGGATTATCAGGAGACCCCCTCAGAGGGGCACAAAGTTCTTGTAACTCACCATGGGCCCACTTTTCTTTTATTACGGGAATGGGGTGTTAATAAGTTGTGGCCATAGATCTCAAGGAAAGAAAGCAATTTAGGCCAACACCCACCCTGGAAGGATATCTGCACATCTTCGGTGAGATGAAGATGCCCAGATGTTGCTTGATGCTCTTTTCATTTTAGATATCATACTCCTTCTACTTCAGTTTATCATACTCATGTGTACGCACGTGCATGAGAGAGACAGAAGCACCTCGACAGGGTGCTTGCTGTGATCTTGTCTCTCCAGCCCTCTGGCTTGTCAGGGTCTTGGGCACTGAGCAAACCCCTCGGCTGTTTCAGGTCAACTGGACCAGGAGCCCGAACCCACAGAGGCCACGTGGCTCGCAGCACTGCAGTTCCGAACAGTAACTCCTAAGTCACCAAGGCGGGGATGCTTGCTTACTTTCTTATTTTACATATTATATGTATGTGTGTATACACACACACACACACACACACACACACACATACGCAAAACAGAGAGAGGTGGAGAGAGAGAGAAATAGGTATTTTTGACAGTTCCGCCATATCACAACCCTCCTCGCCCAACCTCCCAGTTAGCCAGGACCACAGACCACAGAGGCACTACCGGGCCAGCCTGTGTAGGACGGGCCAAGGACAAACCTGGGCTTCCCTGCCGCCTTCGCCACAGTGCAGCGGCTGCACGTCCTGTGTGTGGCACTGTGGCTGCACCCCAAACATTTTCCAGAGAAACGTGCTCACTAGTTTCCCAAAGAAACCGAAGAAAGGGCTGATAAGACAGCGGTACAGGCAGAAGCCGGAGGGGATTTCACCTGGGGAAAGTCCTAAGTGGATTTTACCATGGGTCTAAAGCCCAGCCTCAAGGAAGGACCAGGGCCTCGTTCTTTTCTGGAAAGGTGACTCAGGTCAGGCTGGGGCTCGAAAGTCTCCGTTCGCAATCACAGAGGGCAGCACCTGGTATGAGACCAGGCACACACATGGTTCAGGCCGAGCGAGGACTGCGAGGCCAGTAACCTGCAAACGCGACACATTGTGTTCGAAAGGGATAAAAAGTGCTGTCAGATCTGTGGCCAGTTTCTGTGTTTTGGTGCCAGGAAAGGTATAAATATTTGCAATTAAAAATATCAAATCAGGGACCAGCAGTTAGCGTAATGGCTTTATCGCTGGACTCCTATGTAGTCTGATCTCTCTGTCTCCTCTGTCTGTCTTCGCATCCAAAAAAAGAAAAAAAAAATCTGGAGCAGTTAGCGTAATGGGTGACATGTTAAACTCATGCCGAGCGCGTGTGCGTGCGTGCCCAAGATCCCGAGAGGTGAATGAAGGAGAAGGGATTGTGGCGTGGCCATCCCTCCTGGGGGGTGATTTCTCGCTTTCTGTCTCTGTCTCTCTCTGTCTGTCTGGCGAGTGCACACGCCCTATAGCAAAAACCTCTCCAGAAAAAAAAAAACTCAAATCAGAGGACCAGTGGATAGCATGGTGGTTAAGGCGTTGGATACTCCCACATGGCTGACCATGGTTCGGGTCCTGGACCTGTTGGCTTGCTTTCTCATGCTCTGTCTTTCTCTCTCTCTCTCTCTCTCTCTGTCTCTCTCTGGTGAAATAAAAAATAAATGAATGAATAAATAAAGTTACATAAATAACTCTTTTAAAAAATATCAAATCGGGGGGACCAGCAGTTGGTGTAATAGCTATGTCTCTGGACTCCCATGTAGTCGACTGCAGTTTGAGTCCTAGACCTGGTGGCTTAAACTCACACCAGGCACGTGTGCATGCATACTCAAGATCCTGAGAGGAGAATGGAGGAGAAGGAATTGCAGAGTGGCCATCCCCCCTGGGGGGTGATTTCTCGCTTTCTGTCTCTCTGTCTCTCTCTGTCTGGCGAGTGAATGCGCCCTATAGCAACAACCTCTCCAAAAATAAATTATATATGTCAAATCGGGTCTAGCATGGAGAAGAAAGCTATTCTTCATTTTGACAGATCCTCAGCCAGTAATATTAGCACATGTGACAAGAATGTGTTGGCCCCAAATAGAGTGACCAGCACAGAAAATGAAGCTTAGAGAAATGTATCACTTGATCAGCACGACCCAAATGAGAAAGGGGATCTAGAGAACAGATAGAATAGGGCAAAAATACTTTATTAGGTTTTTATCAGCACGAGTGAAATAGCCCCAAACCACTCTGCTTTATGGGCCCTTATCTCTTATTGACCAAGGGCCTCCTGGGTTAGTTTCCCATTTTCCGTGACACCTGACAGTTGTAGACACTGAAAAGACGTAGGAAGACAAACTAGAAAAATAAATGCAGTCAAATAATCATCTTTCTCCTAAACTCATTCTCTCCTGCTCCCTCTTTCTCACACACATAGACAATTCTGATCCTAGTAGTAATAGACCAGAATACCGAGACAATCCCGCAACATTTCCCAACAACTTCTTCTCCCTTCTGGTAAGAGAAATAACATTTATTGAGTGCCAACTACGTACCAGGTATTACCCTCGTCTGCGTAATTTTAGTTCATTCTCAAATGATCAGGAGACAGGTATTATGCTTTCCTTTTCATAAACAGAGAAACTGTGACTCAGAAAGGCAAGTATCTTGCCCAGGAGAGTCCATTTCCAAGTGACAGAACTGGGAATCGATTCAGTTCTCCTTGGCTCCAGCACTCCGTTATTTCCATTATTCATCCCGCTGCAATTCCGCCGGCAGGGCTTCTTCTCTCTAGTTTTCTGTCCCTGTTTGAATGTACTATTCCCATGCCTCCCTGGAAGGTAACTGAGCCCTCACCAGGCTCTGGGCCCCACTGCAGGGGGAAGGAAGAGGCGAAAGGGAGGAGGAGGGATGGAGGCGCACCGAGGAAAGCCCTCTGAGATGAGAAACGCCGAGGACAGAGGCTGGGGCTGCTGCTACGGAAGACCCTGTTCTTTAGGCAACAGGGATCATTTTATTTTGCTGTACATAAGTGGCTTTCTAGATGAAGGGTTTTTCTCCAGAAACTGCAATTCAAATCTTTCTCCTGATGTGTTTTTAACCATCTTTGTTGTTTTCGTTGTTCTCTTCACAGAAAGAGAGGAAGGAGGAGGAAGAGAATGCGCTCTCCAGTGGGGGGTGGCGCAATCCCTGTTGTCCATTTCTCCCCTCACCTAGATTGTGAGCGTGCACATGCTCCTGGCATATGGCTCAGGGCACCGGGGTTAGGACTCAGGGTCTAGGCGGCCATGTGGAATCTGGCTCCCGATGTACAGTGCTTACCCCCTCACCATGAGGTCGGCCCTCACCAACATCTTAAGGAAAACCTATATAACCAGCAAGGAATGTAGCTGGGGAGGGGGAGTGGGAGAGGCAGCAAGGCTGTGTCGAGTCTGTCTTCTGGTGGGTGCAGGGCACAGGCAAAGGCTGCCCACAGAGGCCAGGTGGGTTCAGTCAGCAGCCACGTGACCACTCTGAGTAGGGAGGACTCTCCTGCACACGAGTGTTTGTAAATGTCTTCTCCTCAGCAAACATAAGGCAGCATGAAAAGATGCCGTCGAATCTTCATCTTTTCTTTTCTACCGTCTTTTCTTCTCCAGCGTCCTCCTGTAATTTCTATCTTACTGTGATTAAAAGTATCCAAGTATGGGGTCAGCAGGTGGCATAGTGGTTAAAGTGCTGGATTCTCACATGCCTGACCCGTCTGAGTCCTGGACCGTGTGTCTTGAAATTCACACCAGGTCCATGTGTGTGCGTGCCCAAAATCCCAAGAGGAGAATGGAGGAGAAGGGATTGCAGCATGGCCGTCTTCCCTGGGTGGGTGATTTCTCACTTTCTGTCTGTCTCTCTGTTTCTCTGGCAAGCACATGCGTCCTATAACAAAAATCTCTCAGGGAGAAAAAAAATAGTGTCCAAGTATGAGCAATGAGATGTCCATGAACAACTGAAATCCTAGGAGCTGGACTGTCCATGGACAAGCTCATGACGTTCACACGCACCCTATAGCAAAAAATCTCTCTCTCAAAAAAAAAGAATTTATTTTGTGTTAATGCAACGTCCATTATTAATATACAGGTTTATTTAAATTCATATTAGGTTTTCATGCAAGAGACTCCTTAAAAAGTCAATAAAATATAAATAAACATTAATTTCTCTATGTCAACAACATCTGAGGAAGGCACTGCAGAGTGCATTTGGTGGCTTTGACATTATTAAAGACCTAAGTTCATTCAGTAGTCCATGCTGTCATGTCTGGGGTTACACATAACTTTGTCCAAGATGGCTGCGAGAGCTCCAGCCATTACATCTATGTTCTAAGCGTTAGTATGAAGGAAAGGGGGAGGGGTAGGTTATGTTCTCACTTTTCAAGAACAGATCTTATAAATCCCACCAGTACTGCCACTAGCTACAAAGGAGCTTGTAGACTTTCAGCTGGGACATAATGCACCCAGAAACAAATGAGGGCTCTGATCATTTGAGGGAGTCAGGCAGAACGGCCATCGGTAGGGAACTAGTTCTCGTTATTAGACTCTAGAAGGGTTGTTATTTCATAAGTTTTGGTGTAAACGAGTCTATTCGCTGCTCTTTGAAAGTGAGAAAGACCGGCGGGTATTCAAGGATACTAGGCTGGGCTGAGCGGAGGCTGCTGATAGGAGAAAGGGATTTTGAACAGATCACCTCTCTTTCAGAGTTTTGCTAAGAGCCAGCATCAGTCCTACATCCATCTCCTCACCAGCAAGGAAATAGTCATGCCACATATCATTTATATTTATTTTATTTCAAAGGACTGAATTTTGGGGACCAGCAGTTAGCGTAATGGCTATGTCGCTGGACTCCCATATAGTCAACCGTCGTTCGAGTCCTGGACCCGGCAGTTTAAACACACCAGGTGTGTGTGCGTGCGTGCCCAAGATCCAGAGAGGAGAATGGAGGAGAAGGGATTGCGGCCTGGCCATCCCCTTTGGGGGGTGATTTCTCACTTTCTATCTCTCTGTCTCTCTCTGTCTTTCTGGAGAGCACATGTGCCGTATAGCAAAAACCTCTCCAAGAAAAAAAAAAAAAAAAGGACTGAATTAAAAAAAAATTAATCACATTTTTTAAAGAAACACCTTCTGATGCCAGATGAGTTCTGGCTTTTCATGTTTATTACATGGAGTTTGTCACTCCTTTCTTTGAGCCCCCAAGGGAATGAAAAAATGGCATCGTACTGATAAAACGTCATGCCTTTCAAGACGTTCTGTAAACGTCTTCTGTGCAAATATGGTTAAAATGAATAATTCAGGCCAACGTAATGGACATGTCTCTACAGATGCTTGGAGTGAAACAGGCTGGCTTTTCAAAGTGGCTCTCTTCATAAACTAGCAACACGACTTATGACAGGGCTGGGGGACAGGCCAATTTCTTACGGGACTGAAGTACATGTATGTAGCACTCCCAGGGCTTCTGTGTTTAGAACCACCTTTCAGCGTGCGACCAGGCGTGCATGGCACACCGCCTCAGCAGGCGCATCGGTGGAAACGCCAGGAGCTTGTCCATCGGGCACTCCCACTCCTAGGGTTTCAGTTGTTTTCAGACACTTCACCTCTCATACGGGGACACCGTATTTTTTCCCTGAGAGATTTTTGTTATAGGGCACATGTGTTCACCAGAGGAACAGAGAGAGATGGAGAGACAGTGAGAAATTACCCCCTTGGTGGGGGAGATGGCCATGCTACAATCCCTTCTCCTCTATTCTCCTCTCAGGACTTTGGACACGCACACACACCCAGGTGAGTTTTCAGGTGCCAGGTCCGGGACTCATACGGCTGTCAGTTATGTGGGAGTCCAGCGATGTAACCATTATGCCACCTGCTGGTCCTACAACATGAATTCTAATAGCATTATTGTAAGTTTTAGGGTCTTTTATTTTTGATGAGCTATGTATTTTGGGGGACAAAATTATTTTTTAAATACATAGTTTTCCTGGAAATTGAAATAATGTCTCCCCACTTCTAAATCAACGGTCCTTAAGAAATTAATTCACAAGGCTTTCGTTCTTAGATTTTTTTTTTTTAAAGAAATATAATGGCACCTTTTTCTTCAAGAAAATAAAAATCTGCTTTTTCTATGAGCTTTCTAAAGAGCTGGAAGAGATTGTCATTGTGCCAGTTACTAACTTATTGTCTCTAGACGCCCAACCCTCTTCCTGCAATCGGCCGCCCGGGGCTGGCACTGGAACAGCGCTGCCCCTCCCTGCTCTGCCAGCTGGCTCTGTCCGTCTGCCCACGGTGGTACCGGGGTGGAACGCCAGGTTGGAGGAGGAAGAGGGGCTTGTTCCTCTTTAAAGGCTTCCTGTGGCTGGTGGCTGCTGTGAGCATCAGCGTGGCAGTTCTGTTTTATTCCTGCAGCAGTTGAATTTAACTCACAGGGTTTTGTTTTGTTTTGTTTTCAGCAATTGTGAACCCAGACTCACTGACCTTCCCCCTGCAGACAGCACCACCAGCCAGTCTGGGTCTTCTCCTGGGAAACCTTACTTTCAGCTCCACACGAAGCCTCTTCTAAGATCTAAGTTCGAATTATCAGAATCTTTTCTCTTTGATCCTTTAGCCCTAGCAAAGGTAGCTTATATCTCTTTTAAAGAATACTATACCTGGCAAGATTATCCTTCATATGGGAAGAGAAGACAAGAACATTCTCAGATAAAACCTGAAAGAATTGACCAGCACCAGACCAGCTCTCCAAGAAGTTCTGAAGGGAGTGCTATCCCAGGAAAACTAAAGTCAGACGCACAGAAATAAGAGTTCTAAAACAGCTAAGAAAATGGCCAGCTTAATGGTAGGGACAAGTCCAAAGTTGAACATTATCTTCCAGAATTTAAATGGAGAGATCGGACCACAGCAGAAGATAAAAGACATGAGCTTGAACCGGTGAAATAGAATTTTATGACTTTTGACTAAAACATTACTGTTCTTCTGTGCTTTGTTTTCCAGTGTTGAGGAGTTTCATCTTTTTCTTAAGTTGTGGACAGGTCCATGTACCTACTATTCAAACAGAATCCTACCCTGTTTCCTGGCTTTAAGTATTAAGAAAAGTTCTCTTAACATTTTTTGATGTTCACTTATTAAAGCTAAAAATGCCTTTCTTGAAATTAAAAGGTATATTTCAAAAAAGAGTGGTGTTATCTTTTTACCCTTAGTTCCTTAGTGAACAATTTCACTCCTTGTTAAAAATGCTTTATACTCAATTTTCTCTGTTTAAATGATGAATATGGTTTCTGTTTCCTGAGTGATATAACCACTCAGAATACAATAAAGATCCGCAAGGTTATGAGCAGTAGTGCGGTAGAGTAAAAAATGTCACCGACAACTCACTATATACCTGCCCCCCACACCTGGTAGAACTAGGATCCTACGTGCAGTGTTCAATGTCAAATAAGATGCATATGTCTACATCCTTGATTTGATTAACACACATGGCATGTGTGCTTTGAAAAACCATGCTCTACCAACACAAAGACAGGCAACGATTATAAGAAAGGCAGAAGTCACCATTCTAAAAATCTGTGCCATTCAGGCTGCGTGTTACTTTTCCATGGCAATAAATATAAACACATGTAAATTCTTTCACAGTGTCTTAGAAACTAATAAAATGTTTACTTTAACATTCAATCTTCAACTCATTCAGACCACTGAAAAGGCACTTTCATACTTTTCCCACCATCACCATACTTCAAGAACCAGAAAGTGGGACCAGCAGTTAGCGTAATGGCTATGTCGCTGGACTCCCATGTAGCCAACTGTGGTTCAAGTCCTGGACCCGGTGGCTTAAACTGACGCCAGGCGCGTGTGCGTGCGTGCCCAAGATCTCGAGAGGAGCATGGACGAGAAGGGATTGCAGCGTGGCCATCTGCCCGGGGTCGGGGTGGGGGGTGGGGGGGTGATTTCTCGCTTTCTGTCTCTCTGTCTCTTTCTGTCTTTCTGGTGAGCGCACGCGCCCTATAGCAAAAACCTCTCCAATAAATAAATAAATAAATAAATAAATAAGAACCAGAAAGTGATGCTCTTCCGGTTGCTACACCTAATGAAATCATCAGGGAAAGCTGTTATAGGCAAGCTTGTGTTTTTCTAAATTTTGTAAAACATTCTTTCCCTGAGGACCACCCCGCGATAGGCCGGCACTGCCGTCGAGGGAGTCAAAGGAAAGCAATCCCGCTGTAGACCACGGGTGCCCTGAGGGTGGAGGAGGGCTGTGCCCACTCACCCGGCGGCTTCTCCACCCTCCCTTTGGGTGGGACCTGGGCGAGTGGTGCCTGCAGTCCTTGGAGAATCTACTGTGTGTGGACAAAGGGCCATGTTGCAGCAGCCAGCAACCGGAAGTGATGGCATTTGATAAATGCAGGAACAGCATTTGAAAGGTTAAAAAAAAAAAATGAACAACAACCAAAAATAAATAAATAAATAAATAAATAAATAAACACTTTCAGGAAAGCCACTTAGCCTAAGGCATGGCTCTGAGAGAATACCGGCATTTCCGTGCTGATTGCATTAGTGACTAGCTGTTGAGAAATATCTCTTTCCTTGTCTCTCCTTCATGGTGAAAAATGTAAAACCAAGGAATAAGTTTTTTCACTTTCGTTCAATCTAATTGTCAGGTTTAGGCACAAAAATCGATAGTGTCAGGAAAGCTAGGAGAACAAAAAGGGTTGAGAAATGCAGTCGTTCGGGTCTAAGCAGAGCCTCCGGCAAGGACATTCTATGTCGGTAAGGCTCATAATATCACCCTAGGAAAGTTACTGTTAGGTCAGGCCTGTAATTTTCACTCTATATTGAGTATCCAAATCACAGAGTTCCCAAGCGTCATGAGGGCCACACAGGTGTGACCATGTAATTGCAACACTGACTCTGGGAGTGGTGGAGCGCTGGTTAGAGACACCAGCCATATAATGACGTTAGAGGCCTATGCCAGACAGAAATTCAAATAATAGGGTCAAGAGTGAGAAAACAGGCTGTCGAATAACAAGTCTTCAAAGGAGCATTACAGATTTCCTCATATTTAGAACAATTCTATTCCCGTGGGATAACTCTATGGCAATAACTCTTTCTCCAGACTTTAAGGCATTGGCTTGTTGGCCAGATCTGATCCATAAATATGTTTTCAGTTGTAAAGAGTTTAAAATGTTTGTTATTATTTTAGAATTGGGAGATATCAACTAAAACAAGAATTTTCAGTTTCTCTTCAAAAATTAAAAGATCTGGGGTCAACCAAGTGGTTAACGGAGCTGGCTCCCACATAGCTGACTGCTGGCCAAATGTCTGGTCTCCCACTGGGCACATGTGTGTGCATATCCCAAATCCCACAGGATGGGGAGATAGACAAGAGGGGATTGCAACACTGTGACCACGCCACACTGGTGGTGCTTTTCACCTCCCTCTCTTCTGCTCCTCGGTCGCTCTCGGGTGAGGTGCATGCCCTCTGCCAATTAAAAATAAGTGCAAGGTCTGGCCATAGAGAGCTTACAGTCCCATGTGGCACACCCTGCCTAGCTGATCCTGAGTAAATAAGGACGGTGCACGTAGGTCACACCACCAGCCTTCTCTCTCCCAGCCGGCTTCACGAGCCCATAGTTCTCCCTTCGCCCTCAGAGACATTGGAGTTTGGAACTGTTTGTGACCCTTGCTTGAGAGCATCCTTTTTTCCCATTTTTCTTCTTAATGAAATACCTGAAAATTATTTCAAGAAACTGGGAATCCCGCTTGTTCTAAAACTGGGAATCCAACAGTATCCTCTTCTATAGTATAAAATGTGTTCGAGGGCCAGCCAAGGGCGTGGTGGTTAAAGAGGCTGGATCTCACCTGGCCAGCTGCATGGTTTGAGTCCTCGATCTGGCAGCTTGAGAAACATACCAGGTCCATGTGTCCATCAAAAGATATTTTTCTTGTGTGCTTTCAAAATTTTTTCATTTTAATTTATAAGAAGTGAATAATGATGTGTCTCGGCATGGGTGAACTTGATTTTGTTCCACTTTGGGTTCTTTCTTCTTTTCTTTTTTTTTTGCTTTTTTGTTTGTTTGTTTTTGCCATAAAGCATGTGCACTTACAGGAAAGGCTGAGGAGGGAGAGAGAGAGAGAGGACAAGCAAGCAGGCTCAGCAGTCTGGCCAACAGGACAGAGACGAGGCAGAAGGGATCGCAGTGTGACCATTTGGCAAGGGGGTGCTTTCTTATGTTCCCTCTTTCTCTCTGGCAAGTGCACACCTCCCTGTGACAAAAATCAGGAAAAAAAGTGTTCTAAAACTACAATATATTTATTAGTACATAGTTGCAAAGAAATCTTCCTGAGACCAGCAGATGATGTAATGGTTATGTTGCTGGACTACCATGTAGTCGACTGCAGTTCAAGTCCCAGACCTGGCGACTTAAAACAGGCTGGGTGTGTGTGCGTGTGTGCCCAAAATCCCAAGAGAAGAATGGAGGAGAAGGGATTGCAGCGTGGCCGTCCACCCCCAGGGGGTGATTTCTCACTTTCTCTCTCTCTCTCTTTGTCTCTGGTAAGTGCATGCGTCCTATAGCAAAGATCTCTCTGTTAAAAAAAGAAATCTTCCTAATTAAAGTGGATTGAGGCGGAGATGTTTGGTTCTAAGAGGAAGGGAAAAATCCAAGAAGGAAAGAGGGAAATGGTGACCTATGAAGGAATTTTCAGAAGGTATCAGAGTATCAAGGGAGTGGTACAAAGAGAAAAAAAATCAAGCAGCTGATGTTTAGAACAACCACAGGAGCAGTAATAGAAGGAAAAAGAAAAATAGGAAGACACCAACCAATGCAAAATGTACTTTGTAGGGCCAGCAGGGGGCATCGTGGTAAGGCACTGGACTGTCCCATGGCTGACAGTGGCTGGCTTCTGGAACTGGCGACTTGAAAATCATGCTGGGTGCATGTGTGTACATGCTCAAAACCCCATGGGGAGAATGGAGGAGAAGGGATTGCAACGTGGCCATCCTCCCTGGTGGGGTGACGTCTCACTTTCTTTCTCACTGTCTCTCTATCTCTCCTGGTAAGCACATGCACCCTACGGCAAAAACCTAAAAATAAAAAAATGTGAACTTTTTGAAGGCATTGCTATAATATTTAATTATCAATTGATATCATAAGAGGTACTCTTTTAGTTACAGCAATAGACCTTAGATCTTGCTGTACCGTCAATTCATTCCCCAGATGAGGAATGTTAGATATGTCATACAATCATTCTAAAGAAAGAGTCCATCAAAAAGAACACAAACAAGCTATTAACCATCTAGACTATTGTCGGAGTTTCAGGATTTGGCCTGAAACACTTCACGAGAGAACTATACTTCCCTGTGGGTATTACAGAACCTATTGCACTTTTTCTTTCCACCAAGCTGACCATTTTGTCAAGAAGTACCTAAAATTAGTCTGAACTAAAAATGTATAACAACAGTACAGTCATTTTTTTCTCAACCCAGAGTTTCTGTATCTATCAAGAGTCTGAATTGTATGTATTAGGGACCAGTAGTTAGCGTAATGGCTATGTCGCTGGACTCCCACATAGTCGACTGCGGTTCGAGTCCTGGACCCGGTGGCTTAAACTCACGCCGGGTGTGTGTGCGTGTGTGCCCAAGATCCCGAGAGGAGAATGGAGGAGATGGGATTGCAGTGTGGCCATCCCCCCTGGGGGGTGATTTCTCGCTTTCTGTCTCTATGTCTCTCTCTGTCTGTCTGGCGAGCGCACGCGCCCTATAGCAAAAACCTCTCCAAAAAAAAAATAATAAATAATAATAAAATAAAATGTATGTATTACAATTTAAAAGAAAGTAGAAGGAAATCCCCAATACTCAAGTTTTAGTATCATAATTAAAAAAGAATTGGGACCAGCAGATGGTGTAATGGTTACATTGCTGGACTCCCACATAGTTGACTACAGTTCGAGTCCCAGAGCCAATGGGTTAAATTTGGGCCTGGCACGTGCATGTGCGTGCCCAAGATCCTGAGAGGAGAATGGAGAATGGAGGGAGGAGAAGGGATTACGGCATGGCCATCTCCCAAGGGGGGATAATTTCTTACTTTCTGTCTGTCTCTCTCTCTGTCTTTCGGGCAAGCACATGCACCCTAGAGCAAAAATCTCTCTTTAAAAAAATAAATAAATAAAATTAGAAAGAATCACAAACAGATGTGTGTGTTGACGAGTGCTATTACTGACAGGCTTGTACAGAGTTCCCACTCTCTTCCCTCTCCTGAGTTACAGCCACAGAGTGCTCGCTGGGTGTGACGCGTCAGGCACAGATTTCCAAGCCACGGGGCACAGTCTCAGAAGCGAAGTCACTGGGCTAGTGTGTCCAGGTGGGCGCCAACACAGTAAAGAACACAGCTGCCCTTGAAGGGAGCTGCTTGGCCAGGACAGACTGGCACAGAGAACGCGGGTCTTGCCGGATCCTGGTGGAGCCTTTTTACCGCTTACCCGACAACAGTCCACAGTGGCCTTAGCTCCAGCCACTCCAGGAGACTCGGCCTCCCGGAGCCTGGCTAACGCTGAAGCTGGTCGCCATCACCCTTCATTACCGACATCGGCGCCTTTGTTAATCACGCACACTCCATCCCACTGTTTCTGAGGATGGGCCCAGGGAAGGAAGGCCAAAAAGAGCCCGTAGGCGTCGAGTGATATGCTGCTGAGCCAGGCCCTGTCAATCTACACTTTTGCAGTTGACTGTTCAAATCTCACTGCAGGAGTTTACATTTTCCTAGATGCATTTTATCTTGTTTAATTTTTAGCACATCATGATACTTTAAAACATATTTTACTTCCAGATATTAAGAATTAATGTTAATTTTTTAAAGTCTAATAATGACATTTGCATTTTTCAAAATAAAAGTTTAAAATTAGAAAAATGATTGTCAGAGAGCACATACACTGGCCAGAGTGAGAGAGAGAGAGAAAAAGAGATTGAAAGTACCTCTTGGGCCATAGTGTTTTAGGCTCTACACTCCCACATGACCATCCACAGTTCAAGTCCCAGATCTGGCAGCTTTCTTTCTTTCTTTCTTTCTCTCTGATCAAATTTTTTAAATTCATTAATTAATTCAATTAAAAATAAATAACTCTTTTAAAAAAAAGAAGAAGAAAGTACCTCTCAATGGGGTCAGGTCACGTTTCAGTCCTTTCCTCTCCATTTCTCCAGTCCATCAAGATTTTGGACATACATGCTCACATGTCTGCCGTGTGTCTTGAACCACCAAGGCCAAGACTTAAACCTCAGTCATCCCTGCGGGATCCAGCTTTCTATCACAGCGCTTAACTGCTATGCTACACAGCCAGCCCATAAATTACATTTTTAACAGTAATTTGTATTGAGGTAATTGTAAATCTAAATGCAGTAGAAAGAACGTAAATGAAGATCCCTTGTACACATGTTCAATGGTAACATTTTGCAAGCCTATAATATTTCAACAAAAATATTAATATTAATATAATCAAAGAACCCTCAGTTCTACTTGTACCCCCACACGTGTGTGCCTGTGTGTATGTGTGGGTGTGTTTGTGTGTATTGAGCGCTATACAATTTTACCACTTGTGAGAGTATCCACTACCACCATCAAGGTACTCATCAGTTCCAACACAGAAAAGTCCCTTTTTTTGTCTTTTAATAACCACATCCAGCAGCATTCCACTGCTCTCCCTGCAAATCCTAATCCTTCGCTACTGGAAACCACAGAACCATCTCTCATTTCTAAAATGTGGCCATCTCCAATGTCATTTAAATGAGAGTGCACAGCATAGAACCTTTTAGGATTGGCTTTTTGCTTCACTCAGCATAACTCCCAAGAGAGTCACCCAAGTTTTTACATGCATTAATAAAAAAGCAATTCACTGCTTTTAATTGCCAAATAGTATTCCATGGTCTCTATATATCATCATTGGACCTGAATGACATTTTGAATGGTTACAGTTTGGCTATTATAAATAAAACAACTATGAACATTCTTGTTCCAAAACAAGAAAGAAAAAAAAGTCTTTTGAGCTGGTTCTTGAAAGGTGAATAGGAGCTAGGGAAGGAGGAGAGACATTTCTAACCAAGAAAGCAGCCCATGTAAAGATATGCGGCCAGCAGGTAGCATGGTAGTGAAAGCCCTGGATCCCACATGGCTGACTCCACAGTTCGAGTCTCAGACCTGAAGGCTTGAAAAACATGCCAGGTACATGTGCACGTGTGCCCAAAATCCAGAGAGGAGAATGGAGGAGAAGGGCCTGCGGCATAGCCATTCCCCTGAGAGATGATTTTTCACTTTGACTCTCTCCATCTCTCTCTCTCCCCTCAGCAAGTGCACCTGCCCAATGGTACAAATCTAAAAAAAACAAAGAAAGAAAAAGAAAAAGTCTGGAGACCTAAAGCGTGACATGCTTCCAATTTGTGAGACTCGGTTTGCGGCAGTAGAGCAGGTGCGTGGCGTGCGTGGGTTTGCCAGAAGGGCTTGAGCACATGTGTGCATGCACAGAGAGTATTTATTTTATAAATAAAATTCAATAAATGATTCTTTTAAAAAGAATTTTATAAGTAAGAGAAAATACTTAGCACACTGGTAGATGACAAGGAAGCTCTCGTGACTGTGAGGGGATCATTCAGGGTGAGCAGATGGGACTGGGTTTGCAGATACAGGTGGCCACAGTTTGCTGAGGACGTGTGTGTCTGTATGGGTATATAAATGGAGGGTGTAAGGAGTGTGAATTGGCAGGTGTGAGTAATACGTGTGTATGGAGGGGTGTGAGTGACTGACATGGTGGCTAGGTGTGAGTGAGGGGGTGTCAATGTGTAGGTGAGTTGTCGTGTGGGGATGAGTATGAGTGGACAGGTTTTTAGATAGAGTTCCATGGTTGTGTGTGTAGGTGGGTTGTGAGATGTGGGTGAGATGAGAGGGGAAAAGGCTGAATAACTGATATAAATAACTGGGAGAATAAACTGGAAATAAATCATAAAAAGCCTAATAGCAAATCTCAGGAATTTTTCTCTTTTTAAAATATTTTTTGAGAGCTTTTTGCTATAGGGTGTGTGCACTCACCAGAGACAGAAAGTGAGAAACCACTCCCCAGAGGGGCTGGCCATGCCGCAATCCCTTCTCCAACAGTCACTTCTCGGGACCTCACCCAGTGTGAGTTTCAAGCTACCGGGTCCAGGACTCGAACCCCGGTCAACTCCATGAGAGTCCAGCGACACAACCATTACGCCATCTGCTGGTCCCAGGAATTTTTATTTCTTTCTGAACACTAGAGAGTCATCACACAGATTTTCTCATAACATACATTATGTAAGATTGAAAAAAGAGCCCGTGTGATCTGGGACACTTCAACAGGCAAAAGACGAGACAGAGTAAGTTCTTCAGTTTCATAAACGAATGTATTTCAGAGTTTCCACTAAAAGCAAACTGCTACTGGGGAAAAGATTGCTCTGATTTACAAAAACGTAATTTGTACCAAGCTTCCTGAGACGATGTCTACCAGACAAAGCCAAACCTGTGCTTATGTCCCTTCCAATACTGGAATTTTGTTTCGACGTTGGTTCGAACAGTTACCTCCACGCCCCATCTTCTGTGAGTAGTAGCTGACACACGTCTAAATATTTGTGTTAAAAATCCTGACAGATGCTTCTGGGCTAGCAAGTGAGTTCCTGCTGTAGAATTTCTCTCCATGTAGCCAGAGCTTTCAGGATAAAATAATTTCTCCCCACAGCTTCTTCCCTTTGGGTTCCAAACCAGTTTCCCTTTCTGTGTGATATGGATTTGGTTTACTCATATTTTAATTTTGATTAAACCATCACATCTAGGGAACAAAAATCCAAGGTGAAGCAAGTTGTGAAATGCATTGGTCAGGTCTAATTTGCTAAGTAAAAGGAGAAGAATATATAGCGAAGAGTCAGGCAACTACTTTTCTCGTCTCCACTCCACAGTTCTGTGTGTGTTTTACACACCCCTCCTGAAAACTCAGACCTGGACTTGAACTCTAGCTCCAAACTGTCTGTCAGCTGTGGAAGCTCGAGAGTGATTCGTAACCTAGGTGTGTTCAGTTTTACTACATGTGTAGTGGTATGATAATACTAACTCACAGGGTTCTTGTGCAGATGAAGAGAGGGGCCATATGGTGGCACAGCAGCGAAACACAATGCTCTGGAAGGCGATTCCACATGGGAAGGTTCCCTGTTCAATTCTGGAGACTTCTGTGAGTGCGCTGGTCACATGTACACCTGAGATCTGAGGCTGGCGGTGGATTTCAGGGTCCAGACTGTGTTGGAGGCACTTTCTCTCTCTTATTGAAGAAATAAGTAAATAAACTTTTAAAAAGTAAGAGATGAGGCCAGCAGGTGGCATGGTGGTTAAGGCACTGGACTCCCACATGGTTGACTGCAGTTCGAGTCCTGGACCTGGTGGCTTACTTTCTCACTTTCCCTCTCTCTCTCTTTCATTGTCTTTTTCTGATGAGCACATACACCCTGTAGCAAATTAAAAATAAGAATGATAATAAATAAAATTTAATAAATAATTCTTTTAAAAAGAATTTAAAAAGTAAGAGAAAATACTTAGCACCCTGGTAGATGATAAGGAAGCTATTGTGACTGCTATCATGTGGCTTTAAAATCTGTTTTCTTTGATATTTTCCCACAAATAATCTCCAGAGATGAAAAGTGTAAGTAGAAGACTAATGATAGATTGTTGAAATTATTTTCTCTTTTAGTAAAATATTCTGAGGACTTTGTTTTCGTTCTGTAGCTAACTGAAATCGCAATTTACTTAGATTTAATTAAAATATGTCTCCACCTGTGGTCCTGAAGAGAAATACTGAAAAGTTATAAGCAATATATTAGGACCAGCAGTTAGCGTAATGGCTATGTCGCTGGACTCCCACGTAGTCGACAGCGGTTCGTGTCCCGGACCCGGTGGCTTAAAACTCATGCCGGGTGCGTGTGCGTGTGTGTCCAAGATCCCGAGAGGAGAATGGAGGAGAAGGGATTGCGGCGTGGCCATCCCCCCGGGGGGTACTTTCTCACTTTCTATCTCTCTGTCTCTCTCTGGCAAGTGCACACGCCCTATAGTGAAAACCTCTCCAAAAAAAAAGTTATAAACAAGTACATGCTCTAAAACTATCCAATCAATATGAAATATTAAACCGTACCGCTGGCTGTGCACACAGCCTGGTGCAGAAATGTGCCCCTCTGGCGAGGTGCCCTAGGCGGTCATGTTCAGTTTGCATGCCTGCTGGAACTGACTGGCACAGAGCCGGGCACTGACAGAGGGCTGGCTCACGGAACCAGACTGCGGACAGGCTTTTTTTCTGCACCCCTCTTAGGAAGGGAAGCAGGGTGAGGGCTCTAGCTCTGCTCAGACTTTTTTTTTTAATAATCATTTATTTCATTTTATTTATTGCTATTTTTGTTAAGTTGCCATAGGACACATGTGCTCACCAGAGAGAAGGGGCGGGGGGGGCAAGTGAGAAAGCAAGCCACCAGACGTGGGACTGACACCGCTGTCGACCATGTGTGAGGCCAGTGCCTTGCCACCACGCCACCTGTGACCTCATGCTCAGACTTCTGAAACAATTCAGGAAGGAGACCTGGAGGAGGCTGGGGCTGAAAACCAATGGGTACTAGCTAATTATTAACACTCCACCGGGTAGAATTAAACACAAGTGGGCTGAGAAACTCCCTTGACTTTCCCCTGGTATTGTGAACAGTTGTGAAACGTGAGCTCTTAACGGTGTTGCCGTCTGGACCAGAGAAGGATCTGCTCAGCCTGGCCAGGAGTCCCTCTAGAACAGGCAGCCCCTATGCCTGCGCCTCCTGAGACCGGGCTGGGGAGTCCCCTCATTCCCGTGCCCATGAACTGCTGCAGTAATTCACGTGCTGGAGGACCCTTGAGTCAGGTAAGAAGGGCCTTCCTGGAATCGGATTTATGTAATAATTAATTCAGCCCAAGATGTCGCTCTGGTAGCAGAGCCCAGAGCAGATCTTTTGGGACATAATTTTCGAGTTCTCATGACTACTTCACTCATTAGCTATTTCCAAACAATCCAACTCTCCCATCCACGTCTTGGGCTAATTGCTACGATATGTTATGTCAACTTGTATCTGTGAGGATGGTGTGTCCCTGCAAATAAAGAGAAGCCCACTCCAGTCAGGTGAAGAACTGGAAGCGTACCTTTGCAAAGCCCTTGCTGTCCGTAGGTCGTCAGGAACGGAGCAGTTCCAGTGCCCCGATAGTGGTGCTGGCCTTTCACTCGTGGCTGCAACTACTGGGTTACTACTACGTGACTTAAATCACATCATTCTAGCGGCCAGCAGGTGGCGAGGTAGTCAGGGCATGAGACTTCCTCAGAACTGACCACGGTTCAAGTCCTGGACCTAGTGGCCTGCCTTCTTACTTTCCTCTCTCTCTCTTTCTCTGGTGAGTGCATGTGCCCTATAGCAAACTAAATAGTAATAAATAAATGAAATTAAATAATTCCAAAAACACTTACATCATTCTATTATCTTAATGAGGAGAAAATGAGCCAGTCCCAGGATCCCCAATCCTGGGATCTAATAGAGCCCTTCACTCCTGTGGGTTCCCTATGGTGGTTTATGTTTAGTCCAGTCCCAGGCTGCTGTGGCTTGATTGTACCCCTCCAAATCTCATGCTGAAATGTAATAGCATTGTGATGGTTTTAAGAGGAAGGACCTTGGGACCAGCAGGTGTGCTGGTTAAGGCACTGGACTCCCACATGGCCAACAGGTTCAAGTCCCAAACCTGGTAGCTTGCTTTCTCACTTTCCCTCTCTCTTTCTCTCTCTCTCTCTCAATCTGTTTCTCTGGCGAGTGTGCATGCCCTATAGCAATTTTTCTTTCCTTATTTTTTTTTTGGAGAGGTTTCTGCTATAGGGTAGACAGACAGAGAGACAGAAAGTGAGAAATCACCCCCTAGGGAGAATGACCATGCCACAATCCCTTCTCCCCCATTCTCCTCTTGGGATCTTGGGCACGCATGCACATATGCCTGGTGTGAATTTAAGCCACCGGGTCCGGGACTCAAACCATGGTCGACTACATGGGAATCCAGCGACATAGCCATTACATCAACTGCTGGTTCCCCCCCCATAGCAAATTTTAAATAATAGTAATAATAATAAATAAAATTAAATAATTCTTTTTAAAAAGAAGGACTTTTTAAACTTTCTTTTTGTAATTATTTATTTTATTTTATCTATTTATTTTTTAATAAGTCTCTCACCAGAGAGAGACACACATACAGAGAGAGAAAGTGAGAAAGCAAGTCACCAGGTCTGGGATTCTAACTCCCATTAGCCATGTGGGAGTCCAGCAACTTAACCACCATGTCACCAACTGGCCCCGAGGAAAAACCTCTAAGCGATATTAGGCCAGGAAAGCCCTGCCCTCGTGAATACATTAATGCCATCAACGAGTGGGTCGTTTCCTGAGAGCTGCTCCTGATAAGGGAGGAAGTTTGCTGAATGTTCTTACTATCACTCACACACTCACTTGCCCTTCCGCCTTCCGCCATGGCATGATACAGCACAAAAACCCTCCAAAGATGCTGGTGCCATGCTATTGCACTTCCCAGCCTCGGAACCAACAGCTAAATAAAGTTTTATTATTTATAAATTACCAAGTCTGTGGAATTCTGTGGTAGCCGCGGAAAACGGACTAAGACTTGGGTGAAATTTTCAGAGAATTCCATCACCTTCGGTTCATGGGACACCCCCACAGGCATCACGTGTACCCTCTTCCTTTTGTCCTTTACCTCTCCTGACCATTCATGCCTGGAAGCTCTGTCTCTAAAAGCCGCTTCACTGACACGCAGGGCAAATGCTCCTGGCCTGCCTGAAGAGATTTTTCCTTCTCTGTCTTGAGAAAAAAAAAAAAATTAGGGCTTCCCGTTCAGGATTCCAGGATGGAAAGTGCAGATGAGATGTTCTTAGCCAAGTCCCCATTTGCTTTCAGTTGGCTGTGACGATTTTTCAGTGTTTTACTTTTGTTCAATGACTCTTGTTTTTTCCCAGTCATCTTCTTTAGCTTTAAGGCCTTTTTTTTAAGAATTATTTTATGTAACTTTATTTATTCTTATTCATTTATTTTAATTTGACCAGGTAGGGACAGAGATAGAGAGAGAGAGACAAAGCGAGAAAGCAAGCTGCCATGTCCAGGACTCGAACCACAGTTGGTCACATGGGAGTCCAGCGCCCCTTACCACCATGCCACCTGCCATCCCCTTTAGTTTTAAGTTTTAAGCTTGTTTCTATTTACTTTTTTATACTTCCATGTTTCCAGTTTTTCTCATTTTCAAATACCAGAATCTTATAATTCTACAATTACATAGAAAAATACATAAGATAGTTTAAACTGTATCTTAAGACATTATGGAATCAATATTTCAAAGAGTATACATTTAGGATCCTGGCTATAAATATATGGAAGAATGACACAATTTTAGGCCACAGATTTTGATCTGTTTTAGTCATTAAAACATTCCAGTTACAAAATTGACAGTGAAATGAATCCTGTTTCATTAAAGATTATAAAATTGTTAATAAATTACAATCATATCCATTTTATTTAGTCAAGAGGTGGTTCCATTTAAGTAATTTTAGCTAAAACTTCATTTCTATGCTACTTATCAATATGCTTCTCCTGGGAGTCTCCATTGAAAACTTTATTTGAAAACTTTTTATCACCCATAAATGCCCCAAGAGTTAAAAATGATTAAACTCTGCTTGACATGGTGTTTTGCATAGGAACGAGGCTAATGGCAAGAGGAAAATGTGGTTTTAATTTTTGTGGATTGTAACATCATGTGTTTCCTATATAAGATGGTTCACTTGCAACTGAACAGATAAAGCAATACAATGTTTACTTTATTTTAATATTATACAATCATTCAGCATTTCGAGAGGAAATGCCATGAATTGATTCAAGTAATGTAAATATTAACCTTTGATTACACATTTATCATTTTTAAATGAACCATAATGTAAATAGTCTTTTATAAAAGAAATGAATATATTTATATCCTTTCAATTAATATATGTAAATGCAAAGGGACTTCAAAAAATTCATGGAAAATGAAATTAGTTTGGTTGGGTGCAAAAAAGTTTTGAAATTGGGCCTACAGATAGTGTAGAGGTTAAAGTGCTGGATCCCATATGGTCAACACTGCAGTTCAAGTCCCGGACCCAGCAGCTTTAAAAGCACACCAGGTGCCTACATGTCCAAAAATCCGAGAAGATAGTGGAGGAGAAGGGATTGTGTCATGGCCATCCCCCCTGTGAGGTGCTTTCTCACTTTCCCTCTCTTTCGCTCTCTGTCTCTCTCTGATGAGTGCACGTACCTTATAGCAAAACAAAAATTTGAAATTCATGCATAGTATATTTCCACAATACATATTTCCATGAATTTTTTGAAGCCCCCCAGTATACATACTGTGTCTGCATATGTGTATGTGCATGTGTGTGTGTGTGTGTGTGTGTGTGTGTGTGTGTGTGTTTCTATTCTTTCAATTAATATGTATACTTAGCAGCAGCTGTACCTCTACTAGGCACATTTATCGTCACCTCGCTGAGCACTCTGCCCCACACACAAATGCACACAACACACTCTTACACATCCCTCTCTTTCCGTGTTCTTTCTGGGTGAAGAGACTGTACTGATACTTGCAGTCACAATCTTCATGTAGCCATTCATTCATGCTAGGCCGCCAGTCCATCTAACACTGACGTGGTCGTGCCACGCCGGCTCGGAACTAGGTCAGATGGTACTAATAGGGAATACTGCTGTCTGAGAATCTACCTGAAAATTGACTTCTAGGTCTTTTTTCCAATTGCTTATTCCTCCTATCTCCAGCCTTTACCACCTCTCATTTTGTTTTTATTCCACAGTAATTATACTGAAATAACCTTTTGACTATACCTTTTAACTGGTTGAAGTCACACTGGTGGTGAGGCCCGGCTGGGAGGATAATGAGGGGGTTTTCCTTTGCTTCAGCTCTCCCACTAGATTCTCAGTCTTACTGTGGGCGTGCATGTGAGTCATGGGACCAGGAAGGGGAGAGCGAGGAAAAAGATATGAGATACTAACAGACGCTAAAGATAATTAGCCTACTTTTATTCCCTGTGACTGCCCATTAGTAACTTGATAAAAAAGAAAACATCCACTTCTCCTCTAGTCATCATCAGATACTTTCCTTCTGCCCCTTTGATCGTCTGTTCTTTTTTGCTTTTTCATCTTAGTGCATCTCCTTTTCTGTATCTTTCACTCCTGTCTCCGTTCTACCCACATTGGCAACCCCTTGTGATATGATATTAATTTATATAGAAACTGTCCACAGCCAGCACTGATGTGGCCGGTTACTCCTTCCCGTGTTTTGGCTACACTCATAGGTCTGCTGCCAGGCAGGGCACTGGGTGTGCCTCACGGTCTGTGTGCTGCTTTGGCTGTGTAGATGAACAACCCCTTACACTTTGCCCTCTCTAATCCATCTTTGTCGGAGCTATCACACTCAAGTCCTTAAATTACAACTCAAAGCTTAAGTCTCCCCCAGCCAAACACTCCATGGTTGTCCCACTACTCTGAAAATAGAACCCAACCTCTTAACCGTGGAGGCCCTCTGTGACCAGGCACCTTCTCAAGTCTCTACCTGGGCCTCCTTTCACTCTCCTCTTCTCTGCCTCATCCATGGCCACCTCGCAGTTCCTCAAACAAGCCAGCTCTGTCTCACTCAGGGCTAGGTTGGAGGAGAAACTGGACAGGGACTTTGTACGTGCTGTCCCCACTGCCTAGAATCTTCTTCCAGTTCTTTACTTGACTTTCTCCTGTCATCTTTCAGGTTTCTCTTTAAATACCATCAGCTCAAAGAGGCCTTTTCTGAATAGTCTGCCAGGTCATTTTTCTCATTCTTCCTCAAGCACACACACTTGCACACATGTATGAGCGCATGCACATACACATGCACATGCATATCGTTGCTACCCCCATCATCACAGCTATGGTGGTAACACCGCTGTTTTCTTCACAGCACTTTCTACATGTTTTAGTTTTGTGTTTTTATTTCCATGTGTGGTATTTGTCTCCTCACTTGGATGTAAACTCTAAGGCATCAGAAACTTGTTTGCTGTCCACCCAGTTATGTTACCAGCACTTGGCCCCGTGCAGGCATGTTGTCGGGGCTTGCACACTACACTGGACATTGATTGAGCTGGATGAGATTAGCTTGGTCTAATATTAGATCATTTTTAAATAAGAATTATTTAATTTAATTTAATTTATTATTTTTATTATCATTTTAATTTCACCAGAGAGAGAGGGAAAAGTGAGAAAGCAAGCTGCCAAGTCTCGGACTCAAACCATGGTCAGCCATGTGGGAGTTCAGCACCTTCATCACCACACCACCTCTGATATTAGATTTTTAAACAAAATCTGAGGTCGTTGTGTAGAGGAATGACAGCATGAAAGGACTTTTGAAAAGGAAGGTTTATCAGGCAGTTTGGTGGTATTTTCTTGAGCATTTAAGTCTTGTTTATCCCTCTATGTAATGCTAACTCAAGGAATTCATGTTATAATTGTCTTAGAGCTTTGTAAAATGGGACTACACTGAATCCTGAGAAACGATACTCCTGTCAGAGATCGTGCACTGGACCAAGCACTATACCTCCTGGTAGATGATCAGGCAACAAGCCAGCAGATTAGATGGCCTGGAGCGCCCCCAGAGGACGGAGCTGTACAGCACACCGCAAGTGCTGCCTGACCGGCTAGGTCCCCACTAGGGGCGCTACGAAACTGTGTAGAAAGCCGAAAGTGAATGGAGGGTTTGGCTGTCTTGACGGAGCTTAGTCACACAATGCTCCTCTGGCCACACACATTCCGAGTGCTGCTGACTTTCAACCCTTTGGTTTGCTTTGAAAATTTTCTCTTCTGGGAACCAGCAGTTAGCGTAATGGCTATGTCGCTGGACTCCCACGTAGTCGACCACGATTCGCGTCCGGGACCTGGTGGCTTAAAACTCACGCCGGGCACGTGTGCGTGTGTGCCCAAGATCCCGAGAGGAGAATGGAGGAGAAGGGATTGCAGCGTGACCATGCCCCCTGGGGTGATTTCTCGCTTTCTGTCTCTCTGTCTCTGTCTGTCTGTCTGGCAAGCACACGCACCCTATAGCGAAAACCTCTCCAAAAAAAAAAAGAGAAAGTTTTCTCTTCTGAAGAGAGCACATACCAGGCTCTCAGAGGAAGAACGGTTCAGGCCACAAGTCTTTAAACATAAATGGATGACTTTCGGAAGGCCTGGCATGGATGAATTGCTAAATGAAGATTATGACCATGCTTTGCATTCATAGGAATGCCTTGAATATTAGAACAAGAGTTGACCGACTATGGCCCATGGACCCAGTCTGGTCAGCCATCCACAGTGGCTTGAAAAACATACCAGGCACATGTGTGTGTGTGCCCCAGATCTCGTGAGGTGAATGAAGACGGGACCATGGCATGGCCGTCTTCCCTGGGGGATGATTTCTCTCTCTCGATCCTGTTCCCCTCTGATGAGCACATGTACCCTATAGTAAATTAAAAAAAAAAAAAAAAAAAAAAAAAAAAAAAAAAAAAAAAAAAATTACTGGTACACACAGCGATACGGATCTCTCTAAAAACTATGATGTTTGTCGTGCTCCATGAAGACCCCTCCAGAGATAGTGCAATGGAGAGTTCATCAGTCCTTTATGCCCCTGAATTCAGTGGTTTAGGGGCCACTAAGCAGTGTACTTCCCTTTATTTCCACCTCCCCAGCCGCAGGCCGTAATTTGCTCAGAATTCCTTATACCACCTTCCCCTGCCCATGGGAGTTCCAGCTTTGGTCTGGCACCCACTTTTCACAGACTTCATGGACCTCAGGGGCTCTGTCCAACCCCAAGAACAGGATCAGACATGAGGGGTCTTGAGACTCCCAGCCCTCTTGTTATTGATGAGTCAAGATGACAAGGTTTCCCCAGTCGATTCATGGACTTCCCTGGGCCATGGGAATCTGAGTCAATTAGACTCTAGAAGACGTTTGAAGAGAGCTTCTGGGCAAGAAATAGACTCTACAGAGTGACCACTAGAAGAAAGAGCCTTTTTCCCTCTCTCTGGACATTGTGGTGTGCAAATGTGAAGTCAGAAACTATGGGAGTAACATACGCCCTCAGGAAAGCTGCACAGATGTGGGAGCAGCCTGCCCAGCGGCAGAGAAACAGAGGTAGAACCAGTAGGTCAGAGTGACACCGAAGTCTGCCTCTCCGTGCTTCATGTTTATATTCAATCAATTTCCTGTTGTCTAAGCAGTCAAAAAAATATAATGCTGACCTTTTGGCCATTTAAGTAGCATGTTGGTTTCTAAGGGGCCAGCAGTGAAGAGAAGGTATCAGTGAAGGGTAAAAACCTTCGGCTGTAAGATGAATACGTGCTGGAGACCTCATATTTTTCCTGGTGACTGTAACTAACACCTGAAATGTACTGAGATACTAGATCCCAAGTGTTCTTACCACACTCGTAAAATAGTAAGTGTGTGAGGTGATGGGTATGTTAATTAGCTTGACTAAAGTCATCGTTTTGTAATGTACAAATAGATCAAAGCATCTCAGCCCAGCCATGGTGGTACCAATGGTAGGGCACCACTGAGCGACACTGGAGCCATATGGGAAGGCCTGGGTTTCAGACTGCAGGTCGACCTGACCTTCCTGGATAGAGGTTGGGGGTGAGGATTGCAACATGGCAAGACCTTGTCAGGGGTACAATCTCTCTCTTGCTTCCTCTCAATAAGTAAATAAATAGGAGCCAGAGGGGGCATGGTGGTCAAGGTGCTGGACTCCCATCTGGCCAACCATGGTTTGTGTCCCAGCCCTGGCAGCTTGCTTTCTCACTTTTCCTCTCTCTTGCTCTCTTTCTGTCTCTGGTAAGCACTCATGCCCTGTAGCAAACGGGGAAAAATAATAATAATAATAATAATAAATTAAATTAAATAAATAATTATAAACAAATAAACTTTAAAATCTCATTGTATCCCCTAAATATACTCAACATTTATTTGTCAATCACATCTCAATAAAGCTGGAAAAAAAATCAAAATAAAACAGAGGGAATAAAAAAAAAATTGTGCAAAAGTGTTTTTAACCACCTTTAGTTTTAGAAGTCCCAAGCTGAGAGGAAACAATGATCCACAGAACAGGAAAACAAATATGAAATAATCATATAGTGCAATTAGGTTCACTTATAAAAAGAACTGAAATCTTGAATTATGAAGTAACATGGGACAACTTTAAAAACATTCTGTTGAGACAAAGTCAGATACAAGAATTTATATTGCATGATTCTATTCATATAAAGCCTATGAATGGCCAAATTATTCTTTTTTTTTTTTTTTGGAGAGGTTTTTGCTATAGAGCACGTGCGCTCACCAGACAGAGAGAGACAGAGACAGAAAGTGAGAAATCACCCCCCGGGGGGATGGTCACGCCGCAATCCCTTCTCCTCCATTCTCTTCTCAGGATCTTGGGCACGTACGCACATGCGCTCGGCGTGAGTTTTAAGCCACCGGGTCCGGGACGTGAACCGCTGTCGACTACGTGGGAGTCCAGTGACATAGCCATTAACGCCAAATTATTCTTTGATGATAAGAATCAGAATGATGGTTACCCATGGAAGGAAGAGGGATTGGAAAGGATGGAAGGGTACTTTGGGAGGTGACAGATGTGTTCTGTGTCTTAGTGAAGTGAAGGTTACGTGGCTATGCACATTCATTAACTCATTGATTTTAGAAAGTTTAAGTATTTAAGACTGATTACATTTTCTTCTTATAGATCTTACCTCAATAAATTTAAAATAAACAAACAAACAAAAACTAGCCAGATCAACTGAGAAACCATAGCTTTTATTCCCCCTTTTTCTCTTATGGATAATCTGGGAAATAACATCTAATCCCCAAATAATGTTAAAAAGATACTTGATCTACATTTTTTGAAGAAAATATCAAAAAAACCTGTGTTCTTAAATAGAACTTAATTATCTTTTAGTCATTAGAATATTTAATCTGTACTTGATCCCCCATTGCCAATATCATCTAATAAACAAATAATTTTTAATCGTTTACTTAGTAGTAGTTAAGGTTTTTTACATAAAGGAAAGATTTACTACACACTGGTGAGAAGGAATTGAAAGAGATCAAGAATATCTAAGATAAGTAGTTATTATTAGTTTTTTTTAAAAAATGTTTGAGATTAAGGAGCTACCAGGCAAGAGAAGGAGCACACCTTCCAAGAGCCTTACCTTGGCACGTTTTTTCTTTCCCTTTCTAGTTTAGCTTCTGTCATGGTGTGCTGAGCCCCCTCTGGATTTAGGACTGGAGCTGGGGGGGTAGGAGCAGAATGGCTGAGAACTCCAGGATTCACATCCCCTCTGGTGGAGTCTGGAGGCTGTATTAGCATGTGAGGTTGCTGTCGCAGGAACCCCAGTCTTTGTCTCAAGGAGGACGTATCCTGGCAACCTGTCAACAAAAGGGACAGGGCTGAGTTCTCTAGCAACCAATGGGAAAAATTCAAAACATGGGGCAAAAGAACTCAGAAACCAACAGCAAAGGAGATATGGGCCTGAGCTTTCTTTGAACTTGACTCCAGAACAAAACTAAGGAACTGAGTATTCAGTAAAGAGAAGCAGATGAGTTTCAGTCACAAGGCTGTTCTTGTTGTGGGATCAGGATGCAAACACACTTTTTTTAAGGAAGGAAAAGGAACATTTCCTGGTCACCTTATATATTTTCTTTTCCAGGACCTTTAAGTAGTGTTATCTATGCAGAAGAGCTTGGCCTCTTCCAAACAAAAAGATACTTACGATGGCTTTTGAGGGATAGTGTATGCTTTCATCTAAAATATGAGGAACATAAGATTAAAAGTTACGATCAGTTTATTTTTCTATTGGCTCAACCGAAAAGTCGTGACATATTTTTTCTATGCAAAAATGTATCATGACTTTTCCAATGACCCAGTAATATGTCCTGAAAAAAAGAAGGCATTTTTCTTTATCCAAGGTCAACATTTTAAATTATACACAAAATAATAATAAAAATAAACCTTCTTATTTAGGGGCTAGCAAGTGGCATGGTGGTTGAGGCACTGGACTCCCACATGGCCACCCGTGGTTCAAATCCTGGACCTGGTGTCTTGCTTTCTCACTTTTCCTCTCTCTCTGTTTCTCTCTGGTGAGCACAAAATAATAATAATGAATAAAATTAAAGAAATAATTCTTTCTTTTTTTTTTTCTTTTTTTTCTTTTTTTGGAGAGGTTTTTTTTTTTTTCGCTATAGGGCGTGTGCGCTCGCCAGACAGACAGAGAGAGACATAGAGACAGAAAGCGAGAAATCACCCCCCAGGGGGGATGGTCACGCCGTAATCCCTTCTCCTCCATTCTCCTCTCGGGATCTTGGGCACGCACGCACACGCGCCCGGCGTGAGTTGTAAGCCACCGGGTTCGAGACGCGAACCGCGGTCGACTACGTGGGAGTCCAGCGACATAGCCATTACGCTAACTGCTGATTCCCAAGAAATAATTCTTTCTAAAAAAACTTCCTATTTAAAAATTCTCAGATATTAAGGTAATAGTGGTACAATCTCCCAATGAGATATTCTGCAAGCATTAAATCTTGTGTGGTAAAACTATTTATTATCGCTAAATGAAAAAGAGAAACCACAGGGGCATAGTGGTTAAGGTACAGAATCCCCACGTTGCCAACCATGGTTCAAATCCTCCAACTGGTGACTTGAAACTCACACCGATGCATGTGCATCCACGCCCAAAATCCCAGGAGGAGAAGGGATTGTGGTATGACTATCCCTTCTGGGGGGTGATTTCTTACCTTCCCTCTCTCTGTCTCCTCTGGTGAATGCATGTGTCTTATAGCAAAAATTTTTTTAAAAAAAAGAATTTTTTTTAAAATTTTTATTTATTTATTTTTTTGAGAGGTTTTTGCTATAGGGCGCGTGTGCTCGCCAGACAGACAGAGAGAGACAGAGAGACAGAAAGCAAGAAATCACCCCCCAGGGGGGATGGCCACGCCGCAATCCCTTCTCCTCCATTCTCCTCTCGGTATCTTGGGCACGCACGCACACATGCCCGGCGTGAGTTTTAGGCCACCGGGTCTGGGACGCGAACCACGGTTGACTACGTGGGAGTCCAACAACATAGCCATTACGCTAACTGCTGGTCCCAAAAAAAAGAATTATTTTTATTTAACTTCATTTATTTATTTATTTTAACTTGACAAGAGAGGGACAGAGTGAGAGAGAGAAAGAGAGAGAGGGAAGGTGAAAAAACTCCAGGTCTGGGACTTGAACTATGGTTGGCCATGTGAAAATCCAGCGTCCTTGGGTCCAGCAGTTAGCGTAATGGCTATGGGCTATGTCGCTGGAGTCCCATGTAGTCAACTGCGGTTTGCGTCCCAGACCCGGTGGCTTAAAACTCACGCTGGCCGCATGTGCGTGTATGCCCAAGATCCCGAGAGGAGAAGGGAAGAGAGGGGATTGCGGCGTGACCACCCCCCTGGGGGTTGCTTCCTCACTTTCTGTCTCTCTCTGTCTGGTGAGCACACGCGCCCTACAGCAAAAAAACCTCTCCAAAAAGAAAATCCAGCATCCTTAACCACCATACCACCTATCAGCCCTCTTATAGCAAAAATCTTTTAAGAAAAAAAAAGAGCGAGAACAAGTGGTGAAATATTATTAAACTCCGTGTGCGTGTGCGTGTGTGCGTGTGTGAGTTGCTAGCAGATTAGCAGATGCTTAACTAACTCTAAAGACATATATCCCAATGTTAATGGTGGTTAGCAGTGAGGTTAAGGAACATTTTACTGAGTGTTCCTTAGAGTTAAGGGTTAGTAAAAACAAAACAAACAGAAAGCAACTGTAAACTCTAATATTCCAAAACACTGCCCCTCACCTTCAAATCATTGAATTGAGGAATGTAGATCATTCACAGGCCTATCCATGCTGTTGAAGCGAATTCAGACCACCCACGTGGTGAACGCAACACGCCCAAGTGCTCTGAAGATGAAGCAGTAGACCTCTCGATTATACTAGCATATAAAATACCCCTCATTGGGGTGCTTTTCTCTTACGTGCTAAAATGACGTAAGAGCTGTCATGATACCATTGCCTAAATACAGAGGTGGGTACAGAAAACTCTCAGATTTGTCTTTTTACTGCTGTGTGGGTCTTACGTTCATATATTTTTTCACTTTTAAAACTGCTTACTTTCTTTATTGGTCCTGTTATGATCTAAATGAGATATTTTCCTAGAGAAATTGCCCAATAAGTAAACTAACACCATCCAAACGCACACACAATACTCTGTCTGGTGACCAGCTATTTGGGCCAAATGGCAGAAGAATAGACAGGAAATTCTGGCCTCGGGCAGAAGGACAACCCTGGGGAAAATATCGCGAGAACACTAAAATAGGGCAAAGAGTTCTTCATCCGAACTGGAACGACTACTGCAGAGCGGCCCAAGAACAACAGAGGCTTCCAGCAGTTGCCGCTAACGGTGCTTCCACGGCCTCTTCCCTGGCGCAGCTGCCAGCTGCTTTTCCGCATTCGTCAGAGCTGCTTCTGAAACTGGCTGGAGGGGAGCCTTTATTTTGTTCCCAAATTCTGGACTCATTTTAAATTCATGGGTTTATACTTTCAGCCTAAATTGACCCTCTTGGTTGTTCAAATTTATTTCATCTTGCCAAAAGAGACCTTCCAAGGTTCTCTCTCTCTCTGTATTTCATTCTCTGTCTTCTTCTAAAGGGACCTTTAGAAGCTCTTTATGTTTAAAAAAAAAAAAATAGAGCCAGCTCAGACGGCCTCTTGGACGTCAAATAGCTCTTACAACATGTATCGTTTTGATGGTTTAAGTGTAAATGAAGCGGAAACATATGGATCCTATTCCCCATAAATCATACATGGTCCTAAGAAATCAGGGGGGAACGTGCTCTGCCCGACGTATTCTGTTTGGTTGAGCCCAAGACATCTGACGAAAATTGGAGGCTGCTGAATCCAAGATATTTACCCATCCCTGTTTATAACACTGGGAGGAAAAAGCCCTTGATTCATGGCAACAGCTAAACTACTCACATCTGTTCAGTGGGCAGCCAGTGACCAGCCTGAGCCCCAAGATAACCATGTTCCTTCTTCTGCTCAAGCTCCAGACACTCAACTCAACCTCGGATCAAAGACACGGAAGGTCGGGGGACCAGCAGTTAGTGTCATGGCTATGTCGCTGGACTCCCACGTAGTCAACTATGGTTCGCATCCTGGACCCGGTGGCTTAAAACTCATTCCAGGAGCGTGTGCGTGCGTGCTCAAGATCCCAAGAGGAGAATGGAGGAGAAGGGATTGTGGCGTGACCATCCCCCCTGGGGGTGATTTCTTGCTTTCTGTCTCTGTGTCTCTCTGTCTGGCGAGCGCACGTGCCCTATAGCGAAAACCTCTCCAAAAAAACAAAAACAAAGACACCGAAGGTCTTGCTCGAACAGAGCTGGTTCGTTCGCTATTGCTTCTCTCACCTAAAACAATGGCTGGTTATTTGAAATGATGCGATATCCAGTCATGTTTGTGTCGCTGTGGAATGATGCAGTCTCCACCAATAATCCCGGTCTGACCCCAGGTGGCAGCAGCCACGCCACAGGGAGTTCTGGCTTATTTTCCCTTCATAAAACCACAGCTGTTGTGCCTGCACAAGCCCCTGAGCTTTTCATTAAAGGCATAAATCGTGGTGACTTTTATGGGACAAGAGGAATGCTTCTCCTTGCTGGTCTCTCTGGCCATCCTCATATCTCTTCACTGATACAGAGCCCAAATCTTACTGCAAACTTTCATGATCCTTTCAAATTTATTCAAACATGGCGGGGGCTATGTTCTGTATGCACGTATTTAGTTTGTTTTGTTTTATTTGTGGTGTTTGTTTGTGTTAATGGCAGTAGCAGGAACCCAAATAGGATGAAGTCTGACAAATGGGGTCCACTGGGCACCTATTCTTATCTTCCCAGGTACTGTTTGCTTCACCCTTACTAACTCAGAAGCAGAGAGTGCCAGTCACCTAACATCCACCACACTGAATGCTTCAACAACCCTCCAAGATTAGACATTAGTATATTAGTATTCTTTTGTGTTTTTTTTGGTAGAAAAGAAGATTTAATAGGAAGAAAGGAAAGTACACCCAAAAGGCTCTTGGGTGGGCAGATTGCCAGGTGGCAACCACCAGTCATTAGCATTCTTACTGGCAGACGAGGAAACTGAGACTCAAGGCATGAAGCAACTTGCCCCTGACAGCAGGTCTGATCCACAGGAAGTCTGGAGTCCCTTCCTGATGCCCAGCGACTTTGCTCCCACAGCCTCTGCGAGAGCTTGCCAGACTGCCACACAGAACCGTTGCACCTCACAAGAGTCATTTGTCAAACACGCCTTTGATCACAAGAACAGCCTGTACATTAAAGTGAGTTGTATATACTACATCAAATTCGAAAATGTCTAGGTTTAAAACTGTGCATAAAGTGTCCTGTGGTGGATCAGAAAGCATGCGGGAAGGGGAAACACTTAAATACTAATTTTGGAAATGTATTACTGGGACCAACATGTGCCATGGTAGTTACAGTGCTGGATTCCTACATGATCGACCATGGTTCAAGTCCCAGACCCGGCAGCTTGAAACTCATGCCAGGTGCGTGCACGTATGTGCCCCAAATCCTGAGAGGAGAGTGGAGGAGGAAGGACTGTGGTGTGGCCATCCCCCCTGGGGGAGTGATTTTTCACTTTCTGTCTCTCTGTCTCTCTAGCAAGAGCATGTTTCTTCATGCGATATAGAAAAAATCTCTCAAAAAGTAAAACCCAAAAACTTAGTATATTTGATGCATCAGAGTTCTGCCCAACGGCTTGTATAGCCCCAAGGATGCCTTACCCTAGTGCGATGTATCTGGCCTTGTTTTTGATTATTTCCCCCATCCTCATCAAGATGTTTTTATTTTTTTATTTCCCAATCCTCTCGCCCCAACCATGAAGTTCTAATGCCTCAGGTATACCTTACATTATTTATATACTGAGCCCCGTGGTGGGCCACAAACCAATGTGATACCTAAGACTGCATCAGCCCCATGGGGCCGGCAGGTGGCATGGTGGGTAAGAGTGCTGGACTCTGACATGGCCAACCACAGTTCAAGTCCCAAAGCTGGCCACTTGCTTTCTTACTTTCTCTCTCTTGCTCTTTCTCTCTCATACTCTGTTCCTCTCTGGCCAAATTTAAATAAATAAATAAAAGTTAAATAAGATCATTCCAAAAAAATTAAAAAAAAAAAAAAAAGACTGCATCAGTACCCAAAACCAATTTCCACTGCTTCCACAGGGAATGCACGCTGAGGGACGTCTGTCCTAAGGCCCGACGACGTCGGCCTCGGATGGTCTCATGACCAAGCTGATGTACAGAAAACGTGGCCCAGAGGTCACGGCCACCACGGCAGCCCTTCCTAAACTGCCACAACAAAAACAAAGTGCAGCACATTTTCACTTAACGTCGTTCTAGAGCGTCAATCTCAGAGAAATACTGAGGCAAACTAAGTAGAGCAGGAGTTAATCAGGGCCAGGGTTGAGGACGATGGCCTGGGAAACAGTATCTGAGTCACCCTGAAGACTGTGCACGAGGGTCTTAGACGTCACCGTGGTTTCAAAGGCCAAGCCACCAGTGGGAGGGGGAGTGGCAAGGAGTCTACGCAGCACCGATTGGCTGAATTCTGTGCTAGGGGAGCAAGGTGACATCATGGTTACCTAGATCCACGCGACTTAGTCTCTTGTTTTGTTCCAGCGCGTATGCGTGTGCCAGAGACAGACAGACAGACAGGGAGCCTGAGAAATCATCCTCTGGGGGGTGGCCATGCTGTAATCCCTTCTCTTCCGCTCTCCTCTCAGGATCTGGGCACACACACATGCCTGGAGTGTTTTCTGCTGGGTACAAGACTCGAATTGTACAGTCACCGTGTAGGATCCAGCTGTCCTAGCCACCGTGCCACCAGCTGGCCCCACACTACTTAATCTTTCGCAAAGTATGGAGAGAGTCCAGAAGGTAAGGGAGGGCTGTATTGGGGCGATAAGGAGGTTCATAAAGCCAAAGTTCAGAGAGCCTCGGTGGCACCTTGAGCTTTCTCAAGTGCACATGCCTGAGAAAGCCATACATGTGGGTCCCAGCAGTTGGCGTAATGGTTATGTCACTGGCCTCCCATGTAGTCAGTCCACGCAGTTCGAGTCCCAGACCCGGTGGCTTAAACTCATGCCGGGTGCGTGTGCATGTGTGCCCAAGATCCCAAAAAGAGAATGGAGGAGAAAGGATTGTGGCGTGGCCATCCCCCCTGGGGGTGATTTCTCGTTTTCTGTCTCTTTGTCTCTCTCTGTCTCTCTGGCGAGTATACATGCCCTACAGCAAAAAACTCTTAAAAAAAAAAAAAAAAAAGAAAGCCACAGATGTGTATAAGTTCTGTTTCCTTACAGTGCTGACTCAGGTACACTGGAATCTCCTGTTTTCAGGAAAACTAGTCTGTCAGCTTCCTTTACGTTTCAGTTCAATGATCGGCATGGTAGAGTGACTCGATTTTAGTCTGGTCTGCTGGAGCCTACAGTAAGAGCTTCATCCCAGCCAATGGCCTCCTTGACTTATATTCAACAAGAAAAAAATGGACTTGTGTGCAACGGGGTGACAAATGGACCACAGTGTCGGTACATTTGAGTGGTGTCTTTAGAAATAGACCTGCTGGAGCTGAAGTGGACTTCAAAATAGCAACCAGTTCAGCCAGTTGTCTTCAGGCAAAAAGAGGTTCTGGTCTGACTTTTTAAAATTTGGTGAGGCATTGAAGCAGAGGACGTTAAGTTATTTGTTTATGTGGCACAGACTTAAAGTCAGACGCCAACAAGAAAAATTCTCAGATGACTTCGTTGTTCTCTCTTGAGTATCATAAACACATTTCCGGGGCACATAGAAGGATTTCTTTCTTTTGATCTCCCTTCCTAGGGACAGGGTGTTTCTGCAGTGTTATTTCTCAAGTTCCACTGGTGATAGATGATCTTGTATATACTGTGTTGTAAAAAACTTATGTTTCAGAGACTCGAGGTTCTGGGTTTTAAATGTTTGCAAGTCTGGATGATTTGTTATAATTCTGGCTCTCCAAGCTGTCCTGGCAGAGTTCCTCACCCTTTTTCTCCACCTCTTTTTTCCAACACACACTAAATCAGGAATGAACCCCGCACTTGCACATAGTAGGTACTCGATATTTTTCCACTAGGCTGAGCACATGACTTTGTCTTTAAAAGAGAGAGTAACCAGTTTGGTTAATGATGATTAAAAGTTACAAGATGTTAAGGCTAGATTAGCACTTCAGTAAAGTTTTCTGCTTCACTGTTTATAATAATATAAACCTTTTGAAATAAGTTTGCCTCTGGCAGAAGTCCAAAGTCTTATGGCATGTGAACAATGAATGTTTAATAAATACTTAATCACTAGTTTATTACTCAAAGGTTCCTAAAGCTGGTTTAAATTAGAGTGCTCCTGGCTAATAACAGTGTAATATTTTGCTTGTCTGTGTGCATTTTATGAAGCGCATTTCAGTCCCTTAATAGAAGTCAGTAAGTTATAAGGAAATTCTTTCTCAGTCTCATTCTTTCCACAAGTCTCAGAGGAAGAGATATTTGTGCTCTCTGCTTTTGTAATACACACTCTCATGTTCATCGCAACATTATTTGTAATAGCCAAGATAATATAATAAACATCAACAGAAGAATGGATAGAAAAATGTAATATATATATATATATATATATATATATATATATGAATAATTTCCTATATATATAATTTCCTTCTCCGTTTTACCCCTACTCTTCTGTACCTTTACTTTCTCCTATTCCACTGTCTTCTTCCTCTCAACTTTCAAATAGACTCAAGTTTCTTGTCTTTTAAAAAAATTATCTGCATGAGTTAGCAGGTGGTGTGGTACTTAAGGTACTGGATTCTACATGGTTAACTCTATGATTTGAGTCCTAGATCCTACAGCATGAAATAAACAGCGTGCATACACGCCCAAAATCCCAAGAGGAGAATGGAGGAGAAAGGATTGTGGCATGGCCATCCCCGAGGACGGGATGATATCTCACTTCCTCTCCCTCTCTCTCTGTCTCTCTCTGTTTTTCCCCAGCCAGTGGACATGTCCTATGACCAAAATCTATTAGAAAACGGAAATAAATAAATAAGGGACCAGCAGGTAGCATTGTGGGTAAGGTGCTGTACTGCCACATGGCTGACCAAGGTTCTGGTGGTTTGAAAATAACTGTGAGCACATGTGTGTGCATTCTCGAAATCTCAAGAGGATAATGGAGGAGAAGGGATTGCAGCATGGCCATCCCTCCGGGGGGGTGGGTGGTGGTGGTGATTTCTCTCTGTTTCTCTCCAGTGAGTACATGTGACCTTGGGGAAAAATAAAAAAATAAAAAAAAGAGAAAGAGAAAGAATAAAAAAGAATCTGCATTTGCTGTGAGCCCCCATCCTCCTTTTGAGTAAGAGTGGTCAGAGCCACTGACTCCATTTTCTTCCTATCTTTCTCCTATCTTCTCCAGTTTTCCAGCCCTTTCTCTCACTGAAGCATTTTCTCAGAATGACATTGGTGTCCTCCTAGTGAGGTTCTCTAGTGTTTCCTCATTTCCATCTCCCACAAGGACTTTGATATATTTAACATGGTTGACCTCTCACCCTCTAGAAATTCTCCCCTATCTTAACCACTCCCTTGATGTTAGGGAGGAAAAAGTACAGATTCCTCTGACGAGAAAATCTAGTAAGTATGACTATAATCCATAGAAGAAATAAAGAGCCCAAACCTTAGTCAGAGCCCACATTCCTGGTGCGGCAGCTGGTTTCCATCACTGGACCACAGGGAGCTCTGGGTTCTGAGACCTCGAGAGAAAGGAAAGCGGTCACTTTCATTGTATGTCAAGCCCTGTGCCAGACAATTTGTGATTTTGCTGTGACAGGGTAGAATTTTCTGTCTCTTGTCCCTTCCTGGTTTTCTGTAGATCTTTGCTAAGATAGATATTTGGTTGGAGAAATAATCCATGAAGTAACAATACATGAACACCAAAAACTTGGCTAGTACTGGCAAGCTTCTGTGCATCTTGTAGAGGTTCTCCTCAAGCTTGGAGAGTCCTAGGTTGACTTGCATGGAGATCTGGACCATGTTCCCCTCACGCTACTTGCTACCCAATGGGGATGGATTGAGGGACACGGTCAACATGGGGATGCCAGAAAAACTCTACTCTCTTAACACTCACCCTAGTCTGACCCTGTATGAACTGAAAGGAAAGTCAATAGGATAGTCATCTCTGGATCAGTGGCTCCTCACAGTCATATGTCAGAGTCTGATATGGGGTGTGGAAATGGTACTTGGTACAGGTCAGAGATGCCTGAAAACACCACCACAGCCCTTCACAAACTCTCCTGAAAAACACCATAGCCATTTACAAACCCTTCTGAAAACACCACAGCCCTTCACAAACCCTCCTGGGAAACACCATAGCCCTTTACAAACCCTCCTGAAAACACCACAACCCTTCACAAACCCTCCAGGGAAAACTCCACAGCCCTTTACAAACCCTCCTGAAAACACCACCACCCTTCACAGACCATCCTGGAAAACATCACAACCCGTCACAAACCCTCCTGAAAAACACCATAACCCTTCACAAACCTCCTGAAAAACACCACACCTCGTCACAAAATGAATGATCTGGTGCAAAATCTCATTCATACCAAAGCTGAGCCTTGTGCTTTTCTAGACTATCATGAAAAATGGGTAATGAATGAGGATCTTTCCTTCTAGGAAGAAGTTGAATCAAGTTTCTTCTAGACTCCTTGTGTGCAATGAAGAGTTCCACTACAAATGAAGCAGTAGGCACAGAGAGTGTTAGTAGCTTCCTCATATTTCTGCAGCCAATAACTGAGGACACCTTTGCAATGCAAATACAGGCCCTGCCTCACTTTACTCTTATCTACCTCACCAGCTCCATGCAGCTGGACTGCACGGATCCGATCGCATGTGTGTGACTCAATGTAAAATCGCTTCCACAATGCACAGTCAGCTACAGGAAATGCAAGAGCAGAGGCTGAGACCAAGCCTTCCCCTGAAAGCTGTAGTGGAAATGGAGCAGGCAGGAATGAGGTTCCGTCTGCCTGGAGTGTGGGCAAGCACTCTGGCTCCAAGGTGTGAGGCCAGAGCCAGTTTCAGGACAATTGGAGGAAAGGTCACCGGCTGGGCAAGGGTAGCTGCACTGGAGATTGCTCCCAGACAGGGCTCTTGGGAAGCCACAAACCCAGCCAGGCACACTTGGTCTTACCCAGCTTCTACCCTCGCTTATGCCCCATTTCTCATGCCCTCGAGACCTTGAACTACCCGGCTCTCCTTCCTGCTCTCCTTCCTCCACAGCTCCCACCCCCACCAACTCCTCCTGTTGCCTCTTCCTTCCTCATGCTCCTTCTCAAAGCAGTTGCTCAATAAACAGCCACTGGGGACCTGCGGATGGCATAATGGTTACATCACTGGACTCCCATGTAGTCAACCGCGGTTTGAGTCCCAGACCTGGTGGCTTGGAACTCATGCTGGGTGCATGTGCATGTGTGCCAAAAATCCTGAGAGGAGAATCGGGAAGTGGTGATTTCTTGCTTTCTGTCTCTCTGTCTCTCCGTGTGTCTCTGGCACATGCACACACCCTACAGCAAACGTCTCTCTCAGAAAATAAAATAAAGTAAATGGCCACTGAATTTTGAATTTTTGGCTAATGAGATACTGCATATGCTGTACATTGCTTTTAAAAATGAAACATCAGCTAATATACCGTCTCTTCAATGTTTTGTCTATCAGACCTGAGTGGTAAAGTTTTTTGTTTTTTAAATTATGGACTCGCTGCTTTTAGAAATATTAGCCATTTTTGTAGTCTGAACTCTGTCCTACCTTATGTTAGAAAAGAGGCACCTGAGACCTACAGGGAAAAAAATATCCACCCAGTTTAAAGTAGAGCCAATGAAAATATGCTCTTTCTCACTCTGTCTTCCTTATTATTCTTTATTTTCTTGAATGGTCCATGCACACACACATAGCACAAAGTTGAAAAAGGAAAAAACTAAGTTCTCTGCCCACCTTGCACACCCGAGATGCCCACTCCAGACCCCGCCCCAGCAGCCACCTTTAGTCGTTTCTTGTGAGTCCTTCCAGCAGCTTCATGTGACACAGATACGTACCTGTGTGCGAGGGCTGCCCGCTGACCTGCAGGCCAGCCCTGCCCAGCTCTGTGTGGCTCACGGCGCCGATTGCTCAAGACGAACTGTGACAAAACAGATGACACATTTGTGCTGTGGGAGGAAACACAGTGACTCAGATAGACACCAGTTGTTCCGAGCACCTTTCATCCTCATTACCAGGTACCCTTGCCAAGGTCAGGTGGTGACATCCTGATTTACTACTAAGCCAGCCGGACACAACTCACACTCACATTTGACGAGAATCTGGAATTCCAATACCAAAAAGAAAAAAAACAAAGTTTGCTTAAGGTTTCTAGTTTTGTAATCAAACTCGCTTTTTTGATCTGTTGACAATAGTATTTTCCTTTCAGTTCAATGCACACGATCAATCTGAAAAATACAAACATAGAATTCCTCTCAAATCACCCATTAATCACACAATTTTGCCATTTGAGATCAACTTTTACCACAGTTCTGAAATCTCTGTTCAGCATCTCATAGAAAAAGGCCCAGGAGCCTCATTGTTTTCCCCAGCCAGATCAGGCCGCACCCCGTCTGGGCTCCAGGTCTGTGAGGGGAGTTTGGCTCACGGTGGCTTTGCTGTTGACAAGGGTATGTATTCAGGTAGGTCAGAGATCCATTTCTCCTGGCTCTCCTCGAGCCCTCTACATGGTGACTCCAGCCCTCCTGGGGCTTTCATCCGGGTTGCCTGAAAGTGGGCAATTTTCGCAAGTTTGCTTTGGCTCTCATGGCATGCATTTTTATTGAAAGTCGCAGTTGTTTTAGTGGGCGCCACGGTTGGCCAGCAGAGCTCCGCACGGGCGTTCCAGCCAATTTGAGGAGAACTATGTGCACCTAAAACATGCCAAACGCTGTAGGAAGTGACCTGTCCCCATCAAGTGGTTCTCTTGCATGTGGCCGTGAAAGCTGCACTTTCAATTTAAAGACACACTGTTGAGTGTGTCTAAAGCAAGTTTTGAAGTCAAACAGGCGTTTCCATATTGACGGTTCCTCTACTTCTTATTTCTGCAAGCACGTCTGTTTCTCTGGGGTTCTATCCAATTTATTCTATCACATCAGACTGGCAAGGCAGTAAGTTAGGAATATCTTTTCCATGGATGAAACAAAACAGGCATTTAATTGGGAAAAGGAGGAAATGTAGCCCAAGACCGATGCTCAAGCTGACCTTTAATAACCTATAGGAAGGGCTGGCAGATGGCGTGGTGGTTAAGCTGTTGGATTCCCACATGGCCAACTGTGGTTTGAGTCCTGGACCTGGCGGCTTAGAAATCATGGTGGGTACAACTGTGTGCATGCTCAAAATCCCAGGAGGAGAATGGAGGAGAAGGGACTGTGGTGTCACCAGACCCCCGGGCGGTGATTTTTCACTTTCCCTTTCTCTTTCTCTTTCTCTTTCTCTTTCTCTTTCTCTTTCTCTTTCTCTTTCTCTTTCTCTTTCTTTTTGTCTCTCTTTGCCAAGCACACATGCCCTATGGAAAAAAATAAATAAGTGGGAAAGTTCTCTCATTTAGGAGGCTACTCAATAAATGTACAGATTTACACCTCCACTCATAAATCATCACGTCATTACCAGGAAGTCGAACCAAGATTGGCTTAAATTGGAGTCTACCAAGTCCTTGCCTCAAAATTAAGATGTATCCCCACATTTTCCCTTTATTTCATTATTTTTATTATGTTCCATTTATCCTTGTGTTTCTCTGTGTGATTGAAGAGCTCGTTACAATTTCACTTTACAAAACATGAAGACTTCATTTATTAATGGCTCAACCTTGAAACAGCACAGTTCTCATTTTAAATCCTCTAAGATCCTCTGAAATCCTCTAAGCCAGTTATTTTATATTTATAAACAACTCTCTTAGTAAATGTTTTCAAGAATTTAAGGACACTAATATATAGTGGAGAAAAGAATGTTCACAAGAATAGACTTTATTAGCTGTTTTAGTGAAAAGTATGGTTTACACCAACTAGAACTGAAGAGAGACCTGTTATTTTCCGGTCTTCACCTTCCCTTCAATTATCCTAGCTTTAATGTTTTTCCTGGGTCCGATGGTGCTTTTAGCCCTCAAGATTATAAAAACAAGAAACCTTTCCCAGATCACATGCGTGGATTCTCAGCTTGCTGTTGACAATGCCACTGACGAGGCCAGCGTTTCCTCCTCTGCTCCCTCTCTGGGCAGCGTCATGGCTGGTGGATTTCAGAGAGTGGCTGTGGGCGACACTGAGCTGTGGGGACTACGGTGTTCAGTAACGCTCCATCCCCGGAAAAATACCAGCTTCCAGGAGCCGCCTGTCCAGCAGCCATTCTCCACCTCATTTGCCCTTTCCTGTTTCCACGGAAAAGGCTGAAAAAGATTACTTTACCATGCTCCCTCCCACTGGGGTTAGCCCTGTCACCAAGCTTTGGCTAAAAAGATGGAAGAGTGGCCTAGCTTGGCGGCCTGGACAACAGCACACGGAACCGGGGTGCAGGAGCCCGCGCGGTGCTTGCAGATTGGCCCTGGTCGGCTGGAAACATGCTGGGAGTGCACGTGTGCACCAGGTCCTGGGGGACTGCGGGGCGCGCCCTGAGGGGACCCCAGCCTGACCAGACCACCCAGACAGCGCCTCTCTCTGTTTTTCATGTGTGTGCACGCTATCATCAATTTTTTTTAAATGAAAAAATGTAAGAAAACATTTATTAAAGCAATGCATTTCAAACTTTACTGTGTGTAGGAATCCTCAGGCTTTTGCAGAATCAGAATCAGTAATCAGAATAAAGCCTGGGTCACTGCATTTTTTTTTTAAGAGAGATTTTTGCTTTGGGGCACGTGTGCTCAGAGTGAGAGTCAGAGACAGAAAGTGAGAAATCACCCTCCAGGAGATATGGCCACACCACAATCCCTTCTCTTCCAGTCTCCTCTTGGGATTTTGGGCACACACGTACACGTACCCAGAGTGAGTTTTAAATCATCAGGTCTGGGACTTGAACAGTGGTCAACTACCTGGGAGTCCAGCGACGTAATCATTACATCACCTGCTGGTCCCCGGTCACCGCATTTTAATCAGATTGTAGGCCAGGGACTGCCCTGTGTTCTGGGGACACTGTGGGAGTAACAGAGCAGTAAGGGCTTCTGGAAAGGATTTCCCTGCTCTCGTTAGATGGCGATTTGCAAGAAGGAAGCTACTTACTGTTCCCTCTCCCACCTTCTACCTTCAGACAGGTTGAAGAAGGATGTGAATACTGGTCCTGTTAGTTGTCTGGTATCCAACGGGGATGGAAACCAATAAGCAGAGAATAGTAAGATAGTGTCTAGGTCTTTGATATCAATAGGTAACTGAGACCAGCTTATCTTGGGACCTCCTACTTCCAAATTTTTTGTTTTATAATAGTAGGTAATAAGTGTCATGTGGCTTAAGTAACCACCTGTCATGTTTTCTATGGCATGCAACCAAAAAATATTTTTGTTGCTTTGTTTACTCTAAGGTGCTTGTACTCAACAGAGAGAGAGAAACAGAGAGAGAAGGAAAGTGAGAAATCATACCCTGGGCGATGGCCATGTCACAATCCCTTCTCTTCCATTCTCCTCTCAGTATTTTGGGGATGCATGCATACATGTGCTCGGCATGATTTTCAAGCCATAGGGTCTGGGACTCCAATTGCTCAGTCACCCTTGTGAGATCCAGCTGCCTTCACCTCCATGCCACCTGCTGGTCCCAACAACAAAAATATTCTTATCTATTATAGATAGAAATTAAACTGAGCCATTCAGAGCTAGGCGCTTAATCAGCCCAGAGGCAAATCTGTTTTCTTATAGTCAATAACCTACAAAGAGTCACTGGGCCTAGGAGATGGTGATTCTGTGAAGCCTTCTAGAAGCAAAAATGCAGAGAATACTCATTCATATGTTTCTGGAAGAAATATTGTTAGGATTGTAACAACTTGTTTTTTTTTAACTACAAAAATGGGGAAAAGAAAAGAACAGAAGCAAAAGATTTTGCAATATTTCTTCTATTTTATTCTTTTTTTTTTTGAAGAATTATTTTATTTAACTTTACTTATTTACTTATTTTAATTTGACCAGAGAGCAAGAGAGAGAGAGAAGGAAAGTGAGAGAGCAAGACGCCAGGTCAAAGACTCAAACCACAGTCGGTCATGTGGGATTCTACCCTTAACCACCACGCCACCTGCCAGCCCTAATTTTATTATTCTTCTAATTAAACTTATGCTGAAGATTGAGAGAACAGGTAATTTCCCATAGTTGAATTCATAAAGTTAGCAGTTGTGAACTTCATTGTCATTCAAAGGTATCGTCTAATGTTTAATGCTAAAGATATGGGTTATAGAAATACAGTAAATCGGGACCAGCAGTTGGCATAATGGCTATGTCGCTGGACTCCCATGTAGTCGACCATGATTTGAGTCCCAGACCTAGTGGCTTAAACTCACTGGGCAGCGTCATGGGCGTGTGCGTGCGTGCATGTGTGTGCATGCCCAAGATCCTGAGAAGAGAATGGAGGAGAAGGGATTGCAGCATGGCCATCCCCCCGGGGGGTGATTTCTCGCTATCTGTCTCTCTATCTCTCTCTGTCTTTCTGTCGAGCGCATGTGCCCTGTAGCAAAAACCTCTAAAAAAAAAAAAAAAGGAAAGAAAGAAAGAAAGAAAGAAAGAAAGAAAGAAAGAAAGAAAGAAAGAGAGAGAGAAATACAGTAAATTAACTAATGTGTGTACAATTTTGGTATAACATTTGCATCGTCTAATATAAACAGACACAGAGAGACATAACCTTGCCAACAGTGCATTCTGAATTTTTCTGTTTTTGTTTTCTGTGCTTAAGTATATTTTATCCCAAAGAACTCTTATTGTTCCAATTATATCCAAATCTCTGATAGCTTTCTTCCTACCATCTCAATTTTCTCATTGTGTTCACTAAGGTTACAATCCTTTTTCTTTAAAGGTGTTAGAAATTTTATTAAAATTAACATTCCATGAAGTTATATTCATACAAATCAAACTACAAAAATGTCCAGGCATACAAACTATCATCTGTGTTAGTGTGCCATCTTTCTTTTCCAAAGGTCAAAAATATACTTGTTTTAATAATACAAAAAAGTCTTGGGACCAGCAGTTGGCGTAATGGCTGTGTCGCTGGACTCCCACGTAGTCGACCGTGGTTCGAGTCCCGGACCCGGTGGCTTAAACTCACGCCAGGCGCGTGTGTGTACATGCCCAGAATCCTGAGAGGAGAATGGAGGAGAAGGGATTGCGGTGTGTCCATCCCCCCTGGGGGGTGATTTCTCATTTTCTGTCTCTCTCTCTCTGTCTGTCTGGCGAGCGCACGCGCCCTATAGCAAAAACCTCTCCAAATAATAATAATAATAATAATAATAATAATAATACAAAAAAGTCTTTGGAAAGTCATCCACTGTCCATTTGTGTTGGGTAAGAAACCTGTCTTCATTCATTTCAAGAAATCCATGTTTAAAGAACCCTGTCTTGGTTGTATATTATCACAACACTCTTGTATTAACCCATTTTCCTCAATTCCCCATAGTGGACTGCCATCTTGGTTTCTCAGTGGTAGGGTCCATTTGAGTCTCTCCAGCTGACTGGGTATGGTGCTTCCATCAACGTCTACTATGTTGCACAGTCATAGAGATTCACATATTTGCTATATGAAATACAGACTTCCCAAAGGCTTCCTTGATTCTGAAGGATCAAAATCCATGTCTGTCTTCAAAATGACATAACCTCAAATATAAAGGGCTGTTCTTATTTGTTTGGAACCATCAGCAACCAAATTAATTTTAATCTTGTAAATTACCAAGTCCAAATGCAGCCTCTGGCCCCTCCAGGTGACCCGAACCCAAGTCCCAGGCCAGACCGACCATCCGAGCCTCAGGGGCGAGCCGCTGGGGCAAAGTTACAATCTTATCTGTTGTACAAGTAACAGCTGCTTAAATTAATTGGAAATGTATTTATGCCTGTTACAATAGCCCAAATGTAAACAGTTCAAGAGAGAAGTGCTGCTCCCGGTGTCAAGGATGCAGGCTGTTTGTATGTTGTTGGTCCACCCTCCATGGCTTGCAGCTCTCTGTCTTCAGTGGCTCCCCAAGCTCCCCCATTATATCTCTAGTCCAATCAGCCAGCAGGGGTACAGAAAAAATGAAGGGGATTTTTCTCCCAATTAGGGCCAAGTAGGCCTTGAAGAACCGTGCACTCAGGTAAAATTCAATTTCTATCACTAAATAAATAAAGGATGCATCTGGGAGTCTCACAATCTCTAGGCACTGTCATTGGGCAGCTGGCTCTGAGGGGTCACAGCGCTCCGTACTCAATAGTGACGGAAAAAAAAAAACAAACAAACAAACAAACAAAAAAAAAAACAGAAACCATCTCAAAAACAGCATCAGGTATTCAGTTTCCATTCTGATATAATTTCTCCTCTTTCTAATGGGGTTCTTTTTCCCAACTGAATGCACCGTTGTGCTCTAGTCTTTTCCATGGCTAATAACAGGAAATACCGGAAACTGGGAAATTTATTAAAATAGAAGTTTATTCAGGTCACTGTTTAGAGGTTCAATGTCCGAGGGCCACTTTGGTGGTTTTTCTGACTCCTTTATAATATATGTGCGAGAAGACGGGACAACATGGTCTGTGTTCTATGTGTCTGTCTGTCTCATTCCTTCTTTTTTATAAATGCACCAGAACTGGCTCAGGGAGTTCTGCCCTAATAATTGAAACCAATCTCTTCCCCCAAAACCGCACCTTTTGACACCATATTCAGATTAAGTTTCCATCCCCTTAATCGCGTTACAATGGTTAGACGCATGAATATTCAAACTATTGCACTTTGTAAAGAAATTCTACAGTGACTCCACACAGTGATTCTATTTTCTTGCTCTATTTCACTCTAATTCAATTTGGTGTGTGTGCTGGGACTCTGATCCACAAAATTCTGATCAATATAATCAAAGAAACTCGTCAGTCTTCCAATGTATTTGTAGGGAGTACCCAGCTTGGGTTTAACCAAAGAGAATCCTAAAACAAGTCTAGAGAACTGTAGGACTGAGTCCATCAAGTCTCCTGCAAAAGGGCCGGTGAGGGGGGGACTTCTAGCAGAGAAATAATCTGAAGAAACAAGGAATCTCCTAGATACATTGGTTTATTTGGTATACAGAAAGTCAGAACAAGGGTGAGGATGATTTGGAGCATAGCCTGGTTTTAGGTGTCACTCTGGTCTCTTGAACCACCAGGACTTCCTGTTTAAGCTCAGAGACAAAGAGGACTGTAATGAAAAAAAATGAATAAAAACAAAAATAAATGAGACTTTGGAGAGTACATGGCATTGCTGTATTGATGCTGAAAGCTGCCATGGCCATGGGAGAGGGCATTTTTATTACTTGCAACAGTCAAAGCTTTTAGTTTAAACACCATCACTCCGGCATCCGGCATTGCCATTACGCTCTGCGACGACGAGGACAGTGGCAGGGACGCCTCTTCATGACATAGTTACTGAAAGGGCTGCTACTTTGTTCCTTGCCACTGTGATTTGGAGCAAGAGATCACAGATGATCTATTGGGGCCAAATCTTTTGGCTGCAAAGCACAGTAAGTTTCCTGAGAACTTTCAGGACGGCTTCGCAAGAATTTGAGGCTTACTGGCTTTTCTACAGATGGAGTGTAGCCAGAGAAATACTAATTTGTCATTGTCCATTTTCCCTCTTGCTAAGATTATTATGAAAACGTATTCTTCTCTGGTCAATAGCCCTCACAATTTCACATTTTCCAATAGTTATCAAGTGGGTATGATTCAAAGCCAATTCGTTAGCTCCCATCTCCCACGGGCGTAATGCTTCCACTTGAGAAACTCACCACTTCCCTTTCCCTCCCATTGGCCAAAGCAAGTTACAAGTTTAAGGAAGGTCAGAGTAAGAGTAACTACCACACACCCAGAAAGAGGAGAGTCAAGTATTTCTAAAGAGCCAAGTAACTGCCACAGTACTTAAACCGTGGATTGCAAACGCCCTATGATAGCACTGGAAATATTAGTTCTGATCATTACTAGAACCAGATCTAAGTCCCCCCACCTAATTGTGGTGCCAGCAGCGGCATCAATCACTGTCCCCCACCTCGCGCAGTTCTTCGTGACTTCCTCAGGCACGGGGTGTGCCTACCAACGCCTGGCCTAGCGGCCAAAGAATACAAAGGAGACGAAGATCCCGTTGGCCTAAGGCACTGCACCGAGAGACTGGCCATGCAACAGAAAAGCATTACATTCGACGTTTAAGAGAAGTCACATTTCAAAGGTATTTTCCATTTTCCTTGGGAATGACAACTGCAGATAAGGCTGGGACGAAGAAATGCAGTGAAGAGGGTATAAAGTAGGACCATTTCCTGATTGTGAGGGGTTATACCTCCTTTCCACTCTCCTCCACTGCTTTCAAACTTGTCCACAAGTTTAATATCCACACCTAAGTTCCCATTTTCCAAATAGACACTCTTACTAGGGACCGTTTCCACCCCAAATGTCATAGTCAAAAATTCTACGGTTCTATTCTTTAAGGACACAGCTGTTTACAAATCAATTTGAAAAAGTATTTATTATAAAGTGTTAATGAGACCAACCCCATGGCCTGCCTAGTGGTTAAGGGAGCCAGATCTCCCATGGCCAACCACAGTTCAAATCCTAGACCTGGTGGTTTGAAAAACCATACTGGACACGTATGAGTGTATGCCCCATATCCTGACAGAATGGGAAAATTGAGAAGGGATTGCAGTTTGACCACACCATTGGTGAGTGCTCTCTCTCTCTCTCTCTCTGTCTGTCTGCTTCTCTCTTTCTCTAGGGAGCACACATGGTCTCTGGCCATTAAATAATAATAATAAATAAATGAAGTATTCATGCCGAAAGGTATTGAACATATAATATTTCCCACTAACAAATGTATAAATTAACAAGGTCTTTCAATACCTTAAGCCAAAGGGGAAACAACAGACATTTCAGAATTTTTTAAAAAGAATTATTTATTTATTATTTAATTTTATTTATCGTTATTATTTTTAATTCATCAGGAGAGACAGAGAGAGAGAGAGAGAAAGTGAAAAGGAAAACAAGCTGCCAGGTCTGGGACTCGAACCACAATTGGCTATAAGGGAGTCCAGTGCCTTAACCACCATACCACCTGCCAGCCCGACATTTCTGTCTTTAGGAGAGGAATTATAGAAGATCTTTTTGAATGGGGGTTTCCCCTCAAATCACTTCATGGACCTCAAAGGATAGTTACAAATAATACATTTTTTTCCTGCTATTAAAATAACAAATTATACCATCAGTTGCTGCAAGGAAGTCGTTTAACTGCCGCCCCAGGACATTGCCTTATGTTGGGATGGGATGGCACTCCAGTCAATGTAAAAATTAAGACTTGCATGTTAAATATGATTGCTAATGAATGTTAAGCAAAATACAAATGAAATGTTCAAACATTCCTATGCACAATCCCTTCTCTAGGCACACGACTTTCGTGTAGTCCCGCGTAGACCGAACAGACATGCTCCCTGCTTTCACAAAGCTCTGCTTGAAACACGCTCAACCCGTTTCCTCTCCTGTCTCTTTTTGGTTAGTTCCTAATTTGTTAGACGCTGTATTTAGATGCTGCTTCTTTCAGGGAGCTATTCAGGACACTGGGGACAGGGAGTCAAGCCCCTCTATGTCTTTCCATTGGACCTCTACTGTCCTGGTCACTCTCTGGACTGGTCTATGGCACCCATAACAGGAAAAGCCCTGCCGAGACAGAGATGGTGGCTCCATTGGTGCTCTGGTCTGAATGCTCATATCCCTCAAAATTTGTTTATTTAAATCCTAACCTACAAGGTAACAGGGGCCGTTGGAGAGGTGATTAGATTAGGAAGAAAAAAGAGTCTTCACAAATGTGACTAGAATCCTTACAAAGTGGCTTAGGGGAGCTTCAGTGCCCCCTTGATCGTGAGAGGACAGAGTAAGAGGTTGGTAGTCTGCAACCTGGAAGAAAGTCTTCACCAGAACCTGAGCAGCTGGCATCCTGATCAAGGACTTCCCAGCCTTCAGAACCATAAGAAACGAATTTCTGTTGTTTATACCTACCCATCGGTGGCATTTTATTATAGCAGCCTGAATGAACTGAGACATCGGTCACTGTTGCCTTAGTATGTCAACATTGACCCTGATGTAGTGAGTGTTCAAAAATATATTTTTAATACACTTATATATTCAGTATAGTAGAACATTCTCTCCTCCTAATATACTTATTGGTGTCTGATGTTAGGGTTTCAAAATTTGATTACTGTAGAAAGGCAATAGTAAATAGATATAGAGATAAACTAGATCTAGGTAGATTAATGAATTATCTAGAAATAGATAATCTCATTATGACATTGTCAACAGAAAATAACCAACTCTTAAAAGTTGATGATTAATAATTAATGTGGTTTATTTCCAAGCAGAATATGAGTAACCTAAGCCCGGAGAGGAGGTGAAACATGCCCTTCTCGTGGGTGATCAGGTACAGGGGTTCCTTTTATTTGATTTTGAGAGAGACAGACAAAATTAGTGAAGAGATTTCCATTGGTCTGGCCCCAAAAGGCGGGACATGTGGAAGCAGGAGCTTGTAGGTTATAGGTGGGTTCCACAATTTTTAGGTTGGTGATTGGAAGGGAAGATCTGTGTCCTGGGAAGAGATTCGTAAAAGAAATGCTTAATCTACATCTCAAGGAAAAGGAAGTTCTGTGTCTTGGGAAGAGATAAGAAAAGAATATACTGTAATAAGTTGAAATATGCATCTCAAAAATACTATGCCAGGGAAGGGATGGAGGAAGAATTCTGTTAATGGAAAAAAACGACCTGTTAATGTTTGTGGGTGTGACTCCCCTAGGCCCTCTGGAAAGGACTTTGGAAAAATAGTAAAAAGCAATCAGACTTCTGTCCACAACATGAAACAAAATATGTAAAAAGCTATAAGCATAAAGATGTTCTTGCCAGTCTTATTTAGCAAACTCAAATATCAGATGTATTCTAAATATTCATTGACAAGGGGATGTTTAAATGAATTATAGTCTAGCGCCCAACTAACATGTAGATGTTGAAATAATGATTATTGAAAAGGAAGGTTGAGTGAACTATGTCACAACATAATATAGTGTTAATTGATTATAAAGTAAGGTACTGAATTGTGTGCGCATTATTGTAACTGAGAAAACATGCATATGAAGAGAAATAATTATTGCATTCAAGTGGATTACTGTTACTTTTTTTAAGTACACATTTTGTATTAACATGGTTATACTACTTTTATATTAGGTTTTTGGGAAAGCCATAACATATTTTTTATGTTTTTCTATGCAAAAATGTGTCACAATTTTCCTAATGACCCAATAATTAAAGTATATGATGTTTAAAACCAACTAATCTGCAGTACGGGTTATAACCATCATGATTATAAGTTTAAATGTAAAATGGTGGGGCCAACAGGTGCTTAGTGGTTAAGGCTCTGGACTCCAACATGGCCAACCACAGTACAAGTACCAGACTGGGTAGCTTGCAACTCACACTGGGTGTGTGTGTGCGCATGCCCAAAAACCCAGGAGGAGAATGGAAGAGAAGGGACTGCAACATGGTGATTCCCCCAAATGGTTGATTTCTCACTTTCCCTCTTATTGTCTCTCTGTCTCTCTCTGGCAAGTGTACATGTCTTGTGGCAAGAAAAAAAAATCACTTAAAAAACTGGTACAAATGAAAACTGGTAAAATAGAGATTTTATCTAGTGTGATGAATTAACAGGAAATAAATTTCTAGTCCAAAAACAAGTATGTCTTTTGGAGGCCAGCAGGTAGCATGGTGATTAAGCAGCTGGACTCATATGGCTGATGGCAGTTCGAGTCCTGAACCTGGTGACTTGAAAATCACTCCAGGCACATGTCATGAATGCCCAAAATCCCAAGAAGAGAATGAAGAAGTGACCATGGCATGGGATTTCCCCTAGGGGTTTTTTTCTCACTTTCCCTCTTACTATCTCTCCAACAAGGGAGTACATGTGCCCTATGGCAAAAAACCTTTAAAACAACAACAACAAAATGTCTTTTGCAGAACTCCTTTTGCCCAACAGACTGCAGACAGCTGTCTTTCTTCACAAACAGGGAGAGAGGCACCCCAGAAGGTGGCAAAGCAGAGCACAACAGGAAATGCTATAGCGGGTTTAACCCTTCCTAATCTTTGTAAATAGAAATGCTAAGTTTTCCTGTGAAAAAACTGAGCTCTTTGAATGCCAAATGAAGAAATGTAAAGGTAAAACAAGCAAATGGCTAAACAAAAGAGTGTTCTGGAAAAAAAGGAAATATGTCAAACCTTGGCTCAAAAGCAGTCATTTCATGAAAGGGAAATGTTCATCGCATCTATTAAATGCAAACTCAATCACAAAAATGCAACTCATCTGTTTAAGATTAACGTTTGTAATAAACATTTTAAAGAAAGGAATGTAGGAGGCAAATACACATTGGAAAACAAAATCTCTGCTCTGGGGATAAGTAAAGCTTCCTGTAAACTGCAGAGCTCCAGAGCTTATTCTTTATACCAGAAGATACAGCAACTAGATGCAATGGCACAGCCGCAGCAGAGGCGTACTCTGTTCTTCGAGAGGAAGTACATGAAACTGCAAACCAGGCACATGACCCCATAGTACAGAGTGCAGCCTTCTCTGACTACAACTGGCTGCAGAAAATTATATAGTCGAGTGTACCCCCACATTTGGAAACAGAAATGATGTACTCCCACACCATGACTTAGATACACTCAAGTACTTGACTATATTCAGAAGTTATTTTTTAGCTATTTCAACACAGAATCGAAATCGACCAATTTATATCGGACACTGGCATTACATGAATGCATATGCATATGTTTGAAAGGATATATTAAAGACTAAACTGAGGCATGTTTTTCCCCCTTTTCAGTTATTTAGGGCTAAATTTTATGCCACTGGACAATGATCATATTAGACTTTAAACAAGTTGCAAGAAAAAAATCAAAATTGCTCCCCTCAGGGAAAGAATTACCTCTATTTTTTTAAAAATATATTTTGCCATAGGGCATGTGTGACCACCAGAGATAGAGAGAAAGACAGAGAGAGGGGGTTTGGTCATACTACCATTTCTTCTCTTCCATTCTCCTCTTGGGATTTTGGGCATGCACACACGTATGCTCAGCATGATTTTCAAGCCTCCTGGTTCAAGACTCCAACCACAGTCAGCCAAGTGGGAGTCCAGCACCTTCACTGCTATACCACCTGTTGGTCCCAAATTACCTCTACTGGGAAACACATTCACAAGCACATGCACAATAGGTCCATGCAGTTTGTAAGAAGTCTCCTCTCGAAGTTGGATGGTCTGGAACTGTGCTTCCCAATAGCCAATATAATAAGCATTACCTACATGTAGCTACTCAACGTGTATGAAAATATAAAACCAAATGTGGCATGTAATTCATAGTGGTAAAAGAAAAAAAAAGATCATTTAATTTAGTGGAGTTTAATTGAGTAAATCTTAAATATTTGAATTGGGCAGTTTGCTGGGCCAACTTCCAAGCAATTCCAGGTAGCCTGTGGTCAGCTTGGTGTTTTTTTTTTTAAAGAGATGTTTGCTATAGGGCGTGTGTGCTTTCCAGAGAGAGAGAGAGAGAGAGACATAAAGTAAGGAATCACCCTTCAGTGGGGATGGCCACCCTGCAATCCCTTCTCCTTCATTCTCCTCTTGAGATTTCGGGCATGCACGCACATGCACCCAGTGTGAGTTTTAAGCCGCTGGGTCTAGGACTCAAATCATGGTTGACTACATGAGAGTACAACAACAAAACCATTACACCATCTGCTGGTCCCGTCAACTCGGTGTTTTAAGTTCTGGAAAGAGAAAGTGAGATACAGAAATGAAAGAGAAGGAATGAGGTAGAGAAATCATTGAACTGGTTAGAGCTGGATGGTAGGCGGCACCAACAGCCTGAAAGGTGGGCTTGCTGTGATTGACAAGTGTGGCTAGTGTGATTGGCTGTAATTTAGCAACTAGTTCAGAAAAACAGCCGAACAGGTACAATTTGGGCTTATTCATAGGAATCTAAGTGTGGGAGTACAGTGGCCATTTTGAGCCAAAATAGTTTAGTTTAACGATTGTAAGTTCATTGCCACATGGGACTAGCGGCTACCCCATGGTGTTGTGCAGATCACAGAACCTTTACATCATCACAGAAAGTCCTGTCTGATAGCCCTGCTGCTCTGAGGCAAGACTGGAAGACAAACTACAGGACTCTTGGCTATGGGAGTGGGGGGGTTCAATAAACTTTAAGGGAGGGGCAAGGAGATCTGAACAACGACGTGAAAGTTTCAGTGTGCAGAGAAGTTAGAATCCTATTAGAATAAAAAAGGGCCTGCTGGTTACAGAAATGTCCGGACAATTTTTGTAAACATGGATACCTAATATTCAGTGTGAACTGCTCCACCCTACCCCACCCACACACGTTTTTACAAATATTTGAGAAGCTCTACTCCACACATAGTCATGGGTCCAAAGTATTTTGATTAGTATGAGTCAGTGACATACTCAGTAGACGGGGGAGAAATGGAGATTAAAACTTCAATAGACATTAGAATTCAAGATTAGAGATAACCAGGGGGCTAGGGAAGGGGGGATTAGACAATTCTCTCTGTTCCTCACCGCACTCTCACCCCATAACTTCAACATTCCACAAGGAAGATTGTCCAGAGAGGTATTTGAGGAAACATTGGAAAGAAAAAAAGCTAATCAAGTTGACCCAAGTGTCCTACATTCTAAGCTACTTCGACTCTCCAATTAGCTTAGGTCACAAAAATGAGGGGGAGGATAAAAAAATTACCATTTCCATGTCTTTATTTCTGGTAGTAAAAATTTTCTTAGGCACTAAAAAGGATAAAGTAGAGAACCCAAATGCATTTTCTTCTGTTTATTCATCTCAGAAAGGGCTTAAGTTAAAAAGACGGAGAGATCATTTTTATGTGGTGGAAATTCCTTGATTATCAATGCAGTATCGATTGCAGAACTTCCCCTTTAGTTTCAGTTTATCTCTGCCTACTCTTTATTGCAAGTTTCAGGAATGTTAAAATAGAAATGACTTTCCTGCAGAGGCAAGAGAGTAAGATAAAGGTCTGTATCATGAGATTTGGGGTCCAGACCAGAAAGGCTTCTGGCTTTCTGGGTGGGTACAGGAGTGACTGTTCTTTTGTTTTTCAAATACCAATACCATTCACCATATAAAACAGGAATTTGGTGTTTATTTGTGGATTACAAAAAAGTCTTTTCGGTCCACCCTGCAAATAATAAAGACTTCCAAAATTAAAGGAATACCAAAATAACTATGGCATTTCCTTGGTTGAACATAATGGTTTCTTCAGAGCAGATTCACTGCACAAACACTGAACATTTTCTTTCCATCCAGTACCATCTGTGAACAAGCCTGCCACTTGAGAAAATAAGGGATTAATAACATGTCCAGACACGGGTGGGCACAGGTGCTTCAATAAACAGCTTCTCTAATACAACACGGTTTGGCAAGGGGGCTAGCTCTGACTGACCCTGGAGACTTCAGTCACTGTTTGGCCTGTGGGAAGGGCAACCCACTGGCAGGCAGTCCACATCAGCGTCTAAAGGACTGCCTTCACTGGCAGAGTGCACTTCCTGAACATATTGACTCTCCGAACAGCGAACTTCGGCCCAACAATTTATTAAAAGCAATTGTGTGTTTCCTCAGTCTAGCCAAACATTTGGTGCATGTTACACAACCCTCCAAGACCAAATTTCAAGTCAACTCCTTTGAAGAAAAGCTTTCCCCCATTAGCCCAAATTATAACGAACCTGATTTCCCACAGTGACCATCTTCTGGAATGTTCACTGGACAGTAACTCATGCACTGCTTTGTGAAGGGCATCTCTTCCACGTGCAATGAATAGCTATTTTAAATATTTTAAATTTCATTTCATTTAAAATTTTTGCAACTTACCCTGTTGAATAAAATTTATGAAGACCATTTTATTGGAGTGAGTTTTTGCACAAGGTCCCAAAAGACCAGATTGGAGTCACGTGTGCTAGATGCCACATAATCAAACTGAAGTTAGAACTGGGCCAGTTTTCCAAAAGACAGGAGATTTACAGCATCCAATCCAGCCAACCTGAGCTGGCATGATAAAGAAGTCCCCCTGCTTTTCTCCCGTAAGGAAAGTAACTCTGAAAGGACCAATACATTATGTGTTCCTTGTTCCTACATTCTTCATCTATTCTGCCTTTAAAGCCTACTTTCTCTGCTCAGCTCATCCAAGCACTTTCCACTTTGTAGATGGGAGCCTGCCCAAGTCACAAGTTGCTAATGAAAGCCAAGGAGAGGGCCAGTCCTATAGCCTGGTGGTGAAGAGACAGCCAAGCTGGTCTCATATAGCTAACGTCAGTGTAAACCTCAGCTCTGGCAGCTTGAAGAGTACGCTGAGTGTCTGTGCATGCCTGCCTGGGATCCTGACAGGATGGAGAAATGAAAGAGCAGAGATTGTGGTGTAGCCATGTCCTTTGGGGGATGTTTTTTCCCTTTCTCTCTGTCTCCCTTGTGACAAGCACACATACTCTCTGGTTAGGAAAAGAAAAAAACAAAAGTCAATTATCAATAGATTTTTGAAACTCAATTTGTGGTAAATTTGTTCTTTGACATCTCCTAACTCTTCATACTCTTTGATTGCAAAGACCTTTTTTTTATGTTTATTTGCTTTTGTAATAAAATGTACGAAGTATGACAGCTTTTACCTAATAGGCCCTAAGATATTTTTATTAATTTGAAAAAAAAAAAAAAAACGTATTTTTTAGGTTTTTGCCATAGTGCATGTGCACTTGCCAGAGGGAGACAGACAAGACAGTGAGAGGGAAAGGGAGAACTTGCCCCCAAAGGGGGCATGGCCAAGCCATAATCCCTTCTCGTTCATTCTCTGCTCAGCATTTTGGGTACACATACACCCAGTGTGATGTTCAAGCCACCAGGTTACTGGGATTTGAACTGTTGTTGGCCATGTGAGAGTCCAGCTCTTTAATCACCACCCCACCTGCTATTTCAAAATTAGATTTTTAACACTGCAATTTAGAAATAAGAATAAACACTTAGCATTTTAGAAAACTGTTTCAGATAGCTAAATGTAATTTATCTAGCATTCTAGTAGAAAAGAAATTAATTGTATTTTTATTAAAATTAGGGGATTGGTGGGTGGGTGAAAAGAAAAGGTGGAACAGACAATCCACGTTTCTGAATTTCCAGAGTATTCATCTGATATAATACCTGAACCACGTCTACTGAATTAATCAACTAGTGTGTGAGTGTGTGCTGCATATCTCTATCATCATCATGCTAAAATTCAGATGCTTTTCTCTGTTCCTTAACATTCATTATTTACAAGCAGTTATTTTATAATAGTGAAGTTGTTTTGGTCATAGGTGCAAAATATCTGGATATTTCCTGTAAGTGGCACTGCATATTTTCAGTTATCCAATATACCAGCTAAAACATGTTCAAGGTTTAGTAAGTCAGTGATTTTTTAAAAAATTCAGCCATAGCAAGCCAACCCTTACTCAAATGAAGGGTTGGCTTGGAAGCCCTAGAACCTAGAAAGAAGTCAACGCAAACTATGCTTGGCCATCTAAGCAAAACCTGGAGAGTTGGAATTGTCTATCTAAAAGAAATAAAATTCTAAGAGGAAACAGCTGTTCTTAACTGCACAAAAGACAGATGAAGAGGAAATACATAAATAAAATGTCTTTGCTTTTTAATCGGGTTAATAGATTTGATTGGTTTGGTTTGGATTCTTAATTTTGGTTTCTTTGTGTGTTTTTGGTTTTCTTCGGTATTTTTGCATTTTTGCTTTGTTTTGTTTTGTTTTGTTTTTTGTTGTTTGTTTCTGTGGGTGAGCTGCTTCAGTTTCCTCTATAATCTGGTCATGAATCCATTATCTGAGGTATAGCTTACAAATATTTTATCCTATTCTGTGGGTTGTTTATTTATTGTTTCCTTTGCTGTGTAGAATTAGCTTGATATAATCTCACTCGTCTATTTTGGAGTTGTTGCTCATGCTTAGATACCAGAGGTTGCACCAAGGAACGAGAGGTGAGCAGGGAGGGGCTCAGAAAAAAATAAATAAAAGGTAATTAACTATGCAAAAATGCATGTACACAAGGCAAATAGATTATAGACTCTTATAACGCAACAGAGTAAAAAGGAAAAAGATGTTGTCAGTCATATATATCTCTTTCAAGAAGAAAAAAACCTGGTAGAACAAAAATCAAAGGTACACAATACAATATTCTTTGTTGAACATGATGAATCTGGTACTACCCTTAACTGCATTATCACACACTGAGTGTATGCTTTGAAAAGCCATATTGTACCCCACAAAAATGTACAGTTACATGTAAATGAAAAATGATAGGATAAAAAATTTGAGAAACTGGTACAATTGATAAGAAAAATTTTAAAAATAAAATATAAGGTAAACATTTTTTAAAAGGAATAAGGAAATAAAATGTCTTCAATATGGGCAGAGCAAGAGAAAATTTTTCTTTCCTCTGGTTCTTTTTTTTTTCCTTTTTTTTTTTTTTTTTTTCTGCTATAGGGTATGTGTACTCACCAAAGAGAGATGAGAGGGAGAGGAATCACTCTCTAGTCTCCTCTCAGGATCTTGGGCATGCACACTCACACACACACACACACACACACACTCCATTTGATTTTCAAAACACCAGGTCCAGGACTCAAACTGTACAGCTGGTCAAGGTGGGACCCAGCACCTTAACCTCAATGCCACCTACTGACCCTCCTCTGATTCTTTCTTTTCTTTAATAATTATTTATTTAATTTTATTTATCATTATTATTTTTTTAAAATTTGCTACAGGGCATGCACTCTCAGCAGAGAGAGAGAGAGAAAGTGAGAAAGCAAGCCACCATGTCTGGAATTCAAACAGCAGTCATGTGGGAGTCCTGCTGGCCCCCTTTCTCTGATTCTTGAGGGTGGGCAGGATGTGTGTTTTTAGTAAGTTAGAAGCAGGCTTTGTTACCATAGTTATGCATCAAATGTGTTTGCACACAAAGCCATTACCATAATCAAGATAGTGAACATTTATCATCTCTGAAAGTTTCCTTGTGCACTTTGTATCTCTTTCTCCTGTCTGGCAACCTGAACTCACAAACCTGAAACAAACAATGAATTTTCTAGAGTTCTATATAATTCTAGAAACCATACAGTTTGGGTTACTGATGTCACCACAAAAGAGGGGTGAACACCTTCTCTCTTACTAGACACACTGGTATTTATGCCCCTCAATCCCTGTTATTTTCAGAGAGGAGGGAAAATGTTTTAGAAATTTAAATTTTCGTTTGAGTTTTATTTACTTTGCACTGCTTTTCTTGAGGTGAAGATTCATTTTGAAGCCTTTATATTCAGCTCACACACTCAAATGTCATTGTATGAAAAAACATTCTTGACTCACTTTATTTTAAGCTGCATCATTAACAGTAATAGATAAAGTTTCACTGGCCATAGGGTTCTGGTAGATTTCAAACCTGTAAAGCAATAAGTAGGTAAACAAAATGAAGTAATAACATTTCTTTATAGGAATAATTACTAAAGGTGACATGTAGTGGAAGTTCTTCATTTTCTTGTTGGCTTCAGGTGTCCCTACTCGAGGGCATGCTGCCTCACCAGTGTTTTTGTCAACTTCTCTTTGGAAAAGACCCAACAGAATGGTGGTTGTATTATAGGAGGAAACAGCAGTGTCCATGGCACTGTTTTCTTTATGTATGCACTTTAATGGGCAAAGGGGACAAGGATGAGATAGCTAATTTGGGTTTGACACTTGAGAAAGATGTATGAGACCAGCAAGGGCAGATGTTGGACTTAAGGGACATGGTCCCATTTTTGCAGTTTCAGAAGGAAGGGCTTAAAGTGGTATCTCTTTCAGGATCCAGTTGTACCAAATATTGTACAGACTCTACCTTTTAGTGTTTTTATCATTCATTTTTGCAGTTTCTTTTGGCTCTCCCAGGGACTTTTTTGTGTTTGTTTGTTTTTGTTTTTGTTTCTGTTTTTGTTTTTGCCATAGGGCACATACACTCACTAGAAAAAGACAGAGAGAGGGAAAGTAAGAAATCATCCCCTGGGGAGATGACCATGCTGCAATCCCTTCTCCTCCGTTCTCCTCTTGGGATTCTGGACACACAAGTTCACACACTCAGTGTGATTTTTTTTAAGCTGCCTGGTCTGGGGCTTGAACTGCAGTTGGCCACGTGGGAGTCCAGCGCCTTAACCACCATGCCATATGTTGGCCCCTAGATACCTTTTATTTCTACTCTTTGGATCAGAATATTCATGATCTTGGGCAGTTGAGTAACCAGATAAAAACAACTGGGCTTGAAGGTAGCAGAGGGTTCTATTTCACCTGGGAAGGATATATCTAAGGGGAAATTTAGTACTTCCTCATACTAATCCAGCTTTCCCTTTCTTTCTCCTTATTGCCTTGCAGCAATTAAGGCTAGACTCAAGAGTGTTCTTTTCTCAAGGAAGGGTGAGTGGACACAATGCCATTGCTTGAATTTATTCTACAAGCAGACTTTTTTGATCCTTGGTGAAGTAATAGCATTGAAATATAGTCTTTGCTTGCTTTATTTATTTATTTATTTACTTATTTATTTATTTTTAGTAAACTCTCAACTTCCCTTTATATATCAAGAGCAAAACATGTGGGTCTGAATGTAGATATTTATTGTAAGCTACAGAGGAATGGATATGGTATAAGAGAAGACTTCATCCAACAGAAATGAGGAAGCATCTTTCCAATTGCTGTGGAGCAGAGCCAAGAGAGAGAGTTGAGCAAGAGGTCATTCGCGAGCTTCCTGCTCCGCTCTCAGGGTCAGCATCCCTGGGGTGAGAAACAATCATAAGACATAGGGACGACTCAAGAGCATTGCTAGTAATGGACCGTGCTCACGGGCTCTGTTCGCAAAGCCCACGCACAATTTGATTTTGGAATAACAGGGCTTATGTGAGCAAAAATATGCTGAGGGAGGAGCTAAGAGCTACCTCACAGAGTCCTGCACTCTGCAGTGAGGTGTGGAAAAAGCAAACAAAGGTTCTCAGCTTCCCAGTGAGACAAGGGTACAGGACCAGTGGACCAAGGAGGCCTGTGGTTATAGGGGCCACTCACATAGAGGACACAATGAAGTCCCTGGTTGATTCTCTGTGAACACCAGCATGACACCATAGCACCAGACTAGACAAGACCAGCCCCCGCACAGCAGACACCAGCATGACCTTCCCAGTAAGAAAGCAAGATGAGGGCTTCTCCGTCAGGGCAAGTGGAGCTCCGAGAGTGGCATAAGGAAGACCCTGTCCTTTCCCCATGTTCCGAGGGTGAATCACTTCTCCTTATATCCAGATGCCAATTTGGGCAAAGAAAATGGGGGCAGGGTAAAAATCTCGAAAATTCAAATGAACCTCGGCCCAGCATGGCAGTGTACACTGGTTGATGTGGCTCCTCACGGGCTGTTAGCCACATGGGAAACCCAGGTCTGATTTCAGGCCCACCATAAACACCAAATGTGGCAGAACTTACCTGTGGTCTCATCCACTCAGGAAGCTGAAAGAGGAAGGTCCTGAGATCCTGTCTAAAATAAATTAATTAATTAAAATCGAATGTAAAAAATGAACACTGATGAGAAATTTAAATTTCAAGAGAATATATTACCTTCAATTGACAACTGTCATTTTTTTTTTCTGCCATTAGCAGGAATAAAGCTTTCAAAGTAGATGAGATCAGTTTTAGGGGAAAAAAAAAAAAAAAAAAAAAAAACTACTTTTGCTGCAGATTTGAATCACAGTGTGTCCAGTTCAACCCCTCCCCTGCTGGCCTGTGCATTTCTGTGTGTAGCCGTCATCCCCAGGGAAGAATTCTTCAGGGAGAGCCCGGTCCTTCAGAATCATGCAAAGCTCTACAAGTCACAGCCTAGAGCACCATGGCTACTCCTGTCTCTGGGCAACTGAACCGCTGACTTGCACAGAATACGAGTCTCCTGGACTGGGTAAACACAGATAAGTAGCTCTACATGGAATATTTACTAAAGTGACAGAAGAGTACTTAGCTTTTAACTTATAGTCAGTTCCGGTAATCACATACAACAGAAACCATGATGCTATCTGGACTGAGGGTCATTAAGCCAAAAAAAAAAAAAAAAAAAAAAAAAAAAAAAAAAAAATCAGTTAAAGCATGTATTTACCTAAAAAGAATTACACATACTTTACACTTTTTTCACTTAAAAAATACAGTCATTCCCCTTTGTACAAATGAATGTACATTTGTTCACTGACCATTTGGTATAAAGCCAATTGGTTAAATGATTGAATACATCTGCTTTCTTAAAAATAAACGGCTTCATTGTGTTTTATCTGTAATGTCTTTCTTTTTTTCCCCAGTGGATTGAGATCTCACAGATACTTGAAGCAATCTTGGTGAAAAATTTTCTAGCGTAAAATGATTCTCCTTTCCACCTTTTTCAAACTCTATCCAAATGTAGTTCAACAGCAGTTGTTTTACTTTTTTCTAGCAAGTTTTTTTTTAAAAATAATTGTTTTATTTAACTTTATGTATTTATTTATTTTAATTTGACCAGAGAGGGACAGAGCGAAAGAGAGATAGGCAAAGTGAGAAAGCAAGCCACCAAGTCCAGTATTTGAACCACAGTTGGCCATGTGGGAGTCCAGTGCCCTTAACCACCACGTCACCTGCAGACCCCTCTAGCAAGTTTTTTAAAAAGCTTTCAACTTAATTTTCATAGAAAAAACACTTTTCTCCTTTTCACTCCTGTTTCTTTGGTTTATGTATTACTTAGTTTATACACTGAAAGTTATAAGCACAACTAGAATAAACTGGTTTCAGAAGAAATGCAACTGGCTGATGTGGATCAGTATAAACTTCACCTTGTCAGAGCTTGACAGACTAGAGGAAAATGCCAGCCCTGAACACTCAGCAAGCCAAGGACACCAATCAGTTGCTGAAATGGAAAATATCGATTAGTATGGCAAGTTGACAAGGTGACCATAAGTTAATAGAGTTTCTTCTTTTTTTTTTTTTTTTTTTTTTTTTTTTGGAGAGGTTTTCGCTACAGGGTGCGTGCGCTTGCCAGACAGACAGAGAGAGACAGAGACAGAAAGCGAGAAATCACCCCCCAGGGGAGATGGTCACGCCGCAATCCCTTCTCTTCCATTCTCCTCTCGGGATCTTGGGCACGCACGCACACGCGCTCGGCTTGAGTTTTAAGCCACCGGGTCCGGGACGTGAACCGCGGTCAACTACATGGGAGTCCAGCGACATAGCTATTACGCTAACTGCTGGTTCCCTTAATAGAGTTTCTTACAACACTGTTACCAGAAAACTCAGACAGCATTGTACAAGTAATTTTTTAATGTCCACCAGTAGCAGCATCCGTTATCAACAAAGTAAATTCAATTATTTGTAAGGTTTTTGCCATAGGGCACTATGCTCACCAGAGAGAGAGAGAAACAGTGAGAGTGAAAGTGAGAAATTGCTCCCCAAGAGGGTGACCACACTACAGTTGCTTCTTCTGGGATTTTGGGCATGCACACACACACACGCACACACACACACACACACACACACACGCCTGGTGTGACTGTCAAACCACCAGGTCCAGGACTTGAACTGCAGTCAGCCATGTGGGAGTCCAGCAGCTTACCCACCACACCACCTGCTAGCCCCATAAATTCAATTTTTATGTACTTGTCTTGAAGTTTTCAGTACAGGCACTCTTTATACAACTCTGTTGTGATTGGTGCTCATTATCTTTACAATCTATTTCCTACCTGGTCTTCCAGCTTTCTGATACGAAGTTCTTTTTCTTTTATTCACAGAGGAAGCCCTTAGCCAAGCTTTCTACTTAACTCCATCTTGATTTTTCTGGGACTATTTCTTATTTTCCTGCCACCGTTTGGCCTCATCTTTTACTTATTGCCTGAAACAGTTCTGCATTATCTTCTAAATTTGAGTAGTTTTTAAAAGATGTTTAATACCATTAAAGCAAAGGCTGTCTGATGGTTAATTCCACGTGTCAATCTGACTGGGCTATGGGGTGCCCAGATGTTTAGTCAAGCATTCTTTTTGAGTGTGTTTGTGAGGTGTTTCCAGGTAAGATTTGCATTTGGATAAAGCAGATTGCCCCTCCACCCACCCACCCCATGCTGGTGGGCCTCATGGAATCTGGAGGAGACCTGAACAGAACAAAAGATGGAATGAAGAATCGACTCTCTCAGCCTGCCTTCAGAGGTGAGACATCAGCCTTCTCTCACACTGAGACTGGCTCTGGTCCTTAGGCCTGTGGACTGGGACTGGAAATACATCACCAGGGATCCTGGGTCTCCACTTTACAGAGGACAGATTGTGAGGCTTCTTGGCCTCCATAATTGCATGAGTTAATTGTTCATTCTTTATAATAAACCACTCTCTCTTCCCATATATGATCTCCAAAAAGTTTGTCTAAAGAATATATTATGGTAAAACTATTCATGAATTCAAAATTATTTTGCACCAAAATACCCATGCTTTACTTCCATTTATTTCACAAGCTTTCTGAAGTACCCTCATATAGATACGGCATCTATATGTCATCTAGCTATATCTATATGTCTTTTAGAGATCTTGACTAGCACAGGCACTGTCCATCAGAGTGGGGGCTATTTAATGCTAGCAATGGGCCATTCAGGCTCTCTTCTGTGCTACAGTCTAACCTGTTCGTTGTTGGACTGTGAAGAGGTCTAGGCATCACCAGCAGCAGGAACACAGAGAGGAGGCGTAGAACAGCAGGATTTATCCACACGGACGTTAGTCTTTTACGAAACACAGCTGTGCCTGTGTGTGCCGGCCGACCGAATATAAGCCAACAAATGGCAGAACCTTCTCACCTTTCTAAGGTATTTCCAGTGTTTCTGTACACAGACACATACACACATTAACATGGCTCTCAGAAATTGTCTCCAATGAGAGTTGAGAAAAATCAATTTGATTATTTCAGTACAGAAAAATAACTCTCTTCAGACTTTCTATCACTGTAAGTCAATGAGCAATTTACAACGCCACCATGAAAGTGGTGGGGAGCAGAAAATATTCTTACTTTTGATGGAAAACTTTGTTCAAATTTGACATGGTCTTTTGTTTTCCTTAATAACCTGGATCTGGTTAAATCATCAATACATTCTCACTTCGGTCACACAAATTCAAAACCAAAAAAAAATAGGGTGGGGAGCAGTAGGGAAGAGCTTAAAAATCAACTCTGTACTTGAGCAGAGGTCCAAGTTGGCCATACCCAGACCAATACATGAAAGTGCTTTTTCAGGCCCAGCCACAGTGGCGTAGGAGATAGGACACTGCTGTACAATGCTGGAGCCATGTGGAAGAACCAGGTTCAAATCCCAGTCTGGCCTCAACACACTGGGCATGATGGTTTACTCCTGTAATCCTAGCTAGATAGAAGGCTGGGCAGGATATTCACAGCAGAACAAGGTGTCAAAAATATCTCTCTCTTTGGGACCAGCAGTTAGCATAATGGCTATGTCACTGAACTCCCAGGTAGTCGACCGCGGTTTGAGTCCCGGACCTGGTGGCTTAAACTCACGCCGGGCACGTGTGCATGCACGCCCAAGATCCCGAGAGGAGAAGGGATTGCGGCGTGGCCATCCCCTCTGGGGGGGGGGGGTGATTTCTCGCTTTCTATCTCTCTGTCTCTCTCTGTCTGTCTGGCAAGTGCACGTGCCCTATAGCAAAAACCTCTCCATAAAAAGAAAAAGAAAAAAAAATACCTCTCTCTTTCTATCTTCTCCCCACCCCATTAAAAAAAAAAAATGTAGTGTTTAGTGTGAAGTGACATATCTGACTACGTTTCTATTTGACTAGATAGCTTAATTTCATGACAACCATCCTAGTCTGTTTTTGTAAACTTTTCTTGATTTCATTAAAAGATGTGCTTATTGTTCAACTTTATATTAATAAATTTGTATACTATCATGAATTTGCTTTAAAAAAAAAAATGTAGTGGATGGCCAGCCACAGTGGCACATGATCTTCCTGATGCTGAAGCCACGCAGGAAGGCCCTGGCTCCCGTCCCAAGGTCTCCAAGTATTGCACACATGCCTGCCGTCCTGGCTGACCGAGGCTGGAGTGGAGGGCAGCTGGAAGACCTGTTTGGGCTGTCTGTCTGTCCCTCTCTCTCTCATGGAAGAAAAAAAAATCAGTCGGGGAGTAGAGATCACAGTTAAAATGAGGTAGTCACATTCCATCATTGTTGAAGCTGGTGGTGGGCACATGGGTGCTCATTACACTTTTCTTTCTACTTCTGTTTATGTCTAAAATTTCCCACAGTTGATGGGACCAGGAGTTAGCATAATGGCTATGTTGCTGGACTCCCATGACGTTGACCGCGGTTTGAGTCTCAGACCTGGTGGCTTAAACTCACACCAGGCGTGTGTGCCTGCGTGGCCAAGATCCCGAGAGGAGAATGGAGGAGAAGGGATTGCAACGTGGCCATCCCCCCTTGGGGGGTGATTTCTCGCTTTCTGTCTCTCTGTCTCTCTCTGTTTTTCTAGCAAGCACATGTACCCTATAGCAAAAACCTCTCAAAAAAAAAAAAAAAAATTCCCACAGTCGAAAGCTTTATTCTCTTCATTTTCTGTTTTTCACTTTAGTCATATTATACTTCTATTTCTAACTCATATTTTTGAAAAGGAAAATAAAATATAAAGATAGTACATATCCAATTAAAATAAAACCAATCTTAACAAGTCTGCCTTGTAACCATTTCAGCCATTATTTGTCACTTACTCATGAAAGTTGTCCTTACGAGAATTGGAGAAAATACCTTGGGCTCATCAACAAAGTTAACAAACTTAGAGTGTTTTTGTTCATTAATTTATTTAACCAGTATTAACTGAGCACCTCCTACATACCTGGAACAGAGTGGTAGGCACTAGGAGTATCAGTATTGAGTGCATGTATGTATCATATATATATATATATATATATATATATATATATATATATATGTTTAAATTTGCCAGCAGGTGTGTGTGCTTGCCAGAGAAGGGAAGAAAGTACCCCCCTGACAAGAAGCATGTCAATCCCCTCGCATTACAATCCCCTCTCCATTTCTCGATGGTTTGGGAATTTGGGGCATACATGCACGTATGCTTAGTCCTTTTGTTTGTTTGTTTGTTTGTTTGTTTTTGGAGAGGTTTTTGCTATAGGGCATGTGCGCTCTCCAGACAGACAGAGAGAGACAGAGAGACAGAAAGCGAGAAATCACTCCCCAGGGGGGATGGCCACGCCACAATCCCTTCTCCTCCATTCTCCTCTCGGGATCTTGGGCACACACGTACATGTACCCAGCGTGAATTTTAAGCCACTGGGTCCAGGACACAAACCACGGTCGACTACATGGGAGTCCAGCGACATAGCCATTACACTAACTGCTGGTCCCGCTTAGTCTATTTTTCAAGCCACTAGATTTGGAATTCAAACCATGTGGTCAGCATGTGGGATCCATTCCCTTAACAACCAGACCATGGAGCTGACCCAAGTGGAAATCCACACTGTAGTAGGGGAAACAGAAAATTACCAAATCTGTGCTGGAGTTTTGCTATTTTCTTATTTGGAGGACCCACATATAAAGTATGCTTTAATAAAATATTGCTGAATCTTGGATCCAGTTGATGGTGTAATGGTTGTTGCTGGACTCCCATGTAGTCAACCGTGGTTTAAGTCCCAGGCCGAGCAGCTTCAAACTCAAGCTGGTGTGTGTGCATGCATGCGCAAAATCCTGAGAGGAGAAGGGATTGTGGTGTGGCCATCCCTCCTGGGGAGTGATTTCTTGCTTTCTGTCTTTCTATGTCTCTCTGTCTCTCTGGCAAGCACACTCGCCCTATAGCAAATATCTCTCTCAAAAAAAATAGAATTTTACTTTCTGATAAGAAATACACTATTAATAAGAATAACATATTTTCATATTCTGAGTATTTTAAAATTTTGTTGGTTTCTATAAATAGCCCATCATAAAGGTGAAATATCTCAGAAAGATCAATTAAATAATTTTTGGAATTGGCCTGGTAACATATAAAGAAGGTGCAAGTATTAATTGTGGAATGGTATAGTGAAAGATTACTTAACAGCTTCATAGAAGGTTATCGACAGGTCTGGCACGTGACTACCCCATTCACCAATGAGTGGCTGGTCTGTTTCTGTTTCAGGACTGCTGGCTGAAGACAGGCGTTGGGTCAGAAGCACAGACGTTATTGCTAGAGACTCAGTGAGTAGCATGCACATAGGTGCTTTTGCACGGCTCTCCCTGCCCCGTCTCCCAGCACGATTCAGTATGCTGTGTAGGATTTGCAGCGGGTCTTCATCTAGGCTGAAAGACACTGAACCCAGGAAATCCACTGCTCTGATAACACACAGGAAGCAAGCATGTATTTTGTCTGGGGAAATACACTCACCTCATCTCTCAGAAGGGCTACAAAGTTCCAGCATGTCCTAGACTGACTAGACACAGGGCTAAAGGACATTGACTCACTCTCGGCTCTGTGTCCTGAGCTCTACGATCTGCAACTGTCTTTTCTCTCTCTCTCTCTCTTTATTTTTTGTCTTTTACTTTTATTTATTGTAGATTTGCTATAGGGTATGTGCACCTGTCAGACATGAGAGAGAGAGAGAAGGAAAGTGAGAAATTACCTCCCAGGGTAGATGCCGTGCTACAATCCCTTCTCCTCATTCTCTGCTCAGGATTTTGGGCACTCATGCACACATACCTGGTGTTATTTTCAAAATGTTAAGTTCCAGGACTTGAACCACACGGCCAGACATGGGGGGATCCAGCCACCTGAACCTCCAGGCCACCTGCTGGCCCTACGATTGCTTTTCTTGTTGAAGCCATGAGATATGAGATTCAAATCTAATTTTTTAGAGAATTATTTTATTATCGATTTAATTCCATATATTATTATTGTTTTTTAATTTGATCAGATAGAAACAGGGAGAGAAAAAGAGAAAGAGAAAACAAGCCGTCAGGTTTGAGACTCAAACCACAGTCGGCCATGTGGGAATCCAGTACCTTTAACTACCACACCACCTGCCAGCCCCTCAAACCTAAGTTTTAGAACCTAGGAGAGGCAAGGGAGCAGGCCTCAGAAGACATCTTCATGGCTCCTGAGAACTAGTGATTTCAGGGGAATAAGCAAAATGAAGATTTTCCACTAATAATTCAGACTCTAGCCCACAAACTCCAGTGGAGAGGCAAGGGAGCAGGCCTCAGAAGACATCTTCATGGCTCCTGAGAACTAGTGATTTTGTGTGGTTTTTTAATTTTTTGCTTTTTAAAAAATAAAAAATAATAATTTTTTAAAGTTTTTTTCTTCTTCTTTTCTCTGTTTCTTGGTTGTTTTTGTTGCTGTTTTTTCTCTCTCTCTGTTTCCTTTTCTGCATGCTCCTGGACACTCAGATTGCACTTCAAGTTTGGGAAGAAACACATTTTCCATCAGATGACGAGAAATCACCACAGGACCACAAGAAATATGGGAAAGCAAGAAAATACCACTCCTCCAAGGGAAAAGAATAACTCCTCTTCATCCACAGACAGTTCAATGGAAATCATGGAAATGTCTGATAAAGAATTTAGAACATTCATAATGGCAAAGCTAACAGAGATGGAAGAGAAGAGAGACAATGAACTGCAGAAGAGAAAGGAGAAAGGAACTGACGAGTTCTGGGAGGTAAGAAAATTCCTGCAAGATCTAAAAGAGGAATTACACATTTTACAAAAGAATCAAATGGAACTGTTAGAGATGAAGACTATAATACAGGAAGTCAAAATCTCTCTTGAAAATATTAAAAGCAAACTAGATCATACAGAAAATAGAATCTCAGGTGTAAAAGAGAAAATTGCTGGCTTAGAAAAATCCATCACGAAGACTGAGAAAATGGCCCCAAAATTTGAGAATAATAAACAAGAAATACTAAGTACCATCAAACGTCCAAACATTCGGATAACTGGCATCCCAGAAGGTGAAGAGACTCATAAGGTCATTGATAATCTATTCCATGAAATCCTGCAAGAAAACTTTCCAAACCTAGAGAGGCACTCAAAGATCCAGTCCCAAGAAATACAAAGGACCCCAAATAGAATCAACCCAGGAAGATCTTCTCCAAGACACATTATAGTCAGACTCACCAAAACCACAGACAAAGACAAGATACCAAGATTGGCAAGAGAGAAACGGCAAGTTCCCTACAAAGGATATCCCATCAGACTAACAGCAGACCTCTCATTGGAAACAATGTGAGGAAAGACTGAGAAAATACACACACACACACACACACACACGTGTGTGTGTGTGTGTGTGTGAAACTAGAAATGGAAAGTCATTGATGATAACATACATGATTAAGCCACTATGTAGTATATTTGGATGGGAAACCACTTTTTGTATGCTGTGATGATGATTAGGGGATGAATGTAAATTAATTAATCAAAAAAAATTTCAGGAGAAAAAAACACTAAAGCTATTTTTCTTGAAATTACAAAAAAGGCATATTTGCTGACTGCAGTAAGCTATATAGTCCCAGCTAGGTGCTACTTTATAGTATGTTCATTCTACTCACTGAGGTTTATACCTTATGACTTGTGTTCATGGATATGTACACATCAGCTGCACTTGCTATTGGAAGTATTTAGACTAATTAAGTTCATTAATAAATAAGTAAAATGGGGGGGGGGGGGAGGCATAGAAAGCAATCATGGATACCAGAGACAGTGTGTGAGGAGGGTGAGACACAGCAGAGGGTGAAAGATAGGGAATCAAGGATGGCAACAATAACAAAATATACAGAAAACAAGAAATGAAAAATTATTTGTTGACAATAACACGTATGTTGATGTGCTTGATTGAGCCAATATACAGTGTATTCTGGATGGGAAATCTCATTTTGTTTGCTGTAATGATGTATAGTGAATGAATGTAAATAAATAAATTTAAATTAAAAAAAAACCCAAGTTTTAAATATGACTTTTCAGTAATAACTGAATAATACGCTTCCGGTTCTGGGACACCCTTTCTACTTGATGCAAAAACTTAAGGAAAAAGGAGCAAAACTCAAGTGTGTTCACAACCATTTCAGGATCAGCTTTGAGTCACGTGGGTGTCCCTTCCCTCAGATTGACACTTACAGGTGAGCACAAATGCTGTGCCTGCTGCCACATGAGTGACAGTGGGGAGAGGAGGAGGGGCACTTCCTGGTCCACTGGGCCCTGCCACATGTCCCTCCTGCCGGGTGCAAATGGGCCAGTGAAGGAGTACCTTGGGCTGACCAGAAGTCCTGAGGAAAAGAGAAGGGTATACCAGTTAACCCACAAGATCACCTCCTCCACACAAACCGAATCTAACACTAATGATGAAGAGCCAGTGTGAGGGATGGAGATCGGAGTCCAGCTCTTAGGAAGTTCAAAGCCATTTGTCCTCAGGTTCTGTTCCCTCACACGGAGGTAAGTGGAGTACGTGTACCATGGCACACATGGTTCACAGCAAAGCCGAATCCAGGCCGATTAGATTACTCAACATTTCTCACAATGACCAGGAGAGGGCACCGAGCACAAATGAATAAAATGGAGTAATTCGCTCAATATCAGGTTTTATTTAAAGATGCCTTTACTCTCTGCACTTTGCAAGCCAACTTGTTATGTGTCCCCTGCAAACTCTTGTTGATCTACGGATACTTGGGACTAGACGGTGTCCTCAGTGACCATCCCCTGCAATATAATATCCAGGTGGCTGAGGTCCTCACTCTTCCCATACAGGACACAGGATGAAGCCCACATGAACATAAAATAATGACAGAGGGAAGAATTTATCTTTGTAGAAAAATTTGAAAAAAATAATACTTTAGAGAAATTAAAAGATATTTAAGCCATCTTTAAGAAGAGAAAAAATGCATGTGTTTATCAAAACTTTCCTGCAAAAATTTATTTCTAATTCTTTCTCTTTCCTTTCATTTTTACACATGCATATGGTGAGGTTTAGATTGTAAGTTGTGATCAGAGAAATCACCTTGAACACTTTAAAACAGAGAAAAGAATAGTATTCTGTCATAAAACAAAATGGAGCATAAAAATATTTTCCAGAAAAAAAAAAAGCACCTCAAATTCTATGTATTTCCTTTCAGGCCTAGCACAGACATAAACAACAATAAATTGACCAACCCTGTTCTCCAGGCATATAATTTTCTTTCTTCCTAGAGTGGACACTCCCTGGGAAAATACAAATAACTTCTAATTTCAAAGCCCTTTAACACAAAAAGAAAGTAGGCCACCTTGACCAGAGCACAAAATAATCTTTTCCAAGAGGGCTTGAATGAGTACTGTACCTCATTATCCAAGGGAAAAATACATACCAAAATTTTTTACTACTTTATTTTGTTTCATTTTCAAATACTTTTTATAGCCATGGAAAAACATATTGATGAATTAATTTTTCCAAAACAAAATCATCATTTCTTTTCATTTTAGCCTGACAGTGACTCCCTGTCTCCAAGATTTTAGAAATAAAATTGAAATAGAAATGTGGCAGCGTGTCTATGGGACTTCTTGGAGGGTGCCAATGTTTTCAATTTGGGGAGTAATATTTCCTCACGAGGCATTGCTTTTACACTGTAACGTCACCAACAAATTTCAAACTGTTTGTCTTACTAGATATTAAAAAAAATCCCTACACTCTAAACAGAGGATGATTTAATTTACATTACAATAATTATAACCAGCCTCAATCCAGAAGCTGAATTACTTCCCATTTATGCTTTCAAATAAGCTTTGCTCAGGGCCAGCAGGTTGTGTGGTGGTTAAGGTGCTGGACACCCACATGGCCCACAGCGGTTCGAGTCCCAGACCTGGTGTCTTGAAAATCATGTGGACTGCGTATGCACGTGTTCCTAAAATCCTGAGAGGAAAATGGAGGAAAAGGGGTTGTGGTGTGGCCGTCCCCCCAGGGAGTGATTTCTCACTTTCCTATTCTCGGTCTCTCTCTCTGATGAGCACATGCATCCTAGGGCAAAAACATTTAAAAAAGAAAAAGAAAGACATATACTTTGCTCATGGCTGCAATCCCTTTCCACGTCATTAATAATAAAAACCAATACATTAATAAGTGACCCAATGTGCCATTATCCTCTCAACTATCTTTCAAGATAGTTTTGTTTTCCCCATTTTACAGAATAAAAGACTGGAGGGACGCAGAGACATCAAGAAGCTGTCCCTAAGCACAGAGCAGTTAGTGGCAAAAGCAGACAGGGCACCAGCGATGCCTGGCCCTGAGCCTGTCTGTTTCCTCTGGACCTCGCTCCAAAATTGCAAAGGCTGATTTATCAAATGGAAACACAGATGCCATTTTCTTTTAATATAGCCACATTTAGTACAGCTACTTTTCTATTGTTCAATTAAGGGTAGAAAGGGGTTACAGAGCACATGAATTTATAGCACCCCTAATGAGAATTTAGAAAGTGCTATGACTTGTTATCTTAAAAAATGTATGGCATAAAATTGAGCTGCTAGGCCAAGTCCACAGTATGGCGCACATTTTCCGAGAGATCTTGTGATTAATTAATACTATGGCATTTTTTCCTATCTACTTATATATTTCATTTTAAACCTAAGTAAAAATCCTGCTGTGAGATACAACATTAAATGATCTAATAATCAGGGGCTGCCAGGTGGCATGGAGCTTGAAGCCCTGGACCCCACATAGCTGACCAGGGTCCAAGTCCCGAATCTAGCGGCTCGCTTTCTCACTTTCCCTCTTTTTCTCTCTCTGCGAGTGTCTCTCTCTGGTCAAATTTAAATGAATGAATGAATAAATAAAATTAATGTTTTTTCCTTAGGTTTTTTGCTATAGGGTGCGTACGCTCGTCAGAGAGACAAAGAGAGACAGAAAGTGAGAAATCACCCCCCAGGGGGGATGGTCTCACTGCAATCCCTTCTCTTCCATTCTCTCAGGATCTTGGGCATGTATGCACATGGCTCCTGGCATGAATTTTAAGCCATCGGTCCTAGACTCAAATCTTGGTGGACTACGTGTAAGTCCAGCAACGTAACCCTTATGCCATCTGTTGGTCTCAAATAAATAATTATTTTTTAAGAACTGATCTAATGGGACCAGCAGTTGGCGTAATGGCTAAGTTGCTGGACTCCCATGTAGTCGACTGAGGTTCAAGGCCCGGACCCGGTGGTTTAAACTCACACTTGACACATGTGCGTATGTGTCCAAGATCCTGAGAGGAGAATAGAGGAGAAGGAATTTCAGCATGGCCATCCACCCTGGGGGGTGATTTCTTGCTCTCTGCCTCTCTGTCTGTTTCTCTGTCTTTCTGGCAAGTGCATGCACCCTATAGCAAAAATCTCTAAAAAAAAAAAAAAAAAACAAAAACAAAAACAAAAACAAAAACACTGATCTAATAAGCTCTTGAGACAACGGTATCAGGTTATCTGGGGGACAGCAGATTTCAGGGACTTTAAGCAGCGTCTCTCTGAAACTCCGGCCACGCACCATGCAGAGTCCCATGTGCTTTCTAAAATGGCTTTCTTGTACTTTATCAAGTTCAAACTAGGTGACATAACAGACTTCAGAAATTCGAGGCTTATTTTTAAAAGATTAGGTACCTAAACTCTCAGAAGCTCATGCAATTCTTCTGAACAGGTGCCAGCTTCCTGAGAGCAGTCAGTGTCAAAACAACAGGCAAGATTTTCCATGTGGTCCCTGGCTGCCCGAGCCAGTCCTTGGCAGGGGCCGGACGACCAGCTGAGCCATTGGGAAAGACCCAGAAGATGGCCAGACATATGACAGAACGCTGGGGCTCCAGGCATCCCAGCCTAGCCACTGCCTCCCTGGGTCCCGAACCCAGGGGAGTAGGCGTGAGCCGCAGTCTGCTGCAGTGTCTGGAGGGGTCGTGGGGCTGCGGCGTGCTCAGTGAGCTGGGTTGCCCGTGTGTGCGTGCAGACTGGCGTTCCCTACACATCTCAACCTCCTCGGGGACCTGGCTGCAGGGTCTCCCTGCCAAGGCCCTGTGCACAGGCTGCGGCACTGGCGGGAGGGGTGGGAGCTCGCTTTCCCCCTGCCAGTCAGCCCGCTTGTCCTCCTTGGCAGGAGAGGGCCCGCGTCCTGCCAGCACACACCCCGGCCTTACACTGGGCTACTTTTATTTCCCCAGGTCACAGGATCTCCCATAGCACAGGAAACCCATGGACAGGTCAACCTTCAGGAATGACTTTATTTACTATTACTATTATTATGTTAAATTTGCCACAGGGCATGTGTGCCAATCAGAGACAGAAAGAGAGAGGGAAAGTGAGAAAGCAAACCCTCAGGTGCAGGACCTGAACTGCTGTTAGCCACGTGGAAGTCCAGTTCCTTAACCAGCATGCCACCTGCTGGTCCCTCTCAGGAAGCATTTCTAACCCGTTTATAAATACAGATAACCTGAATGATTCTGATTGTTTTAAAAGATAGGTTTCATGAAGTAGCCCATTTTTTACTGACTTGACAACATACTGAGACTTTAAAAATGAACCTATGTACTTACTAATATTTTTTAAAAAGCTTTTACAATTATTTAAAGTTCATTTTTCTTTTTTTTAACTATATTTTTTTTAAAGTTTTTGCCATAGAGTGTGTGCACCAGAGAGAGGCAGTGGAGAGGGAAAGTGAGAAATCACCCCCCAGGAGGAATGACCATGCCACAATCCCTTCTCCTCTATTCTCCTCTTGGAATTTTGGGTCCACAGGCACACACACCATGTATAATTTTCAAGCCACTGGGTCCAGGACTTGAACCTCTGTTGATCATGTGGGAGTCCAGCACCTTAACCACCATGCCACCTGCTGGCTCCTACAGTGTATTATTCTTGATCCAAAAATTAAAAGTAGTGGTGCCGGCAGGTGGCGTGGTGGTTAGAGGCACTGGACTCCCACTTGGGCTACCATGGTTCGAGCTCCAAACCTGGGGGCTTGTTTTCTCACTTTCCCCTCTCTCATGAGCATTCTCTCGCTCTGTCCCACTCTGGTCAAATAAAATAAATAAATAAATAAAGCTAAATAAAATAATTCTTAAAAATTAAAAAAAAATTAAAGGTAGTTAGGAGAGAATTAATTTTAGCCTTCCTTCAGAAATGCAGGAGTTATTTTTTTCACTCGATCACATGCTGTTCCTAATGTCAGTACAACGAAGCGTGGCAGATACCACCCCATGTTACTACATGTGGCAGCGCCATTGCAAACCTCAGTGGCCTCAGGCCCATCAGACTGAGCATGCGGCTCGAGACTTGGTAAAATGTTTCTCTCGGTGGTCTTCTTGCCTCTGTGTGGTGTGCAAGTTCCATTTTCTCTCAATTGCAAGCTGGAATAAACAATAAAATAAATCCGGCTGTGAAGCAGCAGCTTGAAAGCCTCCAATAAAGTACTGGACCCTGAGGGGCACAGGGCAGGCAGAACTGGTGAGATGTCATCTTCGAGAACTTTCTCAGGAAGGTAACAGTACATACTCATTAAAATTGAGGGTTTCCTCACCTGGAAAGGAAAACGAGGTGGGATCCCAATCTCACTATACACTAAAAAGTTTGCCACATCTTTAAATACAGCAACGAAAACCAGAAACATATTGAAAAGAAATCAGGGAAGAACATTTTTGCACTCTCCAAATAAGAAAGGCTTTCGTAAGCCTTCCAGAAAAGCCAAGGATCATCACAAAAATTAAAATAAAAAATAAAGTCACTCACATAAAAGTCAAGTAAAATTTAATTTCTGCCTAAAATAAAAGTCTATAAATAAATGGAAGCAATATTTGAATACATAAGACAGTCCAAAAAATATATTCCATTAGTTAACTGTGATAAGTCAAAAGAAAGCACCAGCGACCCAGGAGACAATGGGCGTGAACACTTGGGAATGGAAATATAAATTATCTTTTTTTTTTTGAGTCTCTTTCATGAGAGACCCACTGTGATCCTCCCACCCCCACTAGTCTTCTAGTCAACCAGGGTCACATGTCTAGGTGGATCCATGATTCAAACCTCAGGAGTTCCCATACGGCTCTGATACCACCCAGTGGTGCCTCCCACCTGCGCCACAGTGGCTGGGCTCACTACAAATTTTCTAGACTACTTTTATACTTTATACGTTTATACTTTAGAAAAAATGCTCAAAATCATAATAAAAGAAATGTAAATTAAAACTATAGTGAAGCATTCATTTCCATTTATCAGGGTTAAAGATTAAAACCCCTGACCACACCCTGAGCTGAGCAGGACAGAGAAAATAGGTGTTTTCACGTGGTGCTGGAGTGAGGGCAAGCTGAGGCCCTCCTTTTGGGGGGCAATCTGGCCATGACTAGCAAATTTACAAAATGCACATGATTTTTTATTAGAAATTCTACTTCTAGGAATTTATCCTGCATATAGGAACATGAGCTCACAGTTATATACGCAAGGACATTTACTGCAGACTCCTTGTACTAGTAACAGACTAGAGAGAACTTAAGGATAGGAAATAAGGCTGGTTACACAAATAAAGCCCAATCCAAACAATGAACACTGTAGATATTTGCAAAAAAAAAATAAAAACCCACGGCCATTCTGCTTGCTCACCAAGAAAGATAGATGGGTATATGATGGATATTCTTTTTTTTTTTTTTTTGGAGAGGTTTTTGTTATAGGGTGTGTGTACTCTCCAGAAAGACAGAGAAGGACAGAGAGACAAAAAGCGAGAAATCACCCCAGCGGGGATGGCCACACCGCAATCCCTTCTCCTCTGTTCTCCTCTCAGGATCTTGGGCACACACGCACATGCGCCGGCCTGAGTTTAAGCCACCAGGTCCGGGACTCGAACCGCAGTCGAAAACATGGGAGTCCAGCAACGTAGCCATTATGCCATCTGCTGGTCCTAGGTAGATGGATATTCTTAAAAGACATAAAATACAGTGTTACAGTACTACCTTGTTGTGTTTTTAGAAAAAATATTTATGTGGGGGGGGGTGTGGGGGGAATACACAAGAAATTGGTAACAAACACACAGGGGTATCTCGTGTCCGACAAGCAGGAGTGAAAAGAAAACTTACTTTAACTTACATCCTTTTACCTTACCATTTGAATGTTATGCTGTGTGTATGATTTATTTACTTTTTTTTTCTTTTTTTTTTTAAGATTAGAGGTGGGCCAGACTGTGACCTGGTGCTTATGGTCCCTAGTTCCCAAAAGGCTGACCACACAGTTCAAATCCCTGACCCGGTGGCTTGAAAAACACTCTGGGTACACGTGCATGCATGCTCAATATCCTGCAAGGAGGGAAAATAGAAGAGAAGGGATTGTGGCATGAGCAGCCCCCACGGGGGTGCCTTCTCGCATTCTCTCCCTCTCTGGTGAGTGCATGCACCCTCTGACAAATTAAAAAAGAAAAAAAAATAGACTTTGTGGTCATACGCTCATTCTGTATTAAGTCCCGTTTCAGCCACTCCAGACAGATGACTTGACTTCTCATCTTTAAGATGAGGATAGTGCCCTACATAGACTGTGCTCGCTAGTTCTGAGGGGACAAATCTTAAACGACAGTAATGGTTTGCTTGCAGTAGATCTTCAGACATTCTGATGGTGTATGAATGCTTGGAGCAATGGCTTCCCACGTGATAAGATGGCTGTTGTTTTGATATTAGCTTTCGTTTCACTCCTTCTGGAATAGTATTCCTTTGGAGAACTTTAATAGTATCCCCCCCCATATCTTTTTCTATTAAAGAATTATTTTATTTAACTTTATTTATTATTATTATTTTCCAATTTGATCAGAGGGAGACAGAGAAAGAGAGAAAGTGAGAAAGCAAACTACCAGGTCCAGGACTCGACCTGCAGTCGCCCATGTGGGAGTCCAGTGCCCTTAACCACCACACCACCCACCAACCACTCTTCCAAAATCTTGAACCATTAGTTTCAGTTGGATCTGTTTGGTGTTGGGCCTTGACATGGAACCAAGTCTTGTCACTCAGTACTTTGCATCCTTTGGTCATCGTGGGATCCAAAGCAACAATTCTGTGTGATTTTGTTCAAAATATTAACATCATCAGCAATGGTGACCCCGATTGCACCTCTTCGTGCCCAGAGCCATATTTACATTGCTCGCTGGTGACGAGTGGGACCCTAACTCACGGGTTGCTGACCCCCAGCTCACGACACAAGCATCATCTTCAATATACCATTCCATTCTTCCCTGAGGCCAGCTGCTTCCGTGATGAGGTATGTGGTGAATCTACAGACCCTGTGAGCATCAGCACGTTTCCTTATTCCTTTTAGCAAAATATTGTCCTCTGAAATGCGAAGCATTTTCCTTCCAGGTGTGGCTTCATAATCACTGAGATTATATTAATATTTATGGTCAGGCATATGGATAGAGTGAAAACAAGACCAATCAGCATGGCAGGTAAGGTAATGATATCAGCGAAAGTCACCACAGGGTTTGTTTGTATTTTTTAAGTTTATTTTATGCAGGTACCCTGGACAGGGTCTTGTCACACTGAGATCCTCTCCCTTCTCTCAACCAGCCAGTATTATGGCTTGCATGGCCACTCCTGGTATGCAGATCAACCCAGGATCTCAAACCAGGTCTCGGCGTGTGGCTCCAGCCCTGCGTAGAAGCTCCCACTGTCTCATCACCATGGCTGGGCCATGCTGGGTTTGTAACAGAGGAAAGACGAGTCCCATCACATGCAGTAGAGGGGGTATATCTGTCGTCTTGGGAACATTAGTGGAATTAGTTTGGGGGTAAGCAAGAAGTTCCAACTATTCCCAAGAGTCATCTCCCCAGTTCTCAGAGTCTTACCCTTTCCAAGTAACGTGGTTTCCTGCAAGGAATTCAGCAAGCCTCTGAGTGGATCCTATGTGGTAATTGAACAAGACATAGGGTCAGACTCTGTGACTGCATTTGGGCTACATCAGCCCAAAGGCCAACAAGGAAGAAGATTCTTTTAATGCTAAAAATTCTCTAGCTCTCTAACCACATTGGGTGGAGACTGGAAAGCCCTGGGTAGCTCATTTATCACCGTAGTCTCTCCAGTGCCGTTGGCCGCAGTTAGTTTGCTCCTAGTACTGTGCCACCCCCATGTGCAGGTCGCCAAAGCCACTTCACCCCAGAATAATATAAGGAAGAACTAGCTGTGGCCCACCACCAAAGATCCCTAGTACCTCTCATTTAACAGAAGCATATCTTCATTTCCTTCAAACCCGAGGAGGTTAAATACCTAACCTGCTAGACTCAAGCTATCCTAAATCAGAATGCAGTTACAGATAACAGAAAACACTCTATTTTAGTAAAAAGGAATTTAAATCAAGGAGTCAGGTTCCTATGAAATAATTGAAAGATGGATAGAATTGGGCTCTAGTGTGGCCTCCGGAAATTATTAGAAAAATTGTGTAACAAGAAAGCCCACGAGGAACAGTCTGCAAAGCCACCTCAGAGAGATTCTCTAAGAAGCCCACCAAGGGAGCCGCTAGCTCAACCACATTTTGGAAGCTGAGAATCTGGAAGCTGTCCCTGGAACTGTGACTCCGGGAACACACACCTTAGCTGTAGTCCAGGGGTCTGGAAGGTATGGCTGCTCACTGCAGGGCCACCCTATACCTCCTGTGCCTCTTGCTATACCCCATACTCCTGAAGCTACTTTTAAAGTTTTTTTCGTTTTTTTCTTTTTTGTATTTTGTTTTTTTGTTTTTGCTATAGGGCATGTACACTTGACAGAGACAGAGGAAGATAGTGAGAAATCACTTCCTAGGAGGGATGGCCACCCTGCAATAGCTCTTCCTCCATTCTCCTCCTAGGATTTTGGGCCTGCACACACATGTGCCTGGTGTGCGTTTCAACCTACCAAGTTCGAGACTTGAACTGCGGTCAGTCATGTGTGAGTCCAGCACCCCATCCACTAAGCCACCTGCTGGTCCCAACCCCTGAAGCTGTTGAATGGACCCGGAGCTCTTCAGCATGAAATGCCATTCCCACACTAATACGCTTACCAGCAAATCAGCAGACACTGCAGAAGGAAAGCCTCTGCTTCCCTTCAGTTCCAAATGCGGTGAGTCCCATCTGACTGGAACCCTGGCCCCAGAGGACTTCTGAGGGGTGCACACCGCAGCCGTCCTACCTGGGCAGTCCCGGAGGGCGCACGCGCGGCCGCATCTCCCCACCAGGTCCCACAGCCAAATTCCAACAAGTGTGAAACAGATGACCTCACTACTCTTGGATGTGTAATGAACGTGGTTCTTGGCAGCTTTAATTTACAAGACGTTAGCAGGCTCAAGTCGGAGTCTAAAACCGCCCAAACACGCTGTCTTCCCCGCTCACTTCCAATGAGGGGCTGTATTCACTCGCGAGCTTCCTCTTCTACATGGTCAAGGCAGATTAACGCCTAGAGATGCGAACTGAAAGATTCCGTAAATACGCCTTTACATAACAATTAAGTTTATTTCCAAAAGCTTCAGGCTCAAGTTTCCTATGTGTCAGTGAAAGAGATAAGGAAATATTTTCAGATAGATGGAACAAAGGACTATCTGTAGCTACAGACTGCCGGGCGGGATCTTCACCACTGCAGTTAAGGCTTTAATGAGTTATTTATTTAATTTTATTTATTATCATTTTTAATTTGCTATAGGGTATGAGCACTCACCAGAAAGAGGTGAGAGAGAGAAGGAAAGTGAGAGAGCAAGCCTCCAGGTCTAGGACTTGAACCATGGTCAGCCATGTGGGAGTCCAGCGCCTTAACCACCATACCACCTGCTGGCACTGGATGCTTTAGTGTTTTAAAAGTAGGGGCTAATCACAGAGGAGGAAAATTTTATACTTTTTTTTTTTTTGATAGATTTTTGCTCTAGAGCCGTGTGCTCACCAGAGAGACAGAGAGAGACAGACAGGAAGCAGGAAAACATCCCTCATATGGCCATGCCACAATCCCTTCTCCTCCATTCTCCTCTTGGGATTTGGGGTATCCGTATACACATATCCAGTGTGAATTTCAAGCTGCCAGTCCAGGATTCAAACCGCATTCGGCCATGTGGAAGTCCAGCACCGTAACCACTATGCCACCTGCTGGCCCCGCTTTATACTTTTTAATTGTTAACGGTTTGAGGGATTCAATGGATTAGAATAAAGTGAAGGAAGAACCTAAAACTATTGTAATATCTGTTAGGACCTATAAATATGTAACAGTAAAAAACATATTTAAAATCTCCTTAATTTTTGTCTGTATTGTGGCATATCCCAGCTAACTCATTACAGAGGAATCAACCCATCCACCAATGAATTTTGAAAAAAACTATTGCTCTTAGGGTATCCCATCTGCAATTTACTTGCTTCCATTTATAGCTGTCTGACTACCAGTTGGTTTCACACCTTGTCATGTTGTAAGAACAAGGTTTCGACTCAGTTTCATGAGAAAAGAGGGTTGAAGCTGACATCCGGGTGCTGGGGCTAAGCATTGTGCCTGCATGCTGCTTGGTTGAGGCGTGTCCTGTGGCTTCTCTTTCCCTATATTTGCTTCAATTCCTTATAGGTGTGTGGTTGTTCCCAGCACACGTTTTCTTAAACACCTGGCCTCCCCCCTCCCGACTGCTGCACCATTTGAGTGGGGCCTTGGCATTTCTATATTCAAGAGCGTGATTTAATACACGGTTTTTTTTTTTTTTTCAATGCTATAAAAAACCAAAAAAGCAAGATGAGTTGGGAAAAAGAGCCAGATGATAAGGTGAAAAGGGAGCAAACAGCATAGATGATTGATGTTCAGTTGGAAGAAAACATACACCTTGTGTTTCGAGGATCTGCTCAGTGAATCCATCTATAAGTGAATCTATTCTTCTAGCAAACAGACTTGAACTGATCTGCCAGCTCTCCAACAGACCAGCGTCTCCACCCGGCCCCTCATTCTAGAGCTATTCTTATTGAGTCAAATGCCTCAGCCATTCCAAGAAAATTCCACAAGTAATAATTACTGTACTTGGCAGAAAGCCTGGTCATACCCAGCTAGAACTTTATTTTTTGTTGTTGTTGATTTCAAAGTACATTTCTGAGATATTTCTCAGATGCGTTGCTGCTTAGGAAAGTGTATTATCAGAATATAAAGTGAAGAAAAAGCTAGTAGAAGTAACTTAGGCTAACAGGTAATAAGATTCCAGGTCAATATACCATGTAATTGTAATCTGAATACAATTGAGTCCCTGCCCCCAGTGACCTAGTCTTAAATAGTAAATAAAAGCATCTGGAATCTTTACCAACTCTTGGTGGGGGAAAAACGCCTGGAAAGGCTCTTGGTAAGGAAAAACGCCTGGAAACAGTGTATTGTTAATATAACCCACATGCCTCAATATTTTGTTCTGTTTTCTTTCTTTTTTTTTTTTTTTTTTTTTGGATAGTTTTCTTACTCCTCATCTCTTTACCATATTCAAATAAGTTGTTTAAATGGACCTCTCACTGCCACCCTCTCTCTTTTTTTAATTTAAGAGTGATTTATTTAATTTTATTGATTATTATTTTTAATTTGCTGTAGGGCATGCATGCTCACCAGAGAGAAACAGAGAGAGAGAAAGAGAAAGCAAGAAAGCAAACCACCAGGTCCAGGACTCAAACTGCAGTTGGCCATGTGGGAGTCCAGTGCCTCAACCACCACGCCACTTGCTGGTCCTACCCTGTCTCTCTTATTTTCCCATTTCCAAAGGTGTCCTTTTCTCTTCTTTTCTTTTTTTCTTCTCTTCTCTTCTCTTCTCTTCTCTTCTCTTCTCTTCTCTTCTCTTCTCTTCTCTTCTCTTCTTCTTCTTTTCTTTTCTTTTCTTTTCTTTTCTTTTCTTTTCTTCTCTTTTCTTTCCCTTTTCTTTTCTTTTCTTTTCCCTTCCCTTCCCTTCCCTTCCCTTTCCTTCCCTTTCCTTTCCTTTCCTTTCCTTTCCTTTCCTTCTTAATTGCCACAGGGCATGTGCACTCACTCACCAGAGAGAGAGAGACAGAGACTCAAGGTGAGAAGAAAGGTAAAAGCACTGCCCAATGGGGCGTGGCTACGCAGCGATATTTTCTCCTCCATTTCCCAATCCCGTCAGGATTTTGGATTTGGGGCACACATGCACGTCTGCCTGCTATGTTTTTCAAGCTGCCAGGCCAGATTCAAACTGTGGTCAGCAGTGTGAGTTCGGGTGCCCGTAAGCAGTGTGGGCTGGCCCAGAGGGTGCTTTCTTAAGTCTAGTTCCTTACTGACACTTCCCGCTGTCCACAGTGACCTTCCCTGCTACATGCAGCCTTCTGTCAAGTGTATGCTCACCCTACGCCTTGTTTGTCCAGAATTATCCTATCACCAAAATTCCGCATAAATATTGAGATCCAGAGCCAACCAGTGGCATGGTGGTTAAGGCTCCTGGACCCCCTGTGGCTGACAGCATGGTTTGAATCTTGGAACCAGCAGCTTGCAAAATACACTGGACCCACGTGCATACATGCCCCAAATCCTGAGAGGGCACGGAGGGAGAGGAGCTTGCAGCAGGGCCGTCATCCCTGGAGGTGCTTTCTCACCCTCTGCACCTTATTGTCTCCCTCTGGCTAGTGCCACTGGAAAATTAAAAAGAAAAACTGACATCCAGTCAATTAGAATTTTTTTTTTCCTTGAGGAAACAAAAGGGGTGAGAGCAGCCATAGGTGGTTGCAAATTAATACTGTTTTCTCCATTCTTCTTCTCTCCCATTGGCTTTTTTTTGAGAGAGAGATTTTTGCTGTAGAGTGCGTGTGCTCGCCAGAGAAAAAGACAGAAAGCAAGAAGTCACCCCCCAGAGGGGATGTCCACACTGCAATCCCTTCTCCTCCATTCTCCTCATGGGACACTGGGCATGGATGCACACGCGCCCGGTGTGAGTTTAAGCCTCTGGGTCCAGGCCTTGAACTGTGGTCGACTATGTGGGAGTCCAGTGATGTAACCATTATGCCATCTGCTTGTCCCCCCCCCATTGACTCTTTATGCACCTTCACCATTATGCCATGTGTGTTTGAACAACCCGCCTCACCACTCAGCACACTCTAGCATGATTTTCTTCCTCCCTTGGGTCAGGCTGGTGTCCCATCTTTCCAGATACCCTAGAAAGTAAACCAAGCTTATGTCCTTGAAGTTTATCCTAGAAAACAGGAGTGCAGTACAACCACATTAGGATTTAATCCCCACCCACTCCTGGATCTCATTTCTCTAACATACAGATGAAAGTATGTTTTTAAAAAAAGAATTATTTCATTTAACTTTATTTAATTTTATATATATATATATATATATATATATATATTTTTTTTTTTTTTTAATTTGACCAAGAGGGATAGAGTGTGTGTGTGAGAGAGAGAAAGTGAGAAAGCAAACCACCAGGTCTGGAACTTGAACTGTGGTCAGCCATGTGGGAGTCCAGCACCTTTAACCAACCACCACACCATGGGCTGGCCCCAGAAGAAGGAAATTTTACAGAGTTCTTTCTATTAGGTCATCTGGAAAGTTGTGAGGTATTTTTCTATGTTTTTCTATGCAAAAAAAAAGCATCACGACTTTCCCAACAACCCAGTATTACATGGGACATTGGCCGCTGGTTGACCTGAACCAACACACTGAGGCAGCTCCATGCCAAGCTATCAGAGTTACAGAGACTCTGAAGTTACCCAGAGACATTTCTTGCCCATCCCGGGTACCACACGAGGTAGGGAATTGAAGAAAGTACTAGCGTTAAATACGGACACGGTTCCCAGCCGAAGTCCATGACAGGACAGAGGCTCACTAGGGTCAGAATGTGCCCTTCCGAAGGTCCCACTTGAAGAGCTCGAGTCAGCCACATCTCATCCCTTACTCTCATCTTCAGGTCTGGCTGCAGGCTCCATGCATCTGCAATGTTCTGACGGCAGCCATAGCCATCTTAGTCTACCTCAGCACTGTTTAGCTTTGCTCCAGGAATTCAAGATTGTTGGAGCTATAAAAAAGCTGAAGCATGCGTCAATGTCTTTGCAAGTCTAAGACTATTTAATACTAATTGATAATTCTTCATGATCGATTCTTCCCTCAGGAATTTGATTCAGGCAATTCTGAGTCTGAATCATACTCTATTGCCCCCTAGAGGATGACTCATTGTAGTGGTTTTCTGTAGAAGTAACAACCGCAGAGCTTCTACCCACTCACCATTACAATCCTACCATACACTCCGGAGAACTAAGGGTACTCACTTTGGGAAGGAAAGTATTTTGTGGCTTTTAGCTTATTAGATCTATAGGAAACATTTGTCTGTCTCCAAGGTTTACTAAAGCAGCTTTAAATCAGTCACTTAGCCACACCTAAAATTCCATTTTTTGGGTTCCTGGTGAAGTACCTCCCATGAATTTCTTAAATTCCTAGTAGCAAGTAGCCTGTGTCAGTAAATCCAAAACCTTTTTAACTTCAAGTCTCCCAGTGAGAGCCGTGTTCTAAAGACATGGGGTTTTTGGAAGGTGAATAAAGACATTAAATGTATAAGCTTAACTTACCCTGGAATTCTTTTTTTCCCTGGAATTATTAGGAAAAAAATGGAGTCTGTTGAGGAAAAAAAAATTAAAAATCAAACTCAGGAGTCATCAGCAGCAAATCGTTTACACCTCTTTAGTAGAGGGCCTCGCACAATGTCACCAAGTCCAGGTTTACAACTAGAGCACACCAAAGTGCTCCCCAAACCAACATTCTGCTGCAATACATAGGGAAGTATTTACATTGGCTTGTGCCATTATTCCAAGAATCACTGCCACTCGTGTGTGGAGCACTTCCCCCTTTGTAACTGCTTTGATAACCGTCTCATAGCCACGGGTCAGTGTTCAGTTCTCCAGATCATTATACCTTAGGCTCAAAATTTCAAAAAATAGCCCTTTACACGTCTTCTAAATATAACTTGGGCTCTATACCAACCTAGCAGGATGTCAATTCAATAAACAAGAAATGGTCAATCATTCTAATGTATTTAAGCAATTCAAGATTTTATTCAGTCTCCAAGAAAAATACCAAAATTGAGAGCATATACTTAAGACACAGCCAGTCTTCTTTAAAAATATCTTAAGATGGAATCAGCAGATGGCGAAATGGCTGTTGCTGGACTCCGATGTAGTAGACCGCGGTTTGAGTCCCGGACCTCGTGGCTTAAATTCACGCCGTTCGCGTGTGTGCGCATGCCCAAGATCCGGAGAGGAGAATGGAGGAGAAGAGATTGCAGTGTGGCCATCCCCCCTGGGGGGTGGTTTCTCGCTTTCTATCTCTTTCTGTCTTTCTGGCGAATGCATGTACCCTATAGCAAAAAAAAAAAAAAAAAAAAAAAAAAAAAAAAAGAAAAAGAAAGAAAAAAAGAAAAGAAAAGAAAAAACTTAAGACATAACCCTCACTATCAATTTCTGATAACATAAAGTAAACATCAAATATTTAAGACATATCTCTATTGTCTTACAAAGAGTTGCAGCCTAGCCTCTCTTAAATTAAATTGGGGTGTAACCTTGAAAACATCTTTTAAAAAAAATCTTATATATTAGGTTATCAAGAAAGTCATGCTTTTCTATGCAAAAATGCATCATGACTTTCCCAACAACCCAATATAATGTAATATATTGTACCAGTACCGGTGACCTTTGACCTACATGGAGGTTGGAGCACCAATCTCCCATGCAATTGAAAGTCCATGTATAACTTTTTTTTTTCACGTATAACTCTTGACTCCCCCAAAACTTAACTGAATAGCCTACCGTGTATTGGAAGCCTTCATAATAATTTAAACTGTTGGTTAACATATATTTTGTAAGTTACATGTATTATATACTACATTCTTACAAAAAAGGAAACTAGAAAAAAGAAAATGTTATTCAGAAAATTATAGCAGAGAGACAATATATTTAGAAAATGTATTGAAAAAAATCTGCATATAAATGGAGTCTTGCAGTTCAAACCCATGTTGTCCAAGGGTCAACTGTGTTTTATTTAGTAGTCCCTTAATAGTATCAGGAAAATATATTGCAAGTATTTACTTCTAGGAATTATTAGTATCAATTACTGATAAGGAAATAAGTAAATTATGGCAATTTTGTCCTCACTTATCATTTGTTTATACAACTGGTTATTAGTATGAGGACACCACATAGCAAGCCATGTGCTGATAAGGGCTGGCAGGTGATGTGGTGGGTAAGGCACTGGACTCCCATGTGGCCAACTGCGGTTCAAGTTCTGGACCTGTGGCTTGCTTTCGCACCTTCACTTTTTCTCTCTCTGTGTCTTGGTCAAATAAAATAATCATAATAATAAATAAAGTTTTAATAAATGTGCTGATAAATAAGTAAAATAGTAACTTCTGTTCATGTTTACTTTTTGTTCCTACAGTTAGGAGATTTTCATTTCTTTTTGAAAGCCTCTAATGGAAATAGGGGGAAAAACAGCCCATTTGTGCACAAGTGTTAATGTAAACAGAGTCTGCTATAGCAATTTGTAGATTTCCTCTGTGATTTCCTTGAAACATTAGTGAGTATTTAGCACTTCACATCTGAAAATATTACCATTTGGGTGCAGCTGGATCTGCTCTTAGCGGGGCCCTGTTATCTCCCAGAACAAGGCACAGCATTTCAAGAACCCTGTCTCAGCGCTCATGCCGTGGAAACCTTGTAATCTCATGTCAGATCATCTTTTTCTTTTTCTTTTAAGAGCGATTAATTTAATTTTATTTATTCTTATAATTACTTTAATTCTCTATGGGGCATGTGCACTCACCAGAGAGAGAGAAAGAAAGTGAGGAAACAAGCTGCCAGGTCCAGAACTTGAACTGCGGTCAGCCATGTGGGAGTCCAGCACCTTAACCACCACACCACCTGCTGGCCCCACGTCGAATCATCTTAAAACTATTTCTTCCCATCTCATTCACAATTGGTCACACAGCCATTTTTGAGATATTCAAACAACATTCTCAACACAGAGCATTTCATTAAAAAAGTCTGAGTCCTAAGAAAATGTGAAAACTATTCAGTTAAATGAATGATTCAACTTACACATAAAAAATTTAAATGGGGGGCCATTAGGTGACGTGGTGGGTAAGGGCGCTCGACTCCCACATGACCAACCACGGCCAGGTCCCGAACCTGGCGGCTTTCTCTCTCTCTCTCTCTCTCTCTCATGAAATTAAAATAAATAAAAATGAATAAATGAATAAAGTTAAATAAAACAATTCTTTAAGAAAAGTTTAAATGGGACAACACTAACTCTATTTACTAAAACAGCGTTGTTTATCATTGTTACCTTTAACCATTTTAAATTAAGAAACATAGATTGTGGGTGCATGTAAGTGTGAGGGCCTGACGCTAGCCAGATTGGTGTGGCCACACCTTGGCTGAGGTCCCCAGTCAGCTCTGCCAAGACTGTCATTTTAATGAGATTAAGGTTCCAATTACTTTAGTCCAAGCTCTCTCTGGAGCAGACACTCTGCTATTTAGGTTAAATCATGCCCACTTCTCTCCCAAGTGGCTAAGTACTTATGTTCCCATGCTGAGACAACTGACATGACTTTTCATTTGGCACCCTGATTCTGAGAGGGTAATACATGTTTGTTGAAACTATGCTGGGCTGGAAGGAAGTATTTTTATCATTACTGTTTATTAGCATGTATTAGTGTGGGAAGAGAGTGGGTGAAGGAGGAGAGCCTGAGGAAGGACAGTGAGGAGAAAGACAGAGAGGCAAGGCCTTCATGGGACAAAGAAATGGGTTATTATCTGTTGAAGACAACGTGTATAGTATTCTCAACTGGATTGGTGAGAAATGCATACATGTTAGAATTTTCACTTTGCAAGCTAAGTGACATGTGTGATTGAATATATAAAAGAAATTGAAGTAAAAAAAAAAAAAAGAACAGATATTCTAGTTGGTCCACACACCATGCACAAAGGAACTCATCATTTCTACAGGTAGAAATACAAACAGCTTGAGAAAATATATTACTGATGGAATGTCTTACGGAAATTACAGTGTAGTTGGGAGGACAGACTTCGAACACATAATTACAGGTGAGGTCAGCTTTACGAAGGAGTGTAGTATGCTATGGCTGTGCCAAAGATAAAGAGCTGGCCTTGTCTTGGGGTGAAAGAAAGTCTCCAGGAAAAAAAAAAAAAAATGACATTTAAACGGAGACTTGAAGAATGAGGCAAAGCTGGCTAGCTGTTCTGGTTGGGTTCATGGCTTGTGCCCCAAAGTTTCATGTTCTGGAATTTCATGTTGGGAGGTGGTGAGGGCTAGTGGGTGGTAATTGGTTCATGGGGATGGCATCATCAAGACAACACGCTCATGAATAGGTTAATGAAGTCTCTCGAGACCCAGTAAGAAGTCCTTAGTTTTCCATGCTGGTTGTGATAAAAAGGAGGGAAAGCAAACAGCTGGTGTCCTCTCTGCACATACCCACCATCCTCTGCTTCCACGGCCATGCTGCAGGCTGGCCTGATGCCAAGCCCATGCCTTAACACTTTGTAGCCACCAGAATTAGGAGTTAATAAGGCCCCATCCCTTTATAACCTACTCACTCTTGGGTATTTTTGTTAGCAACACAGAGGTGGACCAAGACCCTGTATCCTAAGGGTTGCACAATTTCCTAGCATTCTAGTGACAGAAATGGCATGGTTGGATTTGCATAAAAGAAACAAATTGATTCTGAATTTTATTAAAATTACAAACTTGAGTTCTTTACAACACATCAAGAAAATGATAAAGGGTCAGCCAGTGGTGTGGTGGCTGCAGTTGCTGGATTCCCCATGACTAACTGCGTGGTTCAAGTGCTGGACCTGGCAGCTTCAAAAACACACTGGGTAAGTGTGCATGCATGCTCAAAATTCCAAGAAGAGAATGGAGAAGGGACTGCAGCATGAACTCCCCCCACATGCTTTCTCACTTTCACCCTCTCTCTGTCTCTCTCCAGTGAATGCACACATACTATAGCAAAATTATTTTTTTATTGAAAAGATAAGCACAAAAAAAAAAGAAAGAAAATACTCACAAGGCCTACATTTCATACAAACTTTGTCTCTTGTGTAAAATACTCTCACCCCTCAATATGAATTTAAGAAATTAAAAACTGGACATAAGATTTGAGCAGATATTTCACTTGTCATTAGGGCCAGCAGGTGGTGCAGTGGTTGTGGTGCCAGATTCTCACATCCTTGACTGCAGTTCGGGTCCCAGACCTGACAGCCTGAAACTCACACTGAATGCATGTGTGTGCATGCCCCAAACCCCGAGAGGAGAACAGAGGAGAAGGGATTGCAGTGTGGCCATCCCCCCTGGGGGGCAATTTTTCTAGTTCTGTCTTTCTGTCTCTCTGGTGAGCACGCTCTATAGCAAAAACCTCTCTTAAAAAAAAAAAAAAAAAAAAAAAAAAAGGAAAATGAAAAAGAAAAACAGGGACCAGCAGTTAGCGTAATGGCTATGTCGCTGGACTCCCACGTAGCTGACCACGGTTTGAGTCCCGGTGGCTTAAACTCACGCTGGGCGCATGTGCATGTGTACCCAAGATCCCGAGAGGAGAATGGAAGAGAAGGGATTGCGGAGTGGCCATCCTCCTGGGGGGGGTGATTTCTTGCTTTCTGTCTCTATATCTCTCTCTGTCAGTCTGGCGAGCGCAAGCGCACGCGCCCTGTAGCAAAAACCTCTCCAAAAAAAAAGAAAGAAAGAAAGAAAGAAAGAAAGAAAGAAAGAAAGAAAGAAAGAAAGAAAGAAAGAAAGAAAGAAAGAAAGAAAGAAAGAAAAATAAATGAACTACTGACTGAGCAATAACATGGATAGAGCTTACTAATACTTAACCAAGCAAAAGAACAGACAGAAAATGAATGTGCTAAAAAATTTCCGCTTATAGGGAACCAGCAGTTAGCGTAATGGCTATGTCGCTGGACTCCCACGTAGTCGACCGCGGTTCGCATCTCGGACCCGGTGGCTTACAACTCACGCCGGGCGCATGTGCGTGCATGCCCAAGATCCCGAGAGGAGAATGGAGGAGAAGGGATTGCGGCGTGACCATCCCCCCTGGGGGGTGATTTCTCGCTTTCTGTCTCTCTGTCTCTCTCTGTCTGTCTGGCGAGTGCACGCGCCCTATAGCAAAAAACCTCTCCAAAAAAAAAAAAAAATTTCCGCTTATACAACATTCTAGAGGAGATTAAACTAACCCAGGTGACAACAATCAAAACTTGTGGCTAGGGCAGGAGTGAAGTGGCTCAAAGGGACTTTGTGGAATTATGTTAAGATTCTATATCTTCATTGTTGTGCTTAATTTAACACACCGTTGTTAAAGTTGTGCATATTATTTCATGTAAATTATATCTCAATAATGTTTTTTTTTTTAAGTCTGCATCTCTCAGAGTAAAAACAGGTACTTTATAAAGAAGAATGGGGGGGGCAGGAGATGGCATAATGGTTACATCGCTGGATTTCCATATAGTCGACCACGGTTCAAGTTCTGGACCCGGTGGCTTAAAACTCACACTGGGTGCATGTGTGTATGTGCCTAAAATCCCAAGTGGAGAATGGAAGAGAGGGGATTGTGGCATGGCCATCCTCCCTGGTTGGGGGTGATTTCTCACTTTCTGTCTCTCTGTCTCTGGCAAGCACACCTGCCCTACAGCGAAAAAAAAAAAAAAATCTCTCATAAAAAAAAAAAAAGAAGAAGAATGGGGTCCAGCAGGTGGCGTGGAGGTTAAAGGTGCTGAACTCCCACTTAGCTGACTATGGTTCAAGTCCCAGACCTGGCAGTTTTCTCTCACTCTCTTTCTCTCTTTTTGCAGAGTGCATGTGCCTTATAGTAAAATTTTTAATAATAATAATAATAAATAAAATTAAATAAATAATTATTTTTTAAAAAAATTAAAGAATGTCCCTGTTTCCATATTTAAAGAAAATGCCTTTTTGCATGACTGTCAATATATAAGTAGTCTTTGTGGACTTTTAAATTCTGATGTCCAGGCTCTCCATAACTGCAGTTACCACGTCCTCGGGGCCTAACATAGCTAGGTTCTCTGCCATCCATTCATGATCACTCTGTCCTCACAACCCTGCAAGACGGCCTTATATTCATGTTTGGTGGGAAAACAGGAATCTCAGAATACTGGTTTGTCTAAGAATGAGCTGTTAGTAAGTAGCAGGGGTGACAGTTATCCAGGACTCATTACCCACTTACCACCCTCCTCACTTCTATGTCCCTCTTATCTCCCTTACCCCTGGATGTGCATCTAAGCATTATGGCTTGTCTAATCTCTAATCATTTGAGTGGCCTGGTCCCTGTCTCTTTGTCGTGTAACCTTTAGGAAGCCACTCAGGTTTCCCCCTAATAATTAAAGAAAGAAAACATAAGAAACAACTATTTGTCTTCTTTTTACTTTACATGGTAAAAATTTAACATGATGGCTTATAACAGAATAGAGCTAGGTTCAAAATCCAGTTCTTCCGATTTTATTTTTACTATTAGGTTTTTAGCAGAGGGCGCATGTGCTACCTGGAGAGAGACAGAGACAGTGAGAGGGAAAGTGAGAAATTGCTTCCCTCCCCCCGGGAGATGGCCATGTTGCAATCCCTTCTCCTTCATTCTCCTGGGATTTGGGGGACGCATGCACACATGCCTGGAGTGATTTTCAAGCTGCCAGATCCAGGACTTGAATTGCGGTCGGCCATGTGAGAGTCCAACACTTTAAGCACTACACCACGTGCTGGTCCCGAGCTCTTTCAATTTTTAACTGAGCATGTTGCTTAATCTCTCTAAGCTTCAGTTCCTATCCATAAAACGGAAGTAGTGATAACCACCTGACGAGAATTTTGTGGGGATAAAATGAAGTAGTACATTAAATACACAGTAAACAACAAAAAATAGAAAATAATATTATTAATGAGAGGACAGATATTGTCTTGTTAGAGAAAGTGTTTAAATTGCTTATTTTGTATTATTTTGTACTATTGCTTATTTTCTGATTATTTTCTTCCTCTAGTGGGGTTTCTTTCCTTCTTTCTTTCTCTCTCTCTCTCTCTCTCTCTCTCTCTCTTTTTTTTTTTTTTTTTTTTTTTTTTTTGAGAGGTTTTTGCTATAGGACACGTGTACTTGCCAGAAAGACAGAGACAGAGAGACAGAATGCAAGAAATCACCACCTCCCCCCGGGGGGATGGCCATGCCACAATCCCTTCTCCTCCATTCTCCTCTCGGGAGCCTGGGAACACACACACACACACTCCCGGTATGAGTTTAAGCTACTGGGTCTGGGACTCGAACCGTGGTCAACTACATGGGAGTCCAGCAACATAGACATTATGCCAACTACTGGTCCCCAGTGGGATTTCACTTAGCAAATTTGAAAAGGCCCTGAGTATTCCATTTCATCATTCAGACATTGGAGATACTTTAGCCAGAGATCATTTTGAGACTGTATAAATTGATTGAAGATTTTCACTTCATATTCACTTAATATTTGTATTTAATCAATGCATTTAAGACTTTTCAATATGCAAATGTGCTCTAGGCCCTTGTATTGACTATTTGCAAAACTTCTATAAGCCATTGAGAATAAAGTACAAAAGATATGTTACAGCAGACAAGCTTGGCTGATTTCGAAGTAGCCCAAAACAGTGTCCAGTTGTCCAGTGACAGTCTGCAACCTGCAGCTCCTAGAAAAGATGACTGTGGAGGCCAGCAGATGGCGTGGTGGTTAAGGTATTAGACTTCCACATGGTTGACTGTGGTTTGAGTCCTGGACTCAGCGGCTTGGGACTCAGGCTGGGCATATATGCATGTGTACACAGAATTCCAGGAGGAGAATGGAAGAGAAAGGATTGCGATGTGGTCATCCCCCTGGGGGGTGATTTCTCACTTTCTGTCTCTCTGTCTCTCCGGCAAACACATGCATCGTATAGCAAAAATCTCTCCACAAAAATTAAAAAGATGACTATGATCCATGAAACAGAATATAAGATAATAAAAATAGATAGAAGCCAGAGAAGTCCATGTTTTCTGCAGTGGAGTTATCTTACTAGCTATAACTAGCTGGGCCTGCTTTGAAAGCCTTTTAGAGCTTTAAGAAATTTTATATAAAAATCTTTCATTCTTGGCCAAAGGTTCTATACATGCAAGAGGAAGTAAGATGGTAAAATGAACCACATTCTAATCATAACAGAAAGAGAAAAAAAAATGTTTGTTTTCCAAGTTGACCCAAGTACAAATCGGAAGCAGACTTTTGCTCTTGCAGCCCCATTGGTACAGTGAGAGAACTTGAAGCAGAGGGATGGATGCCTATCTAAAGCCAAGGTCACAGTCACTTCATGTGATGGGAGAGGGCACGATTTCGCATCATCTCAGAGGACCACGTGGAAATTACAGTAAATTAAATAACTTTTAGGGTATTGGGACAGTGAAGCCGAATCCAGAACGAGTAAAGGGAGAACAAATATTTCAGGACGTGGACCTGGGAGCACACCTTATTTTATCAATTCATAGCAGAAATGACCCTAGTGCACCCCGCTGCTTGAAGGACAGTTGCCTTTTCTGTCATCAGACTATCCATAAGGCTCGACCGAATCACTTGGACTGGACTTGCAGGTGGCTTTGCCAGCTGGCTGACTACTTATTTTTGTGGTCAATATAACCAAAGTGCTTTTCAACTCTGATTCACTGCATCTCAAAGACCCATTCTCCTGTCATAGCATCACCTCTTTTCCATTTGGTTATCGTGACTAACATGCTTTACTTAATCACATGGGACTATGCATTGAAGGCAGCAGGATGAACTACTTTTCCTTTCCCTGGAGTTAAATTCCACTTTTCCATTCCCTCCTTGGCCCAAAGGGATGGGTAGCCAAACCAGATATATTTAAAATTCATTATTTCTGGAATTCTTCTCCCCAGTTTGTTTACAGATATTTTTTCAGTTCAGTCTTGACACACAGACAAATGTGTACCAACCGTCTACTTTTTATATTTGGGTGAATACCTGGAAGTGGTATGTGGCAAAAGGCGAGGATGAATAGTGGAAGAGAACACAAAGTCACTGTTAACTGTAAGGCTCACTTAGTCTCCTCTTCCATTCCAGTCTAGGTCAAAAGATTTCTGCTTTTGTTTGTTCTGTTTTGTTTTCTATAGGGCGTGTGCAGTGCTGGAGAGAGACAGAGAAAGTGAGAAATCATCCCCCACCCAGGGGGATGGCCACTCTTCAATCCCTTCTCCTCCATTTTCCTCTCAAGATTTGGGTGGGCATGCAAGGATGCACGGACACATGCCCAACATCTTTTCAAAACGCTGAGTGCAGAACTCGAAATGGGGAATCAGCCACGTGGGGTCCAGCCGCCGTAATCTCCGTGTCACCTGCTGGCCTGGTTTCTAATTCTATCTCACACTGTTACCATTGTAAATTAATTTTGAGAAATGTGCTCAATGTCCTCATTCGACTCTCCGTTCACGCCCCCTTGTGTCAAATGTCATGCCTCTTTTCTTAGTCACCTCCCCTTACATATCCCTGCTCTTCCATTTTCTTTCTTTTGCTGTGTTATTTTCAGGCTACGTGGCAGCAAAGCACACACTCACATAAGAGTTTGAGTCTTTACCAAAGAACAAGACTCACATGAGCTTCCTGAGACCCAAACAAAAGAGCTGATCCTCCGCCCAGGTGTTCGACTGCAGCATTACTGTTCAGCTTCGGTAATTGCACAACCCTACTTGATATTTTAGGCTTCCTGCATAGCTCTGCTCTTTATTTACTTGAATTACCCCATGAACATGAATGTGCTTAACAAATATCAAAAACATAGCATTATGACAATTTTCATTTTTTCATCAGTGGGCCAGACACTGCCATTTAAAAACTCGATAAATCAAGCTGACCCTGAAGCACAGCAGCTAATCCTACGCATAGGGAGCCAGGTCCCACATGGTGACCACGTTTTGAATCCCTGTCCTGTTGGCCTGAAAAAGCATGCTGGACACATATGCGTGCATGTCCAAAGACCCGATGAGAAGGAGAAATGGAGGAAAAGGGGCTGAAGCATGACCACACCCGAGTAGGGGGTTCTCATTACATCTCTCTTTCCTTCTCTCTGTTAGAACACGTGCCTCTCTGCCAATTAAAAACAAAAAAAGGGAAAAAAAGTAGGGCCAGGTGGTGGTGGTGTGGTTGTGAAGGTAGCTGGATCCCACATGGTTGTACTGACTGCAGAGTTCAAGTCCTGGAACCAGCAGCTTGAAAAACATGCTGGGTGCATATGCTTGTGTGCCCAAAATCCGAGGAGAAATGGAGGCGAAGGGATTACACCGTGACCATCCCCCATAGAGGGTACTTTCTCTGTCTCTGTCTCTCTTTCTCTCTTTGGCAAGTGTTTTTGTCCTCTAGCAAATTAAAAACTAGTGATAATAGAAATAAAGACTTGATATATCCATGGGCTGGAACCTCAAAAAGAATGAGTATCACCCATCTCTCTCCCTCTTGCACATACTGCAGAATTGCCTACGAAAATACAGTCTCAAATCAGCGGTGGATCTTACCAACGTGAAAGAGCTAGAGGTATCTTGATGTCGCTATTGTTACTATTATTGTCGTGATTATTAGTTCATCGTCCAGTGGTTTCTCCCATTTCGTGAACAACTGCTTCGTCATTGGACAGAACAGTGTGTGGCTGGCCCGTCTCCCGTGGACCTTGCACACACTTTCTGTTGTCCCCAATGTGGTGGCCACATGTTGGTTTCTCAGCTGGCGACGTTGTAAGCCAGAGAGAGTGTGGAGGAAATGGAAGAGAGAAAATCCACTAGGGTTTTCATTAGGATGTACGACAAAGGGTAATGCGCTTTTCCCCTAAGAAGTACGTGTATGTGTCTATGTACTTAAAAGAATACACATAATGCACATCATTATGCGGATATATTTTTAAGTCTTTTGAAGCATATTTGAAAACAATAAAAAAGATCAACTTCATTGAGCTACGCATTTTTAGTGCTTATGTCCTGCAAATCACCGTTACAGTATCCTACATGTTAGAGCATAAATATGCTCAAAAATATTTGCAAAACAAATACATGTATATTGAATTTCACTGATGGGCAGTAAGTAAAAAGAGAAAATTCCAGTCTGCAGACTCTGACTTACAAAATGTATCTAAAGTCCACCTAAAGGAATTATGTGATTAAATATTAATAATCATGATAAAACATTATGGTGAGACTAGAAAGTAGCTGAAATAATTGTATATTAATAAAAATCAGAGATTTTAAAATTAGGAAAGATATGAAACCAGCAAGTGGCATAGTGATTAAGATGCTGGACTCCCATGCAGTCAATCATGGTTCGAGTCCTGGACCAAGCAGCTTGAAACTCACGCTGGGTGCATGTGCCAGCCTGCCCAAAATCTTAAGAAGAGAATGGAGAAAGGATTGTGGAGTGGCCATCCCCCCTGGGAAGTGATTTTTCATTTTTTGTCCCTCTATCTCTGTCTCTGTGGCAAGCACATGCGTTTAATAGCAAAAATCTCTCTCTTAAAAAAAAGGGACAGGTATTTTAGAAAGGATTTGGGTTAATTTTTGAATCCTACAGATAACTAAGAAATAGAAAGAGTAAATCAGACGTCAAAATATGCACAGCTTTTTTTTTTTTTTTTTTTTTTAAGGAGCATCAGGATTGGAAACAAAGAATTTGAGCTGAGACTCAGTGTGGGACCACGGCACAGGACAGCCCCGTAGCTGAGGTCAAGTGCAGCAGTTCCAGGCTGCTCTCTTCCGGGGCGCACACTGCTGCTGGTGCATGCTGAGCCTTTTTCCCTGGGAGACGATGCTTTTTCCCTTCCTGCTTTCCCTGTAATTTGGCCTGTCATTCACAATAGACACACCTGTTCCTTCTTTTTTACTCCATCTTCCTTTGTGGGTTTGGGGAACTTTAAGCCCTGTAGCAAGTCTGTAAAAAGACAGGGATGTTTTTAACCTTCGCCTGGAGAGACATCTGCATTGACTTGCCATCGGTGAGATGTGCACATGAACGTCTGTCCTACTATGTGCGTGGCAATCTTGTCAATCCAAGGACACGTTTCCATCTGCTGTCTCTCTGTGCTTGAGCTGCTGTGTGGTCACACGAGTGGAGTGACACTAACGGCTCACACAAAGCCTAACTGGGGTTGGCCCGTGGCCTGGTGGGTAGGGAGTCAGCTGACCATTCAGTTCAAATCCTGTCCCCAGCTTCTTGAAAAGCATGCTAGATACATGTGCATACGTGCCCCAAATCCCAACAGGATGAGGAAATTGAAAAGGGATTGTGGTGTGACCACGCCCACTGGGGATCTTCCCCCACCCCCTCTCCTCTGTCTCTCTCTCTCTCTGGCGAGCACACGTACCCTCTGGCAAATTAAAAACAAAAACAGAAATAAAACAGCCAAACCCATCACTCTGGCCCCAGAATGATGTGATCCGACTAGCTTCGGGAATCAGCCACTAACCTCTCAATGTCAGACAGGGCCCAGGTGGCAACCGACAGAAATGGACTCCGAAGATGTTAAACCACAAAGGAACGCTCTAGAAAACGGAAGAAAAAGCTGAAGAACTAGGTCTTAGGATGTGCTGGCCTCAAATACCTCAGGGCACCTGTGCAGCAGGGCCTACTGACACTGTCCTCGGTAGGGGGAGCCACGTCTGTGACCCTGTATCATTCTGATAGATTCTATTTGTAGGGAGACAGTCTGACTAGCCACACGTGGGTCTCGTGACCACTGGAGAAGTCTCCTGGGTGCTCGGTCAGGCTCACTATGCAGCCAACTGCATTATAAGGGGAAGTATCCCAAAGGAACGTACCAGAGCGAAACGGGGACTGGATGTGAGGGAGTCACGTCGGAGGTGTCACGTCACCAGAAACTACGGTGACATGAAGTGGGGACAGTCCCAGGTGGGAAGGAAGTAGCTCTAGACAACAAATAGCCAAATGGTGAGACCAATAAAATGGCTGTTGAGATCTGGTTTTAAGCAGTACTTTTAAATTGGACCATTTTTCTTTGAAATGATTCCAGCACTGCCTAGACCCTGAGTGGTATGTGAGTAACTGGCCCATTAAGCATCTCTTCCCAGTAAGCATTTATCCTCCTACTCCTTCTCCTTCTGGCCCCGTCCACTCCCTTCTCCGCTAACCGCTGAACTTCAAGGGTGTTTCTTTCTTTTTTTAAAAGAATTATCTTATTGGGACGAGCAGTTGGCATAAGGGCTATGTCATTGGACTCCCACGTAGTTGACTGCAGTTCAAGTCCCAGACCCGGTGGCTTAAACTCACGCCGGGCGCATGTGCGTGCGTGCCCAAGATCCCAAGAGGAGAATGGAGGAGAAGGGATTGCCGTGTGGCCATCCCCCCTGGGGGGTGATTTCTTGTCTTCTGTCTCTTCTCTGTCTTTCTGGCAAGTGACGTACCCTATAGCAAAAACCTCTCAAAAAAAAAAAAAAAGAATTATTTTACTTATTTGATTCCATTTGTCATTATTTTTTTTTATTTGACCTGAGAGAGACAGAGAGAGAGAGAGAGAGAGAGAGAGAGAAAAAAAGCAAGAAAGCAAGAAAGCAAGCCGCCAGGTCTGAGACTCAAACCGCAGTCAGCCATGTGAGAATCCAGCACCTCTATTCACACCACCTGCAAGGCTGTTTCTTAAGCAACCCCTGTGCTGAGACTGGAAGATGGATCAAACGCCATGGAGGGCTTTACTGACTTTCAATGTTTAACAATCGCGATTTAAAAATTTTAAATCCAATTCAAACCGCCTCATTAAATGTAGAAGAGAGAGAGAGAGAGAGAGAGAGAAAAGATGGATAAAATACCTATTTGAAGATGCCTTCTGAGTGATCTCTTAGGCACGCTTGTTCAAGACCTATTAAAATTTGGAGTAGGTATTGTGGTGATGAAAACTGGGTCTTTATTTCCACTCAAAGTACAGACCAGGATGGCCTGTTGAAAAGGAGACAGGTTTATTCATCACGTCAGCATTAGCGGGCTTTGTTCTGTGTAAAACTATAGCTCTGGTTATTAAAATAGTCGCTGTAGGAAACAAATTTCTAACCCATTTCTCATATTACTTACACACAGAAAAAAAACAACATTTGATATCCTCGGATTTATGTGCTGCGGGAGCTTCCCATAAAAGCAGTGAGTGTGCCTTGGAAACTTCTGTCTGGTTAACTCCTTTACGGATAAACGTTAGTCACAATCGCCCCCACCCCCACGCTCGCCCCTGCCACCCTCCCCACCTCTCCACTTCCCGCCTCTCCAGGGCTGGTGACCTAACAGCATTTTTCTCCGTGCATATTTTGGCGTCGCCCCATGGCCTGGCTGCCTGCGCCTGTCTGAGTCTTTTGAAATTCCTGCATGTTCGCCCCAGATTAAGCCGAGCGTGTCTCAGGATGTGTGTTCCGTTTGGTTCTTTCCCCTTAACGCGGCCTGTGCAACGTGTCTGGGGGGAGGCCTGGACGGGGCGGGAGGGAGGGGCCGCGGCGAGGAGCTGTCCGCCCTGCACGTTTCCAATCGCATTACGTGAACGCATAGCGGAGGGGCGGCCGGGCCAGAGCGGCTTGTGTAACTTTGCAAACGTGCCAGAAAGTTCAAAATCTCTCCTCCTTCCTTCACTCCAGACACTGCCCGCTCGCCGGGACCGCCGCGCCGCTCCCGTGGCCTTCCAGAAGGACTGGGAAACGGGAGAGCGCCGGTGCCACGTCCGAGCAGCCGCGCGGACTGGGGCAGGGTCTGCAGCCCACCCTCGGCACTGCCGGGTGCGGACCGAGACCCCGCGCCCGCCTGCCTCCGCGTTCGGAGAGTTCTCTCCCTCACGTGATTTGAGCCCCGTTTTTCTTTTCTCTGAGCTCCGTCCTCCCGCCGCGGGGACACTCCGGCCAGGGCAGCGATGCGCTTCGCCTGGTCCGCGCTGCTGCTCGGGCCGCTGCAGCTCTGCGCGCTAGTGCGCTGCGCCCCGCAGACCGCCGGCCAGCCGCAGCCTCCGCGCGAGCCGCCCGCAGCCCCCGGCGCCTGGCGCCAGAAGATCCAATGGGAGAACAACGGGCAGGTGTTCAGCCTGCTGAGCCTGGGCTCGCAGTACCAGCCGCAGCGCCGCCGGGACGCGGGCGCCTCGGTCCCGGGCGCAGCCAGCGCTGCCGCCGCGCAGCCGCGCACCCCGATCCTGCTGCTCCGCGACAACCGCACGGCTGCGGCGCGGGCGCGGACCGCAGGCTCGTCCGGAGCCACCACCGGCCGCCCCAGGCCCACCGCCCGCCACTGGTTCCAAGCTGGGTACTCGTCGTCTGGGGCCCGCGAGTCTGGCGCCTCGCGGTCGGGGAACCGGACGGCGCCGGGAGAGGTCCCGGCGCTCAGTAACCTGCGGCCGCCCAGCCGCGTGGACGGCATGGTGGGCGACGACCCCTACAACCCCTACAAGTACGCGGACGACAACCCCTATTACAACTACTACGACACCTACGAGCGGCCCCGGCCTGGGAGCAGGTACCGGCCGGGGTACGGCACCGGCTACTTCCAGTACGGTAAGAAGCCCCACGTTCGCCGCAGCGCCCGCGCACCCGACCCCCAGCCGAGGCTCCTCGACGTGGCTGCCTGGGCGCGGCGGGCCCTGGTCCCAGCAGACCGATCCCTCCCCCCTCGCCTGCAAAGGCAGCCCTGGAATCTGGTGCAAACCGCGCGCCTGGCCCCTCCTGCTTCCTTTCCTCTTTGCTTTGCAATCCAGGCGTCCTCGGTTCTCCCCATGCCCTTGCCCCCTCCTGCGACCCTGCCGGGGAAAGGCTAGGAGTGAGGGACCTGGAGGGACCGGCAGTTTGCCTCACGGCTGCGCCTGTCGCCTGCTAACGTTTAGGTCTCCCGGACCTGGTGCCCGACCCCTACTACATCCAGGCGTCCACGTACGTGCAGAAGATGTCCATGTACAACCTGCGATGCGCCGCGGAGGAGAACTGTCTGGCCAGGTGGGCTGCACTCGCGCGCCCGGGTTCCAGGAGCCGCGCTCGTGCCTGGTTCTGGCAGCTTCTGGCCGGCGCAGACAAGGGCTGGGAAGTGGGACCTGACCTAGGCGAGCTGACCTGGGCGGAGAATTAAGTGTGGACGATTTCTGTGGGTTCTGTCTCTAACTGCGGCACAACTCTGGGAGGTGACACTCACCCTTATCCTGGAGACTGAGTTTCACATTCTTTTTCCAAGATTCTTAAGCTTTGGAGCCAACGGTTCTAGTCACTTTCTATAAACAACTGCACATAGTGGTAGGGGGAAAAAAAAACATTGTATTGGAAGAGCTCGTTAATACCCCCTTAAACGACGGGGCAAATGTGCTACTCTGGCATCCCTCATAAAGAAAGACTACGTGTTCCTCTGCTGAGTGAGGCCACGAGTAGCTCGGTTGCTTTCGGATTACTTCAGCCAAAATAAGACCATGAGCCAGAGTGCTGTTTTTTCCCTCCGTTCTAAAATGCAATCGCACGGATGGGCTTGCGGCTCCCTGAGTTTGCTGCTGAGAAACCAGCAGGGGGAGCAAACGATGTTTTGGTGAGTCCCGTAAAACCCCGGTGCGTTGTAAAATAAGGTCGTCGGTAGAATCTGAACCTGCCTTCAGGCGCCACCAGTAGGAACGCAGGGGTGAGGATTTGCGCGTTTCTTCCGCCTTGGTCCTTCCTAATTCTCTGTCTAAAGGAAAAGAAAAAAGTTAAGCTCCTTTTCATTCCTGAGTCCTGCGTCACCCCCACCGTTGAACTTTCTGTGATAGGACAGTAGTGCCATTGTTTTGAAGATAGAGAAGTTACAAAATTATTTATCCAACTCTGGGTGTACTCCATTAGAGTGAGTTCTTCAAGTTACATGTAGTTCACTGTCCCAGAAGACACATTTGATTAAAATCCAAGTTCTTAGTGAGTGTATCTACGAATTATTTTTTCATTTGGTATCATTTGCTACCGGATTTCACTCATTCATAAGGTCAGACGTGGGCTATTCTAGATACAAAGTTGACTTCTCGCATGTAGATTTCAGCCATAATTTTCTCAGATCTGTGGATCTCCGTCCTTGTCATTCATTCCTTCATTCACCAAATGGACACTGAACTCTGACCTCTCTAGAAAGTTTGTAGCAGCTTGGGATTTAGACATGAACAAGATGTCCCGCCTGTTGGAACTGAGAGTCTGTTTGGGGAAGGAAAGTGGAATTGTCACTGTCCTATAATGGAGGAGTTTTGTTTATAGATTTGTTTTAGTGAAAAAAAAAAATCTGTTTCTTTTTTCAAAATCACAGCTCCGCATACAGGGCTAGAGATTACGACCAGAGAGTACTGCTGAGATTTCCCCAAAGAGTGAAAAACCAAGGGACGTCAGACTTCTTACCGAGTCGCCCAAGATACTCCTGGGAGTGGCACAGTTGTCACCAGTAAGTGGATGGGCCTCCTGGGTACGTCGGAATTGCTTTTTCACATTTTAGGTGATTCTTGCTATGAGAAACGCAAGACTTACTTCTTGCTACCGGGCGCATGCACTCTCCAGAGAGACAGAGACAGAGAGACAGAAAGCAAGAAATCACCGCCCCAGTGAGGGATGGACACACTGCAATCTCTTCTCCTCCATTCTCCTCTTGGGATTTTGGGCACTCATGTACATGCGCCCAGCGTGAGTTTTAAGCTGCCGTGTCTGAGACTCAAACTGTGATCAACTATGTGAGAGTCTAGCAACATAACCATTATGCCATCTGCTGGTCCTGCAAGACTTATTTCTTAACCAAAGGGAGACATTTTCTATTATTTCCATTGAAAGTTTTGCTGTATATAATTTGACATGCTCAAGAGGGTCTACCTTGATTATTGAAATTTTGCTGTAGGGTGCATGTGCTCACTGGAGAGAGACAAGAGAGAGAGAAAGCAGGAAAGTGCTGCCCAGGGGGTATGGCCATGCCACAATTCCTTCTCCTCCATTCTCTCAGGGTTTTGGCTGCATCTTCCCCTGCACCCAGCATATTTTTCAAGTTTCTGGGTCTAGGACTCAAACTACAAAGTCAGCCATATAGGACTTAACACCTTAACCACAATGCCACCTGCTGGCCCAAGAGTGTGTCATCTTTAAGATAATCTGTCAACTACTAGGTTCTGTTATTTGAATTGTAATCTCTAAACCAAGCATATTAAAATGATTGATCATAGGGGCCAGAAGGTGGCTTAGTGGTTTAGGAGCTGGACACCCACATATCTGACCACAGTTTGAGTTCCAGATCTGAAGGCTTGAAATTTACGCCAGGTGCGTGTGCATGTGCACCCAAAATCCCAAGAGGAGAATGATGGAGAAGGGATTGCAGTATGACCATCCCTCATGGGAATGATTTCTTACTTTCTGTCTCTCTGGCAAGTACATGTACCCTGTTGCAAAAATTTCTCTCATAGAAGAATAATTGGGACCAGCAGATGGCCTAATAGTTACATTGCTGGACTCCCACATTGTCGACTGCAGCCCAAGTCCTGGACCTGACAGCTTCAAATTCATGCCAGGCACGTGTGTGTGCATACCCAAAATCCTGAGAGGAGACTGGAGAAGGGATTGTGATGTGGCTATCGCCCCAGGGGTGATTTCTCACTTTCTGTCTCTCTGTTTCTTTCTGTCGCTCTGACAAGCACACACACCCTATAGCAAAAATTATCTCTCTAAAAAAATTATTGATCACATACAGTAATTGATTTCAATAAAATGTATGCAGTATACTATAGGTAGGATTTTTTTCTAAGTCCAGTACACAGCCAATATTGTCACCCATTAGTGAGCAGTAAATAACAGTTAATAAAGACTACAGGCCAGCCCTGTACCGTAAGGGTTCCAGGTCTCACATGGCTGACTGCAGTTTGGATTCTGCTTGGTGGGTGTATTTGCATGTGTGCTCAAAATCTTGACAGGACAGAGAGATGGAAAAGAAGGAATTGTGGCATGACCGTGCCCCATTAGAGGGTGCATTCTCTCTCTCTCTCTCTCCTCTCTCTCTCTCTCTCTGTGTCTGGAAAGTGCATATGCCCTCTGCTAATTAAAAATAAGTAAACAAAACCATGCATTGTCATTAAAAGGATTCAGAGACCATTCTCGAAGACAGAGGTAGGTGACATACCCGTGAGCTGGGAAGGCTCCCACCCCACCTTGGGAAAGGGCTGTTCGCTGTGCAGGCGGGAGCTCATTCCACCCTAAATGTACAGCAGTTCTGATATTCACCTTGGTAACTGGCCAGGTGTGCGTTGCCAGGAAACCCTGACGTGTGCCCTTTAACTTTCTGAAATTGAAAGCATTTCTCATTGTTTTTCCTTATATGAAAAAGCTCAGTACTTGTTTTTAATGAAGCAAGAATAGAGATATGAGCCACTAATTTGCTGATAAAATAGAAATATTTTGTTTCTAAATAAAGGCTTATGCTGTGTAGATAGTGATGGTGGGCAAAAGGTGCTGTGACATTCCTCTGCACTTTAGTGATCATTATAAATATGGGAGAACCCGAACTTTCACAGTCTCATAGAAACCTCTCACCAGTGAGGTGCTGCAGTTTTGGAAGGAAGCTTCAGTAGTGACAGACAAGAGAACTGTCGCGGGGTCATATGGCAAGGCTCACTGGAACACAGATCATGTACTATTTCCATTTAGTGATCTGCTGCAATACAATGGGTAGAATAGAAAAGCCAAATATTCAAACCGAGGCTCTTTTTTTCCTAGCAACAAAGTTCAGAGCTTACCATTTTGATAGATTCTTGCCGCTAGTGGAACAAGTGCAGCATGAACCTCTCTTTAGGGAGGTCACGGGGTCCACCTGGGGGGCTGCGCAGGGAGCCCTGCCTACCACCAGGGGTGCTGGCTGCCAAGCTATGATGAGCTGGAGGGCAGGAGGGAGGGCTCACAGCATACCTGGGCACTGCCGAGGCTGCCCTGCCGCACACTCTGCCCCTCCCTCCTTCCCTCCCTCTTACTTTCGCTTGCACACAAGAGCCCTCTGTTTCATAAATAAATTAACCTAGAAAAGAAATAGGCTGGATTCCTGGCCTAGAGGTCGGGGAGCCTAATCCCACATAACCACGTGCTGAGTCCTGGACCTGCAGCTCGAGAAACCTGCCAGGCACAGGTCCAGGTGGCCCGAAGTCCCCACGGGAGGGAGAGGGGGGCGAGGGGACTGTGGGTGACCGTTGCCTGTGTGTGTCGGGGGGGTGCTTTCTCCTCACCTTGTCCTCTCTAGCAAACACATAGGCCCTCTACCAACAGGAAAAAAAAAAAGAAAGAGAGAGAGGGATAAACTTGATCTCAGTTCTAATGTGGAAATCAAATTTCGAGGCCCTGGGGAAGTGGTTTAGCGTGCTCGCCCCGGTCTCTGTGCATCACTGACCAGCACCTCTTTCCTGTGGGGCCTTAGACATTACCACAGCATGGATGAATTCAGCCACTATGACCTGCTGGATGCCAACACGCAGAGGAGGGTGGCCGAGGGCCACAAGGCCAGCTTCTGTCTGGAGGACACGTCGTGTGACTACGGCTACCACAGGCGGTTTGCGTGCACCGCCCACACGCAGGTGAGCTGCAGTCGGGGCCGAGGCAGCGCGGTCTGCTGCCTTCCCCGGGTCTCTTTAAAAGCTGTTTTACTGGGGGGGCTCGTCTTGTCAAGAGGAATGTCATCGAGAAAAGGCAACTGGCAGCCTGATGATTAAATAAATCCTTCCCCGTCATGAGCACGGCAGGTCAGGTGCCCCGTGAAAAGCAGAATCGCGCTGACAACGTCCGAGTGGTTCACGATGTCCACACTCAGTCTGTGTCCTGTGACTGTAGGGGAGGCAGCTCCGTTTTCTCACCTGCAAACCTTTCCTCCCTCTACCCTTAGGCTAAAAATAGGGCAGTGGTTGGGGTTAGCAAAAGGAGAGGAAGTTTCTTCCAAAGCACTTTGGAAAATTGTCTCTTTGGGTAATGCAAATGAGAGCAAAGGATGCGATGTCTGTGCCCGCACGTATGTATTTAAACCTACAGCATAATTGGTGTCAGATGGTGCCCGGATGGACTTTTTAAATAGTGCTGAACTAAGCAGGTTTTTTGTCTTATATTTGGAAAGTGTGTGTCTGTGAAAAGCCATGTCAGTGTTTCCATATGAAACTCTCATTTGTGAAAGGACGCTATAATTTTACCCCAGCCCGGTCCTGGCAAGGAGACATGAATGTACATTACCCAGAGCACGGAGCTGAGCGCTGGCGTCTCGGGGAACACGTTCCAGCTGGGCAGGAAGCTGCTGGGTGACCTACATGTTACCACTGCCCCCCCCTCCCAGCTAGGCCCTCATAGCGACCAAGGGGGAAGTGACACTCATGGGGCCCTGAGACAGCACTTGCTTTTCAAGCAAAAACGGATGGCACCTACCCAAGCTCGGGTCACACACACGAGCTATAGGGACCCCTCTCGTGCTGTGACCTCCAGGTCCCACGGCTCTGTGGGTGCAGGAGACCTGGTGCATCTTCTCTGTTTAGGACAAGAGACACCCTGCACATCTTTTGAGTGGAGATGTTTGAATCTGAAATTGTCGTTGCAGTTCCCTCTATTCTTTGGAGCAACCTCATTCATTTTTTTCTTAGAGAGATTTTTGCTATAGGGTGCCTGTGCTTGCCAGAGAGACAGAAAGCAAGAAATCACCCTGCATGGGGTGGGAATGGCCACATGTCAACCCTTTCTCCTCTGTTCTCCTCTCAGGATTTTGGGCATGCATGGACACACACCCAGTGTGAGTTCAAGCCTCTGGTTCTGGGACTCGAACCGTGGTCGACCTTGTGGGAGTCCAGCACTCAACGATGCCACCTGCTGCCTCCCCACTTCACTTTATACTGCAGCTTTCTTGTTAATCATCCTTTGTATATGTCCTATTTGACCATCATTCACCAGGTCTTTCATAATAAGTGATGTGTGTGTGTTTTCATTAGACCAGTGTCTCTTAAACATGGACTTCGTTTAAGGGGGAAGGGTCGACTCACAAACCTTAGATGTAAATTAGTTTCCGATTAGTTGTGCTATAGACTTGGTTAAATGTACACTGGAATAAAGCTAGGTGTAATTTCCTTATATGTATATTTTTATGTAACTCCTGTTCTCTGAAATAATTACATAGTAAGTATATATAAAAGTAAAAACAGGGACATTAACCTAGTTAGTTTAATTATTAAATAGGTATGTTTATTTTGCTAAACCAAATAGCTAATTTAGTTAGTTTAATGTAATGGTTAAGTCTTGCTAAACTGAGTAGCTACTTTAGCAGCCCTGGTTAAGGGTCTACATTTCATCTGGTTTTGTTTTGGCTTTGATCACATGAAATGGCTGTTTGCTAATGGCCTTAGTAATGGGAGTGTTTTGTTTGCTAATTCAAGTAATCACACTTCACACTTACCTTAAATCTTGCCAGCTGAGAATCCCAGTGCTTTCTTTATTTTTCCTTCCTTCCTTTTTTCCTTCCTTCCTTCCTTCCTTCCTTCCTTCCTTCCTTCCTTCCTTCCTTCCTTCCTTCCTTCCTTCCTTCCAGAGGTTTTTGCTACAGGGCACGTGGGCTTGCCAGAAAGACAGACAAAAAGTGAGAAATCACCCCCCGGGGGGGGATTGCCATGCCACAATCCCTTCTCCTCCATTCTCCTCTTGGGATCTTGGGCACGCACACACACGCGCCCGGCGTGAGTTTAAGCCACCAGGTCAAAATATAGATGGGGCCAGCCATGATGGCACAGCGGTAACACCACACTCTGTGACTCCATGGGAAGGCTCTGGATTCGTGTCCTAAGGTCTCTCTGTGCACGTGAGGCACATGTGTGTGCCTGTGATCATGGCTGTCTAAGGCTGGGAGTAGAACGGTGGCGTGAAGACCCTGCTGGGGGTCCCCGTCTCTCTCTCTTTTTCCCTCTCCCTCTCTTTTAGAAAAGAAATGAATACCTAATCTGAAAAACATAGTAAAAGCATCTGTCCCAGGTATTTGTGAGAATTTAATAATTAACCTTTTTTAAAAACATATTTATTTATCTATGTATTTGTTGTGATTTTCAAGCCATCCAGTCCAGGACTTGAACTGTAGTTGACCATGTGGGATTCCAGCTCCTTAATCACCACATCACCTACTGGCCTCTGAAAACTGAATTTATATATAACATGTTTAAAATGGTTTCTGGCACATAATACTCAATAAACATGAGCAAAGATGCAACATAGAATCTACCCTCGGGGACCTTATAATCTCCAGTTAGATACATTCTTACATAGTACATTTATAATGCAGGACGGAAAAGGTAAGCATACACACGCCAAGCAAGTACAGACACTACCGAGGTCATTTCTCCGAGGGGAAATTGGGAAGGCTTCGCTGAGAAGAGAGCATGTGAGCTCAGTTAAGTGGCCTTGCTCCAGAACTGGTAGTTCGAGGCCTGGGGTGGAGGCCTGTTTTACTGAGGCTTGTACTTATCACTGGTGATTTACGACATCTTTGCGAGGCCACATGTTCTACTGCTTACATCAGTCCTGTATCTTTTTATTTTATTTTATTTTTTGAGAGGTTTTCGCTATAGGGCGCGTGCGTTCGCCAGCCAGCCAGAGACAGACATAGAGACAGAAAGCTAGAAATCACCCCCCCAGGGGGGATGGCCATGCCACAATCCCTTCTCCTCCATTCTCCTCTCGGGATCTTGGGCACACACACACGCGCGCCTGGCGTGAGTTTTAAGCCACCAGGTCCGGGACTCGAGCCTGGTGGCTACATAGGAGTAGTCGCGGTCAACTACATAGGAGTCCAGCGACATAGCCATTACGCTAACTGCTGGTCCCAGTCCTGTATCTTTTTTAGCTGGAGGTGCTTTAAGGCTGAGTAATATATACTTCTTTTTTTTTTTTTTTTTTTTTTTTTGAGAGGTTTTTGCTATAGGGCATGTGCACTTGCCAGAGAGACAGAGAGACAGAAAGCGAGAAATCACCCCCCGGGAGGATGGCCACACCGCAATCCCTTCTCCTCCATTCTCCTCTTGGGATCTTGGGCATGCATGCACACGCGCCTGGCATGTTTAAGCCTCCGGGTCCAGGACTCGAACCGCGGTCGACTACTTGGGAGTCCAGCAACATAGCCATTACGCTAACTGATACTTCTTAAGAGAGATGAAATAAAAGTATAGTTTTATGTCAAACTCTTGTAAGTACTAACTTCAAATCTCATTTGCACAGACTAGCATTTTCTTTCTCTCGGTGCGACCCTCTGCCATCACTTGAAATCTTGCAATGCTGATTGTTGCAGGGGCTGAGTCCTGGCTGCTATGACACGTACGCTGCGGATATCGACTGCCAGTGGATCGACATCACAGACGTGAGCCCTGGCAACTACATCCTCAAGGTGAGGCCTTGAACATGGTGACTCCTTTGCCTACACATCAGTAGACTCTTTCTCTGGATTCAAACCTAGCAATCATCATGGTCTCAGACACAGTGATACATTCCACAGGGGAAAAAAAAAAACTGTTTTTAGACAATGAAGGTACACGAAAACATTTCTTGTTTTAAAGAACTTCGGAGTGAAGCTACTCAATTTCAACTCCCTCTCCTGCTTAATTGAGCTAAATTGATTATTTTCTTAACCATTTCTTTGAGATAGTCCTAGGGCAATAGAAGCCAAGCAGCAAGGAACACTCTCTCTCTCTCTCTCTCTTTTTATTTTTTAAGGTTTTTTGCCTTGAGTTGGTTTGCTTTCGAGAGAGAGAGAGAGAGAGAGAGAGAGAGAGAGAGAGAAAGGGGGGATTTGGGGCACACCCGCACATGTGTCGGGCATAATTTTCAAGCTCCTGATTTTCAAGACTCAAATCATGGTTGGCCACGTGGGAGTCTAGTGCTTTAAGCACTGTGCTACCTGCTTGCCCTCGATGGAGAACCCCGTTTTTAATTTTTTTTTGAGGTGTTTGCCTTAGGGTGCGGATGCTCACCAGAGAGAGCGCTAAGAAATCACCCCCTGGGGCGATGGCCATGCCACAATCCCTTCTCCGTTCTCCTCCTGGGATCCTGGGCAAGCACACATGTACCTGGCGTGACTTTCAATCCACCAGCTCTGGGACTTGAACCACAGTTGGCCATGTGGGAGTCCAGTGCCTTGACTACTTTATCACCTGCTGGTCCCCAATGATGACCCCTAACCCAGTGCTGTCTCCCCTGCCTAGGTCAGCGTGAATCCCAGCTACCTGGTACCTGAGTCGGACTACACCAACAACGTGGTGCGCTGTGACATCCGCTACACGGGCCACCACGCCTACGCCTCCGGCTGCACCATTTCCCCGTGAGTCTTACCTGCCCGGCTCAGCCGTTTCCTTAAAGCATTTGAATTCATCCTCACACGTTACATGTGCCTAACCTGTGCCTGCTCACGCTCCCGTGGCGTCCTGTAAACACCCTGGAGGTGGAGACGGTACAGGGAGCACTATCACACGGTGACACATGATTAAAACGTTCCGTATAATGTTAGGAAAGGAAGATGTACTAAGGTTTTTATCATCTTAAAGCTTAGTTTCTAAGAGGAGCTTTTTTTTTTTTTTTTGGAGAGGTTTTCACTATAGGGCGCGTGCGCTCACCAGACAGACAGAGAGAGACATAGAGATAGAAAGCGAGAAATCACCCCCCAGGGGGGATGGTCACGCTACAATCCCTTCTCCTCCATTCTCCTCTCGGGATCTTGGGCACGCGCGCACATGCACCCGGTGTGAGTTTTAAGCCACCAGGTCCAGGACGCGAACCGCGGTCAACTATGTGGGAGTCCAGCAACATAGCCATTACGCTAACTGCTGGTTCCCAGGAGCCTTTTTTTTTTTTAAGAGAGAGATTTCCGCTCTAGGGTGCGTGTGCTCACCAGAGAGACAGAAAGTGAGAAATTACCTGCCAGGGGGATGGCCTTGCTGCAATCCCTTCTCCATTCTCCTCTCGGGATCTTGGGCATGTGCACACATGTGCCCAGTGTGAGTTTTAAGTCGCCGGGGTCGGGACTCGAACTGCAATCAACTCCATAGGAGTCCAATGAAGCAACCATTACACCATCTGCTGGTTCCCCAAGAGGAGACTTTTACACAGATCACAGTGCTTATCCCAACAGCAGGTGTGCAAGCCCAGCCCGTCCAACTGCTGAACTCGCAGCCCATATGGGCAGGTGCCCTGGGGGAGCCCAGAGAGCAGCTGGGTTTCCCGTCCTTCCTCTTGGAAGGAGCTCCCGAACATTCTAGGGTTCTTCAGAGTACTTTTTGGAAATCACTGCCATGAAGTAAGCAACTAAAGCGACCAGAACTCCTGTTTCATAGAAATCAATGTCAGCTTTCGAGCTGTAGAACCACAGATACCAGGAATCTTTGCAAAAGGAGATGTGGAGTTTCCATCATGGCTTTCCTCATCTGGAATTCTTGCTTTGAATAAAATCTCAGAAGAAATGCCAGCATGTGAATATGAAGGGAGGTGGCTCTGTGGAAAGTAGTGGAGAAAAGGCAGTAAGCGTGCGGTCTAGCCTGCCGGCCCCGCAGCACTGCCTGATGAAGCGTTGCCGGGTCACCGGCCATCACTCCGCAGCCACCCAAGTTCTGCGTGCCCACCGAGGAGGCCCCAGTGGGTGATACTGAGCATGCGTCAGGTTGGCTTTGATGCTGGAGAGGCACTGGGGCCTCTGGGTCATGCAAAAAATTAGTGTTGATACAAATGTCTGCATGACACACAAACCAGGATGGGGTTTCCCCATATGGGCCTGTCGTTTCTGGGCTTTCCCAAGTTCACATAAACCTGGCCGAACACATTTTTTTTTTTAGAGGTTTTTGCTATAGGGCGCGTGTGCTCGCCAGACAGACAGAGAGAGACAGAGAGACAGAAAGCGAGAAATCACCCCCGGGGGGGCGGGGGGGGGATGGCCACGCCGCAATCCCTTCTCCTCCATTCTCCTCTCGGGATCTTGGAAACGCACGCACACACACCCGGCATGAGTTTTAAGCCACCGGGTCCGGGACACAAACCACAGTCAACTACGTGGGAGTCCAGCGACATAGCCATTACACTAACTGCTGGTACCACACATTTTTTTTTATTTTATTTTTGGAGATGTTTTTGCTATAGGGCGCGTGCGCTCACCAGAAAGACTCAGAGAGACAGAGAGACAGAAAACGAGACATCACCCCCCAGGGGGATGGCCACCCTGCAATCCTTTCTTCTCCATTCTCCTCTCGGGATCTTGGACACGTACACAAATGGGCCTGGTATGAGTTAAAGCTACCGGGTCTGGGACTTGAACCGCGGTCAACTACATGGGAGTCCAGCGACATAGCCATTACACCAACTGCTGGTCCCAACACATTTTGTCCTATGCCTGGGCTCCCAGAAAGGGAAGAAGTGGGGCTAAGCCCAGCCCATGCTCCATCCAGCCACGCCCCGTGGGTCGGGCCTGCACACACTGTGGAGGGCACTTTGCCTCATTCACCTAAGGGCGCAGAGCCTGTGCTGTGAGTGTCGTGACTCGGGAGAGCTGGACGAAGCTATGGCAGCAAAGGGCTGGCACTGAGTAATTATAACCAAATATCTTCTGTGAGTGTGCCCACCGCCCAGGGAACCTGGCTGGCCTTGTGGGCTGAACTGTGTGGAAATATTCATAGTGTGACTGAAAATCCTCAGGACATTAGTGAAAGTTAAGTTAAAATAAGTGGGTTAATTCCTCTTAATCTTTATAATCCATTAGTTTATTCACTCATTCCCCACTTGTGCATGCGTGTGCACTCTCATTTTCGCACTCTGTGTGTATTGAGGTCCTAAACCAGATATTACAGAGTAACGCAAAGTTACATATGCCTGTTCTGCTGTGGCCTTACTGAAATAATTCCAGGACTTATTCGTGCATCTGTTTAACGTTTGCCTCCTGCTCCACTCCAAGATGACTGGGATCTAGGCGTGTCCCCCACTGCTGGGTACAGGCCGCCACCCTGCAGCCTCCACTCAATTCATGCATGGATTGCTCTCTCTCTCAAAAAGTTTGGAACCGAGTGCACGGAAAAAGAAGTGTGCACAGAACTGTAAGAGAGATCAATAGGGAATGTGCCATGAAGGCTAAAATAAAATGTGGAGCAGAAGGCCTCTGCTCTGATGCCTGGGGACTCCCACGTCTGCCGGATGCACCCTCTACCACGACTGGTTCCAGAGGGGCGACCCGGCTGCACAGAACGTGTCTCGCTTGGCATCAGTACAATCCATTCACTTGGATATTGCCAGATACTTAGTGCAAATAAAGATTGTCACATTGCTCCAGAAATATTAGCACTCAACAAGAGGGATTTCTGATGGGGTCATTCACATAGTTTTGTTTTTTTTTTAAACTAGTCATTGACTCACTAAACTGTAAGAGTGGTTAAATCTTAATAAGCAATATTGGGACCAGTAGTTAGCGTAATGGCTATGTCACTGAACTCCCATGTAGTTGACCGCGGTTTGAGTCCCGGACCCAGCGGCTTAAACTCACACTGGGCGCATGTGTGTGCATGCCCAAGATCCCAAGAGGAGAATGGAGAAGAAGGGATTGTGGTGTGGCCCTCTCCCCTGGGAGGTGATTTCTCACTTTCTGTCTCTCTGTCTGTCTCTTTGGTGAGCACATGTGCCCTGTAGCCAAAAATAAATAAATAAACCTCTCAAAAAAATTTATGGGACCAGCAGTTAGTGTAATGGCCATGTCACTGGACTCCCATGTAGTCGATTGCGGTTCGCGTCCTGGACCCGGTGGCTTAAACTCACGCCGGGCGCGTGTGTGTGCGTGCCCAAGATCCCGAGAGGAGAATGGAGGAGAAGGGATTGCGGCGTGACCATCCCCCCTGGGGGGTGATTTCTCGCTTTCTGTCTCTCTGTCTCTCTCTGTCTTTCTGGCGAGTGCATGCGCCCTATAACAGCAAAAAAAAAAAAAAAAAAAAAAAAAAATCGTAGGAAGCAATATTGATCAGATGGAAATACATGAAAGAAAAATAAAAGATCGTTTATGATACCAGAAAAATCTGGCCCTATGGATTCAGAGTGGGGATGGGGGAGCGCAGCACCCTTGAGAGCCATCTCCCTCGGAGAACGGCGCTTGCTGTGGGAGGAAGGAGAACTCTCCCTGGGCTGAGAGTGAGGAGCGAGTCCAGGAGAGCTTGTGAACGGGCCTTGATGGGGACCACACCAGGGAGAGTGCGGAAGGGCACGCCGGGAGGAGTCACTGTCACAGGCCGCTACATGACAGAGGAAATGGCAGGGCGTGTTTGGAAAATTGCGCCTTCTAGTTTGGCTGAGTTCCCTGGGGTTGAGAGTTGGACAGAAAGGACAGGAAACCATCGGGACCAGATCGTAGGGGGCACTGAAGAGCTAGCTAACGTGTGAACTTCATTCCGAGGGCATGGGAGTCAGAGTTTTCTTATTGTTTTTTCTTCTTAAAGAATTATGTATTTAGTTTTATTTATTCATTATTGTTATTTTTCAACTTGAACAGAGAAAGAGAGAGAGAAAGGGAACGCAAGAAAGCAAGCCACCAGGTTCAGGACTGGGATGGTGGTCAGCCATGTGGGAGTCCAGCGTCCTAAACGCCATGCCACTTGCTAGCCCTGGGAATTTTTTGAGCAGGGGATGTCACCTAAAAGCCATGTGGCCAGTCTGGTTGCTGCAGAAGCAGCATTGCATGTGTGATTTTCACACCGACATCATTATACCTTTATAGAGACTCGAATCACCATCACTCTCCGTTCCCAGGTGTTTTTCATACCAACCAGGTATTTGATATTAGAAAGCCTCCTGTTGGTGTGGGAAGGAGGTGTGGGCCATTCATGGGCCTTCTCTCCTTTATTTTTCTCCCTGGAAGCAAAACGGGTGGACCAGGTGACTCTAGGGCCCCCTTCAGTTCTCAGCTACTAGGATGAAGTTCTCTCGTCTTCAAGAACTTCCTGTTGGACTCTGACAGTTTCCGATTTTGACTCAATGCATTCCTCCTTCCCTACGTAGAGGGCTGTGATCGCAGGTGAATGCAATGATATCTCGCTGGTTGGCTTTGACCTAGTCTCTGCCTCTTACAGCATCGTACCGCCTCCAAAACCATGCCGGGGAAGAGCTAAAGCAGAGGGTGCTGAGGCCACGGCTCTGTCCTTTGCTCCTTTCCTCCAAGGAACGAAGGTCCGTGGAGGAAACTCACCTGGCCAGGGCTGCTGGTCCCATAAGTCCTGCTTTCCTTGTGATTGTTCAAGAGATCGTGCCCCTGACTCCACACTTCCAGACCAATGACATCCGGCGTACTCTGCTGCCCACCTCGCCGCTTTCTCTAGCTCACAGCTGAAATAATGCTTCAGTCTCATAAGGTGGACTACTGTGCAGGCCGAGAGTGATGGCTACCTACAATTTTTAAAAGACTGACTTTAATTCTGTCTACTCATTCATGATATGATCAGGTTCGTTAATCACTTAGGGAATAACTTGTCTGATTTTGTTTTCTAGGTATTAGAAAGCAAGCCAAGACTCCCAGTGGAATCAGTGCCTGGTGTTCCAAAGTGGGAAAAAAATAGATTAAACTTCAGTAGGGTTCATGTATTTTGGAAAAGAGAACAGAAAACAACAGAGGAGTTTTTGCTTGGACCGTTTTACAACACAGCATGTAACTGGATGTTGAGCACTTAAACCGACGTGATTTGCAAAATGTCGAATACTTATTATTCACATCTTTTTGTGAATTAACTCAATGTCGCAATTCTGTAGTTGCATACTTGACTCTTTCAAAGAAACCCCTCAATGTTTGTGCTCTTCTTGAAATTTAGTACAAAAGGGGAAACTCTATCAATGAATGAGCCAAAACTACTTTGAGCTGAGAATTTTCTAAAGTACGGAAACGTCAGCGAAATGTAATAATAACGGGCGTATATATGTCCTCCATAGATTAATTCAGAAATGATATTCCTTCTGTTTAAATAGATATGGACATGTTTGGTGCTGAGAAAGTAGCAAACACATTACCATTGGTGTCGAGAGTTAACCTAGATAGCAGACAAGTGGCGATACATGTATTCAGATAGTTACACCCTATATACAAATTATGTTTACATTGTTTTAATTAGTAGGTAAGTTTCTTTCTGTCAAGTGCTCAGTTTCATGCGGACTTGAGTTGACTTTTGTTTTGGAGCAAGTTTAATAACTGACCTGCCCGACTCCATCGGTATCTGGTGATATTCCCCTCTCTTCTTTTTCTTATGGGCAGAGGCGTTTGCAATGGCATTCTGAACATGAGCGTTTTGGGGCCTGATATAAGTAGGATAGCCATGTAACTGAGAAGCCATCCCAGTGACAGATGTGAGACATGCAGAGACAACACGCATTTCAGTAGATTACACTAAGTCAAAAATTAAACTTCTTGCTTCCATAAAAATCACAAGTCCTTCAAATCACAGCTCTCTCAAGTACTTAAAAAAAATGCAGAAACAGGATTTTCAAGGTTTCTACATTTTCTTTTCTTATGTTCAGCAATTAAAAAGAGGAAAGCTAAAATTTTTTAATTATCCAAAGTAGATGACTTGGGCTGTGTGCAATACGGGAACACCATCTTAGATTATTCAGGAATCAGTCATACGTGTGTGTGTGTGTGTCTGTCGGGCACACGGTCTGAATCAGCAAAGCTCACAGCATGACATACTTGGAGGACTGTTGAAGAAAGGGCAGAATCCTTTCTGCAACCCCCAGGACTGTGCTGCATAAAGAAACAGCTGTGATTTTACTTTAAACTGTGAAACCGTGGGCCACGACAGCGTTGGGAGAATTTCTTTTTCCTACATTCCAAAGGTGCAGAAAGAAATCAAATGAGACGTTTTAAGTCAGTGGTGCTGAAGCCAAAGGTTTCCTACATTAATCAGTATTAAAAGATCAAGGAAGGTATTTTGAGTGCCCGAACACATGAGGTCCAATTTTCAAGTTGGCATCCTGTATTATAGGGGTCGTCGGAAAAGTCATGATGTATTTTTTGAATAGATCACAACTTTTCCGACGACCCCACATGTCATAGAGGTGTAAACTGAACACTGATTACCAATGATCAGTCCACGCTTGTCGGAAGCATGGCGTGGTAAGGGCTAGCGCCGGCAGTCATCCAGGTCGGATACAGCGGTACACCTGACCCTTAGCTACCGGGACACACTCACCCATAAAGCCGACAGACAGACCCTTCATTGACCTAGAACTGGGCTATGGAATAGCTTCTTGGATGTACCTCTTTGCCTTAAATCGCTTTTTAGTTTTAAGTTTATAGAGTGATCCTTTCAAATTGTAATCTTTTCTAATAGAGATATTTTAATATACTTGCTTTTTTAAAAAACAAAAACTACTGTCAGTATTAATACTGAGCCAGACTGGCAACTGTAGATTGAACATCTATCATTTCATTAAGATTCTCACCCTCGTAGTAAAAACTAGCCAGGAGCATGGCCTTTGGACACACGAGAGAAGACGGCCGTTCAGTTGTCCACTGGGCCTTTCATCTGCCTATCACCTACCGTCGTCGGAGGCCTAGTGGGTCATGTATCAGGCACTCACACGCGAGGCCTTGGGACAGGAAAACAACAGTCCCTAGCCTCCACATGCATTAAAAATGTCATTATTACCCATTGTGTTCACCTTATTTCACTTTTAATTACTAAAAGTACATGTCTATAGCAGTTCAATTTTACTATTGTTTTTCGTGACCATACTCTATTTTCAAAAATAAGTTAAAAGTTGATAATTATATGCATGTATGTATTTTTAATAATTAAAAATGTTTCCAATCCCTAAAACTGTCTGTCTTTTAAATATAGTGTTTTATATCTGGTTGCTTTCGAAAAGTTTTTCCAGTTAGGAAGCTAAAACTTCTTGCTTATTCTTATTCCTTAGGTGAATATTTTCCCCCCTCCCTTTGCCTTTAAACATTCCTAAATAATTCACAAATATCGATTGAACACTCAATATTTTTTAACCTAAAGGGGTCGCTTCTCTGAATAACCATCGGAACTCACAGATAATAATTAGATGGTGAAAGTGTCAATGAATAAAGTAAAGAGCATAATTCAGCCTAACCAAACTCTACAAAAAATATTTAAAAAACAGAAAGTAGACATGATACAAAGAATGTTGAGTACTGAGAAGAGTCAGGCTTTTCCATTAATTAGTGCTGTGAGGAAATAAATAAATAGGAAAATCATTGAATGAGTTGCCCATGTCTCATTAGGGGCCTCATAATTATTCAGACCACAGTCTGGATTAATGATGCCTTGGCCTTTGAGACTAAGATTCAGCTCCCAACAGCACCCGAACATATCAAAATACACAACTTGCCTATTTCCAGAAAGTTTTTATATTTTTATATAATAATTTTATTTACGATTTCTGTCATCTGATTCTTCGCTAGGTATTATTCGTAGCAACTTTTCTTTTGTCTCTTTGAAACTTTGTAGGATAGTCATACTTATACCCAGTATTCTAGAGAAATGTAGATTGCTAAAATTTTCCTGGCACTGAGAGCTAATTTTAGGTAGATTGAATGAAAATATTGAATTCTTGGGCAGGAGATAGTTTATTTTAAAATAATTTTGATACTAACGTTGTGTTAACTGCTGGCTAAAAAGTGCCTTTTTCCCCCCTATAATTTTTATGTTTGGAATTGGTACTTACAATCAATATATTTAATCAACAAATTACATTTCACTCCTAGTTACCAAAAGTCCTGGGACACTTTTCAACATAAAGCCTTTTATTTATCCTTCAAGCTACAAAGGTGCTAAATTGGTTCAACTTGAATGTAAAATGTATCAAATCTGAGCTCGAGGAATATAAACAATTAATATATAACTGCTTGTTATAAATTAAGTGACGTGTCATTTGGTATTACAATGTGTTTAACTAAATTTTAGCTTCTCCCCAATTTTTTAGGTATTCCTACTTGTAGAAAATATGTAACTTTTCCAAAGAGTTTTTATCTTAAGTGCCTTGATGCTGGCTTTATATTCTTCTCTGCATTTTCATATTCTTTTGTGATATGCTTATACTATGATTGCAAGATTATGGAAAAAATGCCTTGAATAAATGATTTCAAGTGTCTATAGTGGTCATTTATTGCTCTGAATTTCATTTTAGGTTAAAATAGTCAAGTCATATATACATAAGGGTACTTACAAAAGTTTGTGGAAAAAATGGAATTAAAGTGCAATTTATTTTGATATGTAAAAATTCTGAAACTCACGTACAGTGTTTTTCACAACATACTTTTTTCAATGAACTTTTTGCTGTCCCCTCATATGGTTGGTGGTTTAGCTTAATTGCATTTGTATTCACAAATTGTTTTTTGATTTTTATAGAGGTTTTGTCTTAGGTTGTGTGCACTTGCCAAAGAGAGAGAGAGACAGAGACAGAGATGGTGAAAAAGAAAATGAGAAATCACCGCCCCCAGGCCCCAAGTGGGGATGCCCATAGCGCAATCCCTTCTTTTCCATTCTCCTCCTGGGATCTTGAGCACAAACACACATGCACCCAGCCACAAATTGTCTAACAAAATCACATGACTAAAGATGATTTAGAATTCAACTGTAGCTTCAGATTATTTACACGGAGGTAAACATCACTCTAACAGTCATCTCTGCTTAAATACTCACCAGATTAGCCAGCGGTTGGTAACCTGAAGGGGCTAACAGGCCTTAAAACTGTGGGCAAAAGTTTTGGGCAAACAATTCATAAAATCAACCCACAAAACTTGTGCACCATTAAGGAGCTCTTGCAGATAAAACACATTGACTTGTGGCTGAGGATCTGGGTTGTATGCCATTTAGTGGTGCTTAAAACCACCGCTCTTCGACCTCCCTCCCTGCTCAAGGCAAAGCATCTGAATGAATATGCTCTTGTTCTTAATGCAAAAGATGATTTCCAGTGTTCATTGTTAGCTCATTAATAAGCTAAAGAAAAGAGGGGGCAGATCTTTCTTTTCAGTCAGAAAACTCGCCTGCCTTCCTGTTATTTGTTTATTATAATAGCATTTCTAGTCATTGCCCCAAGTAGGTTGGTGCAAAAGCAATTGTGGTTTCAGAACATGCATTTTAAATCATCATAACTAGGTTCAAACACATCTTTATTCATCAAAATAGGAACCATAACAACTAACATACTTATTCTTGTAGCATAAAAATCTGTGCTTCAGGATTCCACGAACTCCTAGAAAGTATCTTCTGTTGGTCGTGGAAGTATTTTCCTCACAAAAAGTCGTGAGGTTCCACAAAAAGTTGAGTTCTCGAGCAATTTCCTGCGTGCTTGGGAGAGGATCGGCCTGGATGCCTGCTCTCCGTTGGTTGTCAGCCTCCGCTGGCTGGCCACTGCGCTCCTCGGCAAGGCTCTCGGGTCCTTTGCAAAGTTTCTTGAACCCCCACTGCGCTGTACGTTCATGAGCAGTTCCTGGGCCCATGCTGTTGATGCTGCGTGTTGTCTCTGCTGCTTTTACTCCCCATTTTGAGCTCAGGTAAGAAAATCATTCAGGAAGCTATCAGGCCGTGTGGTAGTGTGGAGGTTAAGGCGCCGGACTCCCACATAACTTGCTGTGGTTCGAGTGTAGGATGTGGAAGCTTGAAAATCATGCCAGCCTTGCCTGAATTCAAGTCCAAAATCCCAGGAGGAAAAAGGAGGAGAAGGGATTGTGGTGTGGCCATTTCCCAGGGGGGAGGGGGTTCCTCACTTTCCCTCTTACTGTCTCTCTCTGGCACGTGCACATACTCTATGACAAAAAAAAAAAAAAAGAAAGAAAGAAAGAAAGAAAGAAAGAAAGAAAGAAAGAAAGAAAATCCCTTAAATTTGCTTTTTGTTTAACATCATTTCCATTGTCCAAAATACATATAAAATAAGAAGCCATTAGCAAAGAAAAAGTGAGAAATGCACATTAAAATGATATAAAACATAATTATATTTATCTAAGAATATATCCAATTATAATGACAAATTTTAACAGTGCAAAACTGCAATTACTTTTGCACCAATCTACCGCCAGAGGATTATCACACAGGTCAAATACATCACTTTCATTACAGAAATTTGTAGCGTTAAGTTTAACCAAAGCCTTTGAACCGTACTCCTTTTACATTTGAATGAGTAAAATATCATTTATCTAAAACTAGGAGAATATTGATTGCCTACAGCATATACTGAGAAGCTCCACTTTCACAAGATCTGCTACTCAAAAAGAATCTTGCAGTTGGGGCCAGCAGGTTATGTCACTGGACTCCCACTAGTTCACTGTGGTGTGAGACCTTGAAACTCATGCCAGGCACGTGTGCGTGTGTGCCCAAGATCCTGAGAGGAGAGAAGAGGAGAGGCGATTATGGCATGGCCCTCCTCCCGGGAGGCTGATTTCTTGCTTTCTGTCTCTGTCTCTCCGGAAAGCCCACAAGTCCTATAGCAAAAATCTCTCAAAATGATCATGATAATAAGAAATAAAATTAAATAAATAATTCTTAAAGAAAAAAAAAAGAATACCACAGTAAATTAAGGTAAGTGTCGAAGATGATTTATAATCTATGTTATCATATTAAAGACTCTGAGAAGCCCTGAAGTAAAAAAAAAAAACTAAACACTCTTTCTTTATTATCCATTGTTTCTCAAATTTATTTTGCCACAATTGAAATAAAAACTTAATAGCACTTGTTATTCTATTAAACAATTTTTACTAGGAAAGCTATGCCATAATTTTCAGTTCATAGAAGAGAAATGGAATCCCTCGCCAATTACTTACAACAAACAGATGATCACGACAGCACCTGCTCTGTAAGACACAGGACTATGTGAAATTCACCAAGTCCCTACCTGCTCTGCTTCCTAAAACTGATGGTTAAACAGGACCTTTCCGATGGAAAGAGCCGTTCTCGTTACTCTAGCCCACGTTCTGTGGGATAGGTCATCTTTCTCGCTTGTCAGGTAATGTGGATGCTTTTTAATGCCCTTTATTATCATCCTTTTTCCAAAATCTTAACTGGTTATTAACACTTAGAACGAACCAATCACTTTCTTTATGGCTCATTCATTCTGTATATTCAAAAGTAGTTTATCTTATACATAATTGCTTATGTTTCAAGTTAACGTTAGTACTTCTGACAGTGGGTGTGGAAAAGAGGATTGATGTGTTTATTACCTGCTGCCAAGAGTTTGCTGCTGACTATGGAAAATAGATACCATCTTTGGAGAGAGAAAAAACAGAGCCACAAAATCAAAATAAGAACCATTTATAACATTGCCAGTTTCCAATTGCTTCACACACTAAGTCAAACCAGAGCTCATGACATAACTGGATATATAATAGAGGCTAAGGACAACTGGAATGAAAAAGTCTAACAAGAGATAACACCCCCCCCCCCTTTTTGCTATAGCGTATGTACACTGACCAGAGAGAGAGAGAGAGAGAAAGAAAAAATGAGATATCATCCCCTGGGAGAATGGCCACATCACAATCCTTTTTTCTCCATTCTCCTCTCTGGATTATGGGCATGCCTACACACACACCTGCAGTGAAAGCCACTGGATCGGGGATTTGAATTGCTTCATTGGCCATGTGGGATCCAGTCACCTTAACTTCCACACCACCTGCTGGCCAATAACTTTTTTTTTCTTTTCTCTCTCTCTCTCTCTTTCTCTCTCTCCTCTTTTAAATGAGTCAATACTGTTGAATCTTCAGTGTATCTATTTTTACTGAATCAATGCATAAAATTTGAGCCTGCCAAATTCAGAGTCAGTATTTCCAGTCAGTCATTTGCAAATCCGTGAGTTGTACTGCTATACCCGTAACACTAGGGCACTCATTTTCAGCGATTACATGAGGGATGATATTGGGAAACATACAAACAAACAACCTTTTAAAACAACCTATAGTTGGGTTGCTGCTGGGGCTAAGACTCTTGGACACAAAACGGTCTGGAGGTTGTAGTCACTTTACTTTAGTTTTAGGTCTCTGGTTTCTGGTGACGGGCTATGTTGTCAAGTTGCTCAGTCAGAAAAGGCGTCCTCAGGCCCATGCAATCACAGGACAAAGGTGGGTTTGCCACAGGAACAGATGGGACTGGAAAACTAAGCCCTGTCGAGACCTCGCTCTTTCTGCCCTTTCTGTTTCTTTGCTAATCAACTTCGTTCTCTTGGTTTTGTTCATCCATGAGGGTGGAACCTTGTCTGCAGATCTGGGCACTCATCTTCATATTGTGGTTTGTTGGCCAAAAAGAAAAGGGCATTAACCTTCCCCAGGGTGGAACGTCTCGGGGAAGGCACTCCACTGTTCGCATCATGTCATGTGCCAGTCCTGACCCAATCACTTGGACAGGTGGGTCAAGTGAGCTTTTCTAAGCACCAGAGTTGAGGAGGTGGGCTAGAGTAAGAGAATGGCTGCCCCCACACAGATTGTATGACTGCATGTCGGTTTGTGAGAGGGTGTGAAGGGGAGGATGGAGGAAAGGAAAGTGATTCCCCAGAAGACAGGGTGAGTTATTGTGAAAATTCAATGCGAAGGTTACTAGAGGCCAGCAAGTCACCTTACTTATGTCCAGCAGAAAGATCGATAAAATAAACATGAATGTAACCCAACTGAGACCTTTTCCTTCCAAGGAAAAGACTTTTCCTACTGACCTGTTCACCCTCCTAAGATCGGTTAAGAGAACCCCCATGCTGTCAGTGTCGAAGGGCTGACTTTTCCCCCCAGAAAGAAGTAATTCCACCTTTCTTCCCTGCACATTATCCCCCTTCCCTACTGGCAGGTCTACACGGGCTTCTTATCCCCACCTATCTTCTGTGCATCGCGAAGTCACAGTGGGGCATGTCAGGGGAACACTCAGTCTTAGAATTGAGAGAAGCTCCTTTTTATTCAACCCGTCACACTGGAGTTCCAAAAAAGAGGGTTAATCCAAACAGAAAAAGGGAAAGGACAAGAGAGACAGCCATTCTCTCAAGGGTTTGCTCTCCCACTTGCAGTCCTTTCCCACGGACCCTCCACCCTTCCTGCCGCCTGCTGCTCATCTCTGTCAGTGGAGGACTCCCACTGGAAGGTACGTTAGGGGACATCCACGCTGCACCTGTATTTACACAGGGCACTCCACACACTTACAGAGCCGTGGAGGGTTCCGGGGCAGGATAGACAGGAAGGGCGGACATCAGTGCGCGCACACACACACACACACACACACACCCTGTGTTAGGGGGGAACAGTGAGAGGAAGGGCGGCCTTGAGAGAGAGCAGCAGGTACTCCGCAGTCCCCACGCCCTTTCCAACCCTCTTCGTACTCTCACCATTCCTTTCAATTTGGGGTATAGAAAAGTTGACACGTGGGTGGCGCTGGGGTGAGGCGGGGTGTTGTACAGGTGTGACAACTTACCCCACAGGTTTCTGATTTCAAGGGCATCAGTAACGTCATTAAATTTGCCTTTCAGATCAGAGACTGCAGGGGCTGAGGGCAGGGGATGGGATGGAAAATAACACACAAGCGGCATGACTCCTTCACTCATTTAGGCGACCTGCTTCCTGGAAAATGACTGGCCTAGCCAAGATTTCCTCCAAAACTCAGAGCGACCAGAGATGCCTTTCAGTCCACAGGGACTTACCCTGTTATTCTTGCAGAGTTTGAGAAGGCTTATCAGGAGGAAGGCCTGCATTCCCTTAGTTCCCCTCACACCCCACCATTTTCTCAGGGGGATACCCAGTACCTCGGACATGGAAAAAAATGACACGTTCTCCTTTTCTCACCACGTACAGGGTTTCACAACTTAGCTACAGGGGGTCTTCTGGTCTTCTCTCTCACTGGCCTGGCCGTAAGAGGCCAGTGGGAATGCTTGAACATCAAACACTGATCGAACTGAAATTTGCTAGAAAATCCACAAGTTAGATTTGCCCCATAATATTTTGTGTCTTCACTCACTCAGTTCTTCCCACTATTTACTGAGGCCAACCATCTTAAATAATCACGGACATCATCATGCTGCTCATGCCTCAATCAGATCACAAAATCACAACTTACCCCACAGGTTTTGCCACTGTTCTAAGGCAAATCTAAAAATACGAAATCTAATGCCCTTATGATATGAGAAGCCTGATTTCTACAAATGCAGTCTCACATAAGACAACAATGACCTTGGGACTAGCAGATGGCATGATAGTTACGTCACTGGACTCCCACAGAACTGACACCGGTTTGAGTCCCAGACCCGGTGGCTTAAAACTCATGCCAGGCATGTGTGCGTACATACCCAAAATCCCAAGAGGGGAATAGAGGAGAAGGGCTTGCAGTGTGGCCATCCCCTTGCAGGGGGTGGTGATTTCTCACTTCTAGTCTCTCTGTCTCTCTCTGTGTCTCCAGTGAGCACACGTCCTATAGCAAAAATCACTCTTAAAAAAAAAGAAAAGAAAAGAAAAGAAAAGAAAAGAAAAGAAAAGAAAACAATGACCACTTTTGAGGAGCTGATTAAAGGGAAGTATGTTAGCTTTGGGGGAAGGCCCAGATATAGAATGATAGTGTTTAAAACACATTTAAAAAAAATTACCAGCATGCACACTGGAGAAGAAAGACAGCACCCGCAAAGAGAGGGAGTCACACCAAGTCCCTTCTTCTCCATTGCTCTGTTTTTCCAGATGTGGGGCACGCACGTTCATTGCTCAGCATGTTTCTTAAGCCGCTGGGTCTGGGACTGTGCTCAGACAGCCATGTGGGATCCAGCTCCCTCAACCACTAGGTCATGGGGCCGGCCGGAGGGATGAGCACAGAGCGAGTGCTTACTCTGTTCTAGACAGAGGACACACGGTTGTCTCACTGTCCCACGGCTGTGAAGTGGAAGGTACTGTTTTCTTCATTTTTCAGATGACAGGTTCGAAGAAGCTAAATCACTGCCCAAGGTACAACAGGTTCATAGAAAATCCAAGAAGTCAATGAAATATTTTAGAATGAACATCAATTCAATAAGCTAATCGGGCACAAGGTATAGAAAAGTGTTCCTATGCTACAGATAGGAACTACACTTTTCAAAAGATTCCATTTGTAATATACTGAAGAATAACCCTGCACATGGCTCGTATGAAGAAAAGTAATTTGTTGAATACAGAAGCACACTCTGTTATTCTGTGGGAAGACTGAACACTGCAAACAAACAGTCACTTAAATACTATCACCCTTCAGTGCTATCAAGGAAGTGAGAAATTAGCACTTTAATAAACTATGGGGGGCAGCAGACGGTGTAGTGGTGAAGGTGCTAGACTCCCACATGGCTAACCATGGTCAGAGTCCTGGATCTGGAGGCTTGAAACTCATTCTGGGTGCATGCGCATGTGTGTCCAAAATCCTGACAGGAGAATGGAGAAGAAGGGATGGCCATGCTGTGATCATGGATCCCCTGGGGGATGATTTCTCACTTTCCCTTTTTCTGTTTCTCCTGCGTGTGTGTACACTATAGCAAAAATCTCTCTCCAAAAATAAGTAAATAATAAACTATGTTGAGTGTAAACTGATTTAATTTTTCATGAAAATAGCTTGAAAACATATATGAAGAAGTTTAGATAATCCTTCCTGTTCAATAATTACACTTTGAAGACCATATCTTAAGGGACCAGCAGTTAGTGTAATGGCTATGTCGCTGGACTCCCATGTAGTCAACCACGGTTCGAGTCCTGGACCCAGTGGCTTAAACTCACGTCGGGCACGTGTGCGTGCGTGCCCCAGATCCCAAGAAGAGAATGGAGGAGAAGGGATTGTGGTGTGGCCATTCCCCCTGGGGGGGTGATTTCTCACTTTCTGTCTCTCTGTCTCTCTCTGTCTCTCTGGCGAGTGCATGCGCCCTGTAGCAAAAAACCTCTCAAGAAAAAAAAAAAAAGACCCTATCTTAAGGAAATAATCAAATATATAAAGATTTATGAAGCATTACAAAACTAATAAAAATCCTTAGAAATAACCTGTATAATTGTTCATTTTTTATCTTATTATAAGAAGAATTATTGAGCATCCTCTAAAGATTATGTCAAATTTGGTAGTACTGTAAAGTGTTCTGCTGGGCCATCTGGTGGTATCATGGTTAAGGCAGCTAAATCCCACATAGCCACCTTCATGGTTCAAGTCCCGGATCCAGCGGCTTGAAAAATATACCAGGCATGTGTGTGTGTGCATATGCCCAAAACCCCAAGGGGAGAATTGGAGGAGGAAGGATTGCAGTGTGGTCAGCTCCCTAGGGGGGTGATTTCTCACTTGCCCTCTCTGTCTTTCCCCCCAAGAACACACATGCCCTGTAGCAACTTTTCTTAAAAAAGGAGAGAGAAAGTGTTTTGTCGAAATAAACAATCGTAATATTGTTCCAAATATTTCTGCATGTGTGTGTTGAATGTAATTACGTGGAAGAAGAGATTCGAAGACAATGCAACCAAAGTTTGGTAGAGATTAACTCTGAAGTCTGGAAAAGTACAAGATTTTATTTATTTGTTCCCTTTGTTTGCATGTTCTGACTTTTCTTCAATGATAGAAAATTTTCTAATAGAAAATTTCAAACATATAAAAATATTTAGATGAGGTAGTTTGATGAGCTTTCATGAACACATAACCCGCCCATCCGCAGCTACCCACCATGGCCAGTATTGCTTCTTTTACTCCTTCACGACTAATTCTCAAACTCTTGCTCATTCTTTTCTTCTTTTTTAGAGGGAGTTTTGCTGTAGGCCATGTACACGTGCCCAAGAGACAGAAAGCGAGAAATCACCCCTCAGGAGGATGGCCACACCACCATCCCTTCGACTCCATTCTCCTCTCAGCATTTTGGGCACACATGCACACGAGCCCAGTGTGAGCTTTAAGTTGCTGGGCAGGACTCGAACTGTCCTCAACTATGTGGGAGTCCAACAACATAACCATATGCCATCTGCTGGTCCCAAACCCATGCTCATTCTATTATTTTAAAGCAAACTCCAAAGATCATATAATTCTATCATCTCAATTCCTCCGTGGGTAGCGCCAAAAGACTAAGGATCTTTCTAGTAGAATTACCTCATTATCACCCCTGAAAACGAACAATTCCTTAATATCACCCAATATCTACTTAGAATTTAAATTCACCAAATGTCTCATACACTTTCTGTTTGAACAAATGTTGTTGGTTTGTTTGTATCAGGCTCAAACAATTATGTTTGATTTTAATGTTGAGCATATTCAAACATAATTTGGTTATTATATGTTTTAAGTTTCTTTCAAATGTATTTCCCTTTTACCATTTTTCCTTATCCTTGCTGTTAATGTGCGGTATAAATATTTTGTTGTATGAAATTGTCCACATTCTGCATTTTGTTAATTGTATCTATTGTGTCATTTAATACTCTGCTCTGTTCCTTGTATTCACTACAAAAAAGTCAGATCAAGAGGCTTGACCAGAGGTTGGGTTTGATTTGAGAAGACTTGCTGTGTGACGCTGTGCCCTTCACCACTGCATGGTATGAGGAAGGCTTCTGACGTCTCTGTCTACCTTTTTGTGATGTTAAGAGTGATCAGTGGGACCAGCAGTTGACGTAACGGCTATGTTGCTGGATTCCCTGTAGTCGACCATGGTTTGAGTCCTGGACCTGGTGGCTTAAACTCATGCCGGGCGCATGTGCGTGTGTGCCCAAGATCCCGAGAGGAGAATGGAGGAAAAGGGATTGTGGCATGGCCATTCCCCTGGGGGGTGATTTCTCACTTTTGGTTTCTCTGTCTCTCTCTGTCTCTCTGGCACGCTCACATGTCCTATAGCCGAATCCTCTCAAAAAAAGGGAGTGATCAATGTGTGGGGCCAGCAAGTGGTGAAGGGGTTAAGGCACTAGACTCCCAACTGGTTGACCATGGTTAGAGTTCCAGATTTGGCAGCTTGAATCTCAGGCTGGACATGAGTGAGTGTGTGCCCAGTGTCCTGAGGGGAGAATGGAGGAGAAGGGATTGCACATGACTATTCCCCCTGGGGGGTGATTTCTCACTTTCTCTCTCTCTGTCTCTTAGGTGAGTGCACATGTCTTATTGCAAAAATCTCTAAAGAAGAGAGAATGACCAATGTGTTCAACACCGTCATTCTGATCTATCCACTATAATCTACCCATCTATGAAATTCTCCATCAGATTTTTACCACTCATTTTAGCAGCTGTAAATGACCACTGCTAGATCTATTATCAAAAATTAGTGGTTTTTTTCCTTTTAAAGAAGATAATTCATAATGGCATATACATTTTTTAATTTCTACTTAAGAATATTATTTTTTTATTGAGGTACTTCATTTAATTAAATAAAATTTAAAATAACAACTTGATAAACTTCCTTTTTCCTACTGGTAACTTGAGATAGCTTTGGCCTCTCATGAAAGGCATGCAGGTGCTGTGGTCTTTCATGAGAATGTTTTTGGAGCTGTTTTTGTCCACTGCTTGTGTGTTTTTCTCCCATTATGGTCAAGTGTAATTTTAACCTTACACACACGGTCTGTTAATTTGAAATAACATCATGGGAAAATTCTGACCCAGAACATTTTCAAAGAGGTCAGTTACTGGAATGACAAGAAAGCTAAGGACACTCGGGAAGGTGGTGATATTATACGCTTTACACGACATTCTTCCTCAGATCTTTCGATTTGCAATTTGATTTCTTAATTTCTTGTAAACTAAATTTCAAGTTCCCTGAATGACATTTAAGGCCTTTCTTTATCTGGCTCTGTTTTTCTTTCTTTCTTTCTTTTTTTTTTTTTTAATAGGGCACATGTGTTCACTGGAGACAGAGAGAAAAGGAAAGTGAGAAATCACCCCTCAGTGGGGAAGGCCAAAATGCAGTCCCTTCTCCTCCTGGGATTTGGGGCATGCACACATGTACCTGGCATGATTTTCAAGCAGCCAGGTCTGGGACTCGAACTATGGTCAGCCATGAGGGAGTCCTGCACCTTAGCCCTTCTGGCCCTGTTTTCTTATGTATTTTCTTCTCTGACAAAACTAGACGACTGTTACCCCTAGAGCTCTTGTCTCCTCGCGAGCAAAGCACTTGCCCCTCTGACTACCTTGCTCTCTGAAGGAGCTTCTGTCCTAAGCCACGGAGATGCCTCTTTTCTCACTAGACTTGTAGTGCACAACTCCTGCTTCTGACTCACACCTTGACTCCCTGCTTTACACAATAAATTAGCACCCTAATTTGATTTTGGACAAATACCTCCCCATGTGGAATTGTTACCATGATGTCTTGACACCAAGCAGTAAGCAGTCCCAGATCATAAGCAGATAAGTGTTTTCTCCCTAAAATTTTAATTACAGGTAAAGGAACTAAAATATTGATGAGGGTTAGACATGATTAGTTAGCAGTCAGGTAAATTTCTCAAGAACCAGTAGCTGACACAGGTATTTACTGGATACTTGTCAAAGAACCCTTCTGCTACCATGGAGAGAATCCTATTTGTGATTGTGACAGAGCGAGATCTTAGCATTTCCCACCCCCTCTTCTTCCCCAGTTATACTGGGTCATTTTTCTACTCTCAGTTCATAACCACTCAAGAACAAAGATTCAGGGACCAGCAGTTAGCGTAATGGCTATGTCACTGGACTCCCACGTAGTCGACCGCGGTTCGCGTCCCGGACCCGGTGGCTTAAACTCACGCCGGGTGCGTGTGCGTGTGTGCCCAAGATCCCAAGAGGAGAATGGAGAAGAAGGGATTGCGGAGTGGCTATCCCCCATGGGGGGTGATTTCTCGCTTTCTATCTCTCTGTCTCTCTGTCTATCTGGTGAGTGCACGTGCCCTGTAAGAAAAACCTCTCCAAAAAAAAAAAAAAAGAACAAAGATTCAAAAACAACCTCAGCCCTAAATTGTCAGACAAGGTCTTATGGGCATAGTTGTAGGGCTGTTTTTTTGTTTGTTTGTTTGTTTTTGTTTTTGTTTTTCTGTCTTCAAAAGGAGGGAACCAGCAGTTAGCGTAATGGCTATGTCGCTGGACTCCCACGTAGTCGACCGCGGTTCGCGTCCCGGACCCGGTGGCTTAGAACTCACGCCGGGTGCGTGTGCGTACGTGCCCAAGATCCCGAGAGGAGAATGGAGGAGAAGGGATTGCGGCGTGACCATCCCCCCCGGGGGGTGATTTCTCGCTTTCTATCTCTCTGTCTCTCTGTCTATCTGGTGAGTGCACGTGCCCTGTAAGAAAAACCTCTCCAAAAAAAAAAAAAAAGAACAAAGATTCAAAAACAACCTCAGCCCTAAATTGTCAGACAAGGTCTTACGGGCATAGTTGTAGGGCTGTTTTTTTTGTTTGTTTGTTTGTTTTTGTTTTTGTTTTTCTGTCTTCAAAAGGAGGGAACCAGCAGTTAGCGTAATGGCTATGTCGCTGGACTCCCACGTAGTCGACCGCGGTTCGCGTCCCGGACCCGGTGGCTTAGAACTCACGCCGGGCGTGTGTGCGTACGTGCCCAAGATCCCGAGAGGAGAATGGAGGAGAAGGGATTGCGGCGTGACCATCCCCCCCGGGGGGTGATTTCTCGCTTTCTATCTCTCTGTCTCTCTCTGTCTGTCTGGCGAGCGCACGCGCCCTATAGCGGAAACCTCTCCAAAAAAAAAAAGGACAAATAAGATTAGAACTGGGAAGAGAAAGAGAGAGATAGCTAGATTGGGAATTCAAAGTGGTGAGGGAGAACGGACGGAAGGAGGAAAGACAATTTTGTGGAGTTCAGGAAACAGAGTTTTCTGATTTTTTTCTCTGTGGGGAGCTTGCCATTCAACAGTTCTGGACACTTGTAAATAGTCTTGTAGGAAGGGGTAAGGAAATGAGAGTAATAACAGAACAGAAGAAAACCCTCATCCTTTGATCAAACTCAACAGAATAAGATCAGTGGGAAATCTTCCTACACATGAGGCCATGGCAAACTCAACATCAATTTCATTTCTTTACAGAAAGAGATATGCTGTCTTCAACTCTCAGAACAACGTTAAGTAGAAGTGGTAATAGGAGTCATCTTGGTTATGTTTCTAAATTCCAAAGTTTCTCCATTAAACGCTATTGGCATTTAGTCAAAAATAATCATTTCATGTCAGGAATTCATCCTTCTTTCCCAGATTTTTATGTGGTTTGCTTAGAAATAGGTTGACTTTTATAAATGACTCTTGCTTTTTTTAATAGGATGAGAAAATGTTTTATTGATTTTATTAGAGTGATGGATATATTTAATCATATTCACTTCCTAAAATTTAACTAACCATGATAATATTGGACAATTTTAAAAATATGGATAGAATTTGGTTTGCTATATTATTTGTCATTTTCACAATTACCCTTATAAATGATTGGGTTCCTTCCACCTTCATAATCTTTGTTAGGCTTCGGTGTCAGGATTATCTTCACTTTAGAAAAATGGAAAAATAAGGTTGCTATGGCCTGAATGTATTCCTCCCAAATTCATCCTAACCCCTAAGGTAATGATAATTTTATTAACCAAAATTAGTTACCCTACTAGCCTATCATTTGCTAATGTGACTAAAATAAAGACATTGTTCTCACAGACAAAAACTAAAAGGGCTGGGGCTGGCCCCATAGTCCAGTGATTAAGGGAGCCAGATCTCACACGGCCAACTGTGGTTCAAATCCCAGCCCTGGCAGTTCGAAAAACACTGAGCACATGTGTTTGCATGTCCCTGATCCCAACAGGATGCAGAAATGGAGAAGGGATTGTGGAGCGGCTATTACATCCTACTGGGGAGTGCTTCCCACCCCCCCTCACCTGTGTCCCTCTGGCAAGTGCACATGTCCTCTGGAAATTAAATAAGCAAACAAATTAAGAGCACTTACTACCAACCATTCATCACTATAGAATGTTGAAAATATGTAGATAAAAAAGTACAAAAATGGTATCAGAAAGGTCGGAGACAAAGAAAAATTGATGAAGAAATAAACCTGTAAGCATATGAGTAAATCTATTTAAGCACTGTATAAGGCAATAATGGTGATGATTAATTTGGAAATACAATGAAAAGGCAGAATTAAAATATCTGATGCAAATGCATGAAAGATAACAAAGTACCATAAGAATTCTGAGGCCCACGCATTGTTGGACAGACTTGTAGAGTTACTAAGTTTAATTTAGGTTTTAAGAAATATGTCCCTTAATTTTTCTTTCCCACACATGCACTTTATTGAATCCCATTGTAGACAAACACAGGAGTGTAAACTACCATGTAAACGGAGCGGGAGTGCAGGGGTGTGGAGGGGAGGCCATGGCCACAGCCAGTCACAGGCCAGCAGGGCTTGGCAGGGACCATGAGCAGCTTACTGGAAGCCCACGAAATATTTTTTCATCTCTGCAATCATTTGGTGGATTATCGCTGGTTCGATAACGAAACAAATGATGACAGCAGTGACCATTAGGACGCCGAGGACCAGGGTATAGACGTTCAGGCACTTGGCGGTGGAGGCGTAGGCCTGGGCCCCGATCGTGTCGCCCACCGTCTTCCTGTCCCTAGACTTCACCAAGTAGGCGAACGCGATGAAGCCCAGGCAGCAGTAGTTCATGAAGACCGTGTTGAACAGGGACCAGACCACATGGTCAGGCACCGAGGTCTCGCTGCGGATGTTGATCACGGGGGGCACCATCGGAGCCGCGGGCAGGGGCGCCCCGGGCACACGCACCTCATGCTCTTCCCTGAGCATCTCATAGTTTCGGGGAGAGCCCGTGCTGGCGCGAGTGAAGGTTTGGGAAGTGTGGTTCACGGTTCACACCCCATGGCAGGGTCCGAGGTTGGGTCTGTGCCAGGGCCTGGGTCCTACAGTTGTTTCGATTTCCCTCTATGTCCCTTAAAATTTAAAGGGGTAGTTACCAAAAGAAATGTCAAAGTATCAGGGAAGGAAAATTGGAAAAACATTAGAGCCAAAAATATAAGAAATCGAAAAACAGCAACTTAGAAACTACAACACACATCAGAATGTATGGGATATGGCTGAGAGAAAAAATATATACCTTAAGGAAACTGTTAATTAACTAATCTTAAAACATGTATAAAGCAGGGCCAGCGGGTGATGTAGCAGTTAAGTTACTGGACCCCCACGTGGCCAGTTGGAGTTTGAGTCCCAGAGGCTGGTTACTCATGTTGGGCCCCTGTGTGTGCACACCCAAAACCCTGAGAAGAAAATGAGAGAAGGGACTGTGGCCCGGCCATCCCTGGGATGGTGGTGATGGTGGTGATGGTGATGGTGGTGATGGTGGTGGGGTCTGAGTTCTCACTTCCTCTCTTTCTGTCTCTCTGTTGACCACACACACCCTATATAAAAATATCTGGTTAAAAAAAAAGTATAAAACACAAGTATTTAAAATAAGAAAAAAGGGCGAAATAACCAAACTTGCAGAGGTACTTTTTTGTTCTTTCATTTTAGTTTTAGTTTTTTTTTTTTTGTTTGGTTGGTTTTGTTTTTGTTTTTGTTTTTGTTTTTGTTTTTTGCTTTAGGGTGCATGTGTTTGCCAGAGAAAGGCAGAGAGAAAGAGAGAGGGGGAAGTGTGAAGCCACCCCCAGATGGAGACGGCCACGCTGCAATCCCTTCTTCTTCAGTCTCCTCTCGGGATTCTGGGGATGCGTGCATACATTTCTGAGGTGATTCTGAAGCCAGTGGGTCTAGGACTCCTACCACCACGCTGGCCAAGAGGGATCCAGCATCAAGCTGCTGCTGGCCCTGCAGAGGTACTTCTCACATTGAAAGGGTATACTGTTTAGCTCTGCTAATAAAGTATATTATCAAGATGAAATGGTTACTTTAAAAAAAAATGAGTTCAGATGAAAATCTAAGCAGATAAATTAATATAGAGAAAGAATAGAAAAAGTTGTCAAAGCCTTTTTTTCTTTCAGTTATTCCAGTCACAAACTTTTTCTTCAGTTATTCCATTCCAACCTTAAATAACGAAAATTTTAAATATGATATGGTTATCGTTAAAAGGCATTTGATAAAGCTCAACAATCATTCTTGATTTAAAAAATATACAGATAAGTAATAGATAGATAGAATAGATATTAACATCATAAAACTTATTTTCCTAAATCTAAAAACCAGTTTCATGTTTAAGAGAAAGTACTGGGTGCATTCCCATTAGGCCAGGAACAGACAAGAAAGTCCACTTTCAGTGCTGTTATTATTATTGGAGAGATTTTTGCTATGGGGCATGTGTGCTTGCTGGAGAGACAGAGACAAAGAGACGGAAAGCGAGGACTCACCTGCACATGCACCTGGCATGAGTTTCGAATCATGCTTGGCCATGAGGGGATGTAGTGACATAACCATTATGCCATTTCCTGGTCCCTCAGTGGTTATTTTATGTATTAATGTAATACTTGTAATTCTCTTCCAATCGAGCAAGAAAAATTAGAAATGAACAGAAACATGATTAATATCTATAGATAATTTCATCCTGAGCCTAGAAAAATGAAAGAGAAATGACTGAGGAACTATTACAAACAGTAAGCATTTTCTAAGGGGCTGAGAAAATGATCAGTATACAGAAGTTGACAGCCATCACATATTCCACTAACAACCAGTCAGGAGATAAGAGATCAGATGCCATTTATAACATTCTATTATGAACAAAATAAAATATTGCCTTTGGAAAAAACAATTGAAGTCCAAAAGACAAATGGCAAAATGGAATCCTTGCAAATTATGGGATATAAAGAGCTAATTCCCCACATATGAAGTGCTCCTACAAGCTACAGATGAAAAAAAAAGATCACTAGAGTTCAAAACAAATATGGTTGACCAACAAAAAAGCAGGCCATAAAAATGAAAATACAAATGGCTGTACTGATTGGTCTCACTTGAAATTTATGACAGTCAACTTCTAATGGGCCCCTTGTGTGCCCAGCAGTCATGCTATTTTATTTCACTCTACTGTATTTCCCTAGAGGATTAATTCATACTTCTCCCTCAATAACAAAACACCCATTACCTTCTCTCCCATTCTCATTCTCCATGTTAGTACCTAAGTGCAAGCTACCCTAGTCCTCACCCAGATCATTCTTTTTCAAAAAATTTAAAGAGGTTAACCATTTATTTCCTTTATTAATGAGAGAAAGATGGTACCACCAACAGTGTCTCCATGCCATGATCCACCCCTAGCCTCAGCCAGCCCTGGGTCATGGGCACACATATGATCAAGATTACTCAGGAAGGTCTCTGGACTTAAGTGGAGAACCTTTCCATGTGGGTCAGCCTTGCAGATGATCCTGTTTTACTGCTGTCCACCCTCCAGCCCTATTTTTTTTATTGAGAGTTTTTTTCGCTATAGGGCATGTTCACTCGCCAGACAGACAGAGAGAGACATAGAGACAGAAAGCGAGAAATCACCCCCCAGGGGGATGGTGTGGAGGGCACTGCATACGGAAGCCATCTTGAACTATCCGCCATCTTGAGCTATCCACCATCTTGGAAACCATTAGGCTTCACTTCCTCACTGAGCAAATCATTTCTCAGAAATCATGTGACCAACCATTCTCCCCAGAAGTGGTTGGGTTAGGCAACAAGAGAGATCCACCCACACCAATGATTGGTTCATGCTGTTTTAGCTCATTTGCATTTCAGGCAATCAATCGATGCCCACCAGCTTGTATATAAGCTCGCTGTTCTTCCTTAATAAACGAGACTTGATCGGCACCTCGTCTTGTCTCCACTCTGTGTGTCTGTGTGTCTGTCCCATCTCTCACTCCCTCCCCCAGGAAACCTGTTCAACTGTCCCGTGGGCCAGTTAGGATGGTAACGCTGCAATCCCTTCTCCTCCATTCTCCTCTCGGGATCTTGGGCACGCACACACACGCGCTTGGCGTGAATTTTAAGCCACTGGGTCCGGGACGCGAACCGTGCGTGGTCTACTACGTCGGAGTCCAGCGACATAGCCATTACGCTAACTGCTGGTTCCCCCCTCCAGCCCTTTTTCACCTGGATTATTTTAATAGTCTATTAACTGGTCATTGCAACTATTCAACCATATGAGTCATTAATAAACTGAAAAACAATTGTGTGTATATAAATAGCGACTTAATTATAATAATACCATTCACATTTGGTAAATGCAGAGAAGACAACAGTCTGCATTTGCAAAGCTTACATTCTAGGTGAGGGAGGCTTATAACATATAAACTGGTGTCAGGTAATGACTATCATAGGGTAGAAGTAAAGCAAGGAGTGGGGCATAACTTGTTGATGTTCAAAGTTAGGTTAAGAGACATTCTCGCTAATAAGATGGCATTTCACCAGAGACCTACGATGAAGAGGGAGCCTTGCAGGTATTGAAATAGAAACCATAAACAAAAGCACTCAAGAAAATAAGTCCTAGGGACCAGCAGTTAGCATGATGGCTATGTCGCTGGACTCCCATGTAGTTGAGGGTGGTTCGCGTCCCGGACCCGGTGGCTTAAAACTCATGCCGGATGCGTGTGCGTTCGTGCCCAAGATCCAAAGAGGAGAATGGAGGAGAAGGGATTGCGGCATGGCCATCCCCTCTGGGGGGTGATTTCTCGCTTTCTGTCTCTCTGTCTGTCTGGCAAGCGCACTCGCCCTATAGCAAAAACCTCTCCAAAAAAGAAAAAAAGATAAGAAAATAAGTTCTAGGCATATGAATAATGTAATTAAAGTGCTTACAGATCTTTAAAAATTTGATAGAGTCTTACAATCTCTCCCTCTCTTTTTTTCAGTCACAGGGGGTGATTCATTCAGAACTAATTCACACCTATTTTGGACACAAGCTAAACTGGTTGTTGCTGGTGTATGTGAAGTCTGTGAACTGCCTACGAGAGAGAGAGAGAGAGAGCGCTAAGATAACCACTGAGTATTCATAACATGTTTAGTTTAAAAATAAACACAAATAACTCTCCTTTCCTCATTGACCCTCTATGTTTTGGCCGTTTTCACTGAAAAACATCCTTTTAATTTTATCCTGAAAACAACATGGAGAATGATTTTCTTTCAAAACAAGTTTTCCCTTGAAGAGAAACACATGTTCCAAGTACAAACAACATTCCAGCATTCAACTTAAGGCTACTTAATTTTTGAAGGATGATATCATACTTAAGCTACTGAACACGTCCCTGTGTATATTGCTTGTTCTATAGTTCTGTATCAGGCCCATTCACAGAAGCAGACCCCTCATTTTACACAACTAACAAGAGAATGACACATGGCGCGTGTTTGAAATACAATTTCCTCCCTATTACAAATAATTTCTAAGAGTTATCCAAAGTAATCTCCCAACAGAAGTTTTTATTTATTTATTTTTTATTTTAAGAGAGATTTTTGCTATAGGGCATGTAAACTTGCCAGAGAGACAGAAAGCAAGAAATCACCCCCCACCCAGGGTAGATTTCCTTCCTTCTTGCAATCCCTTCTCCTCTAGTGACCTCTCGGGATTTGGGGCACATACACACATGTACTTGGCGTGAGTTTCAAGCTGCCAGGCCTGGGACTCAAACCATGGTTGACTCCGTGGGAAACCAGTGATGTAACCATTATGCCATCTGCTAGTCCCACATAAGCTTTTTAAATAGAAGTTAAAAAGTACGTTTTACTTATTTGTAAAGAAAATAAGCATAACAGTCAAGAAAATCTGGGGAGAAAACAGACTTATTGGTATGTCAGGCTACTGGTTACCTAAATAAAATATAGAGCCATTGTCATTTAAAATTTAATATTGAATTGGATAAAGAGATAAGCAAAAAGAGTGTAGAGTCCTGAACAGGTGGCTTGAAAGTCACCTGGAACAGGGACATTTTCATGATTATATGGTGACATTTCAAATTGGTAGAGAAAGGACAACCTAACATCTCAAAAATAGCATTAGCACAATATTTACTTTGGGAAAAATAGAATGCTGAAATCCCAACCATGTATCATACATGTATGACTAACTTTACCTACAGATAAACCCCCTAAATCTCAGTGACCTTACTAAATACTCATTTAACTCCTTCTCCTGTAAGTAAAGTGTAACAGGTGGCAGTGTATGTTGGGAAGACCTGAACCATGAAGTTATTCAGGGACCATGGCCAGTAACCTTCACCATCTTCAAACTCTACCATGCAAGGATGCTCAGGATGCCAACATCTAACTGGGAAAATAGGAAAGAAATGTGGACGATTGCCTGGGAAGTTTCATAGGCAGATGAAACTCACGTAATCTTTTACACCCATGTTCTATTGGTTGAATGAGCAACTTCAAGAAGGGTAGGAAATGTGGGGCTGGCAGGTGGTGTGGTGGTTAGGGGCACTGGACTCCCACATGGCCAACCATGGTTCAAGTCCCGGACCTTGTGGCTTTCTCTCTCTCTCTCTCTCTCTCTCTCTCTCTCTCTCATCAAATCAAATAAATAAAGTTAAATAAAAATAATAATAATTCTTTATTAAAAAAAGGGTAGGAAATGGAATTTAGCCAGGTACCTAAGGAAAAGAAGAAACAGACTTAGTGACCACTTAGCTAGGTTCTGTCATGGTATTTCCTCTGGTTAACAGGATCTCACCACAACTAGAACATATTCTCACCTTCCCAAGCAAGACAATCCAAAGTTCTACCCAGCTATTTTAACAGCTCAAAGTCCGAGATCTCTGAATGATGCGTGCTTCCTTCCATCAGTTCTGCATATGGCTACTTGGGGCCCAGTGACCACTAAAACACAATAGAAAAAATCTCCACTGATACCAGGGTGAGTACTAGGGTGAGTGAGGACAAGAGATTTGTAAAGAGAACTGGTATCTAGTGAAGGTGTCATGGGAAACAGAGACAGCACAGGGCAGACATTTTAAAATCCTCTGATCCAGACGTGAGGGTATTTCCTCGATTTTAACTTTGCTATCTGGAAGTAATTTCTTGTTATTTTTACTTTTTAGCTTTTGATATAGGATGTATGTGTTTGCTAGACAAAAAGAGAGAGGGAAAGTGTGAAATCACCACCACCACTCCCGCCCCGAGGGAATGGCCACACTGAAATCCCTTTTCCTTTCCTATTTTTGGGTTTTAGTCACACAAGCCCACCTGATCCAGGACTTGAACCATAGTCAGTCATGTGCCTTAACTACCATGCCTCCTGCTGGTCCCCTAAATGCAATTTTAAAGCTTCCCTTAATTTTTTTTCCCTCTGCCCCATGCCTTAAGGCCATGATGTTTAGGAGAAAATTTCATACCCTGATTAAGTGTTTATGCAAGAGTCATAAACCTTTCTTTTCTTTTTTTAAAAAAACAATTATTTATTTATGTTAATTAATTTATTTTAATTTTTGTCCAGAGAGAGAGAGGGAAAGTGAGAAAGCAAGCCACCAGGTTTGAGTCTCAAACTGCACCTGGCCATGTGAAAGTACAGTACCTTAACCACCTGCTGGTCCTTCCGTAAGTCTTAATAGACCTTGGTGCACCATCTCTTATCATTGAGAACTAGAAGCAGTGAGTTTGCTACATTTTTGTTTTGCTTGCAAAGTATCAAATGATTATCATACCCCCCCTTTTCTATCCTCTTGATAAATGCTTCAGTAACTGAACATTCTATCAATATTCCATTTTTAATCTCTTTCTATAGAGCTGAGGTCAATAGGCTTGGGGTCCACCTTCTACTTGATCATAAATGACCACCCTAACAATTGTTTTGTCACGGTGTGACATGAATCTTGTTTTCTAGCCCTGAGTAGTTTTCATCCTGACCTTCTGCTAGAAACAGATCACGTATTTTGACCCTCCTCCACCCCCACCCCTGCAGCTCTCTTCCTCTAGCAGTAATTTCCGCATCAGAATAATCTACCTGTACCATTTTTAAAAAGATCCCAAATTCTCATTGACTTAAACCTACTAGATGTTTGATGAAAGCTCAAGTCCAAAAAGCTAAAGAGAAGGAAGGTTTCTCACAGCTATTCAAGGCTAACGGCTGTTCCTTCATCATAGAAAAAGGAGACATCTAATGTCTCGCTGGAGTTGGCATCCAGTTGAGGGATAGAGTGGAAGATGTGAGATTTCATGGGTAAACCTGGAAGTGATTTACATACTTTTTATCCACATTCCATCTAAAAGTTGAGCAATTTTTAAGTCATGTGACTCAAACTTAAGTTCAAGAGAGGTTGGAAAACATAGATTAGTTGTATACTAATTGGTTTGATCAAGCAGCTTGACAATCTCTGCCAGAATGTACAGCAGTTAATTCCAGATAGATTAGAGAGAGAAATGTCAGTGTAATCTACAAAAGCACTAAAGGAGAATATAGTAGAATTATTTGCAGATGTCTCGGACTCTAGGAGGAATGGAAGTTTACCTTACTAGCAAGGTAATAAATTAGCCTGCCACAGCTTTATGGCACTGGCGGAAGACATGAAATCCTGGATCAGAGACAAAGGATTCTATTACTCATAGCAGAAATGACAGCCAGAGTGTAAGCATGATGCTGTGCCAGGTCCCCATTGGATTGGGGGTCTAAGACCATCTTGGGGCTTGACAATTCACTAGAAAAACTCACAGGACTAGGAAAATCCTGATATACTTACAGTTACAGATTTACTACAGGGGAGGAATGCAGAGTAAAATTAGCAAGGGTAAATGCACACGGGATGAAGTCCAGGAGAAAGCTGGTACAGACTTCCAGGTGACTTTTTCCAGAGAAGTCTGACAGACACAGTCCCAGCAGTGAAGTGTAACTACGTGGCAAACACTGCCAACCAGGGAAGCTCGCCTTACTGTCCTGGGTTTTTATACAGGTAGGCATGAATCACTTACGCAACTCACCCCAGCTACTCAGAGTCCAGCCTCCCAGAGCAAAGACATGCTTGCCATAGATCATACGGTTAGCATAAAGTCTCCTGTCAGACTGGCACCCTGTGGTCTAAGTGCTCAGAGGTCGTCTCCCAGGAGCTTGCCAAGAGCCAGTCCTGAAGACAGGCCTTTCTCAGGAGTGCTTAATCCCCCCAGCAGGGATGTATGAAAACCTGTGTGGAGTGTGGCCAGCCTTGGTGTTCAGGGTTTTTTTTGTTTTTTGTTTTTAAATAATACATTTTTTTAAAAATTATTTATTTAATAATAAAATTATTTATTTAATTTTATTATTATTTCAATTTGAGAGAGAGAGAGAGCAAAAGAAAGCAAGTTGCCAGGTCTAGGACTTGAACCTCAGTTACCCATGTGGGAGTCAGCACCCAGCCACCACACTGCCTGGCAGCCCTGGTGTGCAGGGTTTTTACTGGGGAATCAGTTACATGGCATGAATCACCTACTCAGACTCCACAGACAGGGACTCACCGTAAAGCACTTTGTTAAACTCTCTGATGAAATGGGTACCAGAGGGTGCTTACAGAAATACAGCACATTAGGCAAAACTGTTAGTTCAAAGCACATCTCCCAAGACCTAACCCAGGACCAGTCTGGAAGACAAGCACATCAGTAGGAATATGCAGAATTTAAGCAACCCAGTCCTACAGCTAATCCTTCCCTGTACATCTATACTCTGCCAAGTCCCATGGGAGAAACACACAGAGCCATTATTTATATTTATTTATTTATTTATTTATGAGAGATTTTTGCTATAGGGTGTGTTTGCTTGCTGGAGACACAAAAAGAGAGAGACCGAGAGTCAGAAAGCGAAAAATCGCTTTTGGGGGATGGGATGGTCGTGCCACAGTCCCTTCTCCTCCATTCTCCTCTCTAGATCTTGGGCATGCACATATGTATACATGCCCGGCATGAGTTTTAAGCCACTGGATCTGGGACTTGAACCGTGGTTGGCTACTGTGGGAGTCCAGTGACATACTCATTATGCCATCTGGTGGTTCCACAAAGAACCATTCTTGGATACCTACACATTTAGGAAAGAATCATCGAGCTTCACTCATTTTTGTCCAGGAGGGTTACTAGACATCCCTTAAGGTTGTTTGGTATAAACACAAGCCTGAGAAACAATCCGGGTAGAGAGTGAACAAGGCTTTACATTTTGGGTGCAGTTAGCAAGAACCTGCAGGAATGCTCAAGGTTTCAGGGGGGCTGCCTTATCCAACAGATAGGAAGCACAGTTGGCAGAACTGGAGTGACTGATAAATCTGTCCCTCAAAAAACACTTCTGGGGGCCAGCAGGTGGCATGGTGGTTAAAGGTGCTGGATTCCCACATGGCTGACCACAGTTTGAGTCCTGGACTTGGTAGCTTTCTTTCTCCCTTTCTGTTTCTCTCTCTCTGTCTCTCTCTGGCCAACTTAAAAAATAACAATAATAATAACAATAATAAATGGAATTAAATAAATAATTCTAAAAAACAAACAAAACAAACACACACTTCTGTAGCACCCAGCTGACGTAAAAATAAAGCCGGGGACTAAAATATGGGAAAGATGATCACTCCCACTCTAAACATTCTACTTGGGTAAATTATAAAAGCCTAAGTTCTTGAGCCCATCAAAGAGATAAGGAGCTGGGAGAAGCAGCCAGCCGGTGATCTCAGTCCTAGCGGCACCTCCCAGGGGCGACAGGATGAGGGCACTGGCTCACTGGGGACACAGCACAGATGGGAGACAGCTTTCTGGAGAGGCAAGAATTTGCTAAACTTCTTGATGAAGTGCTGGAGCTGAGTGTGGGTGAACTGGAGCCTACAAAGGAGCTGCAGACGTACGGAGAGGTGCCTCTACTCGAGGGTCACGAAGAAGAGGGAAACAGGAGGCCACGCAGAAAGAAAACTCCCCTGGAGGTGCAGGCCTGAGGGAGGAGGGGCTGCTGCAGAGGGTCGCAAATCCCCACAGCGCCTGCCTTACTGGGAAAGCCTAAGGCACTGACAGAGCAGCACACAGTCACCCGGGAACAGGGCGAGACTCACGAGGGACTAGGGAAAGGTAAAATAATACAAACCCCAAACCTGTATCTCTGGGAAGGGGCAGAAAATATATTGAGCCCGGACTATAGTAAATAGATTTCAACTTGGGGGAAGGGAAGAAATGCTCAAAATAGATTTTCAACCAAGATAGAGTGAGGGGTGTAGCTGCCACAGAAAAGGGGGCAGGATTGCCAAGAAAGCCACTAGCCCAAGATCCAGCCACAATTCTTTATCAAAACCTCAGAAAACGTTTTATTTATTTTTGTTATAGGACATGTGTGCTCATCAGAGAGAGAGAGAGAGAGAGAGAGAAATCGAGCAGGGGTGATAGTCATGTCGCGATATTCATGCCGCAGTCTCCTCTCCTTCAATATCCCCTGGGGATTTGGGGCACGCACACACACGCACTTGGCGTGATTTTCAAGCCACTGGGTCTCGGTCTCGAACTGCGCAGTTGGCCATGTGGAATCCAGTGCCTCAACCTCCATGCCACCCGCTGGTCCCCAGAAAAACAGTTTACACATTAAAAGTTCAAAAAATTCTTTCCATGAGTTCTTTCTTGAGAATTCTGCTAGAAAATGAACAAATAAAAGAACTAGCAATCCAGCATTTTAAAGATTTATATATCACAAATCTAAGATTAACATTACGGTGGGCACAGAGGGATAATAAGTTACATAATAATGACCTATGCCATATGTATGTTCTAATGAAGTAAAAATAAGGCAACTTAAAATGAAAAGGGAAAGTTGTCCTCATAGCACTCTGGTTAATTAAGTGCCGTTATGGGGAGCTGAACCCATACGGGTGACCACAGTTTGAGTCCCAACCCTAGTGCCTTGAAAAACATGCCAGACATGTGTGTGTGCCTAAAATCCTGTGAGAGGACCTAATTTACTTATTAAATGTTAAAGATTTTCAATTTGGCTTATAAATAACCAATTATATGCTCTACTCAAGAGATACACCTAAAATAGAAGGATTCAGAAAGGCAGAAAATAGAGAGGTCAGAGGTTCCCAGGCAGATAGAAACAGTAAGAAAGCAGAGGCAGGAGTCCTGACGGCAGATAAAGTAGCAAGTAAACCATGATAGGGAAAGTGTTCTATTATTCTCAGTCTATTTGTAAAAAATTAAATCAAATAAAAAAGAAGCCAATATATCCGAGTACAGACAATAAATGGCAGAAAAATAAACAGCATGATAGAAAAATAAGGAAAAGAAACAAAAATCAATGGTTATTTGACAAATTGGAGAAAATATTTACAGAACATACAATAAATAAAGGGCTAGTATCTCTAACCTGTGAAGAAATCTTTAAAATAAATAAGTAAAAATCAAATCATAAAAACCCCTCAGCAATGGAAAAATGGGTAAAGAATATGAAAAAGCAACACACAAATACTGAGACAAAAATGGTCCTTAAACATTAAAAAGTATTCAACTATTTCCATTAGAGAAATGCATAGTCAAATTATACTAAGGTAACATTTGCCATCCATCTAATTGTCAAAAATAAAATTGTAAAATATTGGGACTAGCAGATTGCATAATATTTATGTCACCGGACTCCCACGTCATCAACCACAATTTGAGTCCTGGACCCAATGATTAAAACTCATGCTGGGCACGTGTGCGTGCGTCCCAAGATCCTGAGAGGAGGATGGAGGAGGAGGGATTGGGCCATGACCACACCCTGGGGGGTGATTTCTCACTTTCTGTCTCTCTGTCTCCCTAGCAAGCACTAACTAACTGTTGAGGAAAGAAAAAGAAGAGCAGCACATTTCTCACTTAAAAAAACACCCCCCCCCCCAAAACTAGAAATGTGGGCCAGCCGACCTGTGGTGTGCTTAAGGAAGCTGGATCCCATATGGCTGACCACGTAGTTCGAGTCCCTCACCCAGATGCTTAAAAAGCATGCCAACATGGGTGTGTGCATGCCCCAGATCCCCAAAGAAGGGACAGATGAAGAAGGGACTGCAGGGACCATTCCCCATGAAGGTGCTTTCATGGTCTCCCTCTCTCTTTGGGGAGTACATGCACCCTCTGGCAAATTAAAAAAAAAAAAGAAAAAAGAAAAAAAGCTGGAAATGATTAAACTTAGTGAGAAAGGCATGGCAAAAGCTGAGATAGGCTGAAAACCAGGTCTCTTGCACCAGTTAGCCAAATCATGAATAGAAAGGCAAGAGTTGTTGAAGGAAATTAAAATGTTACTCCAGTGAACACACAAATAACAAGAAAGCAAAACCACCACGTTGCTGATACAGAGAAAGTTTTAGTGGTCTAGAGGTTTAGATAGAAGATCAAACCAGTTACAGCATTCCCTGAAGTCAAAGTGAATCCAGAATAAGTCCCTTTCTTTAATTCTATTACAGTGGAGAGAAGTGAGGAAGCTGAAGAATAAAGTTTGAAGCTATCAGAGGCTGGTTTATGAGGTTTAAAGAAGCTGACTCTAATGTAGAAGTGTAAGGTGAGGGCTGGCCTTGTAGTGCAGTGGTTAAGAGAGCTGGATCCCACATGGCTGATCATGGTTTGAGTTCCAGTTTCAGTGGCTAGAACAGGCTGGGTGCACGTGCATGCATGCCCAAAATCCCAAGGGAAGAGGAATGGAGCTAATGGGTTAGGGTGTGGCTGTGACCCATTCAGGGTGCTCTCTCTGGCATCCCTGGCGATGAAAACAAAAGCACAATGTGAGCAGCAAGTGTTGATCACTTAGAAAACCTAGCTAAGATGACTGACAATGGTAGCTACACTAAACAGATTTTCAGTGTAGACAAACCAGTCTTACGTTGGAAGAGGATTCCATTTGGACTTTCACAGCGAGAAAGGAAAAGTCCATGACTGGCTCTGAAGCTTAGAGGCCAACCTGACTCCCATTCGGGGCTAATGCAGTTGGCGCCAATGCTCATTTACTGTCCTGAAAATCCCGTGGTCCTGAGGATGATGCTGTATCTACCTGCCTGTGCTTCGTAAGTGCGCAAACAAAGCCAGAGGGATAGCACTTGTTTACAGTATGAGCTACTGAATCTTCCTTTTAAAGTTTATTTCTTCCACAAGCAAGAGAAACAGAGAGACAGAGAACTTCCAGTAAGGTTCTCATGCCACAACTCAAACCCCAGGTTCAGCTAGCACAGGATCATGGTCACCTTTGTGACTGGCATACTCAGGAAAGTGTCCAGAGGTGAACTGGGAACTTTTCCAGTGCATCAGCCCTGAAGAGTGTCATGTTTTACCTCTGTGCTACTGTCTAGCCCCAGTTTATCAAATATTTAAAGCTCACTGCTGAGACCTACTGCTCAGGATAAAAGACTGTTTATGGGACCAGCAGATGGCATAATGTTTACGTCACTGGACTTTAACGTAGTTGACTGTGGTTTGAGTCCCAGACCTGGAAGTTCAAAACTCACACTGAGCACATGTGCATGTGTGGCTAAAAATCCTGAGAGGAGAATGGAGGAGAAGGGATTGTGGTATGGCCATCCTCTCTGGGGGGTGATTTCTTGCTGTCTCTCTCCATCTCCTCAGCAAGCGCATGCACCCTATAGCAAAAATTGCAAAAAAAAAAAAAAAAAAAAAAAAAAGTTTCTTTTTATAATATTACTGCTCACTGATAATACACCTGGACTCTCAAGAGCGCTGATGGAGATATACAAGATTAGTGTTTTCATGCCTGCTAACACAACATTCATTCTGCAGCTCATAGAGCAATGAGTAATTCTGATTTTCAAGTCTTATTATTTAAGAAATGCACATCAAAAGGCAATAGCTGTAGTCGTCAGTGATTCTTCTGATGGATCTGGGCAAAGTAAACTGAAACCTTCCGGATTCACCATTCCAGAAACCATTAAGAACATTCGTGACTCAGAGAAGTCAAAACATCAACATTCACAGGAATTTGGAAGAGGTTGATCTCAATCCTCTTGGATGACTTTAAGGATTTCAGGACTTTTGTGGAGGAAGTACGTGGTGGGAAGAGCAAGAGAGCTAGAAGTGGGACCTGAAGATGTGACTGAACTGCTGCAACGTCGCGGTACATCTTAAATGAGGGGAGCTGCTTCTAATGGATGAGCAACGGAAGTAGTTAATCTTACGACGGAATGCACCTATTCTTGGTAAAGATGCTGTGAACATTGCTGAAAGAATAAAGGATATAGAATATTAAATAAACTTAGTTGATAAAGCAGTGGTAACGTTTGAGAAGATGGACTCAAACTCTGAAAAACGTTCTACTGTGGGTAAAGTGCTATCAAACAGCACCATATGCTACAGAGAAATATTTCATGAGTCAGTTGTGGCAAATTTATTGTTGCCTTGAGAAACTGCCACATGGCAAGACTAAAGTGCACTCAGCAGACTGAGCTGGCCCCACTGGCTCCCTTGTGGGCCACTGCCGACTCACTCAGACCTGTCAGGGGCAGCAAGCTGGGTCTGCCAGCTCTTGACAGCACAAGTGACCCACTCTCTTGCCCTTGCTGGGGCCTTTGAACGCACGTGTACTTACCAGGGATCTCAGGCCAACTCCCCGGCCTTTGCCTCTAAGGGTGCTTGTGCCTCTCCCTGCAACTATCAAGCCATAGGGCCTCCTGCACTTACCTGCTAGGGACTGTAGCCCCATCCTGACCCCGGCCCCAGGGCTGTAGGGCATCCCACACTTATCAAAGACTGTGAATCAGCTCCCCTGGTCCTACAGTCATGGGCAATCACTCTCCTGGCCCTGGCAGACTATTGGCCTTCACGTGTGCTCGTCAGCAGCTGTGGGCAGGCACCTAGTGAGCTACCTGGCGACCCTTGCCCCCAGCTAAACCACACGACAAACACTTGCAGAGCAGACCACTAAGGCACTTGTATACACCACTGAGGTTTATTACAGCCAAAGAATCACACAAGAGATTACACTACTGTACCTCGCCAAAACCAAAACCAAAGCACCAAGTGGAAAGTCAGTAATAGAGACCTTTAAAACAATGAGAGAGAAGTATCAAGTAACATATAAGGGAATTCTCATTAGACTAACAGTGGAATTCTCAGTAGAAGTTTGGAGGCCAGCAGGGAATGGGCTGATATATTCAAAGTCCCCAAAGAAAACAAAAAGCAAAAAAAAAGTCTGCTAGCCAAGAATGCTGGCTTTCAGAATTGAAGGAGGAACAAAACCTTTCCCTGACACGCAAAAACTGAGGGACTCCACCCGCATTAGGCTGGTCTTGAAGGAAATCCTTCATCTACTGATAGAAGCAAAGGGATGACTACTGTCATGAAACACGTAGGACGTGAAGTAGAAAACTCACTGGTGGAGTCGGTATATCGATAAGAAAGGGAAAGGACACACACTTTCCCACTATTGCAAAGAGACAAAAGAACGGAAGAAAGAAAAAACACAAAATCATCATGAAATAATTAACGAAACGACAGGAAAAACATAAAAGACCCCGCCAACAAACTTAGTACGATAAAGCTACGGAATAGAGTTATGCCTGTACTGTTTTTTAGTATTTTCTTTGCAAAATATGGAAGAGAATCTATCCTTACATACAAGAGTAGTTGAATACATTCTGATACATTTACCCAGTAGAGGTCCACCTACCTACCTAGTTTTTGATGATTAAGAGTTCTATGAACAGGGACCAGCAGTTGGCGTAATGGCTATGTCGCTGGACTCCCAAGTAATTGACCACGGTTCGAGTCCTTGACCCGGTGGCTTAAACTTACGCTGGGCGCGCGTGTGTGTGTGTGTGTCCAGGACCCTAAGAGGAGAATGGAGGAGAAGGGATTGGGGCGTGGCCATCCCCCCTGGGGGGCAAATTCTCACTTTGTTTCTCTGTCTCTGTCTGTCTGGCGAGCGCACATGCCCTATTGCAAAAACCTCTCCAAAAAAAGAAAAAGTTCTATGAACACATCTACAGTTATTGTTAGGATGTATTTTTAAATAAAAAACTGAGTTCACAAAAGCATCCAGGCAACACTTTTTTACATACAAAGGAGGAAGACTAAGGAAAAAGAAACATATACCTGCTCATCTGTGCAATGGATTTATTAGGGATTAATGATATTGATTTACAGGGATGGGCAGGAATGAGGCCACGAGAACGAGGCAGATCCCACGCCTGCAAGCACACGACTTGCAGAGGCCCAGTGCATGGGCCATACTTTTTTCTTGTGCATCTTTTAACTTTTTAAGATTCTTTTTGAGAAAGTTTCATCATTTCTCCCATGAGAGAAACCCAGCCTGTCATCCTAGATCGTGAGTCCACGCTGCTGTGACCTGGGGACCTTCCCACAGAGGTGTAACTGCACCACCATGCATATCTCACCATTTACTGAAATCTAGACATTCCCACTACTTATGTTGCAGCTCTGTAAACCAGACCTTCTCACCCTCCAGACCCCAGGGATTGTTGCTGCTGTTTGTTGAGTGAATTTTCTGAACTACTTTGTGGAGTCGGTGTTGTTTATGGCCACTCAGGGTGCCGTGTAACTTCAGAGATGTCCTTAAATGCCTGTAATCAATATTCCCTTTGCCAAGGGGCTGTGTGCTGGGGCACAAGTTCACCACTTAGCCAGGAAATTGAGGATGCCACTGCCCCCACTTGCACTGCTCGCCGAGCTGGTCCTCGCAGTCAGCCAGGGGTGAAGGTTTCCGGCTCGCAGTGCCTTCCTGGGCAGGCACACAGCCCCACGCATGTGTGTGACTTCCTTGCTTCCACACTCTTTGTCAGAACTTATCAAAGTCCCTACAAATACTAAGTCTCCAGATCTCTTTTTAAGCTTTCTGGTTAACACTGTTTATCCCAAGTGCTATTCATTCCCTGATGCAGCACTGAAGTTAAACAATGGCCTCTGATTGTTTGTGAAAAGCAATCTCAGGGAAAAGCTTTTCATGCCAGGCAACTTCTGACTCAGATTAAATAAAAACCTTGTAAGTGAAGTCTTTCTGTGAATGACCAGAGAGGTCACAAAATGACGAATCTGAGACCGTGTCTTTGCAGAAGACCCGACCTGGTTCTGTTGTGGCCGTTGGGCTGCTGGTCTGTTCTGTGATTGCAAGCACAGATCTGCAGAACGGGAGATGGGAACGGGGCAAATTAAGTTGTCAAAGGACCGCAATTCTTACAAAGATCCAGACATTTTCTTGAATAAATCCTCTCTGAATTATTGTAAACCTTTAATTAACTCCAGACCTCTAAAAAAATGGATTCTGACTGTTTGGTCAGTTTTCTTAATTCTTCTATAAAGAATTTTTCTTCCTCTGCCATTTCCACTGTTATTATTCCCAGGTAACTTTCAAACATAGCTTCGATACCATTTGTCCTCAAGCTAAAGGAAAAAAAAAAAAAACCCTAAACAAACACTGAACTTGGGCTAGTAGGCTTCTGTTCGGCAGAGGCATCGTTTAGCAATTCTGATACTAACCTCTCTGTTTTCTAGGGTTGAGCAAACATGCATATACATCATGGATAAGAGCAGTCATCTTTCTCACTGTTAGAGATAAGGATTTACTGTCAAAAGTACAACAGAGACAGCTCTGGCCAAGCTAACAATGTTGTTTTTCTATGCACAAACGTGTCATGACTTTCCTGACGACCCAATATTTGTATTTCTGACTACCCTGGAATAGCAGGGACTGACTGAATTTGCTCTTCTACTTTTTAAAATTTATATCCTCAGTAAGAGACAGGCAGAGACACAGGCAGGCACCCCGATTGTCTACATGTTGCAATCCTCAGCTCCAGCCCGCCCAGACAACACGCCTTTCCTAGTGAACAAGGTTAGTGTACCAGGTCGATGCGTGGAAGGCACACACCTGTGACCTCCCCCACGTGGATCCCATTGTTAGCCACTGCACCCCAGCCTGGCCCTGCCCTCTATTTAGCAACTAGAAAACTGGACAGAATATCTGGAACAGCTGGCTTTCAGACACTGGACAACAGGCAGCTGGGAAAACACAGAGAAAAGAGTGGAGGGCTTAAGTGCAGCAGTTCAGGGTCGGAGTTTCTGAACCATGGTGCTGGGGTAGAAGTGCTGAGAGCTCGCGGAGTGAAGGGGACCGGCCTCAGAGTTCTGCTGGCTACTACAATCACCCTGTAATCAGAATATGTGAGGAAGTGCTCAAGGAGCTACACAAGGGTCCCCTCAAGTCTTTGGTGGATTCATCCGTGCGATACTCAAAGCCCAGAGAAAATACCAGGAAGAAGGGGAGCGAGCCCAGGAACTGACCCAGAGTTCCCACCAGCCACAATGAAGATTCCCAGAGGGTCCTGCAGTGCTTGCACCGCGGGGGCCCGGTGTGCACCAGACCATTTCTCAACCTCGGACTGCTAACACGGGCTGGAGACTGTGGGATGTAGGAAGTCAGCGTGTCCCTGCCTGTGACTCCCAGATGTAGCACTCAACTCACCCTCCACGCTTGTGCTGCGCAACCCCATACCCTGTGACAACCTGAAGTCCTTCCAGGTCGTGGCCAAAATGCCCCCGGGGGCAACATGGGAACCACTGCCCTAGGCCAATGACTGCTTTAGATCCTTTCTACTAAACCCAGCACCTCCAAAGGCCCAAACTGGGGCTGGCAGGTGGCATGGTGGTTAAAGATGCTGGACTCCCATATGGGCCACTGCAGTCCGAGCCCCGGACCTGGCGGTTTGCTTTCTCACTTTCCTTCTCTTCCTCTGGTCAAATTAGTAATAAAGTTAAATCAAATAATTCTTATAAAAAATAAAAGGGCCCCCTGTGGTTGTAAGCAACCTCACTGCATCCCGGGACAGTCCAACAGTGCTTTCCTATGACCAAATCTGAGGCAAACAGGCCTAACTCCTTCTAGCTGGGCTAAGAGGTCGTGAGCCGGCTTGGCAGTGCAGGGTAGGCCCACAGACATTTCTTCCACTTTTGTCAGTTGGAAACTGTCAACATAAAAAATTTAAAAGTACAACCAATTTTGCACTCAATAGCCCATTAATATATTTTTTCTGCATAATTTCTTGCATTTCTCGGTTCTAAATTATTAAGCTCTTAAAACAGAGGTAACTCCTTGAGAACTTGTGAATTCAGGCTAACCAGATACTCTTCCCTGCCAAGGACAGCATGAATGTGCAGGAAACACGGAATTCAGGTAGCATTACCCAAGAAGCCTTCATTTCTCCTAGAGTGGCCGACAGTGACACACTGGAAGAAATTTTTTTTATTGATCAGAGGTGTGTGCTTGAGCCAGAGACTGAGAGGGAAAAAGTATTACCCAATGGGGTGTAGACATGCTTCAACCTTCTCTTCTACTTCTCCATCCTTTTAGGATGTGTGGCACACTCAGGCACCAGGCATGCTTTCTGGGCGGACAGGGCTGGGATTAGAACTGCTGTTGGCAGGGCCAGTTGGTGGCATAGTGCTTAAGGCTGGTGGATCCCGCATGGCTGACTCTGTAGTTCAAGCCCAGGACCTGGTGGCCTGAAACACACGCTGAGTGCCTGTGTGTGTACCCGAGATCCTGCGAAGAGACTGGAAAAGGGATTGCGGCTTGGCTCTCCTGAGACCTGACTTCTCACTTTCCCTCATCCCTCTCTTGCAAGTGCACGTAGCCTATAGCAAGTTAGTTGCTGCTGGCCATGTGGAATCGGCTCCTTTAACCACAATGCAACAGGGCTGGCCCTCAAGGGATTTTAGTCATGTTTTCTTTTTAACTAACAGTACAGGCTGAGCATCCCTAATCTGAACACCTGAAATCCAGAGTGATCCCAAATCTGAACCTTTTTGGGTGCTGACATGATCAGAAGTGGAAAATTCCTGAATGCATGTGGTGAGCTGTAATCAAAATGCCCAAATATGAAAATTTTGTATAAAATTAGACTATGTGTTTAAGGTATATATAAAACCACAAGTCTCCATTTTTCTCTCACAACATAGAGATCTTCTACAATCCTAACATGTGTGATTTTCCCCATTACCGATCAGTTCTGCTTGGTGCTACCCTCCAATCCAAATTCTGACGCTGTCTGCGTGATGCCATCGATCCCAGACTGAGGCCTCAGTCCCCAAGACTGCCCCTGACTTTAGACACTAGTTGCAAGGCCAGACCTTCACATTTCTACCAACTGGCTCCTAGTGGGGGTTCCCAACCACCCTGCCAGATGCGATTGTGGCTCACAGACCTCGGGAAACACCATTACCTTTATTAAAGCATTCGGAAGGATACGGATGGAGAGAGGAACAGGGCAAGGCGTGTGGCCAGGGGCACTCAGTGTCCATGCCCTTGTGGGCACACCGCCCTCCAGGAATGTGTTCGGCAACCCAGAAGCTCTCCAAGCCCTGTCTGGGGGTCTTTATGGAGCCTTCACTGGACAGCATGAAATGCTAACTGCTTGGGTGGAGAAAACCAGCGGGCCTGACTGCCTAAATTCTTGGCCTTTCCTTTCTATGAAGCATGCTTATCACACCTGGACATGGGGCAGTCCCTTACAGAACGAAGGTGAGGTAGAGGAGAACTGGAGTTTCTGTGCTGTGCCTCGGGCTCACTGAAGCTGATCTGAAGCTGATTTGGGAACCAAAGACAAAAGGTCAAATATTTATGAGCCAAAAATTGTGGATACAAAGAAAAAAAATTAGATGTCATAATACCATGAGACACTTGAATTTTATGTTTAGATTATGTAAATGTGATTCTTCTAAAATCCAAAAAAGAAACCTGAGATACAAAAAAACCTTTCACTGGAAATACTTCTGGGCCCAAGTGTTTTGGGTAAGGGATGCTCAACCATTCCCTTCTTTGGCGAGTCATTTCATAAACTCTCAGCTCAGCCATCCACAAACAAGCTTTTCAAAGCCTACTTCTTATGGGTTGTTCTTATAAATCCAATCCATGATGCTTCAAAAAATGTTTTCCTAATATTTCCTAATCCAATATTATACATTCCTGATGTAACAGAAATTTATGCACTAAAATGTAAAACTGATTTCCTAGTTATGTTGCTACATTTAAACAATTTGCCTAAGGTAACCGAAATACAATTTGCCCTGGAAAATTTAGAACAATCTAAAAGTACATGATCATGACTAATTAAAACCATAATAAAAAGTAATATTTATTTTTATATTTTCCTTTTACTATTTATATACTCACAATAGGTTACTCTTTTAGTTTTGCTAACAAAAATAACTCTTAAAAAAAGGTGATCTACTTTAAATAGCTATTATCTCTCAGTTTTCCATTATTTAAAATATATATGTATATCTTATCATTTGTCAATTTCTTTAAAGACAGTGAGGGCACTGTGAACAGGGTTTGCACGCTGCGGTTCCAGCGCAGACTTAATTGGCTGGGATCCTGGGCACGCGTGCACCCATGTGCACGGGGAGGCCTTGGGATGTGAGCCCAGGGCCTTCCAGCCTAAGTGCAGCAGGGCAGAGCTCTGTGCTGACGCTGTGCCACCAGGGCTGGCCCTGAGTATGTCCTGACAGTTATCTTCAAGGTGAAAAACAGGGCTGACCCAGTAAAATCCATGCATGATAGAATAAGTGAGACAATCCGAAATCTCTACAATCCCAAACTTTGTTTATAGAAAATATCATCTGGGGCATATCAAAAAATCATTTTAAGTATGAACTTAATTTTTAAAAGGCTTATGTAAAAATAACCTGGGGACCAGTAGATGGTGGAATGGTTACATTGCTGGACTCTGACATGGCTGATGGCAGTTTGAGTCCCAGACCCAGAGGCTTGAAACTCATGCTGGGCACGAGTGCGTCCGTGCTAAAGATCTTGAGAGGTGAATGGAGAAGGGACTGCAGCGTGGCCATCACCCCTGGGTGGTGATTTCTTACTGTCTCTCCAGCAAGCACACGTGCCGTATAGCAAAAAATCTCTCTCTCAAAATGAAACAAAACAAAACCTGATTTTTTTTTTTTATATAAAAGACAAAACCACCCTACAACCCCTCCAAAGAGACTTCAAAAACAAGTTTAAATAACAGGATAGTGGGGGAAAAAAGAAAAAGAAAATGATTTTTAGGTGGAAAACTCTAAAAAGAGGCACTAGTCAGTCATCAAATGTAATTTTTTTCCCCTGAAACACAGCAATTTTAGACTGCTGCTCTTTCCGCCTCTTGCTTGCTTCCCATGAAGGATGAAGGGGCAGCTCCAAGGGTGGCTTTCGATTTTCAAGTCGTCTTTGTGTGTTCCTGCTAAATCCATTCTTCATCTGCGGTTCATTTTGTGGAAAATCTGGAAAGAGAAAGCAAAAATAATAGCCAACTATATACCTAAATGGGACACAAGAGAAATAGATTTCACCTTCTCCAAACCAATATTAAGGAAAGATATTTTGCTTTCCTTATGTGAGATATCTCACAATTTAAAGTCTGACAGGGATCAGTCTGAGGTTGAAAACGTCTCTGTGAGCAGTCAATTTGGGGACACAGTTCCTAACTTACAAGTTTATTGAGTGCCACATGTACTGTGTGTATCATTTACATAAAGAGAGAAAACAAAGAATCAGCTTCACGGCTGTGAAGTCTCCCCCAGCCAGTGTCCCCCTGCCAGACCCGGCACCAGCCAGGTAGGACAGATGTTTTGCTCCCTCTTGCTGTTCTCTGTCCCTTCTTTTTAAAATTTTTTTTTTGAAAAAACAGCTCTCTGCCCCCCTTGGGCCTTTCTCTTGTTAATCTCTGTCTTTTTTCTAACCTAGGACAGAAACCTGCTAGCTGCCTCCAAGTTTGCCTGTTTCCATTTTCACACCAATTTCATTTTTTGTGAAGTGATTTTTTTTTTTCGTTTTCTTCTAGTACTTTCCTTCTTTTCTTTGCCTTCTCTCCCTATTGCTATTTCCTACCTTTTTTTTCTTTACCTTACTTTTCTGTTTTACTTCTCAGCTCTTAGCCTCTGCCTAGAGATGATTAGGTACATAGTAGCTACTCATCTGAGCATTGTGAGTTTCGGAGAATTCTTTGCACATCACTGTAGGGACTGCAAAATAAGTGAAATTCCCCTTCACAAATCCGATTGCAAATATCCACCTGTGATTCCCACATTTGAGTACTAAGTAGAAGGAAGAAAACAGCACCAAATTATTCCACAGTGGGGGAAATACATGAGTTCACAGTCACTGAATCCCTCTCCAACAAATTGACCAGAAGTGAATACATTACCAAGTGACTAAAAATCGAAGAAGAGCCTCAAGGATGAGAATCAAGTAGTACATTTCCATGAAGGGAACAATGTAACCTGTCTCCAAGTAGGGAAAATTTAGAGCATATTACTGAAATGTCAGAAAAAGAATTTAGAATATTTATGGTAACAAAATTCTATGAGATGCAACAGAAAAAAACATTGAGCTCCAAGAGACGAGCAAGTACTTTCACAATATGAAAGAAGAATTGGGCACCATAAAAAAGAATCAAACGGACTGTCAGACATGAAGGCTACAATATAGGAAATTAAAACCTCCCTCAAAGTATCAAAAGCAGGCTAGACCATGCAGAAAATCGAATTTCAGAAGTAGAAGACAAAACCAATCACCTAGGAAAAAATGATCAAAATACTGAGAAAACAGCCAAGAAAACTGAGGATAACATACATGAAATACTAGATACCATGAAACGCCCAAATATACGAATAATTGGTATATCATAAGGTGAAGAAACTAATAAGGGCCTTGATAATCTATTCCACAAAATCCTAGAAGAAGACTTTCCAAGTCTAGAGAGGCACTCAAACATCCAGACCCAAGAAATACAAAAAGACCCAAGTAGAATCAATCCAAGACCCTCTCCGCCCCACATTATAGCTAGATTGACCAAAACAACAAAGACAAGATACTAAGAATACTAAGACTGGCACGAGAGAAACGTCAAATAACTTACAAAGGCTATCCCATCAAACTAACACCAGATCTCTCATCGGAAATAATACAAGCAAGGAAAGAATGGAGAAATATATTCAAAGAGTTAAATAAAAAATAATTTCAACCGGGACCAGCAGTTGGCATAATGGCCATGTTGCTGGACTCCCATGTAGTCGACTGCAGTTCGAGTCCTGGACCCGGTGGCTTAAATTCACGCCAGGTGCGTGTGCGTGCATGCCCAAGATCCCGAGAAAAGAACAGAGGAGAAGGGATTGCGGTGTGGCCATCCCCTGGGGCGGGGGGTGCGATTTCTCGCTTTCTGTCTCTTTCTGCCTTTCTTGAGCGCATGCACCCTATAGCAAAAACCTCTCAAAAAAAAAAAAAAATAATAATTCCCCAAACAAAAAACAAAACCCAAAAAACCAATTTCAACCAAGAATACTATACCCGGCAAGATTATCCTTCATACGGGAAAAGAAAATAAAAATGTTCTCGGATAAACAAAACCCGACAGAATTTACCAACTCCAAACTAGCTCTTCAAGAAATTCTGAAAGGAGTACTATACCAAGAAAACTAAAGACAGACAGACAACAATAAGATAACAAAAAACAACCACGAATATGGCCAACTTAATGGAAGGGACAAGTTTGGAAATATTGATATAACACTGAATGTCAATGGATTAAATTCTCTGATCAAGAGACGCAGACTGGCTGAATGGATTAAAAATCAGAAACCCTCCATCTGCTGCCTATACGAAACCCATCTCATGGATAAAGACATACATAGACTAAAAGTGAAGGGCTGGAAAAGGTATGCCATGCAAATGGAAACCAAAAAAGCACAGGAGTCGCTATACTGATTTCAGACAAAACAGGCTTCAAGACAAAAACCGTAAGAAAAAAACAAAGAAGGGCATTATATAGTAATAAAAGGGCTGATTTACCAAGAAGATATAACACTTATAAATATCTATGAACTGAACTAAGGAACACCCAAATATGTAAAGGAAAGACTGCTAGATCTAAAAGGAGAGATAGACTGTAACACTATTATTGTCAGAGATCTCAATACCCCATTATCTCCTTTAAACAGGTCAACATGACAAAAAATAAGCAAAGAGATTCAGAACCTCAATGATACCATAAACCGGATAGACTTGACAGACATCTATAGAACTTTCCATCCAAATAACACAAAATATACATTTTTTTCAGCCCCTCATGGTACTTTCTCAAAGACTGATCACATGATAGGGCACAAAACCAGCCTTTACAGATTCAAAGGCATAGAAACTATATCCAGCATCTTCTCCGACCATGATGGAATTAAACTTGATATTAATCTCAGGAAAAGCCCTTGAAAATATACAAACAAATGGAAACTAAATAACGTATTTCTCTCTTTTTTTGGGGGCGCTATAAGGAGCGTGTGCTCGCCAGACAGACAGACAGAGAGACAGAAAGCGAGAAATCACCCCCCAGGGGGGATGGCCATGCCGCAATCCCTTCTCCTCCATTCTCTTCTCGGGATCTTGGGCACGCACGCCCACACGCCCACTGTGAGTTTTAAGCCACCGGGTCCGGGACATGAACCGCGGTTGACTACATGGGAGTCCAGCGACATAGCCATTACGTTAATAAATAATGTATTTCTGAATGACTTCATGACTACTGCAGAGATTAAGATGGAAATCAAAAGATTAATGGAAACTAATGAGTATACAAGTTTCCATAATTTATGGGATACTGCAAAAGCAGTCATAAGAGGGAAGTTCATAGCAACTAGTGCGCATAAGAAAAAGATGGAAAGGTGGCAAAAGGACAACCTAACATCATGCCTCAGGGAGTTGGAAAAATAACAACAAAAAATACAAATAATGCAAGGAGAAAAGAAATAATAAAGATTCAAGCATAAATAAATGAAATAGAAAATAAGCAAACTATAGAGAAAATAAATGAAAGCAAAAGCTGGTTCTTTGAAAAGATAAACAAGATTGGCACACCATTAGCCAGACTAATTAAGAAGAGAGAAAGGAACCAGATAAGTCAAATCCGCAATGAATCAGGCAACATTACAACAGGCATAACAGAAATACAAAACATCATTACAGGATACTATGAGCGACTCTATGCCAACAAAGAAGAAAACCTGGATGAGTTGGACAAATTCCTGGACACAAATAATCTACCAAGATTGACTCAGGAAGACATAGAAAAAGCCTGAATGACCTGTAACAAGCAATGAGATTGAATCAGTAATACATATACTCCCAACAAAGAAAAGTTCAGGCCCCAAAGGGTTCACTGCCAAACTTTACGAAACTTTTAAGGAAGAGGGAATCTCCATTCTACTCACACTGTTTATAGAGATTTAAAAGGAACCCTTCCGAATTCATTCTAAGAAGCCTCCATTACCCTCATTCCCAAGATGAACATGAATACAACAAAAAAGAAGACTACAGACCTATATCCCTGATGACTACAGATGCAAAAATTTTCAACAAGATACTTGCTAATCGTATTTAACAGCATATAAAAAAGGTTATTCATCATGACCAGGTAAGGCTTTATTCTAGGAATGTAAGAGTAGATCAATATACACAAAACCATAAATGTAATAAACCACATTAACAGAAAAAAAGATAAAAACTATATGATCATTTCAATCAATGCAGAAAAAGCACTTAACAAAATACAACATGTCTTTATGATCAAGACTCTCAGTAAAATTGGCATAGAAGGACCGTTTCTCAGCATAATAAAAGCCATTTCTAATATAATGAATGAGGGAAAAGCTGAAAGCTTTTCCACTGAAAACGGGTATAAGACAAGGCTGCCCACTTTCTCTGCTCCTATTCAATATAGTACTGGAAGTTCTAGCCAATGCGATCAGACAAGAGAAGGAAATAAAAGGCATTCCAATAGGGAAAGAAGAGCTGAAATTATCTCTGTTTGCAGATGACATAATTATACACACAGAAGACCCAATAGTATCCATGAAAAAACTTCTCAAAGTAATAAATGCATACAGTAAAGTGGCAGGATACAAAATTAACTTAAAAAATCTATAGCATTTTTATATACAAACAACAAGCAGACAGAGACAGAAATGAAGAATGTAATTCCATTTACCATAGCCACAAGAATTATAAAATATTTAGGAATAAAATTAACCAAGGAAGTCAGACCTCTACAAGGAAAACTATGAAAACCTTAAAAAGGAAATTGAAAAGGACACTAAAAATGTGAAAGGACATCCCATGTTCCTGGATTGGCAGAATCAATATAATTAAAAATGGTAATCCTACCCAAATTATTCTACATGTTTAATGCAATCCCGGTAAAATTACAAGAGACATTCTTCACAGATCTAGAAAAGACAACTGTAGAATTTGTCTGGAACCATAAAAGACCCTGTGTTGCTAAAGCCATCCTGCACAAGATTGGAGTAGGTGGCATCTCACTTCCTGGCCCCAAAATATATTATAAAGCTGTGATAATCAAAACAATATAGTATTGGAACAAAAACAAGGCATGAGGACCAATGAAACAAAGTAGAGACTCCAGAAATAAACCCTAAAACATACAGCCAACTTATCTTTGACAAAGGGTACCAGTCAATCCAGTGGGAAAAGGAAACCTCTTTAGCAAATGGTGTTGGAAAAACTGGGTATCCACTTGCAGAAACATGAATCTGAAACCTTATCTGTCACCATTAACAAAAATAAACTCAAAGTGGATCAAAGATCTAAACCTAAGACTGCAAACTATAAAACTACTGGTGGAAAACACTGGGGAAATTCTGGGAGACATTGGGGTAGGCAAAAACTTCTTAATCAATACCCCCAAAGCACAGGCAATAATCCCCCAAACAGACAGGTGGGATTATATCAGATTAAGGAGTTTCTGCACAGCAAAGGACACTGTAATTAGTGTGAATCAACAACCCTCGGAATGGGAGAGAATTTTTGTTAACTGTGTCTCAGATCAGGGACTGATAACCAGAATACACAGGGAATTCAAGCAGTTTACCTGGAAGAAAATGATTAATCCAATTGAAAGATGGGAAAATGAGCTGAATAAACAACTCTCTAAGGAAGACACATGAACAGCTGGAAAGCATATGAAAAAATGCTCAACATCCCTCACTGTAAGGGAGATGCAGATCAAAACCACAATGAGATACCACCTAACCCTAGTCAGAATGGCAAAGATTAAGTGATGGAGGGGATGTGGTGAAAGGGGAAAGCACACTCCTACACTGTTGGCGGGAATGTAAATTGGTCCAGCCACGGTGGAGAATGATATGGGGGTTCCTCAAAGACCTTCAAATATACCTACCATATGATCCAGCAGTTCCACGCCTGGGTATCTACCCAATGGACAGGAGAGCACTCAGTTGGAAAAGCGCTTGCACATCTATATTCATTGCAGCCTTATTCACGATTGTTAAGACATAGAACCAACCCAAATGTCCACAACAGATGAGTGGATTGAAAAATTGTGGCACATATACTCCAAAAATACTATTCAGCCATAAAGTACAACAAGGCCCTGGAATTTGATAGAAAGTGGACAAATACGGAAGATGTGTTACTGAGTGAAGCAAGTCAGGCTATGAAAGAGAGACACTGTATGTCTCCACTTAACATATACCAACTGTCCACACTCTATGGTAAAGACTGAAAGACTGGAGAACATAAAGGTATTAAAAATTGGAGACCAGTAGTTAGCGTAATGGCTATGCCGTTGAACTCCCATGTAGCCGACTGTGGTTTGAGTCCCGGACCCGGTGGCTTAAACTCACGCTGGGCACGTGTGCGTGCGTGCCCAAGATCTTGAGAGGAAAATGGAGAAGAAGAGATTGCAGTGTGGCCATCCCCCCTGGGGGGGGTGATTTCTCTCTTTCTATCTCTCTGTCTCTCTCTTTCTGGTGAGCACACACTCCCTATAGCAAAAACCTCTCCAAAAAAAAAAAAGTATTAAAAATTGTAATGGACACTAGAAACAAAGTGGAAAGAGAGTGTGGGAAGGGAAGACTGTAGGAAATCTAGGGGGAAAATGGAGAGTTAAGACACTCATGGGACACAGATAAGGTTTATTATCTGTTGATAAGGATGTGTATGGTGGTCTCAACTGGACTGGAGTGAGGTGTATATCATGCTGGGTAAAGTCTCTTCACAATCTAAATGATGTATAGTGATTTAATGTATGAATAATAAAAAAATTTAAAAAATAGAAAAAAGAAAATAAAGACAAAACATTTATGCGAATTATAATAAAAAGAAAACTGGTATGTCCCTATTAATGACAGATGATACACAATTTAAACATGAAGGATAAAAACAAAAAAAAATAAAAATAAAAAAATAAAAGAAAAAGGGTGACTGATTCTACTTCTTTCTCTTACTGAACCAAGTTATTACAAGAAAAATTGCTAGGTCTACTCAAAAATATAAGACAAAATTCTTTTTTTAACAGTAATGTTATTCTCTATGAAGGCAGTACCAGATATTCTAGCTTTTATGTCACAGGGCAATTTAATTACTTGATTCTGATGAACAAAGTACTTCTTGGGGAAGATACACTAATATGAAAAAACATGAATTAGGGCCGGCAGGGGATGGTTAAGGTGCTGGACTCCCACCTGGCCAACCACGGTCTGAGTCCTGGACCTGGTGGCTTGAAAATCATGCCAGGCCCATGTGTGTCATGCTCCAAATTCCAGGCGAATGGAGGAAAAGGAATTGCAGTATGGCTATCCCCTACCCCCCAGGGGTGTGTGTGATTTCTCACTTTCCCTCTCTCTCTCTCTCTCTCTCTCACTCTTTCTGATGAGCACTCATGCCCTATGGCAAAAAGCTTACAAACCCCTCCCCCCAAAAAAAAACAACAAACCATGAATCAGTGCATATTGTTAGATGCTTATAGAGCTTAACTGATAGTATCAGAAAGAAGAAAAAATCTAATGCCCTTATTAGTTACTACTAGGGGTGTGTAATTTCTCCATTACAATTCAGACATTATTGTCAAAAGATCTCTTAATATTGATGATGTAGATGGAAAACAAATACTCTGTATCTTATGTAAATCAAACGTGCTCTAGATCTAGAAATCTGTTATAAAATTCAGAGTGGTTCTCTGATGAAGAGTTTAAATAAAACTATCTCATGAAAACAAATTTTAATAAAGTAGTATTTCTATTATATAATGTATCTGTAAATAAACTGATGAATATTGATCTAAGCCAAAAAAAACAAAATCCTTCACTTGGCCCTATCATTAGGAAAACACGGGAGTGCCTGCACGTACTGTGACCCTATCTGTGAAAGTTCACTAAACGAGGCACACGTTTCTGCCGAACCTGTTTTCTTTTCCTTCTAGGAGTAAAATCAGAATATAGTTTCTATTCCTGTTGCAGCTAGGTAAAGTTACAAAATTGAGTTATGGTCAATGAAATGTGAGCAAAATGCCTGGACCACAAAAATCTCAATCAACCCTCCATATTTCTTTTTTATTAAAAAAAATAAAAAAGTTGTGCATATTGGGAGAGACAGAGAGAGAGAGAGAGATGGACTTGGTGTTGCGATCCCCCAGCCTCCATTGTTTTTGCCATAGGGCAGGCACCACCACACCCAATCCTCCATTATTTCTCCCTTTTTAAAAATAATTTTTCATTTAATGTTATTCATAATTTTTATGTTTTAATTTGCTGTAAGACACACATGCTCACCAGAGAGAGAGAAAGGGAGAGAGAAAGTGAAAAAGCAAGCTGTCAGGTCAGAGACTTGAACTGCAGCTGACCACGTGGGGGTCCACTGCCCCAACCACCACACCATCTGCTGGCCCCATTATTTGTCCTCAGTGAAAAGCAGAGAACTCCTGGGATCTAGGAGGCCAGAAGCACATAATGGCTGAGGTCACAAGGAGCAGAGAGACTGCTGAGAGACCACTAAGGTCAGGCAGTTACGGTATGGCAGGGAGCCAGCAAAGCTAACACAGCAGTAGGTACTTTGAAGAGGCACACAGCCGATCAACTGGCACTGGCTTACCGTTTAGGAGATAGGTGGTAAGCACATGGAAAACCCGAGATGGGGGTGATCTGCCTGCTAAAGAATCAGGTAAAATAATCACTGTCAGTGATAACCGGGTAGCAGGCCCAGGCCTATGGAGTTTCCAGCACCAGAGGAAGGTACTGGACAGAATAAACAGATCAGGAGACAGCTGCAGTCTTTGATAATGCACTAGAGAAAAACAGAAGAGCTCGGGAAAGGAGTATTTTTCACTGTTTGAAGGGAAGAATCTAGAAATTCAGAACTTCAGTACAGAAAAGGCTTTGGCCTCTGAACACTACGCCGTAAGTCTGAGAGAGGTTTTAAACAACAAAGACTCAAAGAGACTCAGCCCTAGACTAGAAGTAAGATTAAAGGTAGGTCTTCTCATCCAAACCAGTAAGAATTTTCATTGTGGCTGTAAGTTAACAGATACATCTATGGAAACAGGGAGATCAGAAATCAACTAAGTTTTGGACAATGCATATAGAGACAGAAATCACAAGCCTGGGCTGGAATAAACTCTCTGACTGTTGGACCACAATCTTCCAGACCATGTATGGTACTGGTGACTTGGGACAAACACTAAATATTAAATCCCCACTTCAGATGTGACCATGGAACAAGACCTTCCTAAGAAGTCAGTCAGGACCACGGAGAACCTTGAGTAAGAAGTTCCTCTCAGTGCTCTCATCTTTGCTCAGCAGAACTTCAGGTGTGAGACCTGTCGTGTACTTTCCACTGTTCCCTTAATAATGACCGAGAGTTCTTACTGTGGGCACTTTGTCCCTGCTCTGCACTGGGGCAGACAGCTACTTTTGTTTTTTTGTTTGTTTGTTTTTGCCACAGGGCACATGTGCTCACTGGAGAGAGACATAGAGACAGTGAAAGGAAAAGTGAGAAATCACCCTCCGGGGGAGGGCCACGCCGCAATCCCTTCAAACTCTCCTCCTGGGATTTAGGACACGTGTGACACACTAACGTGCTTGGAGTGATTGTCAAGCCACAATCCTGGGACCTGAACTGCAGCCAGTCATGTGGGAGTCCAGTGCCTTAACCACCACGCCATCTGCTGGCCCGGACAGCTTATTTTTAGTACGAAGGTCATGTAAGGTTGAGGAGTCACTCCCACAGTCCTCTGGAGAGCACTGCGTTGGCACCTGGCGATCCTGGACTCCGAGCGGGGCGCAGTGACTGGATGCAACTCAGGGCTGGTTTCCCTGGGAAGAGCTGTGTGTTCTACGTGTGGGGGGAGTGTGAAACAGGCATCTGGTGATCAAAGGAGGCCATGGCAAAATGAGGTGTTCAAAGAAATTCACTCGCTCTCCTACAAGATACATGCATTCTGTAGCTTCGTTATGGCGAGATGGGGTCATGGGGACTGAATTCTAGGCAATGTGAGTAGAACGGATTTCTATCTTTTTTGGGCCTGGCTCATGAAAACCTATAAAATTCTCCATGTACTGGATTCCCTTCTATGTGCAAATGGAATACATTTTTATTATATGGAAGCAAGTCAAAGTCTGGGACTGTGTAAGAAGTCACCCAACACAAATAGATTGAATTGTGATTTACTATAAATTAACCTGAATACTGACTTTACCCTTAATCCACAAAATCGTATACTTGCTACTGAATGGTCAGGGGCATAATACTGAATGATTAAGATGTACAGTAATTTACTTAAAGAATGTGTTCATTCAAGGTGATTTAAGAAATGTTCATTTTTCCTGATAAACTCTGTATCTATCTTTTCACTGGCAGGACACAGGAAGAAAACAAAAACAACAAAAATAAAAAAAAAAAAAAACAAGTAATTCTGCAGTTTCTATTTCTGTGGCATATAACCCATTCAGTCTACTAAGTAACCATAATTTTGGGGTTGAGGTGCTGGATTCCTACATGGCTGACCCTGACTCGAGTCCTGAACCCAGGGCTTGAAAATCACAACAAATGAATAGATGCATTGCTCAGCTGCATGTGGAGGTCAGACAGTCCTTAATACATACCCAGAGCTTTGTTTTTCGGAGCTTGTTCTCTGTGATCTCTAAAAGAAGAAAAACACCATTATGATTTTAATGTATAAATAAATCTGATCTTAAGAAGATAACATAATTAAAGGATAATAGAACTCATACTCCCTCATCCCACCAGCAATAGGCATGTTTCAAACCACACCAAAGGCTTGTTAAACTCCAGTATTTCTATAGACACACAAAGGAGTCTTCCTCTTACCAATCTTAGAAGGGCTCCTCTCTTTTTTTTTGAGAGAGATTTTTTTGCTATAGGGCTTGTGTGTTCACTGGAGACAGAAAGTAAGAAATTGCCCCCCCCCAGGGGGACAGCAACACTGCAATCTCTTTTCCTTCATTCTCCTCTTGGGATTTTGGGCATGCATGCACGTGTATGTGCCTGTTGTGAGTTTTAAGCTGCTGGGTTCAGGACTCAATCCACGGGCAACTCATGGGAGTCCAGCGATGTAACCACTGTGCCATTTGCTGGCCCCAGAGCTTCTGCTCTCAAATGAAACAGGGGTTATCTTATCTCTACACTTGGAAACCATCATCAGGATAAAAAAAAGTTCAAAAGTCTTTTCATGAAGAATGAATTGCATGTAACAAAAATGAAGATTTATATTTTGTGAAGAGGGGAAGGAATACCAGTGTTATTCTTTTTCTCTCTTTTTTTTTTTAGAGAGATTTTTGCTATAGGGTGCATACACTCACAAGAGAGACAGAGACAGAAGTGAGAAACCGCCCCCCACGGGAGGATGGCCACACTGCAATCTCTTCTCCATTCTCTCCTCTTGGAATTTTGAGTGTGCACGCACAGGCACCAGGTGTAAGTTTAAAGCTGCTGGGTCGACTGTAGTGGTTGACTACACGGGAGTGCAGCGTCTTAACCACTATACCACCTGCTAGCCCCCTCCAGGATCTTATTTTCAAATGAGGAAAAGTGTGGCTTTGTAATGGCAAGTTTGGGAGATAATCAGTAAATATTTGTATATAGTGGAAACTATAAAGTTGGAGAGGCCCAAGCCTAAAAATAAACAAGTTGCACAAAAATAGGATTATACTTTTTTTCTCATTTTTAGGATATGCAGAAATTTCTATCTTTAAAAAAATTTCTATCTTCAAAACCCCTAAGGGCTAATAATTATTTCATGATAGAAAAATATTCATACCTTCTAGAGCTTCTAGACCCAGCTAAGGAGTGGAAAAACACTGATTCTAACTTCCTGGCTTCTGTTGTTGACTTGCTTTTGTCATTTCTTGTATCCCAAAGGGGTTCGTGTGTCTCTTCTTTGGGTAACACTTTCTGGATGGCTTTTTGTTCCTTAGCTGCAGAATGGTCACTACTTTCCTTCTTTCGTGTCCGTCTGACTTTTCCAATGAAGAAGTCATCTCCACTGTCACTGTCCTCAGACATGGAAGACTGCTTGTAAAACCTTTCTTCTGTGCTATCATCAAAATACTCCTTCTCTTCATGTGTTTCTTCTTCACTGTCACTGTTATTGTCAAACGAGCTACCAGACTCCTTTTTTTTGGTCTGACTTAATGTTTTCATTTTGGCGTTAGAAGGTGTTTCAGGTGTCTTTTGGGGTTCAGGGGGCACTACAGAATCCTTTTCTGAAGACTCTGTTGGCGAATGGGGTCCACGTGCCATCTTGGCCACTTTTTCTTTTGGACTGTTTATTGGTTTCTTTGTCGGTACTTTGACTTCTTTCACTTTGTGTTCACTGACAACAGCTCCCTCATGCTGGGATTTACTTGCTCCATCACTTGAACACAAAGCAGCCTTAGGACAATTTTCTTCTGAAGTATTCTTTAGTGACTCAACTTCAGGAGCATTCTGCCTTGCATCTTTAAAGGCTTGGACAGCAGCTATGAAACAAATAAACAAATTAAAAAAAATCATTCTTTCTTCATGTACTGGAGTTATGAAGAACATTAAAGATGTCAGAATATAAATACATAAAATGGGGATTTTAATTTCTGGAGTAATAATGCACGGAATATTATAAATGTGCTTTCAGACATAAAAAGAAATATCTAATCTGTGACAAAAATATTTAGTTCTGTATTTTTTGTTTTTCATTTTATTATTTTTAATTGCCAGAGGGCATGGATGCTTGCCAGAGAAAAAGAGAGACAGGAAGAGTGAGAGGGAGAAAGTATCCTCCAATGGGGTACGGTCTCTTCTTTTCCATTTCTTCATCCTATTGGTATATGGGGCAGGCACACACATGTGCCAGGCATGTTTTCCAAGCCTCTGGGCTGGGATTCAAACCATGGTTGGCCATGTCGGATCTGGCTCCCTTAACCATCAGACTACGGGACTGGCCTAAAAAGCATTGAATTTTGTAAATATATTTTATGATACACATGCATAAGTGAAAATTATGTGACTAAGTGTCAAAATCGAAGTATACCAATATTTTAAAAATCAGTTGTGCTCACCTTCATTGTGTTTGTAGTGTGTATAAAATACATATTATAATGTGACATACATTAAAATATTTAGAGAGAAAAAATTACATTTTCTTTAGTCATCACTTTTTATTTAGTTATTTTTGGAGAGGTTTTTTTTTTTTTTTTTTTTTTTTTTTATTTTTGCTATAGGGCACATACGCTTGCCAGAAAGAGAGAGAGAGAAAGTGAAATCCCCCAAGGGGATGGCCATGCCACAATCCCTTCTCCTCCATTCTCCTCTCTGGATCTTGGGCATGCATGCACATGTGCCCAGCGTGAGTTTAAGCCACGGGGTCCAGGACTTGAACCACTGTCGACTACATGGCAGTCCAGTGATGTAGCCATTACGCCATCTGTTGGTCCCAGCCATCACTTTTTTTAAAAAAAATTGCCAGAGAATGTATCTGCTTACCAGAGAGAAAGACAAAAAGGGGAGTGAGAAAGTCCTCCCCTCCCCCAGAGGTGTGGTCACGCTACGACCCCGTCTCCTCCATTTCTCCAAGATGTCAGGATTTCGGGCACAGGCACCAGCGTGTTTTTCAAACTGTGAGGACTGAGATTTAAACCCTGAGATCAGCTCTGTGGGATCTGGCTCCCTTAACCACCAGGCTATGGAGCCAGTGCAGGTATCAGACACCTTCCATATTTTCAGGCACCTTCTCACATTTGAAAGAAACCTACATTTATCATTTCAATCAATAAATTCATGGCAAATAGAGTTAAAGTATGGATTTGTTTTGGTGCAAATAAATTTTTAAATCCATGCAGGTTTTAATAATATGCATTTTTGGTGACCTCTTTGAAGACCCTCATAGAAAACCATTTGACTCACACCTTTTAGTGCATCTGTTTTTTTCTTTAGACGAGGATGTGTGGCTAGTCTGGCGATTGCTCTTTCAGCTGCGGTAGAATCTGGCTGAAAATGGAAAAAAATAAACACGGGAATAAAAATAACTTAGCACCATTAGGAGAGAATAAAATATAATGTATTAGTTTTTAAAAATTAGAGTTAGGGAACAGATTTTGTTAATATTCTCAATAGATAAATTATGAGTATAAGCTATGTTAAAGATAAAGATTATGTTGACAAAAATACTAACTGCCTTGGAACAACTAAAATTATCAAGTCATTCATCAACAAATATTCTTTGGATACCTACTATTTTCAGAAATGGGCTTGGTGGGACCACATGAGAGAACTGGGCTAGGTGCCATATACAATATGGACCCAACGATGCCTGGCCCCAGTCAGCACTTCTGCTCTCACGGACCACTGCAGGAAGCCCGTACCTGGCCACTCTCCTCTGCATCTCGCTCTCCTGCAACCCTGCTCAGAGGAGCCACAGTGCTCAGACCATGCTGTTTCCCATCTGTTCTTTAAACTCACTTAGCCCATTCCATCCCAAGTCCTTTCTCCCTGGATACATGGAGGGAAGATGACTATGAGAAGAAGGCTGAGGCAAAGACTGGCATTATCCTATCTCAAGCCAAGGAGTGGAAAGGCAAGAAAAAATTAACTTCTGGAGTGTTCTGAGGAAGCAAGGCCCTACTGACACCTTAACTGCAGACTTCTAGGCTCCTGAACTCTGAGAGTGACTGTAGATGTAAACCTCTCATGGTAGTCTGTTAGAGGAACCTTAGGAAATGAATACACCTGGAATCTGACTTTTAGACTTATCTGGCCTTCTCTGAGAAACGTCATTTACTTGTAGATCACAAAGTATAATGTTAAATCGCTGAGTTTCCTGATGCAATACGTATTTGCTGATCCATTTCATCTACCTCAGAGATTCAGAGCATGTAGGGAGGGAGTGGACTGCTGGCATCTCCAGTCATGCATTGACAAGCTGCCTGCTGAAGGCGTGGGTCAAACATACTTGCATGAGTTTTACGGAAAGCATAAAGCTAGAGCATAGAAACTTCAATGAAGAACACGATTTTTCAGACTAAAAATATTCAAAAAAATATATATAAATAGAGTTACATCAGAATAGTGGAACTTCAAAGGTTTTAAGAACAAAAGTGAAAAAAAAGAGAAGGAATTTCAGATTTGACAGCATTATAACAGAATAGCTAATGCTCCAAAAATTCTGAAGGAAAATGATTTCCAACCTAAGAAAAAAGAAAAACAGTTTGGGACCAGCAGTTAGCGTAATGGCTATGTCGCTGGACTCCCACGTGGTCGACCGTGGTTCGTGTCCCGGACCCGGTGGCTTAAAACTCACGCCAGGCGCGTGTGCGTGCGTGCCCAAGATCCCGAGAGGAGAATGGAGGAGAAGGGATTGCGGCGTGGCCATCCCCCCTGCGGGGTGATTTCTCGCTTTCTATCTCTCTATCTCTCTCTGTCTGTCTGGCGAGTGCACGCACCCTATAGCAAAACCTCTCCAAAAAAAAAAAAAAAAAAACAGTTTGACATGTAAGGTTTTTAAAAAAAGGTTTATGGATCCCTGGTGTCTTCATGCCCAAGAAAACACTGGCCCCACTAAAATAAGGGATACCAAGAATGAGACAGGCATGGGGTACAAGAAACAGAAGACACAGGGCAAAGGAATTCTCCAGGACGAGGCAGCAGGGGCAAAAGGTTTAGGAGTGGTGTGGGACCAACCTGTGGTGTGGTGCTTAGGGCAGCCAGATCCCCCGTGGCCGACGGAGCAGTTTGAGTCCTGGACATACATTCGGGGCGTGTGTGTGCTCCTGTCCGAAATCCTGACAGGAGGGAGCAGTGAAGAAGAGACTGCAACCTAACCATTCCCAATGGGGGTGCTTTCTCACTCTCCTCCCAACCTCGATCTCTCTGAGAAGTATAAACATGTACTCAGCAAATTGCAAAGAAGAAAGAAGGATTACATGGTCTGTTGACTATGAGGAGTCTGGTGCTACACTAGGGTATGGCGAAAACAAACACAACAATTATAAACTACAGGAAACAAGTATCACGTAGGAAAGTAAAAATAATTACATTCACTACCTGACTCCGAATTACTACATGTTTATCTCATCTAAATCTGACCCATAAACATGAGGATGGAGGGATAAGGGAGGTACATTTATGACTGAGAGTGGAGAAGAGAGATCTAAATCTTTTATCTATTACAGCAGGAGGCCAACAGCTAGCAATTAAGTGGAAAAGACAGTATGGCACTAATACAAACATGTCGATAAGCTACGTTCTGTAAGAACGAGCTGAAGTTCAGAACAGTGCAACAAATTACAGAGGACTGCTACATTCACACACACACACACACACACATACACACACACACACACACACCCCTTATAGCAGTACTTGATTTTCAAAGTAAGAAATTGGCAAATTGGCTCATAGGCTAGTTCTAGTCTATTTGTGTTTTTCTACTTGTTTGTTTTTCTGTTTGCTTCAAGTTTAAATCAAGGTTTAGGGTGGGCCAATTGGTAGGTGAAGGTTAAGGTTGCTGGATCTCACATGGCTGCCAGTGCTGTTTGAGCCCCAGACCCAGTGGCTTGAAAAATATTCTGGAGAAATGTGGATGCATGCCCAAAATCTTAAAAGGGAGAGGGAAGAAAAGGGATTGCGGTGTGACTATCCCCCATGGAGATGCTTTCTCACTAACCCCCACTTTTTTCTCTCTGTCTCTCTCCTACACGTGCATGTGCCCTCTGGCAAATTAAAAAATAAAGATTTATTAAAACACAGCCCAAACTATCCATTTACATGTGGCCAATGACTGCATTCACACCACAGGGGCAGGGACAAGTAGCTGGGACAGAGATTTGCATGTCCCTTTTCTTCACACCCCCCCTTTTTTTTGGAGAGTTTTTTTTTTTTTTTTTTTTTTTTTTTTTTGCTATAGGGCACGTGTGCTTGCCAGACAGACAGAGAGAGACATAGAAACAGAAAGCGAGAAATCACCCCCCAGGGGGGATGGTCACACCGCAATCCCTTCTCCCCCATTCTCCTCTCGGGATCTTGGGCATGCACGCACACGCGTCCGGAGTGAGTTTTAAGCCAACGGCTCCGGGACGTGAACCGTGGTCGACTACGTGGGAGTCCAGCGACATAGCATTACGCTAACTGCTGGTTCCCTCCCTTTTTAAAGGTTTTAGCCATAGGGTGCATTCACTGGAGAGAAACAGAGAAAGTCATCCAGAGGGAAACTGAGAAATCCTCTCTGAGGGGGGATGGCCCTGCTGCAATCCCTTCTCCATTATCCTCCTGTGATTTTGGGCACAGACGCACACATGCCTAGTGATTTTCAAGCTGCTGGGTCTGGGACTCAAACTGTCACTGACCATATGGGAGTGCTGAGCCATAACCACTATGCCACCTGCTGGTCCCATGACTTTTTTTTAAATTAAATCTTTTTTCCCAGTTTGTTATAGGATATGTCTCATCTAGGAAAAGACAGAGAGAAAGAGAGAAAGTGAGAAAGTGTCCCCCCCTGCCACGCTGCAATCCCTTCTCCTCCATTCTCCTCTTGGGATTTTGGGCACACATGCCCACATACAAGGCGTGATTTTCAGGCCGCTGGGTCCAGGACTTGAACTGTGCCATCGGTCATATAGGTTCCAGCCACCTCTAACCACAATGTCACTTGCTGGCCTGAGGTCTGTATGTGTTACAAGGCCCAAAATACTTATCCTCTGGCTACATAAAAACTCATACCTGCTCTAAATTACACACAGTAGAATCCTTGGGGGGAGAGGGACACAAAAAAAAATCAAGTAGAAAGAAAACTATGTTCAGTGGAGTCATGAGGTCAAAAGTTTAAGATAAAATACCAACATCACAGACTACTGTTGCCAAACTCTAACAATGAGTGTGCTAATGAGGTGATTCCAGAGCAGTGGCATGACTGGAGATTCCGCCTTAGTAGACACACTTTGTGGTCAGTGAATATGCAGTGTGCTGTAATCGCTGGCGTTCATCTCTGAAGGTTTATATATAAGAACAGTAACAGAAATCAAAACAAAACAAAACCGTCCTAATAAATGTGACACACTGCCCAGGAACTTCCTTTCAGGTTACAAGAGAAAAGAAGATACTCCAAGGAGTAGCTGTTTATCTCTTTTTTTTTTTGGGGGGGGGGGGGAATTTTCGTTATTGGGGCGTGCACTCACCAGAGACAGAAAGCAAGAAATCACTCCCCACGAGGGATGGCCACACCACAATCCCTTCTCCTCCATACTCCTCTCGGGATCTTGGGCATGCACGTACACGTGCCCGGCGTGAGTTTAAGCTGCTGGGTCTGGGACTCAAACTGCGGTCGACTATGTGGGAGTCCAGTGACATAGCCATTATGCTAACTGCTGGTCCCAGAAATTCTGAGACTTCTAAATAGATTTAACTAAAATGTATTCATTACATAATTGTTCAAAAAACACTTCTTTTGTTCCCAAATCCCTGACTTGACAACTTGCTACATTCTATGCTAAACTGGTGTTTATCTTCCTAGTGCTAGTTAAATCTTTCCATCTTAGTTATAATTTCAGAAGAGCAGTGGTAACAAATGCTTGCACGTCCAGTGTTGACTCTGGATAAATACTATTCTGTCAAGAATCATTTTATCATTAAATTTATTTAGCAAAGCTATTTCTCTGCCTTAAAGATACCCCGGTGTAACTGATTTAACAATCTGGTTTCAATAAATTCCATTAAATTCATACGGCTATAGAGTAAGATTTACAAATCTACAATTATGAATTAACCTAATGAACAAGATGCTCTTCTGATATGTTACATATGTCTTTGTTATAGATGTCTTTATTCCGATATGTTGTATATGTCTTTGTTATAGATGTCTTTATTCTGATATGTTGTATATGTCTTTGTATATAGATATGTATATGTCTTTGTTATAGATGTCTTTATTCTGATATGTTGTATATGTCTTTGTTATAGATGTCTTTATTCTGATATGTTGTATATGTCTTTGTTATAGATGTCTTTAACTGTATTGTGTATGCCTTTTTACATTTCTTTTTATTTGCTAGAGGGCATGTGCAGAGGAGAGAGAAAGAGAAAGTGAGAAAGCACCCTGGGGGAGGCCACACCACAACCCCTTCTCCTTTAGCTCCTTTTTCAGGTCTTGGGGTTTTGGCCACATACACACACACACACACACACACACACACACGTGCGTGCGTGCGCGCTCAGTGTGTTTTTGATCACAGGGTCCAGGCCTCAAACTGTGAACTTGGCCACATGGGATCCAGCTGCCTCCACACACCACACCACCGGCTGGCCCTTAACTGTTTTATGCACCATTTCTGGGAGCTGGACTTATCTGGGGACACACAGGCTAATGAGCGAGACTAAATCAAGGACCAATGCGCCATCATCTCCGAGGCAGCACGTGGGTCACAGCCGTCCACCTGCAGTTTTGCAGCCATGTGAACGGCCATGAGCTCGGGGAGGGACAGAGAAGCCTGGGTCTACGGCACAGCCGGGCACAGAACACGGAGCACGCAAGTCGAATTCGTGGATACCACAGCTTCGGGTTCTGTAATGACATGCAACTTGTCCAAGGAAAACCGTTAATGCTATCGGCAAATAAGAACAGTATGTACAATCCACTAACAACAACTTTGTTTATAAGGGTAGTACTTTTAAGGAAGATTCAAAGCACAATTTATGCTTCCTAGTTGGGCAGCGAGCATTCGATGAGAATGTGGCTTGCTCAGGGAAGGACGAGGTGTGGGCATTTGACTTCCTACAGTCACTCCACAGCAGAGAACACACTTTGTGTCTCTGGGGAAATTCTGAGCAGCAATGAATGCAAATCCAGTTTATACTCAGGCAGCAGCCATGTCCTCCACAGTGGCTGAGATAAACACTGCTTCCCAGGTAAGACTACAAAGCTGTTTCAGAACAATGGGTTGAAAATAAATGACTTTTTGGGTTCTTATTCATTTAGCCGGGGATGTTTTGAACAAGAATGTTGTCTTGTCATATCAACTTTTCACCATAACAGCTATCTATAAAGATCATTTCAAAATGTAGTTACTACTTCTAAGTTCGTTTGTTTTAAGATTTTGCCATAGGGTACATGTGCTCACTAGGGAAGGATAGAGAGAGAGGGAAAGTGAGAAATGACCCCTCAGGGCAGCCAGCCACAGCAGACTCACATCCAACATGTTTTTCAAGCCTCTAGGTCTAAGACTCAACCAGAGTTGGCCATGTGGGATCCAGTACTTTAACCACTGTGCCACAGGCTAGCCTAGTACTTCTAATTTTTATAAAGTAGAAATTTCAATGAAGTTGGCTACCCAACACCATGGTCAAACATCTCAGATAATTAACTACTCCTGTATACTGAATAAATGTTGCAGTTAACAATACTTAAGAAAGTACTTAAAAAAGGGAAAAAAATTAAAGACACAGCATAAAAACCTTGCTGAGTGGGGGATGGTACATGAAATATATATATCTTGCTGAGTGGGAGATGGTGCATAAAACGTAATTTTTTCACTAAGTAAATCTGCACACTGATGGGATGGGCTCTGTCACTTTTACTGGACGTAGTAACGATTTTTAAGGTGGCTAAAATTATTATTAGACTGTTGATTTCCCAAATCAAACAATATAGAAATGAGAAAAAACAAAAGTCAGAAATGAGAAGTAACCTGCCTGAAGTCACTAAGCCCATGACATGACAGTACCAGCCGAAGGGCAGAAACCTAGGCCGGCTCTGCGGCCCAGTGGTGAAGGCAGCCAGATCACACACGGCAGGCCACAAGGTGCAAATCCTGGCTCAGCTGCTTGAGAAACATGCCAGGCGTGTGTGCATGCTCGAAATCCCTAACGGAGACAGATGGAGAAAGGGATGCACCATGACCATGCCCCATGAAGGGTGCTTTCTCCTCTACCGCTGTCTCTGTGTCTCTGTCTAGCAAGCACATACATACACTCTCTAGCAAAAACAAAAACAAAAAACAAAAAACCAACCCTCTAGAAACTTGAGTTTTCCCTTTGCTAAACAGGAATCTTTTACACAGGGTGAGTTCACAACTGAGAAGTGGTATGTTATCAATCACTTTCTAGAAGTATATCCAAATTGTCAACCTACAAGGAAAAGGCACAAGTCAACGGCTTAAGTACTAATTGTAATTACTATAGTATTGTAATAAATTAGTTATGAGAATGGTGGCCCTGACAGAACTGAAAATTATTTCAGCAAGACACTCATAAACACCAGCATGCACTGTACCAGTTTTGTGTATGTGTGTGTGTGCGCACGTGTATGTATGTATGTGTGTGTGTACATCCATATATATCTATCTATCTATATATATATAGATAGATAGATATGTCCCCTTAGGATACATCTGATCCTTCAAAATTCTCTATATTTAGCTGCTAGCCATTTTTAATTAATTCATATTTGTCCTTGATGGCTTGTTACTGATCTGAAATTTTAAATCTGAGTTGCTTATAATTTTGGGAGTAGAAAAAAATTTTAATGGGGGAAAAACTATAAATAAAGACTATTATTGATATATACATATATATTAGTTATTTGCTATATAAATAATAACAATTTTATTTTCCATGCTTTTTAAAAAAAAATTATTTTTTTTAAACTTGTTATAGGACAAGTGTATTTTTTTTTCTTTTTTTGGAGAGGTTTTTGCTATAGGGCGTGTGTGCTCGCCAGACAGAGAGAGACAGAGATAGAAAGCGAGAAATCACCCCCCAGGGGGGATGGCCACGCCCCAATCCCTTCTCCTCCATTCTCCTCTCGGGATCTTGGGCACGCACGCACACATGCCCGGCTTGAGTTTAAGCCACCAGGTCCGGGACTCGAACCGCGGTTGACTATGTGGGAGTCCAGCGACAGCCATTATGCCAACTGCTGATCCCAGGACAAGCGTATTTGAGAGAGAGAGAGAGAGAGAGAGAGAGAGAGAACATGCAAGCAAGCCACACTGGGTCTGGGACTCGAACTGTAGGTGGCCATATAGGAGGGGAGTCCAGTGCCTTAACAACCACGCCACCTGCTAGCCCTTTAATTTTCCATTCTTAAAAGATCAATAAAAAATGTTAAATTTGCACTTCGTAAAGTGTTTGGTTCACTTAACTAAAAGCCTTAGCTAAAAATGCCAGTTTTATAACTATAGCCATTGCTTAAATACACCTTTAAAATTCTTCCCTAGTAAAAGTCAAATTCAACATTTGAAACTTTAACTTTGTTCTTACGAAAACAACTTTTACTTTAAAAAACTTTACTTTCTTTCTTTCAAGAGAGGAGGGAGAAAAATAGGTACAACAGGGTCTGGACATACCGCATACCCTCTCCCAGCACTGCAGCTTGTTAGGATCTTGGGTGTGTGTTCCTGGTGTGTTTAAAGCTGATCTGGGACTTGAACCTGCAGCTAGTCACAAGGCTTCCAGTACTGCAGAATCAGTATGCCACCAACTGCACCACCATGGCTAGTTCAGGAAAGCAATTTTTATTTTAAGTTTTCCTTCAATTTTATTGTGAAGAATTTTAATCTTAGAAAATTCTTCATTTCACTTAAAAAAATTCAAATTTTAATAAGAGCTAAAGGGGATATAGACTAAAGACTTAATATCAACTAGACTAAGACTCCAGACTTAATTTCAAGATTACTCAGGATCAAGTCCAAATACAAAATCAGGTTTCTGAATTCAGTCTAGAATGTTTCTAAACGATCTGAGATAATTCCTATTTTGTGACCCAATTCTGAGTACTTTTTTACATTGTGTAAAGGTCACTTTAAATCTTTTTGAGAAGAAATACAATATAAACATTAGGACGTGGCCTGTGGAGCAAGTGGGGTGAGGCTTATCTGGCAGTGTTTTGGGTCTCTGCTGCACTGAGATAATGTCTGCCTCTTGTGTGGGCACTGGGTTAAGTGCAGGACCTCACACACTGGGGCAGGGCAGCCCCTGCCAGGAGGCTTCCATTCCTTTTCTTCTCATTTCCCTTCCAACATCCTCCTTCCTCATTTCCTTCCTCTTCCAATTATATTTACTGAGCCCTCATTTATGTAAAGGTATTGCCTGACAGATATACCAATCCTTTGAGGCTCATGATTTATTCTAATTAAAAAAGCTAACAATGATAAACACGCAAATAACTAATTCAAGGCAGAATATAATAAACTTCACAGTAGAGACAGAAAATATCATGGATATATATAAAAGAAATATAAACAGTTATACTTCTTAAATTGAAATCAATCTACTTTGAAGCTCAAAAGGCTATGACATAGTCTATGGACATTTTTTTTACACCTGTATGAAAAAGTCTTCATAACATTGAGAGGTATGAAGGAAATCACAGCTTTCCTTATTTAAAGGTGACACAATGTTTGCTATGGAAAATTCTCAGGAAACTGTGGTTTTCACACACCTCCAGTTTCTTCCATTTCAAATAAATTAAATAAAAAAGGGAAAACACCTCATTTTTTTAGCGGAAAAATTTTATTTTGGCCCATGGTTATTTTTTGTGAACACAAAAACATTTGGTGTTCAATTTTTAAAAGAATTTTGAGGATATACTTCTGAATGTAAACAGGAGTCTAAAAATGAAAAGGTATCTTACATGCAGGGTTAACCTTTGAAATGCTGCCTAAAACACACTGACTCTTAATGAACTGGTGGAGGTAGAACACTGGTTGCAGAACTTTTAACTCAGACTTAATTTCAACTTCAGATTTTGCCTGAAGATATCTATCATCATACAAACACATTAATATCTGTAGTTATTAAAAAGCACCCAGGGCTAACTGGTGGCTCAGCTATAATGCAACTGGACCTCCTCGGACATGCTGGGTGTAGACGTACAGCGCCATAGTCAGTCCAGGCCTGCTGAAACGGGGGGTGGATCACGGCATGGGATTCAGGTAGGGTTACCTCTCTGTCTCTCTCATAGAGGAAATAAACAAACAAACTTTAAAATAAAGCAATACATTGTGTAAGGTCATAAAAGACAGTCCATTCAGGTGGTTCTGAAGAACTACGGGAAACTAAATATGGATATTTAGGAAGTGACAAAACATTTCCAAGTCTCAACCATAGTATCATATGTAAACTCAAGGAAGATTTTAAAATTAAATGCTGAAAATACATAAATAAAGCATTTTCCACAGGAGAGAACCTATATTCTGTTCATATTTTATCTAATATGAAACAATTCATTATTAAAAAACAAACACACTAAAAACTTTACATCTGAATCGTTTTGTGTGATAATTAAGGCTTATGCCAAATTTTATTTGCTACACATGCATGTAAAGTATTATACATAGACATAACTGTGAGGCAAGGTAAATAAGCATAAATGATAAAGTTCATCATTTAAATGTTAATAGACACTTTAGCCATGGAAGCTAACCATTTCCCCATCAACAGGAGAAAGCAGCAGCTCTGTGGTAGGGCTGTTTAGCTACTATTTGTAAAGGACGGGGAAGGCACAGGTGCTCTATATCCCTGAGTCACTGGTCCTGCTTTTAGAGAATGGTGTTTATCCTCATTTATAACCTGCATCAGAGGGCCACCAGGTGCTGGACCTGCATGGGAAGGTCCTAGGTGTGCACCTTGAAGTCTCTGTTCACACCGGGCACATAAACTGGGCTGGCTGAGGCCAAGGTAGATCATGGCATGATAACCCTGTTGGGTGTGCCTGTCTTCCTGTCTCTCTCTCTCTAGGAATGAATGAATAGATGAATGAATAAATAAGTAAATAATTAGTAAATAAGTAAATGAATGAATAAATAAACTTAAAACCAAATAAAAACAAGGAAAACTTACATTAAGTCCCAATTATATCCTTTCTTGGGTCCTAAGACCAGGAGTGGAGCAATCTCTAAATGTATCGGTCCCATAGCATAGAATGGGTCTGTCCTTTAGTCAACTAAAGAACCTCATAGAAACAAAATAGAAATGAAAAATGGTAAATGATGAACTCCATGTACTTATAATGAATTATACACAAGCAGAGGCCAAGATGAATCTTCCTTCCCTAAGAAAATGTTTTTTAAATCTGCCCTTTTAATACTAGAATACCATAGGGAATCAATAACGTAACAGAAATAGATGAATACTAGGGAAAATTAAAAGAATAGAAAATAATTTTCAAACAAATTTTCAACAGAAACATAACATAATTAAATATGCTATAGTCTGTCAGGATATGTCCCCTGACAATTTGTGTGTTGAGACAGTGTTAACAGGGTTAAGAGGGTAACAACTTGATCCGACTTGCAGTGGGGCTGTTGGGAAGAGATTATGATTAAAGTGATTATTGTAGGGTTCTCATGATTGAGTCCTGGTGGATTTATTTAGAATGAGAATGGGAGAGAGAGACACATGAAACACAGACCACTCTCTCCTGTTCTCTGCCACATTTGATGCAGCCAGAAGAACCCCATCTGAGGGGGGCTGCTGGATTTAGACCTCCACCTAAGATGAGAAAAATGTTTATTTTCGTAAGTCACTCAGGTTCAGCTACTTTCTACCATTAGCAATGAAATGGACTAAAACATACTATTTTATGGGTATCTGGATATAATTTGCTATCAGTAGTAGTGTTAAGAGGGGAGAAGGATAGAAGGGAAGGATGGAGTTGAATGTCAGCAAAGAATTACAGAATAGCCGAAGAGGTCATGATAGGGTGCTCCATGCTGACATCTAATTTCTAGAAGTAAAAAGTGAAAATTGAGCATATATAGAAAGCAAAAGTTCCAGGGGACCAGCAGGTGGCATGGTAGTTCAGGGTCTGGACACTTCCATGTAGCCAATCACTGTTTGAGCTTGGACCTGTTGGCTTGCTTTCTCACTTTCTCTCTCTCTATGTTTCTCTCTGGTTAAATTAAAATAAGTGAATTAATAAAAATAAATAAATAATTTTAAAAAAAAGAAAGCGAAAGTTCCAAAGACAAATTTGGCCTCGTATATCCTCCCTTGAAAGACTGAAAATTATCACTGCTGATAATTCTTATTACAGTAGATCATGGACCACTTCATAGACTTGGCTTACTTGAAAGTATAGTAAATGGACTTTGATACCAAAACCAGAAAAGAACATAACAACAAAGAGAAAACTACAGAGCAATATTCCTGATGACTAGTGGTATAAAAATTTTCAACAAGATAAGAGCAAACCAAATCCAATAACATATCAAGAACATTATACACCATGATTAAGTAGGCTTTATCCCAGGGATGTAAGGATGGCTCAACATACATAAAACAATAAATGTAATACACCACATTAATAGAAAGAAAAATCATATGATAATATCTATAGATGCAGAAAAAGCATTTGATAAAATACAACCTCCCTCATGATCAAGACTCTCAGGAAAATTGGGGTAGAGGGTGCATTTCTCAACCTAATAAATGCTATATGACAGACCTACTGTGAGCATTATGTTTAATAGCAAAAAGCTAAAAGCTTTCCTATTAAAAACTGAAACAAGACCAGGTTGACCATTCTCCCCACTTCTCTTTAACATACAGCTGGAAATCTTAGCAATGCAATCAGACAAGAGGGTAAGACAAAGGGCATTCAGGGGACCAGCAGTTGGCACAATGGCTATGTTGCTGGACTCCCATGTAGTCAACCACGGTTTGAGTCCCGGACCTGGTGGCTTAAACTCATGCCGGGCACGTGTGTGTGTGTGCGTGCAAGCCCAAGATCCCGAGAGGAGAATGGAAGAGAAGGGATTGCAGCGTGGCCATCCCCCCTTGGAGGATGATTTCTCATTTTCTGTCTCACTGGTGAGCGCACACGGCCTCCAGCAAAAACCTCTGGGAGAAATAAAAAAAAAAAGAAAGGCATTCAGATAATAAAAGAAGTTAAACTGTCCTATTTGCAGATGATATGATTATATACCTAGAAAATCCTAAGGAATCTATAAAAACACTTCTAGACGTGATAAATTCAGTAAAGTTGAAGATATACAAAGTCAATCTATAAAAACCTATAGCTTTTTAAATACAAAAATAATGTATAGACAGCTACAAAACAAATAAAATACCTAGGAATATGGGACCAGCTGTTAGCGTAATGGCTATGTCGCTGGACTCCCACGTAGTCGACCGCGGTTCGAGTCCCGGACCCGGCGGCTTAAACTCATGCCGGGCGCGTGTGCGTGCGTGCCCAAGATCCTGAGAGGAGAATGGAGGAGAAGGGATTGCGGCGTGGCCATCCCCCCTGGGGGGTGATTTCTCGCTTTCTATCTCTCTGTCTCTCTCTGTCTGTCTGGCGAGCGCACGCGCCCAATAGCAAAAACCTCTCCAAAAAAAAAAAAAAAAACAAAAAAAAAACCTAGGAATAACTCTAACCAAAGAAATAAAAGACTTTTATGAGGAAAACTTTAAAAAAGTGTAAAAAGAAATTGAATATGATATTACGAAAAAAGAGGAAGGACACCCCAAGCTCCTGGTTGGAAGAATTAATATAATCAAGATGGCAGTCCCACCCAAATTAATCTACATATTTGATGCAATCCCAATCCAATCACCTGAGACATTCTTCACAGAAATAGAAAAAACAATTATAAACTTTGTCTGGAATCAAAAAAGATCTCATATTACCAAGGCAATACTGTATCAAAGTAATAACCTAGGAGGCATCTTACTACCGATTTTAAAGTACATTATGATTTTAAAGTATACTACAAAATATTTTTATTTATTCATTAGCTTACTTTAATTTGACCAGAGAGAGACATTTTAAAGTATACTACAAAACAGTATGGTACTGTTACGAAAACAGGTACATGGATCAAAGAAACAGAATAAAGAATCCAGAAATAAACTTCAAATCATACAGTCAACTGATTTTTATATTAAAAAAGACAATGCAGTGGAGAAAAGAAAAGTCTCTTTGGCAAATACTTTTGGGAGAACTGGATATTCATCTGCAGAAAAATGAACCTGGACCCCTATCTGCCACCATTAACCCGAAACTACTGGTAGAAAATATAGGGGAAACTTCTGAAGACACTGGAGTAAGCAAAAATTTCTTAAGAAATAACCCTATAGGGGAACCAGCAGTTAGTGTAATGGCTATGTCGCTGGACTCCCACATAGTCGACCGCGGTTTGCGTCCCGGACCCGGTGGCTTAAAACTCACGCCAGGCGTGTGTGCGTGCGTGCCCAAGATCCTGAGAGGAGAATGGAGGAGAAGGGATTGCGGCGTGACCATCCCCCCTGGGGGGTGATTTCTCGCTTTCTGTCTCTATGTCTCTGTCTGTCTGGCGAGCGCACGCGCCATATAGCGAAAACCTCTCCAAAAAAAAAAAAAAAAAAAAAAAAAACAAACCCCTATAGCATAGGCAATAGTCCCTAAAATAGACAAGTGGGATTACATCAAGTTTAAAAGCTTTCTCGCAGAAAAAGAAACTATAACTGAAGTGAAAAGATAACCCTTGGGATGGGATAAATATTTCCAAATTATCCCTTAGATAAGGGGTTGATATCTAAGTAGCTAGCTCACCCATTAAAAACGAAATAATCCAATTGAAAAATGGGTGAATGAATCAAACAGACAATTCTCCAAGGAAGACTTACAAATGGCCCAAAAGTCATGTGAAAAAATGTTCAAAGTCAATCATGATAAGGGAAATGAAAAATTAAAACTACAATGCTGGTGGGGCCCATTGGTGACATAATGGTTAAGGCACTGGATTTCCCAACGGCCATCTGCAGTTCGAATCCTAGAACCAGAAGCCTGAAACTCATGCTGTGCATGTGTGCATGCATGCCCAAAATCTTGAGGGGAAAATGGAGGAGAAGGGATTGTGGCATGGCCATCTCCTTGGGTGGGTGATTTTGCACTTTCTCTGTCTCTCTGGAGAGTAGACACACACCCTATAGCAAAAATCTCTTACACACACATGCACAAACACACACAATCACAATGAGGTATCATTTAACATCAGTTAGAATGGCTAGGATCATAAAAACATCAATAAGTGTTGGTGAGGCTGTGGTGGAAAGGGAACTCTTTTACACTGTTGGCAGGAATGTAAATTAGTCCAACCTTTCTGGGAAACTACATGGAGATTTCTCAAAAACCTACAAATAGGACTTCTCTATGACCCAGCCACCACTTCTTGGTATCTACTCAAAGGACAAGAAAACACTCCATCAGAAAGACATATGCATGTCCATGTTTACTGCAGCATTATTTATAACTGCTAAAACATGGAACAAACCTATGTATCTAAAAACTGATGACTGGGTTGAAAACGGTGGCATATATATACTGTAGAATATTATACAGCTGTAAGAAACAATGAAATCCTATTGTTCAACTTAAGATAGATGAATATAAAAGGTCTGTTGAGCATAGGGAGCCAGACTTAAAAAGACAAACATTGTATATCCCCACTCAATCTGAACTGAGTGTCTGCACTTTGTGGCAGAGGTTGAGAAAGCTGAAGATGTGATGGTGGAGAAGATGGCTGTTGATGCTAGCAACAGTTAGGAGGGAAAATGGATGGTAGAGAGTGGGTGGTGGATGGTGGGTGTGAGATAAAAAAACGAAACAAAAAATTATAAATGATAAACTTTTGTTTATAAGAGAAAAAGAAATCAAAACCTTTTTAATACTGTCTGAAACAGTTCACAACAGTGTGTATTTGTTAATTTATCTGTCATCAAAAGAGCACTTTGTCTGAAAGGTCTGACTAGTGTGCGGAATGTTTACAATCTTTTGTGAAAATGTAGTATTGCAGCTGAAATTTATTTTGTCAAATTGTATACAGTTTTTGTTTAAAAATTTTTGAAAAAAGAATAGTAACGGGACAAGGAATAGCTAAGGCAATCCTTTCGGTCACTTTCATACTACAGAGAGAAGTACATATGGATGCTCATTTTAACCATTTTTTGGCTACCTACTTAGACAGTTTACTGAGAACTAGGCATACATCTACTGACCCATCATCCATCCACTTGAAAGAATGGAATGTTTTTGTGAGTCTAAAAATATTGGGTCACTGGAAAATTCATGACACATTTTTGCACAGAAAAACGTAGAAAAATACATCATAACTTTTCTGATGGCCTGATATAATATCTTCATCAGTTTCCATTTGCTGGTTTCAAAAAGGAATTATGTGACATAAAATACAATAACGGATAAAAATAGACAGACATCTGAAAAACAGGGGTAGATTTAGTCATGTATAGTCAGTTGATACAACAAAATACCTGAGACAAGGATAATTTACAAAGACAAATTTACTTGGCTCATAGTTCTCAAGGCTAGGAAGCTCAAGACTGTGGCAATGGCAAGGACGTCATCCCATTGTAGAATAGCAGAAGGCAGAAATCAGAGTTCAAGACAGAAAGCAGAGCTACTCCAAACTCCCTGCCCCTTTTTATTTTAGTCTGCTATAGGGCATATGCTCTTGCTGAAGAGAGAGAGAGACAGAAAGAGCCATCATCCCCTAAGGGGGAATGACAATGCTGCAATTCCTTCTTCTCCATTCTCCTCTAGAGATTTCCCCCATCCCCCACCCCAAACCCAGGCAGATTTTTGCCATAGGGAATGTATGGTCACCAGAAACAGAAACAGAAAGAGAAAGTGAGACCCCTCCTCTGCCCCCACGAGATGGGGGGGAGAGGATAGCCATGTCAAAATCCCTGCTCCATTCTCTTCTTGGGATTTAGGCATGTATGCATACACTTCTGGCATATTTTTCAAGCCACCAAGTCTGGAACTCAAACCACGCAGTCGGCCAAGAGGGATCCAGCTGCCTTAACCTCCACACCAGAGGCTGGCCCAGAACCTCCCCTTTAATAACTAGCTTGCTCTTACAATAACTAACACACCTCAAGATAACAGCCTCAATCCATTTATGAGGGCACTGTCTTCATGGTCTGATCACCTCTTAAAAGGAGCACCTCTTAAGATCGTTACCATGGCATTAAATTTCAACATGAGTTTTAGTAGGCACATTCAAATCCCAGCAGGTAAAAAAGAGAATACTGCTAACCAAAATGGGATAGACTAAGGAAAATGAGAATTTTTTTTTCCATAAAAAGACTTCATTAGTTGGGACCAGCAGTTAGCGTAATGACTATGTCGCTGGACTTCCATGTAGTCGACTGCGGTTCGCATCCTGGACCCGGTGGCTTAAAACTCACGCCAGGTGCGTGTGCATGCGTGCCCAAGATCCTGAGAGGAGAATGGAGGAGAAGGGACTGCGGTGTGGCCATCCCCCCTGAGGGGTGATTTCTCGCATTCTGTCTCTCTGTCTCTGTCTGTCTGGCGAGCGCACGTGCCCTATAGCAAAAACCTCTCTCTCTCTCTCTCCCTCTCTCTCTCTCTCTCAAAAAAAAAAGACAGACTTCATTAGCAGAGTAAAAGGAAGACAAAAATGAAAACAGCTGATTTTCAATCTCATAAAGAGCTCGCATAAGAAAGTATAAAGAACTCTTACAAATCATTAAGGAAACAAACCAACAGAAGATTGGGGAAAAGAGAACAGGTGTTTCACGAAAGAGGATATACATATGGCCGAACAAAGTGATGACATGCCACGATATCACATACAGCATAGATACGCTGGACAAATGATGACTCACATGTGAGTGGAATGGCATGAGAGTTCATCAAGTATTTAGAATAATACACAATTTAAAATTTAAGAATTGTCAGTTCAGGAATTTTCCATTTAATAATTCCATGCCACGCGAGTAGCTGAAATCACAAAAAGCAAAACTGCGAATAAAAGCGAACTACTGTATTCCATAACCAAGCAGCTCCACTTTTAGGAATAAGCCTGAGGATGTTAGTGCCCTAAAAGACATGACTGGGCATGTTTTTAGGAACAGATGTCAGCAAGATGGCAAAATAGGACTGTCTAGCACTATTTCTTCCACAGAAACATTCTACCACACAAAAAAAAAAAACCATCTACCCACAAAAACAACTTTACAAGAGCTAAGGAAACAGAGATCACAGCACCTGGGTAACGTACAGAAGCACTGAAGAGGACAGGAAGGGCAGTTTTACATCACCTTCTCTTGACCATCCCCTGCACCCCAAGGCTGGCTCTTGCAGATACAGGATCCGGGCATACACAGAACATTCTTTTTGGATGGATGACATGTTAGGCCTTAAGACAAATCTTAAGAAATCTAAGAAAACTAAAATCTTATCAATTTTTTTTTTTGACAACAATGATGGAAAATTAGGAATCACAACCAAAGGTTTGGAAAATTAACACATGGAAATTAAACAATGTGCTCCTGAACAACCAGTGGGTCAATGAAGAAATTAAGAAGAAAACAAAAAAGTACCTTGAGACTAACAAATATGGAAACATAACATACTCAACTTTATAGGATACAGCAAAAACAATTCTAAGCAAGTTTACAGCACTAAACATATACCTCAAAAAAGAAAAATCTCAAATAAAAGATCTAGTATGAAACCTAAGGAATTACAAAACAAGAGCAAAGTAGGCCCAAAGTTAGCAGGAATAAGGAAATAAAGATCAGAGCAGAAATAAATAAAATAGAAATAGAGGAAAAATTAAAAATGATCAACAAAACTAAGAATTTTTAGAAAAAGCATCCCATGTAGCTATAGCAATCTTGAGCCAAAAAAAAAAAAAAAAAAACCCCAAACAAAAGAAAACAAAACAATGCTGGAGGCATTCCAATACCTGATTTCAAAATATATTACAATACACTGCCTTACTTTCAAATATACTATAGTCATAGAATTAGAACAGCATGGTACTGACATAATGACAAATACATAGAGAAGTACAATACAGAGTCCAGAAAGAAATTAATTTATTTACAGTCAACTGATTTTGACAACGGTATCAAAAATACACAAAGGAGAAAGGACAGTCTTTCAACAGTGCTCAGACAAAATTCCACACGTGTAAGAATAAAATTAGAACCCTACCTCACCTTCAGAAGGTATGGACTTACATACTGGCTTGGTTAACATGCTAGCTGTATTATTTTGGACAAGCTAATCTGAGATTTAATTTCCTACTTTGTACAATGGGGATATAATTTTCTCCAACACTCCTCCACTAGAGTTGAGAAAATATATTTTCAAATCTTTTCTTAGAAACCCTGTTAACAAAGTAAGAGCATCAACTGTTTTTCTAGAATATGAACACTCAGTGGATCAGATTATTATCTTCTTCATTTTCGGTACTGCCTTTAGCAGTGCTTTTCAGAAATCAAGGGGCAGTTGTTTCTTTATTGCTGGTCCTAACTTAACCCCTCACAGTAGCAGGTTTTTTTTCCTTTTTCTTTTTTAACCTGTTTAATATGCAATGCTTATCAGTATGGGCTAAAAAAAAAAAAGAAATTAAGGTTTTTGTCATAGGGTACATGTGCTCGCCAGAGAGACAAAGAGGAAAAGTTAGAAATAGCCACCTGCAGAAAGATGAATCTGAACCCCGACCTCTCACCATTGACAAAATCAACTCCAGGTGGATCAAAGATCTAAACCTAAGATCTCAAAATATAAAACTGCTCTTGGAAAACACTGGGGAAACTCTGGGAGACATTAGGGTAGGGAAAGACTTCTCAAATAAGACCTCCAAAGCACAGTCAATAATCCCCAAAATAGACAAGTGGGATTTACACCAGACTAAGAAGTTTTTGCATGGCAAAAGACACAGTTATTAATTTGAATAGACAGCCCTCAGAATGGGAAAATATTTTTGTAAACTGTGCTTCAGATAAGGGACTGATAACCAGAATACATAAGGAACTCAAGCAGCTGTTCTGAAAAAAGATGATCAACCCTATTAGAAGATGGGAGAATGAGTTATAAAAACCACTAAGGATGACATATAAATAGCCAAAAGGCATATGAAAAAATGCTCAACATCTCTCATTGTAAGGGAAATGCAGATCAAAACAAGAAGATACCACCTAACCCCAGTCAGAAAGACTAAGATTAAAAAAAAAAAAAAAGTTAAGTGCTGGCAGGGGTGTAGTGAAAGGGGAACTTTCTTACACTGCTGGTGGGAATGTAAATTGGTCCAGCCACTGTGGAGAACAATTTGGAGATTCCTCAAAAATCTACTAATAGAACTACCATATGATCCAGCAATCCCACTTCTGGGTATCTACCCAAAGGACAGAAGAATTCTTAATCGGAAAGTGCTTGCACATCGATGTTTATTGCGGCATTATCACAATTGCTAAGACATGGAACCAACCCAAATGCCCAGGAACAGAGGAATAGATTGAAAAAGTGTGGCACATATACTCTATGGAATACTACTCGCCATAAAACACAAGACCCTGGCTTTTGACATAAAGTGGATGACTATGGAAGCAAGTCAGGCTTAAAGGAGAGACATTTTATGTCCCCACTTCATATATACCGACTGAAACTGAGTGACTAATAAATATAGAAACGCAGCAAATGGTTGTAAAAACCAGATATAGTGTGGGTAAAGGGTGGGTGAAGGAGTCTAGTCTGAGGAAGGACATTTAGAATAAAAATAGAGAGGCAAAGCATTAATGGGACATAGAAATGGGGTATTATCTTTTGAAGATAACTTTATAGTATTTTCAACTGGACTGTGGAGAAATGTACACATGTTGGAATATTCACTTTGCAAGCTAAATAACATGGTTGAATGTATAAAAAAACTTGAAATAAAAATAAATTAAAAAAAAAAAAAAAGAATCCCCCCCCCCCCCCCCAAGGGGGTTGGTCATGCCACAATCCCTCTTCTCCATTCTCCTCTTGGGATTTTGGACATGCACACACATGTGCCCTGTGTGACTTTTAAGCCACCAGGTCCATGACTCAAACCACTGTTGGCCATGTGGGAGTCCAGAGCCTTAACCACCATGCCACCTACTGGCCTCTGGGATAAAATTTTTAACAAAGGATTCTAGGAAGAATAGAATTTTGGGACATCTTGAAAACCTCCAGTTTCTTCCTTTGTAAAAATAAGTCTTTCACAGTGTAAATGCAGAGACCAAATGAGATATTCCAGGGAAATAACTGTCAAAGAACAGTAACAACAATTCTTAGCTCTAACCAGGGAAGTTAAAACTAACACCTAACATATACAATGCTGTATTACGTTCAACGCACTTTAAAGCACCTTGAAGATATGGTATCACAGCAAGGCAAATTGGTAAATTACCAATATAATGATAATAATAATAATAATAATTTTTTCCTATTCAAAGGAAAAGTTGCCAGGGCAGGCAGATGTAGTAATTAAGGTGTTAGACTCTCACATGGCCAACTATGGTTCAAGTCCTGGACCTGGTGTCTTGCTTTCTCACTCTCCCTTTCTCTCTCTCATCAAATTAAAAAATAGCAACAAATAAAATTAAATAAATAACTTTAAAAAAAAACTGACAAGAAAAAAACAAGCAACATACATTAAAAACTTCTCATAAAACAAATGTAATTCATTGCCAATATACCTTTTTACAGATTTCTTCAAAGTTGATGTTATCACCAAGAGCAGATTTAGTTACGACATCAGGTTTTAATTCCTGTAATAGCAGAAAACAATATAATTTTAGTTATGAATTTAATTTTAAATTGTCATTATGACAAATTCCATTCCATGTCTTCCTTTAAAACATTTGGTATTAAATAAAATCTTAATTTTTAGAAAAGAATACCTCCCATCAAAGAAATTACCATGCTACTAAAAAAGCAGAGCAAAGTGGCATTAAAAACTTATCTTCCTACGAACAACATACAAAGCAAATAGAGCAGTAATTTCAAAGAACTCAATATAAGCAACTGAAATCCAAGAATTTTATGCTCTGTCAAGCAACTCTTTCGATATCAAATATATGGAAAAAAACAATTCTGAATGTATAAGCATTTAGAGAACATTGTGTACATGTGCTTTTCCAGAGGAATCTTCCAGACAAATGTCAGCCAGCAAGAGAGAGCTTTGGTAAAAGGACTTCCGGTGAGTATATATGTGGGTATTTGTAAACCTATGACTAAAGTAAGTGACAGGGTATAAAAGAAAGAACAGTAGGCAAAAAGTAGAAGAGATAAAAAGTAGAATAAGAATATAGGCTATTATCTGTCTAGGTGTGGCAAAAAGGCAGGAGATAAAGAATATCATTTTAGGTACACAGACTAGAAAATAAAATATTAAAAATCAGGAAAGTAAGGGCACTGTAAGAGGTAGAATACAATTGAAATCACTGAACAAAAATAGAGACCTTTCGAAATTCTCAGAAATCTAAAACAAGTAGCCCCAGGTGGAGAAATCAACAGTAAACATAAAAAGGAATACTCGGTAATCAGAATATAAAATAGAGTTGGGGACCAGCAGGTTGCGTGGTGGTTGAAGCGCTGGACTCTCACACAGTCAACTGCTGGACCTGGTGGCTTGAAAATCATGCCTGTCCTGTGTGTATGGCTGTACTGCCTCGGGGATGATTTCTCACTTTGCCTGTCTCTGTCTGTCTCTCGGGCTAGCTTACGTGCCACTATGGCAAAAACCTTAAACGAATGAATGAACTAAAAAAGACAGAGTCTATGGCAAACATGAGAAATAAGATTAAATGTCAATTAGTTTAAAGAACCTATCAGAAGAAAAAACTTTTAAACTGGGTTATAAAATCTAACTTTATGTTGCACTTGCAGAAACACACCTATAACCTTACAAAAGCTTAAAAAAAATAAAGGGACAGAGATAAACAGATAGTTTAATGGTTGATGTGCTGTACTCCCACATAGCCAATTGCTGTTCAAGTTCCAGATCTGGGAGCTTGAAAATCATGTGTGTGTACATGCCCCAAATCCCAGGAGAATGGAGAAGGGATTACAACATGGCCATCCCCCATGATTTATTACTTTCTCTCTTTCTCTGGTGAGCACATACATCCTATGGCAAAAACCTTAAAAAAAAAAAGTAAATAAAAGGATGGGTAAAGACATACCAGGCAAATAGGAAAAACTATAAAGCAGGTGGTGATATCATGTACCCAACAAAGAATTCATGCAAAGCAAAGCAATTAAACAAGACAAGAAAGGTAACATTTATGACTATGCATCAAATAAAGGAAAAAAACACAGCAACTGCTTATAGAAACCAGAGAATTACAGGAAATGGAGGAGAAGTTGAAGTATACTAACAGACTCCATTAAATATCTCTTGGAATAGGAGAAAAATAAACAGGTCCAGATTTCAGGGAATTATTACTACTATATATTAGAATTTATGAGAAGCATTTAAAGTGGTTATAAGTCTTTAAAAAAAAAAAAAAAACTTTATTGGGACCAACAGTTGGCGTAATGGCTATGTTGCTGGACTCCCACGTAGTCGACTGCATTGCAAGTCCCAGACCCGGTGGCTTAAACTCATGCCGGGCGTGTGTGCGTGAGTATCCAAGATCCCGAGAAGAGAATGGAGGAGAAGGGATTGCGGCATGGCCATCCTCCCCTGGGGTGTGACTTCTTGCTTTCTGTCTCTCTGTCTGTCTCTGTCTTTCTGGTGAGCGCACACACCCTATAGCAAAAACCTCTCAAAAAAAAAAAAACTTTATCAATTAAAAAATAAATGCAAAGAAATGAATTAAATGCTCAACTAAAAGAAATCTAAATTATCTTTATTAAATTTTTCATTTCACAACTGAAAAGTAAGACTAAGGTCCTACAGGCAAAGTGGTGGTAAGAATAACCTTAATTAATGCTTCTGTTAAAACATCAACTTTTGAGTCTACTGCCTCTTCGATGAGTCCAAAAGATTCCTACCATGTTGAAAAGCATTCAGGCCAGGGGCTGACAGGTGGCATGGTGGTTAAGGGTGCTGGACTCCCACATGGTCGACTGTGGTTCAAGTCCTAGAGCTGGCGGCTTGCTTTCTCACTTTCTTTCTCTCTCTTGCTCTGTCCCTCTCTGGTCAAAATTTAAATAAGTAAATACGTAAATAAAATGAAGTTAAATGAAATAATTTTTTTTTAAAAAAGCACTCAGTCCAGCCCCATAGCTCAATGGTTAAGAGAGCCAGATACATATGGTTGACTGTGGGGTTTGAAAACATGCCCCAAATCCTAACGAGATGAAGAAAGGAAGGAGAAGGTGTTGTGGCATGACCATACCCCACTCTAAGGGGAAGCTTTCTGTCTCTTTGGCAATTAAGAATTTTTTTCTTTCATTTATTTATTTTTACATTTTCCCACAAACATTTACTTTACATAGCAAAGAATTTTAGCTCATACTCCATAATTCTTGAAAGTTTACAAACAACTTTCAAAATTTCAAAATACTGAATTTTAAAGATAATGTTCAAAATATGTCTTATAATTTTGTATAATTTTTTTTTTTGAGAGATTTTGGGTATAGGGCGCGTGCGCTCGCCCGACAGAGAGAGACATAGAGACAGAAAGCGAGAAATCACCCCCCAGGGGCGATGGCCACGCCGCAATCCCTTCTCCTCCATTCTCCTCTCGGGATCTTGGGCACGTATGCACACGCGCCCGGTGTGAATTTTAAGCCACCGGGTCCGGGACGCGAACCGCGGTCGACTACGTGGGAGTCCAGCGACATAGCCATTACGCTAACTGCTGGTTCCCAATTTTATAACTCTATAACAACAGGAGCAGTATGGTTTCAAATATATATATATATATATATATATATATATACAGAGAGAGAGAGAGAGAGAGAGAGAGAGAGAGAGCGAGCGAGCGAGCAGACACTCGGTATATATTAAGTGGGGACATACAAAGCCTCTCCTTCATAGTATGACTTGCTTCACTCAGCAGTAAGTCTTCCATATTCATCCACTTCCTTTCAAAAGCCAGGGTTTTGTTGTTTTTTTATGGATGAACAGTATTTCATTGAGTATATGTGCCACAGTTTTTCTAACCATTCATCAGTTCGTGGGCATTTAGGTTGTTTCCATGATTTAGCAATTGTGAAAAGTGCCGCAATAAACATCGATGTGCAAGCACTTTTTCGATTAAGTGTTCTTCTGTCCTTTGGGTAGATACCAAGGAGTGGGACTGTTGGATCATATGGTAGTTCTATTTGTAGATTTTGGAGGAATCTTCAAATTGTTCTTCACAGTGGTTGGACCAATTTACAATCCCACCAACAATGTAAGAGAGTTCCCTTTTCACCACACCCCCTCCAGCAGTTATCATTTTTTTTTTTTTTTAATCTTAGACATTCTGACTGGGGTTAGGTGATATCTCATTGTTGTTTCGATCTGCATTTCTCTTACAATGAGGGATGTTGAGCATTTTTTCATATGCCTTTTAGCTATTCATATGTCATCTTTAGAGAGTGGTTTTTTCAACTCATTCTCCCATCTTTTAATAGGATTGATTGTCTTTTCCTGGAACAGCTGCTTGAGTTCCTTGTGAATTCTGGTTATCAGTCCCTTGTCTGATGCATAGTTTACAAAAATATTTTCCCATTCTGAGGGCTGTCTGTTCACACTAATCACTGTGTCTTTTGCCAAGCAGAAAATTCTTAGTCTGATGTAATCCCACTTGTCTATTTTAGGGATCATAGACTGTGCATTGGAAGTCTTATTTAAGAAGTTTTTACCTACCCCAATGTCTCCCAGATTTTCCCCGTGTTTTCCAGGAGCAGTTTTATAGTTTGAGGTCTTAGATTTAGATCTTTGATCCACCTTGACTTTATTTTTGTCAGAGGTGAAAGGTAGGGGTTCAGATTCATCTTTCTGCATGTGGAGATCCAGTTTTGCCAGCACCATTTGCTGAAGAGGTTTTCCTTTTCCCACCGAATTGACTGGTATCCCTTGTCAAAAATCAGTTCGCTGTATGTTTGGGCATTCATTTCTGGGGACTCTATTCTGTTCCATTGGTCCACCTGTCTGTTCCTGTGCCAGTACCATGCTGTTTTGATTACCACAGCTTTGTAGTATATTTTTGGGTCAGGGAGTGAGATGCCGCCCACTCCATTCTTCTTGTGCAGAACTGCTTTGGCAATACGGGATCTTTTATGATTCCAGACAAACTTTATGATTGTCTTTCCTAGATCTGTGAAGAATGTGTCTGGTACTTTGATTGGCATTGCATTAAATAGGTAGATTAATTTGGGTAAAATTGCCATTTTGATTATATTAATTCTTCCAATCCAGGAACATGGGATGTCCTTCCACTTTTTTGTGTCATTTTCAATTTCTTTTTTTATCTTCTCATAGTTTTTCTTGTGGAGGTCTTTAACTTCTTTAGTTAGATTTATCCCTAAGTATCTTATACGTTTTGTGGCTATGGTAAATGGAACAACTTTTTTCAGTTCTATCTCAGTCTGCCTGTTGTTCGTATACAGAAAAGCTATAGATTTCTGGATATTAATTTTGTATCCTGCAACGCTACTGTATTACTTCCAGAAATTTTTTATGGAAACCATTGGGTCTTCTATGTATACAATCATGTCATCTGCAAATAGAGAAAGTTTCACCTCTTCTTTTCCTATTTGAATGCCTTTTATTTTTTCCTCTTTTCTGACTGCAATGGCCAAGACTTCCAGTACTATATGAAGAGGAGTGGAGAAAGTGGACATACTTGTCTTGTACCCATTTTTAGTAGAAAAGCTTTCAGCTTGTCTCCATTGAGGATAATGTTCGCTATGGGTTTTTCATAGATAGCTTTTATTGTGTTGAAAAAACACCCTTCTATGCCAATTTTGCCAAGAGTCTTGATCATGAAGGGATGTTGTATCTTATCAAATGCTTTTTCTGCATCAATTGATATGACCATATGGTTATCTTTCTTCCTATTAATATGGTGTATTACATTTATGGTTTTGCGTATGTTGAACCAACCTTGCATTCCTGGGATAAAGCCTACCTGATCATGATGTATAATCTTTTTTATAAGTTGTTGTATACGATTTGCTAGTACCTTGTTGAGAATCTTCGCGTCTATATTCATCAGGGATATTGGTCTATAGTTTTCCTTCCCTGTCCTGTCCTTATCTGTTTTAAGGATAAGGGTGATAGAGGCTTCATAGAATGAATTAGGGAGAGATTCACCCTTTTGGATATTTAGAAATAACTTGAGCAGAATGGGAGTTAACTCTTCTTTGAAAGTTTTGTAGAATTCAGAGGTGAATCCATCAGGGCCAGGGCTTTTCTTTGTTGGGAGGTTATTTATAACCGATATGATCTCCTGGCTTGTTATGGACCTATTCAGACTTTCTATATCCTCCTGGCTCAATCTAGGTAGATTATACATGTCCAGGAATTTGTCCATCTCATCCAAATTATCTTGTTTCTTGGCATACAGATGTTCATAGTATCCTCTAATAATGTTTTTTATTTCTACTATGTCTGTTGTTATTTTGCCTGCTTCATTGCAGATCTGATTCACCTGGTTCTTTTCTCTCTTCTTCTTAATAAGTCTCACTAGTGGTGTATCAATTTTGTTTATCTTTTCAAAGAACCAGCTTTTACTTTCATTTATTTTCTGTATGGTTCATTTATTTTCTATTTCATTTATTTCTGCTCGTATCTTTATTATTTCCTTTCTCCTGGAGTTTTTTGGATCTTTTTGCTGTTGCTTTTCCAATTCTGTGAGGCATGATGTTAGGTGATCCATTTGCCTTCTTTCCATGCTCCTCTTATGTGCACTAATTGCTATGAACTTCCCTCTTATGACTGCTTTAGCAGTGTCCCAAAGATTATGGAAACTCGTGTCCTCATTGTCATTGGCTTCCATGAACCTTTTGATTTCAGTCTTTATTTCTTCAGTAGTTGTGGAGTCATTCAGGAGTAGGTTATTAAGTTTCCATGTATTTGAGTATTTTTGAGGATTTCTCTTGAAATTAAACTCAAGTTTAATTCCATCATGGTCGGTGAAGATGCTGGGTATAGTTTCTATGCTTTTGAATCTGTAGAGGCTTGCTTTGTGCCGAATATTGTGGTCAATCTTCACGAATGTTCCATGTGGTGGCGAGAAAAAAGTGTATCTCGAGGTTTTGGGATGGAAAGTTCTATAGATGTCTGTTGAGTCCATTTGATTTATGATATCATTTAGATCCTTTATCTCTTTACCTATTTTTTGTCTAGATGATCTATCCAGGGGGGATAGTGCAGTGTTGAGGTCTCCAACAATTAGTGTGTTGCAGTCTATCTCCCTTTTTAGATCTAGCAGTCTTTCCTTCACATATTTGGGTGCTCCTGTGTTAGGCACATAGATATTAATAAGCTTTATATCTTCTTGATCGATTGATCCTTTTACTACAATATAGTGCCCTTTGTCTCTTTGAACAGTTTTTGTTTTAAAGCCTATTTTGTCAGAGATTAGTATTGCGACTCCAGCTCTTTTTTGTTTCCCATTTGCATGGAAAATCTTTTACCAACCTTTCACTTTCAGTCTATGTATATCTTTATCCATGAAGTGGGTTTCCTGTAGGCAACAGATAGAGGGTTTTTGTTTTTTAACTCATTCAGCCAGTCTGTGTCTCTTGATTGGAGAATTTAATCCATTAACATTCAATGTTGTTATCAATGTTAATGGATCTGTCCCGACGTTTAAGTTGGCCATTGTCTTAGTTGCCTTTTACTCTTTTGTTTCTGGCTGTTACTTCTTTAGTTTTCCTGGAACAGTACTTTCTTCAGGGTTTCATGGAGAGCTGGCGTGGTGCTGGCAAATTCTTTCAGGTTTTGTTTGTCTGAGAAGATTTTAATCTTTTTTTCCCATATGAAGGATAATCTTGCAGGATACAATAATCTTGGTTGAAATTGTTTCTCTCTTAACACTTTCAATACATCTTCCCATTCTTTCCTTGCTTGCATTGTTTCCGTTGAGAAGTCTGGTGTTAGCCTGATGGGGTAACCTTTGTAAGTCACTTGTTTCTCTCTTGCCAGTTTTAGTATGTTATCTTTATCTGTGGTCTTAGCCAGTCTGGCTATGATATGCCTTGGGGAAGATCTTCTTGGGTTGATTCTATTTGGTGTCCTTTGTATTTCTTGGGTCTGGATGTTTGAGTGCCACTCTATGCTTGGGAAATTTTCTTCCAAGATTTCATGGAATAGGTTTTCCATGCTCTTATTAGTTTCTTCACCTTCTGGGATACCAATTATTCGGATGTTAGGACGTCTAATGGAATCTAGTAATTCTTGTATGTTATTTTCATGTTTTTTTGTTATTTTCTCTTTTTGGTGGTTTTCTCTAGGTCAGAAGTTTTATCTTCTACATCAGATATTTGACCTTCAGCATGGTCTCATCGACTTTTAATACTTTCGAGAGAGTTTTTGATTTCCTGTATTTCAGACTTCACCTCTAATAGTTCCATCTTATTCTTCCTCAGCATTTCTTCCTTCATATCGTTGAAGGACTTTCTCATCTCCTGTAGTTCATTGTCTCTTTTATGTTCCAGCTCATAGTACTTGTTCAACATGAATGTTCTAAACTCTATCTCGGACATTTTGGTAACGTCCTCTATTTTTTCAAGAAAAGGAAGGGAGTTACTGTGTTCCTTTGATGGAAACATATTTCCTGCTTTATTCAGGCCTGAGGTTCTTCTACTTCTAACCATTGTGAAATGTGTTCCCTTTGAGAAACCTTTTACGAGAACGTTTCTTCGAATAGGAGCAAGTGTGTTTCCTTTCTGATGTGGAATGGAGACAGCCAAAGTCTGTCTTCAATTGTGTTTAGTAATGTAATCCAAGAGAAAGTATTCTCTTCAGGTGTCCAAAGAAATGTATCTCCGTCTTCGCAGGTGGTTCAGTGAAATAGAGGATTCTAGAGAGTCTGGCTGAAAGAGGGGGTGTCTGGCTTGGGGGTCCCGGGGCTGAAGCTACTGGGGGCAGTCCTCCCTCGAAGATCCTGGCCCAGGGGTCAAAAGATGGGAATGTGGTGTGGTAGAACTGAGGGCGTTCCTGGCTGAAAGAGGGGTGTCTGGCTTGGGGGTCCCGGGGCTGAAGCTACTGAGGGCAGTCCTCCCTCGAAGATCCTCAAGAATTTTTTTTTTAAAGAAGGCACTTATGGGCTTGTTGGTCTGTGAGACCTGAATGTTGACAACTTCTTTGTGTCTGTGAGGCTGCTCCCAGAGACTCTTCAGCCATCACACCATGCCACAAAATGAATATATTGAATTACATGGTAAACTCTATGGATACTGTTTGGATTACCATGAGAAAAGGAGAAAGAAGGAAAGTCAGGAGACTCATGGACGTTCACAAAAGGCAAAAAGGATGATTGGTCTGAAGGTTAAGCTCTATCATAAATAGAGCCATGTTGAGAAAATACAAATGAAAAAGACTATCAAGACGCATGAAGAGAGGAGCACCAAGCAAAAGAATGATGAAAAGACTCCACAAGGAGCAGTACCTGCCTATCTGCTGGACAGAGAAGGACAGTCCCAAGCTAAAGTACTTTCCAATATGATTAAACAAAAACAGAAAGAGAAAGCGGTTTGAGCCCAGGAAGAAACAGAAGTATTAAAAGTTATTCGAACAGGAAAGAGAAAGGAGGAGGCACGGAAGAGGATGGTTACAAAAGTCTGCTTTGTTGGAGATGGCTTTACTTAGAAAACCACCTAAATATGAAATATTCATTAGGTCAATGGGCTTACGTTTCAAGAAGGCCCACATAACACATCCTGAACTGAAAACCACCTTTTGCCTGCCAATACTTGGTATAAAGAAGAATCCCTCGTCCCCACTGTATACAACTTTGGGTGTTATCACCAAAGGTACTGTCATTGAGGTGAACAGAGTGAGTTGGGCCTTGTGACACAAGGAGTCAAAGTTATGAACACATAAGATACTCTTAAAGTTGATTATGACAGCCAGTCACCATAGCAAAACCCACTGAAGTTTACTAGATTAGTCATTCAAACTGTTAGGATACTGGGAAATGACTTTTTTTTGGAGAGGTTTTTGCTATAGGGCGCGTGTGCTCGCCAGAAGACAGAGAAAGACAGAGACAGAAAGCGAGAAATCATCCCCCGGGGGGATGGCCATGCCACAATACCCTTCTCCTCCATTCTCCTCTTGGGACATTGGGCACGCATGCACACGTGCCCGGCCTGAGTTTCAGCTACCAGGTCAGGGACTCGAACCGTGGTTGACCACATGGGAGTTCAGTGACATAGCCATTACGCTAACTGCTGGTCCCAGGAAGTGATTTTTCAAGATCTGAAGCAATTCACTATTTTCAAAGAATGCATAAGGATGATAGACAACTGCTCTGGGCCTGAGGCTATGGCACCTTATCTGATTAATACATCAACCATTTTTTTTAATTGCTAGAGGGTATGCACACTTGCCAGAGAGAGAGAAAAAGAAAGCATCTCTCAATGCAGCGAGGCCACACTACAATCCTTTCTCCTTTATTTCTCTATCTTTTCAGGATTCTGGGCACGCACACAAACCTGTGGTCTTTAAGCTGCAAGGGCCAGTATTTAAACCACAATCAGTCATGTGGAATTTGGCTCTCTGAACTACTACAGGCCTTTACATAAATATTTCTCATAAATGATGGTTTCCTATAAAAGCATTGGACAATAGGTAAGGCAACAACAAGCTTTATAGATAAAGCTTCTAAAGCCTTACTTTAGTTAAAAACTATAGAACAGTGAAAAAAAAAATGATAAGAGTTTCAACAATTTTAGCTTTCTGGTAATGATTCAGACCAGCTTATTGGGAACAGTTCCACACGAAGCATGAACATGGTCAGACAGTAAGCCATCTAGTCAAATGCCTTGAGGAGCTCATAAAACAGTCACACAACAACTTAAGCTTATATTAACTTTTGTCTTCCATCTTCTTGATAGAAAAATGGAATAAAAAGCTGAGTGTGCAAGTTCTTCAAGGGTGAGAACAGTGTCTTAGTTACCTTTGACCATGAGCCCCAATTACAATGACACATTTGTTGAACAGAATTAGATTATGATGGAGAAATTTTAAATATTTCTTTTTTTAATTTTTTTGAGAGGTTTTTGCTATAGGGCGCATGCGCTCGCCAGAAAGACAGAGAAACAGAGAGACAGAAAGTGAGAAATCACCCCCTAGGGAGGATGGCCACGCTGCAATCCCTTTTCCTCCATTTTCCTTTTGGGATCTTGGGCATGCATGCACACACGCCCAGTGTGAGTTTAAGTCACTGGGTCTGAGACTTGAACCGTGGTCTACTAAATGGGAGTTTAGCGACATAGCCATTATGCTAACTGCTGGTCCTGAAATTTTAAATATTTCTAATGAGAAAAATCTAAAAAAGGTCAGAAAAATCTGTTATCAATAGAAAATTCAGGATTTGTCAAAAAGTTTAGTTGCCCACACCAATGACTTTTTTGTTTTAGAAAAACAAAGCCGAAACTAAAGAAAACAGCCAAGAGGACTGAATCAGTGAGCCTCAGTACGGTCTTAGGGACTTTTTTTTTTTTTTTTTTTTTTGAGAGGTTTTCGCTATAGGGCACGTGTGCTCGCCAGACAGACAGAGAGAGACATAGAGACAGAAAGCGAGAAATCACCCCCCAGGGGGGGATGGTCACACCGCAATCCCTTCTCCTCCATTCTCCTCTCAGGATCTTGGGCACGCATGCACACGCGCCTGGCGTGAGTTTTAAGCCACCGGGTCCGGGACGTGAACAGCGGTCGACTACATGGGAGTCCAGCGACATAGCCATTACGCTAACTGCTGGTTCCCTGGTCTTAGGGACTTTGATCCACTCATCTCAAAGAGGAAAACATGACCCAAGACAGTTTAAAAGACTCATTTAATATATCGAAGAAGGGTTAGTATTAGAAGTCTCATATTTCGCTTTTTGCCATATGCTATAGTCAGTGATGATAAATTAGAAATTGTTTTCATCCCTTTCTAATTACAGGAAATAATAAGTTTCCTATACTAAAGATAGCCATCTACTAAATAATTTTTAATTATTATTCCACACCATGCTACTGCTTTGCTCATATACAAAATAGTAAATTTGCAGAGAGATGGAGCAACAGGGAAGCAGATCACCCAGCCTAAGCTGATCACCAGGACTTCCACCCAGTGTGCAGAAGGGAAAGAGGGCTGCTCCAGCCTTCGAGAACTGCCACCCTGCACTCCCAGAGTGCACTTTGCACTCTCCGCCCAGCCTGGGCTGATATCATTTTGCCCTTCATCCATCTAGAAGCAACCAAGAAGCAAAGGCTGCCCAGCCTGAGCTAATCAGAAAAGACCCCCACACAGCCTGTAGTGAAAGAGAAGAAGGGGCTGCTCCAAAATGGACTACCACCTTACATTCTACCAGTCCAGCTCAGTCTCCAGTCACACTGGGAATAGAGAGGTATGAGTGCACAGGGACCAAACACCCAAAGACTCAAGTTTTGGAGAAATTCTCTCACCACAACCTCCCCAAGCAGTAAAAAGACAGAAACTCCCCTCTGAAAATCTAAAACCCAAACTCCCACTGTGGATTCCACACTCCCACCAACTGTAGAAGAGGGACACCTGCACAAAGAAAACTCACTCCACAGGAAATACACGAACACACAGCTACATAAACATACTCCAAAGAAGCAGGAAGAAATGAGTATATCACCAGAAGACTAGAAATCAAAGCAGAGTTCCAAGAAACAGAAAAAAGTAGGAAATACCTCCCCCTCAAGGAACATAACTCCTCACCAACAATGGATAAAACACAAGAGATCATAGAAATGACAGAAGAATAATTCAGAATATTCATCATAACAAAACTCAATAAGGTGCAAGAAAAAATGGACAAGCAATTCCAGGAGATGAGAAAATTCTTCCATGTGAAGGAGGAACCGTATAAAGTTCAAGGAAACTGGAGATAAAGAATACAATGCAGGAAATAAAAATATCCCTCAAAAACATCAACCACAGAACAGACCACGCAGAAGAAAGAATTTCTGACCTTGAAGACAAAATCTCTGATTTAGTCTAAGCAACTGAAAGGAATGGGAGGATAATCACTAAAAATCAGAAAAACAGTGACCAACAGATAGCATAATGGTCTCATCACTAGACTCCCAAGTAGTTGTCAATCTACAGTTTGGGTCCTGGACCTGGTGGCCTGAAACTCCCACCAGGCATGTGTGAGTGCGTGCCCAAGATCTCAAGAGGAGAATGGAGGAGGGATTAAGGCACGGTCATCCCCTCTGGGGGTGATTTCTTGCTCTCTCTCTCTTTGTCTCTCCAGCAAGTGTACATAACCTATAGCAAAAATTTCTCTCAAAACAAAACAAAACAAACAAACAAACAAACAAACAAGAAACCCCAGAATAACATATGGGAAATCCTACATACCGTTAAATGACTAAAGAGCCATATAATAGGTATTCCAGAAGGCATAGAGACAGGTAAAGGCATAGAAAATCTCTTTCATGATTTATTAGCTGAAAAACGTACCAATTTTAGAGAGGTATACAGATATCCAAACCCAGGAAATACAAAGGACACCAAATTGATTTAACATAACAGATCTTCTCTAAGGTATATCATAGCCAAATTGGTAAAAATTAAAGACAATATTCTAAAATGGCAAGAGAGAAATGCCGATTTACTTACAAAGGCTACCCCACTAGACTAACATTGAACCTCTCAACTGAAACAATACAGGAATGAGAGGACATATTTAAAACTCTGAAAGAAAAACAATTTCAGCCAAGAGTACTATTGGGTTTTGGGAAAGTGATGAAGCATTTTTGAATAGTAAAACAGACAAATATGTCATGACTTTCCCAACAACCTAATACATACAACTAGATTATTCTTTGACTGAGAAGGAGAAGGAACATCATTTCCATATAAACAAATGCTAGAATCATTCACCAAAATTATACCGCTCTACAGGAAATTCTTCAGGGAATACTATACCAGGAAAACCAAAGGGAGATAAACAGAAGTAAGAGAACACAAAACACTTAGGATTAAAAAAAAAAAAAAAAAGAGTAATAAAATGACAGAGGTTAAATCCACATATATCAACAGTCACATTGAATGTCAATAGATTATATTCTCCAACTAAAAGGCTAAAAATTTAGAACTCAACTATTTTACACACAAGCAGGTTTAAGTACAAATTCACCAATTATTTGATAGACAGTTGTCTCTACAGGTTTCATAATGCATTTATATATTTATTGTTATAATCATTATTCACTGTATAAAACTAGGTAACAGGAAGAGTTCAAATGTTACAAGTAACTGAGTCTTTCTTTGGAATAAATTTAAAGAAAGCTAAAATCAAGAACTTTATCAAATCTATACATCACCAAATTACTGATTTTTACCATGTCTTTAAACATCTTTTCCCAATTTTGTTTTATTTCTGTTTTTCTGAGGATTTAGGTTTTTTTATAAATAATACAATACTATGTTCTTACAAGAACTCACAATGAGTGAATAGAAGTTTTTCCTCTCTTCCTAATTAGCTATTGCTATGTACAATTTTACCTATCTCTTAAACTGGACCAATGACTGGTATCACAGATCTTTTCAGATTATAAACTTTTTTTTGAGAGAGATTTTTGTTACAGGGTATGACACAGACAGAAAGACAGAAAGTGAAAAAACACTCCCTGGACGGGAGGGTGTGGGGGGTGGGCACACTGCAATCCCTTTTCCTTCATTCTTCTCTTGGGATCTTGGGCACATGGGCACACGAGCATACACGCCTGGCGTGAGTTTTAAGCCACCAAGTTCAGGACTTGAACCGTGGTTGATTACATGGGAGTAGAGTGATGTAACCATAAGGTCATCTGCTGATCCCCAGATTATAAACTCTTACCTCCCACAATCTTCAACTTTCATTGGCTTTGCTAAAATTATCATTATTTTCAAAAATCTATCCTCATTAATTTATGAGACTTTTCATTGTCTATGATTTTTAAATCACTTTGTTTTTCTTTAGAACTGTATTTTAGAATAAGGAACATCACTGACAATCCAACATAAACTTCTATATTAACCAGTAGAGCAAATTTTGAATGTGCACCACATGTTAAATATTGAAGGTAGTAAATATATTTATATTCTCAATTTGTTTATTACACACCATACTTTTAAAAACCATTCTGCACTCTATAAAAGTGCATAATGATTTTATGTAAATCATAAATTATAATAAATTTAAAAATAACCCAAAAATGATAAATTTAATGGACTCATCAGGTAATTCCAATTTTAGTGATTTGGGCAGAATCTTCTCTCCAGAGTCTTCTATTTGAACAGTCTAATATACTGTCTAACCATCGTAGTATTTTTCTGGTTAACCGGAAAGTATCTGTTTGTAATTGAGCTAATCTCAGACTTGGTAGGGGAGGCAAGGATCAATACACAAAGTAACTTGGAGGCAGTAACCATTTTGACATATTTTAATTCCAGGATCTCATCAAGGTCAGGATTTTAACTTAATAAAATATTGGGTCATCAGAAAAGTCACGATTTTTTTTTTAAGAGAGAATTTTGCTATAGGATGCATGCACTCACCAGAGAGACAGAAAGTGAGAAATCACCTTCCAGGTGGGATGGCCTTGCCACAATCCCTTCTCGTTCTTCTCTCGGGATTTTGGGCATGCACGCACACGCACCTGGCATGAGTTTTAAGCTGCCAGTCTGGGACTTGCACTGCAGTTGATTAAGTGGGAGTCCAGGGACATAACCATTAAGCCACTTGCTGGTCCCAATGACATGTTTTTCTATGCAAAAATGCATCATGACTTTTCCAATGACCCAATACTTTTACAGATTCCAAACTGTGATTAAAGCTGGAATATGATGTTCTTGAGGGGCTACATCTCAATACAAGTCAGGAGGTGCCAAGAAAAGTCTGAAATCTAGATTTTTGGTCTATCTGGAAATGAGGCAAACATAATTTCTCTGAAATAATGAATCTAATCTATGCTTACCCTTCTTTGACAACAAAATCCATTTCCTAATCTAGTCTATCTTAAATACAGTTCTATCAGATGAATTCTACTGTATCACCATATTGCAAAATGATTTTTCCAAATTAAAATACTGTCTTCCTATACACCTATTCTTGTGTTCTCTGCTGCAATCAATGTTTTCACTCTTGGCTGCTCACATTACACAGCAATGAAGTCATTTGACAATCTATGAGCCTCCTGACCCCCTTTCTGCTTTCTCTTCTATACTGTCTGTTGAATTTGTTCCTTCCTCTGGAATACCATTATCCTACCACTATGTTCCTGAGTTCATTACAGATTTTGTGCTTTACCTGCTTCCTAAATTAATTAACTCCATGACCAAGCAACTCCAATGCCCGTTTTGTCAACCATCTTGAATGCAGAATGAATTCAAAGACCTTTAGTCTCACATTCGAAGCCTTTGATTAACTGGTCACAAGGTATTTTTCTGATCTAATATTGTAATATACTGGGCTGTTGGTAAGGTCATGACACATTTTTGCATAGAAAAATGTATCATGACTTTCCCGATTATCTAATACTATTCTACTCCATTCATTGAATTTTACATAGAATCAATCCCCTGAATAAGTAACTTTTTCTGTTTTTTTTTTTTTTTTAATCTCATCTTTGGTATTATTTGCTTTATAATTTTTACCTTTAGAATGCCTTCCTTCAGGTGGCTACCTACTTTTCTCATTCCTTTTCCCAGCAATCATATCTATCCAGCTTTCAACTCTTGCTTTCTTGATATCACAAAACTAAAGCACAGTTTCTTGGAAAAGTGGTTTGCACTAGCTATTAGTCAGGAACAGTATAAGACCTATGGTAATTCCTTAAACCAGAAAAGGACTAATAGAGTTCAAAATAGTGTCTCAAAAAAGTCATATATGTTACCTTAACGTAACATGTCACTGAGAGCCTTCTATGTATGTGCACAGAACACCCAGTATTGTGCAAAAATACAACCAGAACTGAGTTTAATTTTTGAGCAAACATGCAAATAACTTGACATAATAGCACAATGGAAGATGTTTTAATTGCTGACTATTAAAAGCTGACTTAAGTGCGGCTGGCAGGTGGTATGGTAATTAAGGTTTCTGGACTCATACAAGGCTGACCACAGTTCGAGTCCCCGACCTGGTGGCTTGCTTTCACACTTCTCTTACTCTCTTGCTCTGTCCCTCTCTGGTCGAATGAAAATAAATAAATAAATAAATAAAGTTAAATAAAACGATTCAATAAAAAACAGACGTAAGCATGTATGTCTGAGGGTGAAGTACGCTGGGTAAGTATTCCCAGTGCAGCAGTCCACGAGGGAGGGAACAGTAAGGTCAACTCAGTCATGTGGTACAGTGGGGGCTCACCGCCCCAGATGCTGGAGCCAAGCGGAAGACTGACCCTCACACACTGGGTGTGTGTGTGTGTGCCATGATCCAGCCAGGCGGCTCAAAGGCTGGGGTGGAATCGCGGTGTAGGAGCCCACCTGGAGGGGAGTCACACTATACACGGACAGAAATGAGGAGGAGAGAAGAAGCTGGTGATTGTGAGATGGGTCAATTGATTAAAAAGCTTTTAATATTCACAAAGATTAGGCCCAGTCTGGCAGACAATAGGAAGCTAATTTAGGATTTTGAACAGGAGAGTGATATAATAAAGTAAGTTTACTACTAGGAAATTTTACTGGTGTCAGGTTTTCACTGGCAGCCAGTTAAAGAATTACTAAATGTCTACAAATAGCACTGTCTCACTTTAGTTCCAAGTTGAATTTCATGTCAAAAGTTGAATCTTATTCTAGAAACCAAACTGAATGTATGTTCAACTATAAATCATTGTCATCAATAGAAGAAAATAATTACATTTGATAAGCAAAAGCTAAAACATGTGTACTTAACAGTCTAAAGACTTGCATTTCATTTAAAATGATATTAATTAAGCATAAAAGTTAGGAAATAATGTAGTCAAAGGAAGTCCTAGATGTTTTTACTAATATAGTCCTCTTTCCCAGTAAAAATCTTCTAGAAAACGTGGCAAAACAGTTTGTGTAATCCAAGTGATTAACATGATTATATTTCTAAAACCAAGTAAAAACATCTTGACTGTTCTTAAGTCCTATTAAGTGGTCAGAAAAGTTTGCGTAGAAAAATGCGTCATGACTTACCCGACAACTCAATAAAATACTTGTTTCTTTCATGTAGAGGTAGGCAGAGAAAATGAGACCCAGAAATTAAATCCACAGAGGGTTCTATGTAGAAGACTTTAGCATTCTAGACAATAAGGACAGATTTTTTTCATTTTGGAGATTCTCTTCTAACAAAATGGCTGACCTTCGTGAGAAAAGTTGTTTTTGAAGTGGAATCTAAACATCAGTATTAAAAGACACAATTCTGTGGTAAACTTATACAGCATAAATAAAATACTTAAAAAGCACTTTATGCAATTTTTTAGGATAGCATGTAAGAATAAAAATAGTGGAATTAAGAGCTATGTCTGCATCCTTTCTTAATACAGTATATCAAATGAAAGATAAAAATAAAACTTGATATGCACTTATTACTGAGTTTTTTTTCATTTCTGAAAACTTTTTTTATTTTTGAGAGGTTTTTCCTACAGGGCACGTGCACTCACCAGAAAGGCAGAGAGAGAGACAGAGAGACAGAAAGCGAGAAATCACTCCCCAGGCGGGATGGCCACGCCATAATCTCTTCTCCATTCTCCTCTCAGGATCTTGGGCACACACACACACACACCTGGCTTGAGTTTAAGTCACCAATCCAGGACTTGAACCACGGTCGACCACATGGGAGTCCAGTGACATCACCATTATGTCAACTGCTGGTTCCAGAAAACTTTTTATCTACATACATTTCTAAGTCCAGTTTCCTTGTCTAACTACTAAGATTTCTTTAACTCTTTCCTCTTGGGGGAAAAATATCCCCCTAAAAAATAAAACTAACAAAACTTCAACAATTACAAACGCTCTGGCATAGTTTCCTATTCACACTGGATAACATAGGAATTTCGCTGAAAGGCTTTAGAGAAACTCTATTAAGTAAACTGAGGCACCCTTCCCCTGACATTTTGGAATCTAGCTAAGATGCAGAGGTGGACTAAAAGGGATACAGTGATGTGTTAGAAGGAGTGGTCTTTAAGTCAAAGAAAAAGAGAAAGCCTTTCAAAGCCTGCAGGAACTCAAAAATCACGCGTTGTTATAAGTTTTCATTCCTTCCAAGTATTTTCTCTAGAACCTTTAGGTTGCCAGCAATCCTTTTTAAGTGCCCATGATTAATAAAATCTGTACTCTTTTCTTATATTCTCATGTGTTAATAGTTTAACGGAGGCTCAACTCATCTAATACTAGTTTACATTCAACTCTGTTTAAAACACAGAGTACAATTTGGCAAAGAATGCTATTTTTTTGAAATCTAATCACTGCTACTAAATCTCGGACTCACAGGAATTATTTTAAATTTAGCCTCTAGATAATTATTTCTAAAGGTTAAATGTACACAAAAAATCCTTTATGTGCATCCAGATAGTCTGTATCTTTAGAAAGGCCCAACTACTCTAATTATGCCAAATTACACACAAATTTTATTTTTTGGGGGGTATATCAGTAAAATTAATATTTGTGATTAAACTGTCACCTTTTGAATTAATCCCTCCCTGATTACTTGCTAGGAAAAAAAATCTCCTGTTTTAAAATCTCAAAGCATTGAGTCAGCACATGGCATGTAGGTTAGGGCACTGGACGCCACCTGGCCGACTCCGTGGTTCGAGTTCCGAACCCAGTGGCTTAAAAATCATGCTGGGCATGTGTATGTGCACACCCCAAATCCTGAGGAGAGGAGAAGGTACTGTGACGAGGCCATCCTCCCACGGGATAACTTCTCATTTTCTCTCTCTCTGGCAAGAACCTGCGCCCTACAGCAAAAACTAAAATAAAAATAAATAAATAAATAAAATTTTAAAATATCTACTAAAACATTTTGTTGTAAAATTGTACATACCAGCTCCCTCCAATGATAATGAGATTTCAAAAAGCAGAAATAATGAACCACATGATAGACAACTTTCTAAAGAGACAGGCTTAATCAATGTCTGTTTAATACAAGGGTAATCAAAAAAGTCTGTGGAAAAATGGAATTAAAGTATGAATTTACTTTGATGTAAAAACAAATCTGAAATCCATGTATAGTTTTTACTCTTTCTTACTAGAAGGCATGCGCGCTTGCCAGAGAGAACAGAGAGAGGAGAAAGGAGAAAGCATCCCCGAGGAGAATGGTCCAGCTGCAATTCCTTCTCCACATCTCCCTCCTTTTGGGATTTTGGCCAAACACGTACACACACCTGACATGTTTCTCAAACTGCCAGGTCTGGGATTCAAACTGCGTGCCTGGCCATGTGGGATCCGCTGCCTTAATCACCAGGCAATGGAGCTGGCCTGCATACTTTCTTCATAGGCACACATTTCCTGCTAACTTTTTGAAGACAAAATTAAGTCGGTAATGTAGATGTACAAGCCATTACCTCCTCTAGTTATCTTGCCCCAATCTTATTTCCTTCTAATTAATCCACCACTCTGCCATCAGCTTTGTGTTTCTAGAAAACACATGATGACTCAAAATTGATGTGTCCAATCTCTAAAAGGCTTCGTATGTAAGCTCACCTGCCATCTTAGCCATTACATACAACCCGTTACTTCTGAATTCATTCCATATTTCAGCTATGACATTAAGTCACTGAAGAAATATATACTGAGTCTGCTTTATGCTATAATTAGTGCACTAAGTACCAAGACAGAAATACAAGAATCTCATTCTCAAAGGAAAAGAGCAATAATTACAGGTCAAAATGGCACATCATATAAGAAGAGAAATACAGAGTACTGAATAGCACTTCCAAATCATGCTGTGCACTTACGCACCTGAATACTTTGCCTCTGGTGTGTTCTGTTGACCTAGAATACCCAGTCCTGTGCAGACTCTTCTTATTCAAGTTCCAACTCAGCGCCCCCTACGTTGTAAAAGTCTTCCCTAAATCACATAAGAAATTAAGCTAGTTTATCCATTCTCCAGATTCCAATGACTGTCTGATTTTAACATTGGGATAGTATATAACATAGAAAAACTCAATAGTTATTTCCAAAAGAACAGTACATTCTTCAGTAGTATAAAAGAAAACTACTAACTACATATATAGTAAGTTTTAAGTGAAAATTTAACCTGAATGCATAATATGGAATTAATAATAGGTGTTCTGAAAATTCCTAATCTTTTTCATTTATACTTTTAATTTTTCTTTTCATGGCTGTAAACTGTTATGAGTAATAAGAAGACATGTGATCATTAATAAAATGGGATGCTATCTTAGATTGTGATGAACAGAAAAACAACTGTTACTAAGTACAACCCAAACCTGCTAATTCTATTTTAACATATGAAGTTTTTGTTTTAGAGGATTTTTTTGCTATAGGGTGCATGCGCTCGCCAGACAGACTGAGACAAACAGAGAGACAGAAAGCGAGAAATCACCCCCAAGGGGGGATGGCCACGCTGCAATCCCTTCTCCTCCATTCTCCTCTCGGGATTTTGGGCATGCACGCACACATACCCGGCGTGAGTTTAAGCCACCAGGCTTGGGACTTGAACCGCGGTCGACTACGTGGGAGTCCAGTGACATAGCCATTATGCCAACTGCTGGTCCCAATATATGAAGTTTCGACAGAAATTGAAAATTTGAAAGTGAAGATTTCTCACCCTAACCCATCCAGATATAAAAATCATACACCTTGTGAAGGCTGTGGCTAGTCTTTATAGAGGAAAAGCAAAAACATAAGTGAACTAAACAATTTCAATGTAGAGTTCTAAGACATACCCCTCCACCCAAGTACTAATCAGAGCCAACCTTACTTATTTTCCAAGACTAGGTGTGCTCAGGGTAGTGTGGCCATAGATGAAGAAGCATTCCTAACTGGAGTAATCATTTGCCTCAGAATTCTTTTATTTCTTAGAACATAGCTTACAAACTTTAATGACAGGTAGAGAACTGGAATTGAATTTTTCACATTCAAGAAAAAAGTAAAATATTATTGAGTATCTTTAGTTATAAAAAAAATTATTTGAGATGCCAAAATACTAATTACTACATTATACAAAACCCCAAAATACACAGGTGCCATTATAATAGAAACTTAACAACCTAATGATGTAAAATGTATTCAAGTTAATGAATGTAAATGTTTGAAAATAACTCGTGTCCATTTAACTCAAAACTGAGGTTTTGTCCAGTTAGGGGGAAAAAAATTCCAATTTGTACTTGTTATTTACTGATCTTATGCTGCTTTTCTCTAGGGACCTTTGTCCTCCACTATGTGTTTCCAACAAGATATGTTGTAATATTTACCTCTTTTCTCAAGCACCACACTATTTCATACTGGAATTATGATAGTAGTATTAGGTGTCCAAAATTTTTGAATTAATAGTTGAAAAGGGCTTTGGATACTTTCACCGTTATTGGGAAATGTCCTGCCAAAGTTCTAAGTTCAAATTTCCAGAATTACAAAACAAAATCAAAACAAAACAAAAAGAAATAAAAAAACAAAACCAAAAAAAGCTCACATGACACTGCTTTCTTACTTCTTACTCATACATCTTGTTTATACACTCGGTAGCCTTTGAAGTAGGCTTACCCGGATGAAGCAATTCCACTCTGTAAATGATGACACCGGTTTCCTCACGTTGGCCAACAAAAGCCTGCAACTTGCCCTTTGTTTTTTATATGTAAGCAGGTTCAAAAACAGATGATGAATACCACTTTATTTGTACTATCTACTCTTATTTAGAACAAAAATTACTTTCATGATTATAGACTTGTATCTTTTATACCAACATGGTATACAATTAAAATCATGATTTACACAGATTAAAAGTATGACATTTGTTAAAGGTTTCAGGAATATGACCAATTCAAAATACCAACTAAAGGTGCAGAAACCACATTCCAGGCATCAAAATGAAATTCCATGATGATGATCCATTTTGCTTTGGTATGAGTGTGAGGAGGGCAGCATATGCTGGTCTTTTAAAATGCCAATATGACTTCCTGTTTATCATTTCAAAGGTCACAAGTTGAGGGGCCAGCAGTTAGCGTAATGGCTATGTCACTAGACTCCCACGTAGTCGACTGCAGTTCGAGTCCCGGACCCGGTGACTTAAACTCACACTGGGCACATGTGCGTGCATGCCCAAGATCCCGAGAGGAGAAGGAATTGCAGTGTGACCATCCCCTTGGGGGGGGTGATTTCTCGCTTTCTGTCTGGCGAGTGCAGGTGCCCTATAGCAAAAAAAAAAAAAAAAAAAAAAAAAAAAAGGTATTTTGCTCTGCTTTTAAGACGCAAAAAAAACTTCTGTTAAAACATCAAATTAGAGGTCTTATGGCCTTAGGACATAGGCTATGGTGACTCTGTTAAATAAAGGGTATTTTTCTTATCAAGCTTCTGATGTTTAACATGAAAAACAACAAAAAACAAAACTCTTTGGTTACAGACTACACAGTAGTTTATGTAGCTCTAGAGACTCAGAACCACCTCAGGAGTATAAAACGTACCAATATAAGTAAGAAATTGCACACTAACAGTCACTCAGGGAGGCAGAGGGTGGCGTGGTGTTAAAGCACTGGACTCCCACAGGGCCAACCATGGTTGAAGTCCTGGACCTAGAGGCTTTAAAAAAAAATCACACCAGGCATGTGTGAGTGCATGCCCAAAATCCCAAGAAGAGAATGGAGTACAGGGATTGCAGAGAGTCCACTTTCTCTCTCACTGTCCCTATGTCTCTCCCTGGCGAGCATGTGTGCTCTATGGCAAAAACACCAAAGAAAAAAAAACTCAAGTCAGCTGGCCAGGCAGCATCCACTATTTACCAGATATACTACTAGGTGATGCGGACAATGAATCAAGTAAAACAAGCCATTATCTTTTATTTATTTTTTTAAGAGAGATCATTTTAAAAATAAATAATTTATTTAATTTTATTTATTCATGCATTTATTTTAATTTGACCAGAGAGAGACACAGAACGTGAGAGAGAGGGAAAATGAGAAAGCAAGCTGCCAGGTCCAGGACTCGAACCATTGTCAGACATGTGGGAGTGTCCTGCACCTCAACCACCAGGCCACATTCTGGTCCCCAAGAGAGATTTTTGCTATAGGGCATGTGCAGTCACTGGAGAGACAAAGAGATAGAAAGTGAGAAATCATCCCTTGGGGGGATGGCCATGGCACAATCCCTTCCCCTCCATTCTGCTCCTGGGATCTTGGGCACGCATGCTCACACGCACAGTGTAAGTTTTAAGCTGCCAGATCCAATATGATTGACCTTGTAGGAGTCCAGTGATGTAACCATTACATCATCTGCTGGTCCCAGCAACCCATTATCTTAAAAAGTCCTATTTAAGTGGTAGGAACGACATGAAAGCGGACTGCTATAAACTATGATATATACAGGGTAAAGGGATAGGAAGAGCAGGCAGTGACAACCTTCTTCTGGGGTCAGAGTTGTGGTGCCATGGCAAGTTTCCTGGGGCTAGTTAGTACGTTAAGTATTAGGTGCTGAAGGAAGCCTATCTGTTCAGGACGGAAGGATGTGCTATGTATAAGAAGCCTACTAACAGATGCGGAAGCAGGAAGTAGATTTTAGTCTGGGGTTCAGTACAGCTGGTACAAAAGTACAGGGAAAGAGAACATATAGGGAAGCAGAGAGGTAGCTGGAATGCAGACCATAAGGGGTCTTGTACACCATACATTAGATTACTCCGTAATTTAGAAAATGATTAAGGGAGTTCGATCCCACAAAGTAAAATGTGATTCAAATCCTGGGTCTAGCAGCTTGGAAAAACATGCTGCATAGTTGTGACCCAAATCCCAATGGAATGGAGAAATGGGAGATGGGGTTACAGTGTGTCCAGACTCCTTTTGGGGGTACTTTCTCCCTGGTAAGTGCATGCATCCCCCAACAAGTAAAAACTAATAAAAATAAAATAATTTTCAAAAAAGGGTAAGGTCATTGGTTACAGCACAAAACAATTTGAAAGGGGTGAGACCAGAGGCAGGAAGTTCAACTGAGAAATAAGAACTCAAACTAATGGGACCAGCAGTTAGCGTAATGGCTGTGTCGCTGGACTCCCACGTAGTCGACCGCGGTTCGCGTCCCGGACCCGGCGGCTTAAACTCACGCCGGGCGCGTGTGCGTGCGTGCCCAAGATCCCGAGAGGAGAATGGAGGAGAAGGGATTGCGGCGTGGCCATCCCCCCTGGGGGGTGATTTCCTGCTTTCTATCTCTCTGTCTCTCTCTGCCTGTCTGGCGAGCGCACGCGCCCTATAGCAAAAACCTCTCCAAAAAAAAAAAAAAAAAAAGAACTCAAACTAAGAAGTATTTTGTAGAATGTATTTTTTTTTTTTTTTTTTTTTGAGAGGTTTTTGCTATAGGGCATGTGCACTCATCAGAAGACAGAAAGCAAGAAATCACCTCCCAGGGGGGATGGCCACACTGCAATCTCTTCTCCTCCATTTTCCTCTTGGGATCTTGCGCATGCATGCACATGCACCTGGGCATGAGTTCAAGTCACCAAGTCTGGGACTTGTACCGTGGTTGGCTACATGGGAGTCGAGACATAGCCATTATGCCAACTGCTGGTCCTGGTGGAACGTATTTTTAAAAGTGGAAAGGCTTTGTCAATACTTCGGTTTTTGTTCTTTTTTTTTTTTTTGATTTATTTATTCATTCATTTATTTTAATTTTAACCAGAGAGACACACACATACAGAGGAAAAGTGAGAAAGCAAGCCACCAAATCTGGGACTTGAACCTGTTGGCCATGGTTAACCATGCCACTCACTGGTCCCTTTGTCTATACTTTTAGTATAAGTTGCCAAATGTCTATCTCAGAAGGGTACATCACTTTTAAAGTCCACCAACAGAGAGTAAGAGTAAGAGGGTCCATGCACCTACATTCTCTCTAATGACGGGTTATTTTCTGATTCATCTCAGTGCTACAGCCACTAAACTTCAGTGTTCAATCTTCCAATTTAACCATGACATGTTATTTTTTTAATATTGTTGAACATACTGGCCCAAGAAGGCCTCTGTACTCAACAATTTGAGTTCTTGTAAACAAACCACAACCTCACTTGGAGTCATTGTTTCTCTCTCTCTCCCCCCCCTCCATTCCTTCCTTTCATTCTTTCAAAAGGTTTTAGCCATAGGTAGCATGTGCTCCCCACAGCAACCCCTTCTCTTCCATTCTCCTCCTCCGAGGATTCTGGCCATGCACTTACATGTACGTGCCTAGTGTGATTTTCAAGCCGCTGGGTCTGGGACTCGATCAACAGTTGACCATGTGGGAGTGCAGCACCTTAACTACTATACCACCTGCTTGACCCAGGAGTCTGCTTTATCGACAAACTGGTGAGTGACAGCCAATCACAGCAGCCATGCTTCAGTCGATCAAGACAGCCGCCATTTCAACTGTTCACACAGGCAAGCACCATGCTCTAACTAGCCTAACTGCATCTGCGCCTCATTCCCCTCACTTCTGCTTTCTCACATCACCAACGTTATGGGACTACAAAGCATGTGAGAGCTCCCTGGCAGCCAGGAGGAAATCGGGAGGCTGCCTGATTTGCGAATTGTTTTTTGTTCAATTAAAGTCTGCTACATTAGATTTGTCTAAGTTTTTCTTTGAACACCAGAAAGATATTACCAATTAACTACAATAAGGAAAAGGCAAACAAAGGGGAAAAAAAGTAAGGGAAAACTTGACAAGGAAAGGAGAAAAAATGAAACTAAATAGGCAGATGGAGCCATTCTCGTTGGCACCTAAGTCTGACTTCTGGAAAAGTGCATCATTTGTCACCCTGTTGGTAAAATCCTAACTTAAGATCAAAGTACTTATTGGGGATTTCTAAAGTTACATATAGGTTTCAAAAAATTACATATTACCTAGTTTTTCTATTGTATTAAAGAACAATAAGTAAAAAGTTTAGAATTAGGCAAGGGACTTGAAAGTCCCAATACTGACTGCTGCAGATCCCACAGCCACAAAAGGCCTTGACGTGGGTGTGCTCGTGGGTGTGCGACTATGTTTCAGGAGACAGAGAATGAAGCACACTCCCACAGAGGAATGATCACAGGGTAGCTCCCATTCTGGGAGAAGGGGAACATCAGAGGTTGGTTGTCACTACACGGCTTCAGACTTTATTTCCTGTGCCTGGCCAAAGGCAACCTCTCCTGCCGGTAGGCTCCCTCTGCCCAGTTCCTGCTGCGGCCGACACCCTCTACCAGCAAGAACCTTTAGGGAGCGTGCAGACACATGGCGACGGAGAGCCTCTGAGACCAAGGTCAGCTACCTCCCCACAGTTACGGGCAGGGAACAACGTATCTTCCCAGAACTGCTGAGGCCACAAAGACCTTAGTCTTTCTTCAGTGACGGGCAAAGGCTGGAGCTATTGTCACAGTTAGAGGCTGAATGACTGCCCCAAGGAAGACGGGAGCTCCCCAGAACCAGCGGGAAGAACTCGGAAAGCTGCAGAAGAGTGCAGGACGTAGATGCTGCCGCCCTCTGGTTCTGGCTCAATTACCCACTCATGCAGAAGTACTTGAAGTAACCCAGAAAGACGGCAACCTTGCGTCTCTTCCATATTTGGGCCACTGCTGGCAGTTCCCAGGTTTCGGGCCTGAAGGAAGAATACACAACTCTAAAACAACTCAGATTTTTAAAGACTTAGTCACATATCCATTTACAGATAAGAAACAGGAATTGGGAGGAAGGAAGAAGGGATGCTTGATCTCTCTAGGCCACATGAAAAAGGACAAAAACCATTTTGGCTATATAACCACAGTTCTGCAAAGCATCCTAAATCAAAGAAAAATTATATTTAGCAAACTTATCCATAACCATAATCTATTTATACACTGAAAATAATACTCCTAATTTTGAAGAAAATAATACCTAGCTCACCACTTCCTTCTTGAAATAGTTTCTTTACTTAGCTTCCCAGACATCACATTCTCTTGGTTCTGTCTTTCCTTCACCGGCTAAGTGTTCTTAATTTCTTTTACTTATTCATCTCCCTAAGATAGAAATTTAGAAAATTCTGGGAGCCTTGGGATTAGCAGGTTAACAGATGACATAATTAACCATCCCCCCCACCCCCCGTCCTGAAAAACCATAAACCCTAGACAGACTACCAAAAAAAGCCCCATCTGAAGGCATCAGAGAGTAAATAGAAGCAGACAGGCTCTGAAAAGAGGCCGAGCCTCCCTGGAGTAATGAGGATGGGAAACTATACAAGGAAGTGTGGAGGGTCCTAAGAAAACAGACAAGTGAGGGCTAAGAAGAGAGCCCAAGATGAGCCTGACCTGAAGACACACGCAAACTCTCTGGTTACGGCACGGGCCCAGGAGAAAGACCCTGCGAGAAGCTTTAACCCCAGGGAAAACGGATGTTCCAGACCCATCCCTGATGATAGAGGCTTCGCACTCCGGAGGTACGAGAACCCCCAGCTCTCCAGGCCCCAGGACCAGAGCTTGCAGTTACCTTTCCCCTCTCCTATGACCGAGACCTTAACAGAGACCATTCTCCCCACAGGTGCAGCCTGCATCCGGGTCTGCCCAGACCTTCCGCCCCATGTTCTGAGCTCTGATAAACTTAACTCACACTCACACTCACGTCTGTCTCAGGTAAATTATTTCACACCTGCACGCCAGCCTACTGCCCTGCCACACCACAGCAGTAAGGTACCATTTACTCAGTTTATTCTAGGGCTGACTGCAACTAGAAGCAGTGGCAGAGGCAACCCTGGAAAAATAGACCCAGGGTTTTTTGTCCATTCAGAGAGCAGGGGCAACCAGTGGGGAAGAAGAGAAGGGATCTCTAAATCTGAACCACTCATGCAATGAACAGACTCAAAGCAGCTTGCTACAAGTCCAAAGATCTAAACTGAAAAGGGAGCTGCTATCAAAGAAACATAATTGGGGGACCAGCAGTTAGTGTAATGGATATGTTGCTGGACTCCCATGCAGTCGACTGCGGTTTGAGTCCTGGACCTGGTGGCTTAAACTCACGCTGGGCACGTGTGTGTGTGCGCCCAAGATCTCAAGAGGAGAATGGAGGAGAAAGGATTGCAGTGTGGCCATTCCCCATGGGGGGTGATTTCTCACTTTCTGTCTCTCCATCTCTTTCTTTCTGGTGAGTGCATGCGCCCTATAGTGAAAACTTCTCCAAAAAAATAAAATAAACATAGCTAGAAGTCAAAGCCTAGCCAAGAAAATTAACTGCTAAACCAACCAGTTATTAGAGAGAAAAAAAATCAGAATCTTTACAACTTAAGGTTCATTATGTCCAGGGCATAATTCAAAACACAGCATATGAAGAACAAAGAATGAACATTCCTCTCCACAGGCAAAATGGCTAATATCATAACCTCAATCATGTATTAAAAAAAGAAAATGCCTGGGCCAGCCATGATAGCACAGATGGTAGGCTACTGATCTACAGCTGGAAGCCATATGGTTGACCACAGGTTTGGATCCCTAGTCAACCAGAAACATGCCAGGCACACCCAAGACCCTGACTAGCGGGAGGACTGGGAGAAGCGAAAAGACCCTCCCAAGGACGCTGGCATCTTCTGTATGTGGCTTCCTCTCTCAAGTGAGTATTTTTTCTTTCTCTCATAAAAGAAATAAACTGGGGGGGGGGGGGGGGACCCAAATCCCGTTTAATGACTGGAAATCCTAGAGAAATATTCTGGCAGAGAAAGAGAATAAAAAAACCTGACCCAGCCACAGAGCATCAATCACTGTACCAAGGACTACAGGACTCAGTCCCAGTGCATCATTTCATAGACCACCTAACACTTGGAAACAGACAAATACAAAAGCTTCTCCTTTACGGCAGAGAAACCTGGCAGACGATGTTTACGCCAAGAGACAGAAACTCAGCTCTGGCAGTAAAGGACAAACATGGATGTGAAATACTGGGTTACCTGGTTTACACTAGAGTGCTAGGATTTTTCTTTTCTTTTCTTTTTTTGGAAAGGTTTTTGCTATAGGGCATGTGCGCTCACCAGAAAGACACAGAGAGACAGAAAGTGAGAAATCACCCTACAGGGGGTATGGCCATGCCACAATCCCTTCTCCTCCATTCTCTTCTCGGGATCTTGGGCACGCACACACACACGCCTGACATGAGCTTAAGCTACCAGGTCCAGGACTCGAACCACGGTTGACTACATGGGAGTCCAGTGACATAGTCATTACACCAACTGCTGGTCCTTTACTAGGATTTTTCTACAGGTTTTAAATATTTTCCCAAAAGTTAAAGGGAAAAGTGTAAACATCACATTGTTGAAGTTTAGGAAACACACACACACACACACACACACACACACACAAGGCCAAAAGACTACTAAAAACCAGAAAGAGTAGAGTTACAGCAGCTGTTCTGGGGTCCGTTCACCTCCTTTACCAGGAGGAAACTGAAAGAAAGGGATAACCGGGGACCAGCAGTTAGCGTAATGGCTATGTCGCTGGACTCCCACGTTCGACGGTTCGAGGACCCGGCGGCTTAAACTCACGCCGGGCGCGTGTGCGTGCATGCCCAAGATCCCGAGAGGAGAATGGAGGAGAAGGGATTGCGGCGTGGCCATGATTTCCTGCTTTCTATCTCTCTGTCTCCCAGTCCTTCTGGTAAGCAGGCTAATGGTTTTTGTCATGTGGCAGGTCCTTATCCGAAGGAGGCTCTTAATAGAATGTCCTCTGTTAAGGATGCCTATAATAAACAAATGCAGAATAGACGTTCATGAGGCACTAGAGGAGATCAGTGAGCTATACATCCCAAGGGCACAGAATGGGAAAGTTTCAAAATCTAAACACTCCTGGCTAGGAGGTAATAACCACACTTCCTCATGTGCAGATCCTCTGGGCCAGGAATATGTATCCAATGCAAAAAGGCCAGGTCTTGGGACCATGTACAGTCCCAGATCGCCCCCCCCCCCCCCCGCCCCGTGCTGACTGATTCCTCGTATCCCTGAAACTATGAGTAACCCAGGGTTCTAGGTAAATTCTTTAACATACGAGTCTGATTTGATTATATGATTCTCTGTATTGGCTCACAAATAAAACTGCCAAATAATTATAGGCTGGCTAGCCCTACAATCTATTGGTTAAGGGAGCAAGATTCCACACAGTCAACCATGGTTCAAATCCCAGCCCTGGTGGCTTGAACAACATGCCAGGTGCACGTATGTGTGCATTCAAAACCCTGACTGGATGGAGAAATGGAGAAGGGCTTGTAGTGTGATCATGCCTCACTGGAGGAAGGTGCTTCCCCCAGCCCCCCAGTGAGTATATGCACTCACTGGCAATTAAAAAAGAATTACAATCTAAGATGAGCAATACTTTTTTTTTTTGGAGAGATTTTCGCTATAGGGCACGTGCGCTCGCCAGACAGACAGAGAGAGACATTAGAGACAGAAAGCAAGAAATCACCCCCCAGGGGGGATGGTCACGCCGCAATCCCTTCTCCATGGTTCTCCTCTTGGGATCTTGGGCACGCATGCACACGCACCCGGCGTGAGTTTTAAGCCATCGGGTCCAGGACGTGAACCGCGATCGACTACATGGGAGTCCAGCGACATAGTCATTACGCTAACTGCTGGTTCCCAGCAATACTTTTAATACGATTACTTTAGTAGACTAAGTTAACAGTAACCTGACATAGCCACTGACATGGTAAACTTAGTAAGACATCTTTTACCCTATGGACAATTTTTTTTTCTCTAAGTTTTACTATAGGGTATGTGAACTCACTTGACAGAGACAGAGAGGGAAATCACCCCTCAGGGGGCACGGCTATACCACAATCCCTTCTCCATTCTCCTCTTGGGATTTTGTGCACGCAAGCACAGGTACTTGGCATGATTTTTTTGGGTAGAGGTTTTGCCTTAGGGCATATGCGCTTGCCAGAGAGAGAGAGAGAGAAAGAGAGAGAGAGTGAGAGGGAAAGAAATCATCCTTCAGGGGGATGGTCATGCTGCATTCCCTTCTTCTCCATTATCTTCCCAGGATTTTGGGCACATATACACATGCGTCAGGTGTAGGTTTCAAGCCAACAGGTCCAGGACTCGAACTGCAGCTGGCCATGTGGGGATCCAGTGGCGTAACTGCTATGCCATATGCTGGCCCCATCTCAGCCTGATTTTAAGCACCAGATCCAGAACTTCAGTCATGCAGTTCGCCATGTGGGATTCAGCTGTCTAAACCTCCATGCTACCTGCTGGCCCCTGGATAATTTCTTTTTAAGCATTCAGAGGAAAAAAATGATGAAAGTCACATATGTAAAATCACAGAGGAAAAAAACTCATTACTTTTTTTTTTTTTTTTTTTGAGCAATTGTTGTCATACGGTGCATGTGCTCACTGGAGAGACAGAGACAGAAAGCAAAAAATCACCCCTCGGGGGGATGGCCATGCCATAGTCCCTTCTCCTCCACTCTCCTCTTGGGATCTTGGGCATGCACATGTGCCCAGTGTCAGTTTTAAGCTGCAAAGCTGCCAGGTCCAGGACTCAAGCTACAGTTGACTACATGGGAGTTCAGCGACATAACCATTACACCATCTGCTGGTCACAAAAACTCCATAAATCTTTAAAAAAGCATATATAACCAGGAATATCACAACATTCTAAATAATGATATAGTTATTATACTATTAGGTCACTGGGAGTCATAATGTATTTTTCTATGCAAAAATGTGTCATGACTTTCCCAATGACCCAATATTTTGATGATGTATTACCCTCCTGATTTTATGTACTTTCACAGGTCATGGTCTGTACTATTTTTCCTATTTACAATCCACTAATGACAAACCATTTAGAAACAAACTTGAAGAAGCATGAGACAAGGTGACCCTAATACCTGATGTAAGCTTAAAGTATGGTTTAATAACAGACTTGAACACCAAAAATAGGGGAAGAATAAAACAAAAGGAGAGCTTTAAAATACAGGAGAGCAACCAGCACATGGTGTTAGGGTTACATCACTGGACGTTAAGCAGACAGACAAGGCCACTCAGCAGACTGGTGAGTGCTCAGTAGATGAGTATCCATTACAGGAAGAAGTAACGACCTCAGAGAGGAGGAGATGGGAAAAAGAAACCGACACCAGACAGTGGTGCAGTGGTAAGATAATGCTCTGTGAGGCTGACCACATGGGACGGTGCCAGGTTCATGTCCAGAAACCTCCCTGAACAAATGAGATGTGTGTGTCTATGATCCGTGACACAGTGAGGTTGAGGTGGATCCTAGTGTAATGATCCCATTGGGGGTGCCTGTCTCTCTTGCTCACTGAAGGAGAAAATAAAACAAACAAACAAAAAAAAGAGGTACAGCTATGTATATTTAACTATGTGTGAGGAATGAAAGAATCTGACTGTATGTGGCAAATTTTTAGGGCCTTTTTCCCTAGAAGGCAAATATGCTTACTAAATTAGCTCATCCAATCTGTATGAGTGTGGGTCTATACATGTTTTGCAAGGCTCTCACCTATACTGAAGCAGTACCGTAGGGTGGCTAATACTATTAGCTTTATCATCCTCCTGGAGTCCGCCACTTACTAACTGACCTCAGAAGAGTGAACTAATTTCTCTCAACTTCAGTTTCTTATTCCCTGAGATAAGAATAATGATGTCTATTGATACCTCATGAGACAGTGAATGTAAAATACATAATATAGGGCCTTGCACGTAGTTAATGCTGAGTAAAAACTAGTCATTACTTTTACTATCAAGGAAGGAATTTTCTGCACATTTTGAGTAATTTCAGAATATGCTTTCACTTTATCACTTCTTTCCTCAGCTAAGTACCTAGGGGTATGTATATGTTGAAAAGTTAGTTCACATTCCAAAGAAAGTGCAAATGTCTCAGAAACCAGTATTTATAGTAATATCAAAATTAAAAGTAGGTACCAGTAGGTAGCATGGAGGTTAAGGTGGCTGGATCCCACAGGGCCGACTATGAAGTTCAAGTCCTGGATACCACAGCTTAAAAAACACAATGTGCATTCCTAGAACCCCAAGAACAGATTCAAGGAGAAGGGAATGTGATGTGGCCATCTTCCCAGGGGGTGATTTCTCATTTTCCCTCTCTGGCTACCTCCCTCTGGTGAGCACATGTACGGTACAGCAAACTAAAAAAAGCAAAAGCTAAAAGTACTATATGGGAGCAGCAGATGGTATAATGGTTACGTTGGTGGACTCCCATGTAGTTGACAGTGGTTCAAGTCCCAGACTGGGCAGCTTGAAACTCACGCCTGGTGTGTGTGTGTGTGTGTACGTGCCCAAAATCCTGAGAGGAGAATGGAGAAGAGAGATTATGGCGTGACTATTCCCACTGGGGGGTGATTTCTCATTTTCTGACTCTCTCTCCAGCAATTGCATGCGTCCTATAGCAAAAAATGTCTTTTAAAAAACAAAAAAGTATGAATACTATTTGAAAAGGCACGGAAGACAGAATTCATACATTATAGTCTATAAAATTAGAACCTATGATTTTACAGTATCGTAAAGATCAGGTCATTTTTTTTGGCCAGGAAAAACAAACTCTCATTTCTAAAAATAACTCAGGTTTCTTTCTTTTCTTTTTCAAATGAGAAAGTCATCTTGCAACAAACTACCCTATTATCATAGAAAGCAAGTAAAGGACAGTATGTCATGAATAAGAGTTTAAAAATGTAGTGGTACACGAGCTAAGGATAAAAAGAATTCCTCTGGAAAAATGAGTAAGTAAATTTAATTGCAGTCTAAGTTTACTGTCTTGTGGCTATTTCTTTGACATTCCCATGTACATGATAAACATTTCCTTAGGAAATTACAAATGACCTTCAATTAAGAAAAATGTTACATGCATTGTGTATTTCATTCCTTTAGGAAAGACAACCAGTTTTGTAAAAGAACCATAAATGGGGAATAAAATTTGACACTTAAGAAAAGCAAACATACACTTCCTTTACTCTGGTTTTTATATTTAAACTTAATCCAGTTTTTATCCAGGCATTATCAAAAAAGCTGAAGTCAGAGTAGTCAATCAGTCCACTGTAACTACTGCCACATAGTATGTATATTCAAAGAACATGCATACCATAAAACTTTACAGATTCAAAGAATAAACTGGCTATAAAGTTTGGCTTTCTGCAAGGTAACAATTCCATAGTGGTCTTATATAATCAGAGCAGAAACACACACACACACTATGGTAGTGACACAGTAATCGTGTAAACCTACAGACTTCATCGGTGAGTCTGATTTCCCTTTGCTATGAGATGTAAGAATAACAGACCAAACAGAACTTTGCTTTCTAATTAAGTAAATCAAATATGTTAACGAGTTACAAAAAAGTATTTTCAAGATTAATGAAGGGAACCAGCAGTTAGCGTAATGGCTATGTCACTGGACTCCCACGTAGTCGACCGCGGTTCGCGTCCCGGACCCTGGTGGCTTAAAACTCATGCTGGGCACGTGTGCGTGCGTGCGTGCCCAAGATCCCGAGAGGAGAATGGCGGAGAAGGGACTGCGGCGTGGCCAGCCCCCCGGGGGGTGATTTCTCGCTTTCTGTCTCCATGTCTCTCTCTGTCTGGCGAGCGCACGCGCCCTATAGCGAAAATCTCTAAAAAAAAAAAAAGGATTAATGAATATCCTTTGTTCTCGAACTTTCCTATACTGCACAGAAGATTATATATGTTGCATTCTTTCCACAGTAAAATAAAATCAGCAATTACATAGCAGCAAAACCCTCTAAATAATTTAGGACTACAAAAATGGCTATTCAAAAAAATTACTGGGAAAAATTTAGGAAGACAATATAATTTAGTAAGGACCTTAGTTAAGAGAAAGTGAGAGAGAAATCCTAACTTCCTATCTTAGTGCCATCCTCAGGGCAAAAATCTCCGAAAGACTCTGTTCCTCATAATATCATGGAAAAAGGGCATATAAAAAGCCTAAATGATCTGTAAACAAAGGGACACAAATGGTAACTAGAAGTTGAACACAGAATTTTTTTATCTGAACATCTGATTAAAAAATATCAAATAGAGTTCATGAATTTTGTAGTTCTGTGTGTGTGTGTGTGTGTGTGTGTGTGTACGTGCAGTAAACACAAGAAACAAATATGCCTCATGTGAAAGAGCCAATTTTATTCAGATTAACAGGGATGGATAACTGTCCTATTAAATATTCTATCATCCCTTTAAAAAGAAGAATAAGACAATTTGATAATCTAGTTAAAATATTGAGAATTCTCTTGCTTTTTATCAAACTTAGAACTTGCGAGTTATTCCAAAATATAATAGTCAAAAACATACATGCAAGATGATCCTACAATTAAGATAATAGCTGGTACCAAATGCTGATTTTAAGTTCTACAATAAAACAGCCTCCCAGACTTGTAATGGTATGTCATTTGGTAAATGAAAGTTTCCACAAAGTAAGAGCAGTGAAAAGATCTTAAAATTATGCTAGTCAAGAGTCTGGTTGAAAAAAAAAATCATGTTGGTCCAACACTAAATTTATTTCAAGTCACTACAGCACTGAATAAAATGCTGACACCACCACATAAAAATTTATTGAGCTGGCAACAGGCGGAGCATGATGTCAGCCGCCAATATCACCACGCACTTTCCCAAATAGCATGAACGTTTTCTTGAACTTAATTTAGACTTTGTGCCTAAAGTTACAGTAAAAATAAAAACCTTAGGCATGAGGCATTATTAATCACAAACGAGTTTAGTTTGGCAGAGTCTTGACTCAAATTAGCCTAACACTTCAACAAATTCAGTGTAAGGGAAAAATGCAAGCTTATACAATTTTGCAAATGTTCTACAATCCTCACCAACTCTCGGGAACATTCATATTAGTTAGTTACACCATACATACATAAGATGCAGGCTGACGGGAGACTCAGAAACACAAGCAGATACACACTGACCCAAGCCCTACCTTCATAGCATGGATCTCTTCAAGCAATCGTTGAGCCCGTCTTTGGTTTTTCAACAGTGCATCTTCAGTACCCCTGAAAAAATGACATTACTATATAAAGCTGCACCAGGTATTAATTTTAGGCTCATATCATAATGCAGAGTCTCATTTCTTTTTAGAAAAGCGTAATAAATCTCTAAATAACACTCTGCCACCCTGCACTGCCCTCCACCCACCCCAACACACACACTCCCAATTTCACCAATAAGCCAAAGTTTTTGCAAAAGTAAACACTGTCCTGGCTTTATATTAATGACTATCCCCACTGATAGGTGGCTTGCCTTCTCTTGTTCCTTAATGGGAAGTCAATCATACCTTTGTAATGAATCAGTCTACAGCACACTGTAGTCAATTAATATAAGTTGCATAAGGTACAATTGAAAGTTCAATAAAATTTTAATAAATGAAAATTTGTTCTCTGGAATTAACAGAAAAAATAAAGATGTTTAAAATTTGACTGTATCAGAGAGGGGGGCTACTTTCTGAAACATTTACGAAAAAATAGGACATTAATCAGAAACAAACCACATTTGAAGACTTTCTAAATATTCATGCTTAATTCATAGGAACTATAAATAAAATACTTTTCCATTAACAGTACTGAGCATGACATACAAAATATTATCTTTTTTGCAAAAAATTACATGGAACACAATGTTCTCAGAAACACGTCCACAAGGAAGTGAAGATTTCAAATTACTTGGCAATTCAAGGAAAACAGCTTATAAAATCTTCGTAATTGATTCAGGGTATTACAAGATTTGTTAAATACATCAACATCATAAAATAACTGCTAATAATGTAAAACACACAAATAACTCCAAGGAAATTTCTTTCTGTAAAGACAAAAGGGAAACTTCTGGAAAAATAACAGAACTTATCCTGTATTTGAAGTGAAAATGGTACAAACCATAAAAGAACATGCTGACAAAGGACATTCTATCTCATTCCAGTCATCTCTGCATGTAAAACAGTGCTGTCTGAGTAAGATATTTAATTAAGCCTCTAGATCCCACCCTCGAATTTGGTAAATACTGAATAAAAACAACTTTGGAAATTTTATTAGTCACAGAATCATTATTTTAAATGACTAACTTTTTTGACTTCAGTCTCCCGACACTTCTGACAAGTTTTCGGATAACCAAAACCCGGATTATCTTCACTTCTTTTCTCATCTTCACAACCTTTGAGGAATAAAGCCAAAATTACAAAGGCACTTAATTCAAGAACAAACACACCTTATTTTGAGTCTTACTATTATAGACTTAGTCTACCACTCTAACCAGATTTTTGTTTCACGACATTAACAGTCTGATGCAATCAAACTTCTTCCATAAACAGTGAAGGAAAAAAGTCAACAGTCTAAAAATGTGTCTGAGGGCTTTAGAGAAACAAGTTCTGATTTTTAAAAAAGTCACAGCACTCTCAGTGATGTGTACCTACTGTTACACTCACACCGTGTTGGGCACAGAACACAAACCCTGCCATCAGTTACTGTTGTATTCATTTTTTTATCTCAGTGGTCTAAAACAGAGCCTCACCCATAATGGCTCAAACTTAATTATATTAAATTTTTTTTTAAAAAGTAGGTCCAGTAAATGATGTAATGGTTACATCGCCAGACTCCCGTGTAGTCGGCTGCGGTGAAGTCCTGGATCCGGAGGCTTGAAACTCATGCTGGGCACGTGTGTATATGTGCCCAAAACCGCAAAAGGAGAATGGAGGAAAAGGGACTGCAGCATGGTCACCCCCCCAGGGGGTGATTTCTTGCTTTCTGTGTCTGTCTCTCTGGTGAGCGCATGTACCTTATAGCAAAAAAAAGTGTGAAAACATTTACAAAGTACTCTTTACACTTATTTTTTAGTTAAAATATATTAATATTTCAAGTACAACTTTAAAAGAACTCTTCAAGGCCCCGCGGTGCTGGTGTGCCCTGCGAGGCTGTGCTCAGCAGTCGACACCCACGTGGGACTCCGTGGCTAGCTACTGAGGATCCACCTAAAGGCCAATAGGGAGGCATGTGGCTGCAATCCCAGCGAGGAGACTGAGGCAGGAGGGTGGTGACGGGCAGACCCTGACTAGAAGGAAAGGAAAAAAAAAAGAAAAGAAACTCCATGACACAAGGGCACATTATTTCTGAGCATAGGCAAGTCACACATACATACACTTCGAATCAGCCCATGAAAGAACAATGGTGAATTCCAAGGACAATAACCAGACCTGCAGACCAAGACATGGAAATCGCTTAGGTACATGGTATAAGGGTATTCACTGCAATTACGTGTTATCACTGCGTTTGTTTTATCTACCCCAGTTAGGAATCATACATTTTACAACTCTTCTGGAATGTCCCTCTTCCCCTTGTTCATTTTAGAAGCTACATAAAATTCAGTTCAGATCTAGCCTTTCCTGTTAAGTCCTTCAATAGTCTGGTCAGTCACAGATCACCGCGCCTTGCCTGGGGCCCCACTACACCTTGGAAGTCCCGAGACCAAAGCTCCTCTTTACCGCTCACCTCGGTGGCCTTCAGAGGATAGCAGCCCTGAGACATTTACAGCTTTTCTGTACCTTCCCAGAGTGCCAGGCACACACATTCTTTCACATTTTTCTTGCCAAAATTACAGTATCTACATCATCCTGTTTCTTCAAGGTTCTAGTATTTGACTATCCTTCCAATGAACAAAACCGTTAATTCCAAACAAACAAACAAACAAAAATTCCGCGTTCTTTGTCACAGCATTCCAATAACCCGGAGATACGGTACCCTTGTATCTGCTGCATCACCCTAACTCACGGCAAATGAACCCTGCGCTCCTGGCAATTCCACCACACTTTTGCCGTCAATTCACTCCACACAACTACACAAACTTCTCCCCGTTCTTCTAAACCCTCTGATTTCCCTTCTCCCCATTCTTTCAAGTACTGGAGAAAACAAGTATCTGCTTGGAACCACCGTCTCTCTAATACTATGAACGCAATCCCGTTACCCAGGAGTCTCAATTAATAGTGACTATGGGTATATAGGAAACATCCTTACAGGCTTCTGAAGTAATGTTTTAACTGTGCCGTGGAACCCTTCCTTCCCTGCCTTCTGAGGCATTCTCTTCCTCTTAATGGATTTGTTACCCACTGATTTTTAATCATGCTTGACTTGTTTTCATTAGAAACAAAACATACTCACTATATACATAGTTCACTGTGAGTACTCTCTTCTTTCACTGACTTCTATGTTTCTCATTGTCTCTTTCTAAGACAAAGACAACAGGTGGGGAGGAGGAGCCCCACAGAGTCTGCATGCCACAATCCACCCCCAGTTGCAGCTGGCCCGGATCACAGGCACACATGCCTATACCCAGCATGCTCTGGGGAGACTCTGACGTGATCTCATAAACTCAGGCCCTTCCCATACAGGTCCACTCACATACTGCTGCACCATCGCCACACTCCCAGAGCTAAGCTCTTAGAAAGAGACGTCCAGTTCACTGTCCGATTTCTGCATGCCACTCAATTCCGGTCTGAAGTCCACGAAGAGCTGTCACTAGGTCCCAATGATTTCCCAAAGGCTCTGAAGCCAATGAGAATTTTTAAATTTTACTTCAAGTAGCAGCATCTGACACTGCTAATCACCGTCTTGAAACACTCTTGGTTTTCCATTACAGAATACTTTCCTGGTTTTCCTCCTTTCTCTTGAAATACTCATCTTGGGTCTGTGAAGACTCATTTCCCCCTACCAAGTATAAATATGAATGAATTCAGGGGGTCAGTAACTAGGATAGCTCTTCTTTTCACAATATATCATTTAGCCTTAAGTAATTCAATGTGTACATACTGGTTAATTTTCCATCTAAACAAAGATGACTCAAAAAAAATTTTTTTTTAATTTGCCAGAGGGTACATGCACTAACCAGAAAGACAGAAAGAGGGAGAGGGAAACAAAGTACCCTCCAATGGGGCGTGACCATGCTGCAATCCCTTCTCTACTTCTCTGCTTTGTCAGGATTTGGGGCATGTATGCAAACATGTGTGGCATATTTTTCAAACCACTGGATCTGGGATTCGAACCATGTAGTCGACCATGTGGGATCCAGATTCCTTAACCACCAGGCCCTGGGCTTGGCTCATGACTTAAAAATTTCCACCATCAGCTGAGATATCTTCTTTTAGTTCCAGACCCAAATAGGCCTATTCAACATTTCACTTCAATTTACATCTGAACCCATGTTTCTCACCCAACTACTGGGTTGTTGGAAAAGTCATGACACATTTTTGCATAAAAACATAGAAAACTATGTCATGATTTTTCTGACAACCCAATAGATCTTTTTCTTTTTGGCACTTCAGATCTCAGATAGAACAATCCTTTTCCTTTGAACCAGGGAATCATTAAAGGTAGTTTTCTTAATCCCTCATGATGAATCTATAGCCAAATCTTGCTTTTTTACTCCCTGGTTACCTTGAAGGCTGTAGCACTGCTCTTCAGCCCTGACCTTTCAGCAGTCTTGGCTGTGTTAAATGCTTCTCTACACTCTTTCTTGGCCCTCTCCAATCATTTATCCTAGTACAGTCAGAATAAAGATTCCCAACACATGTTCTTGAAGTCGCAGCTTTACGCTCTCTGGTGGTTTTCAACTGCTCTCAGGACGGCCACAGAGGCCTTCTTTCGGTCTCTCGTCCTCAACTTGCTCAAATTAACACAAAAGCCTTTAGACCTGCCAATTCCTCTAGCAGGAATGTTCCTTCTTCCCATGTTAGCTTGTTAAATCTGTTCATCTTGAGGGTCATCAGGTGGCATGGTGGTTAAAGACACTGGACTCCCACATAGCCTACACCAGCTCGAAACCTGAGCCTGGTGGCTTGCTTTCTCACTTTCCCTCTCTCTCTCTGTCTTTCTATGATCAAAATGGAAAATAAGGACCAGCAGGTAGCATGGTGGTTAAGGCGCTGGACACTCCCACATGGCTGACCATGGTTCGAGTCCCGGACCTGGTGGCTTGCATTCTCACTTCCCCTCTTTCTCTCTCTTTCTCTATGTCTCTCTCTGTCAAATTAAAAATAAATCAATGAATAAATAAAATTTAAAAAATTAAAAATGGAAAATAATAATAATGATAATAAATAAAGTTAAATAAAAAATAATTCTTAAAAAAAATCTGTTCAGCTTGATTTGGGATTGTTATTACTAAAGATGTCTTTTCTGGCCTCCCTGTGAGGATCACAAGTTCCCCATTATAAGCATTTAATAATATCCAGTAACTCTAGAACTTATCATACTTAACATTAAAAACATTACTTTCAATTAATGTGTCTTTCCCCTAGTAAGTTATAATTCCATAAAGGTGAAGTGTCTGGTTTTATTCAAGACTGCACCTGAACAGCAAACACAGTGCATAGTATACAGTAGTGTTCACTCAGTATTTGCAAGTAAACGATCTGAAATGTAGCAATACTCGCTTATTTACAAATGCATAATACAGTAAAAGATTACAGGCCCCACCTGTGATGGGATGGTTAAGGCACTGGATCCCACACGGCTGACTGTGTGGTTCAAGTCTGAGGCCTGGCTTGAAAACCATGCTGGACGCATGTGTATGCATGCCCAAAATTCTGAAAGGGAAGAGAAACAGAGAAGGAACTGTGGCATGATCATCTCCTAAGGGGGATGATTTCTCACTTTCTTTCATTTTTTTCTCTTTCTCCTCCCAGCCAGGGGAGTGCATGTACCTTCAGCATATTAAAAAAATAGACAAAAACAAAAACAAAAAAAAAATGCAGAGTAATCATGTTTCTTTCCCACTAGACAGGTTAACTTCTTTGGAACTTGCTTCAAAGTTAAATCCATTCAAAAAAATTATACTGTGCATAAATGGAAAGTCATTTAGATAAGGTGTAAGTGAAAAAAAAAGAATTATTACACTTGGTAAGCAGAATCATAACAGAGAATCATATTACATTTCTTGAAACTTAAGCCATTAGTAAAATAAATTACACCTTAAGCATACTAACGAATGTCTCTAATTGCTGAACTTTACAGGCACATGGAATGGTAATCTATGATTTGCTTACCACCATGAACCAAACTTAATAAATTATAGTAGGAAGGGTTGCTCCTTGGTTACATTCCAGTAACAGGAAAGCTAGTTTCCAATTTAAAAATTCCTATTTAAGAAGTACTATGCTGGGCCAGAAGGTAGTGTAGTGGTTAAGATCCTAGACTCCCATATGGCTGACCACAGTTCGAGTCCTGGACCTAGTGGCTTAAAAATCATGCCAGCACGTGTGTGTGCATACCCAAATTCCCAGGAGGAGAATGGAGAAGGAATTGCCACATGGCCATCCCCCCAGGGGTGATTTCTCACTTTCCCTCTCACTGTCTTCTCTCTGGCAAGCACATGTGTGCACTGTGGCTTAAAAAAGGGGAAGAAAGATGAAGTACTGTCTGTTATCACTGCATAAGGGAATTCTACCAGCGAAGAGAGTGCTTCATTTGCTCCATTTCATGCCAATATCAGAGAAAAGCTTTTCTAGTTTATTAACTTTTTCAGTATTTGTATTAGGACAGTAACATTATTGAAAAGTGTAAAGAAATAGTAAGTATATCCACTTTACGTGAAATGGAATTGCAATTTTATTTTTCTCACAAGTTCCCACTCCAAGCACGTGGCTTTCTTCTAGCACTTAGCTGTATTTTTGCAAAACTGATGACCAATAACCATTTACAGTTAGGATTTAAAAGACTGCCAATTCATTTGTCACTCAAAAATTATGAAGCTGGTTGACAGCCCAGAAGCCAACAAATATATATATATATATATATATATATATATATATATATATATATATTTTTTTTTTTTTAGAGGTTTTTGCTATAGGGTGTGTGCGCTCACCAGAAAGACAGAGAGAGAGAAAACGAGAAATCACCCCCTAGGGGGATAGCCACACAGCAATCCCTTCTCCTCTCAGGATCTTGGGCATGCACGCACACGTGCCTGGTGTGAGTTTACGCCACTGGGTCCGGAACTTGAACTGTGGTCGACTACATGGGAGTCCAGTGAAATAGCCATTACACTAACTGCTGGTCCCAGTCAACAAATAATTCTAAAACACTCAATATCACCAGGCCAGTGTGTGAAGGCAATACACTACACAAGTTCTCCAACCCAAAGTAAGCAGACTGATAACTGTTAGAATGTGAAGAGAGTATGATACTGTTTGAGAAAGGGAAAAAAGGAAATAACATAAGCAAGGAGCAAAGAGAGGAACAATGGAACAGAAATATGGTGGCTAAGAAACTAACAATACGAGAAATAGAAGGAAAGGGTTTAAAGACAGAAACTGAAGGGAAAATCTGGAGGCTATCACCACCAAGGCTGACAAACCCAAGTTTGAAAGCTTCAAACAGAAAGTAATATGTTTAAAATCAGAGGATCTCTAAGATCAGGGGAAAAGTTAGGACTTCAGGTGTGCTGACAGTGAAGGGTCACTCTGAACACAGACATACAGCTGCCCTTCCAGTTAACCTGGAGCAACCTGAACATCGCCAGGATGACCTGAATCACTTGTTTGGTAGACAGTACAAAAACAATAACCTAAATAAAGTAAAAACCGAATACACTTGTCTAGGAAAAGACCATGTGAACAGACCAGGAGGAAAAAACACAGAAAAGGGAAACACAAGAGAAGCAAAAACTGACAGTGTCCAACCCAAGGAAGCCCCAAAGAAAGGGCTCCCCTGCTAAGAGTCTTGAGAAATGCAGGCTGTTCAGGAATATCTAAATTGGGAGGGTGGATGCATCATAGCCCAACAATGAATCACACAACTAAAACCACTTTGTGTATTTCTACAGTCCAAGCAGCCAGGGAGGTCAGTACACAGAAGAGGATGTTTCAGTGTGTGCTACCATCGACATCAGATACGTTTCCTACTAAACCAGTTTTTCTCATGTACACACTGTCTTGTTCATGTACACACTGTCTTGTAAGTTTATATTCCACACAAACTTGCTTTTAAGTGGAGCTATGCTTTCAGGGTGACAATGATAGCAAGCTTCTGATACACAAAGCCGATGTAAACTTTGGTCCATATGCAAAATTAAATGCTACTTTGAACTGACTCTAGGCTGGCTATCTGCTGCTTAGTTAACTAGCAAACCTCCACTGGTAATGCGCTAATCTTGCTAGTATTGTTCTAGAAGAGCTGGCAGGTGGTGTAGTGGTTACAGTGCTGGACTCCCCACATGGCTGACCAGGGAATGAGTCCTGTACATGGCGGCTTGAAAAATCACACCAGGCATGTGCGCATGCACGCTCAGGAGAATGGAGGAGAAAGGACTGCAGCATGGCCGTTCCTCCCAGGGGGTGATTTCTCACTTTCCCTCTCAATGTCTTCCTCAAGCCCAAGCATCCTATGGCAAAAATATTGGGGGCTGGGGGGAGAGAGAAAAGAAAAGAAAGGAAAATTCAAGTTTGTGTTTTCTACATTAAGGCTTCTGATTATTTCTTATTCACTTACAAGACTGGCAAATACAAAAATCTGAAAACATGTCCTGTTCATGAGGCTGTGAGCAAACAGGCACTATGCATACCACACAGGTAAAAACGTAAACTGGAGTACTCCTTCTAGAGGAAACTTTGGCAAAACCTCACAAAAATCCTACTTCTAGGAATCTATTCAAAAGACACACTTCCCAAACTAGGAAAAGGCTATGCACAAAATGATTTACTGAAACAATTTCAGAAAACATTGCACGAGAGGAACCAGCAGTTAGCGTAATGGCTATGTTGCTGGACTCCCACGTAGTCAACCACGGTTCGAGTCCCGGATCCGTTGGCTTAAACTCACGCCGGGCGTGTGTGTGTGTGCGCGCCCAAGATCCCGAGAGGAGAATGGAGGAGAAGGGATTGCGGCGTGGCCATTGCCCCTGGGGGGTGATTTCTCGTGTTCTGTCTCTCTGTCTCTCTCTGTCTGACTGGCGAGCACATGCACCCTATAGTGAATACCTCTCCAAAAACAAACAAAAAAAAATTGCACGAGATATAACATACTGTATATAAATAAAGCATACAGTCTCAGACTGGCTGAACTCATAAAGGAACAAAGTGTGTTTACAAACTTGCAATTCCAGTGACGGGAAATCCTAAGACACAGGCCTTCAGTGCGGCCAATGAAAGCACGAGGACAGCGGGTGTGTGCGGAGAACGCACTCCTGACAGCGCGAGCACTCTTTCCTCTTCAGGTTTTTGCCACAGGGCGCATGCGCTCGCTGCAGTCTGACAGCGCTCTTTTATAACAAGCTCTGACAAGAACTAACTTCTCATGGGAGGTCAAGCTCACTGGGTCTCGCAAGACACCATTAATCTGTTCATGAGACTGCTGTCCTCATGATGGCATCACCACGACCTAGGTTTCACTGCCTCCCCAAATCAAATTCCAAAACACTAAACGCTGGGGGACAAACCACCATCCAAAACATAATGTACAGCAGTGCAGTATTTTAAATCAAAGCAGGAGACCTGCCTGTAGGATCACAGGTAAACCCTGGTGAAAGCGGTAACTTGCAGGACACGTGCGATGCCACACAGACACAGGATGTGCCACACAGGCAAAGTCTGACAATGTACAGCAACGGTACTATACACTGAGTAGACACACACATTCCCAAAATATAAAAAATATGAATGAGAAAGCTACACTCCAGAAGAGTAATATTTATCTCTGAGCTGAAGTAGGTGAGTCGAATTATACAGTAAGAGATGGCAAAACATTGATATATATATACCAAATAGGAGGGGGTCTTCAAAGAGGTCACTGAAAATGTGTATTATTTTTTTAAAAAAGTATGCATGGATTTAAGTTTTCTGCACTAAAATACTCATACGTTAATTCCATTTTTCCATGAACTTTATGAAGTCCTTTAAGCAGGAAGTGAGTTTCAAAGACATCTATTACGTTACTTCCCATATGTTTGAAGTTTTTCACAGTTAACAAGATTAATTACGGTTTCATAAAGAGGAGTTTAATTTAGTCGCTTGGGTGATAATGTCTGGCTGAATGATATACCTCTTTTTATTTCAGGCAAGCGGCAAGTTTTAGAGTGCTGAGCAATTATCAACAACCTAACCATTACTGAGCACAGGCTGCCACCTAGCATAACTTCCAGGACAGTTTAACGACCAAGCAGCACTGGTATTCTTATGGACAGATCCTGGCAAAAAAAAAAGAAAAAAAGAAAAGAAAAAAAAAAAAGAAGTACTGTGCACCCAATTACAAAATAAGAATTCTGTAACTTCGTAAGCACATACGAACATGGTTCTTGACATTATTATCTTTTGCAACATGTTGAGAAAAACAATTTTGTTCTTTGGCCCTTCAGTTTCTATCTGTACGTAGAACAAAGTAATTTTCTGATGGTCTTACTGGTAATTTGCTATCGAACACTAGCTCCATACAAAGGCTCTTGGCCCATCTATAGGAATAAAGTACTCTACCAGATTGCTTGCTTCCCCTCCTGCTTCTTATTTTATATACTGTCCCTACCTAAAGAAACAGCCAAGCAGAGCAAATCCAGCTCTAGTTTTGCAAATTCTTTACTCACTAATGTAGAGCACTGTCACTTTCAACATGCATCCTTTCTTCTCTAGTTCTAATGGAAAAGAAGAAAAGAAACCACTTTTAAGCAGATTTTTCACCTCTCATTTTAACTTTGGGTGACCAAGCTGTGCAATCCAGTTTCATCTGCCCAACATACTGTTCCCTGCAAAGGAGGTGCTCTGCTGGGGCTCAGGGAAGTTCCCATAGCAAAGCAGTCGGACATGATCTCTTTGAAGCCAACATAAAAAAGTGGAGGAGATACAAACAAACAAACAAACAACACCATAAAGTAAAAAGGGTTTATTATTTTTTAAAGTAAAGGTAAAATATTACTTTAAATCACAAGGATAAATGCATAATTTTTGGGGGGAGGTTTTTGTCTTAGTGCAGGAGAGAAACATAGACAGGGAGGAAAGTGAGAAATCACCCTGGGGGGGGGGGGGGGGGGGTTGAGGAGGATCACCCAGCAGAGGGAATGGCCTTGCCACAATCCCTCCTCCTCCATTCTCCTCCCGGGGTCTCAGGTATGCACAGGGTCTCGGGTATGCACAGGATCTCGGGTATGCAGGCACAGAGCCCAGCGTGATTTTCAAGCTACCAAGTCTGGACTCCCACTGGGGTCCAACCCCATGTCAGTCATGGAGTTCAGCAATGTAACCACTATGCCATCTGCTGGCCCCGAAATCAATGTGTTTTAAGAAACTAGAGTCAGGAGGTATTTTGTAAATCAGGCAGCTTTTTATCCTCAAGAAAATTTGTATAAGGATAAAATTATTAACGGTAGAAGACACTGGAAGTTAGAATATAATGGGTGCCTCTGCAAGGTTTTATTTCCACAAGACACTGGACAATTAAACACAGTCACGTATTGCCTAACAAAGGCACAAGTTTTAAGAAATGTATTGTTCGTCAACTTTAAAAGTGTGTAAACATCAGAGGATACGCACACAAATCTAGACGGTATAGCCTAGTATGCACTTAGGCTATACGGTAGAACCATTTTTGTTGTTACTATAGTTTAAAGAAGAACTGAGTTTCATAAAGCCCCCCACTGAAAGGTAAGAGAACCAATTTTTTCTTTTTTTTTTAATTGCCAGAGGGCTCATATACTCAACAGAATGCACCCTCAGTGGGGCGTGGTATGCCACCATCCCATTTCCATTTCTCTATCCCATCAGGATCCTGGGCATGCATGTGCACACACCAGCAGTAGTTTTCAAGCCTATGGGGTAGTATTTGAACCGTGGCTGGTCATGTGGAATTTGGCTTTCTTGCACAGCAATTAACTCTGGCTCTACGGGCTCAGCTGTATGCATGATCTCAGGGGATCACCACACATATGTGGTCTATCATCAACAGAAGCACTGCTAAGTAGCACATGACTGTATTAAAATGAGTCTGCCATATAACTTTTTTTTTAGGGTTTTGTTTGTTTTTGCTATAGGGTACATGTGCTTGTCAGAGAAAAAAAGAAAGTGAGAAATCACCCCCTCTGGTGGGTATGTGGCCCCATCATAATCCCTTCTTCTCCATTTTCCTCATGGGATTTTGGGCAGGCATACACACAAGCCAGGAATGATTTTCAAGCTGCCAGGTTTGGGACTTGAACCGCATAGTTGGCTGTGCAGGATCCTGCACTTTAACCTCCATGCTGGTCCATGTAACTTTTTAAAAGAAAAAGCTATACAAATTCTGCAACAAAGATTCTTGTCAAACAAATCCCAGCTGTGAGTACCAACGTCCCAAAGACAATTCCACAAATATTTATAAAGCTTTGCAAATGTGATTAAAACTATGGCCTCTTCCTCACCAAAACATACATACAAACCCGATTGTTCACATAATTTCAGACACTTACAGGACTTCTGATATATCCCTGACTCCCGCTGAAGAGGTAATATTAGTTATTAAGAATCACAAAAATGATGTTTCGCATTATTCAAATAGGTATTAGAGTTATGACACAGTACAAAAATGTATGTTCAGGTGGAGGAGATAAGAAATCTTTCTCTCACAGACACAGCATTACTACAAGTGCTGAAAAGAAGTAAATGTTGCTCCAAGAAATTACAAAAAGTGTAAATAAATAAAAATTAATAATGAGGGGCTGGTAGATGGAGTAATGGTTACATCGCCGGACTACCACATAGTATACCACGGTTTGAGTCCCAGACCCCCGTGGCTTAAAACACACTGGTGCGTGTGGGTGTGTGCCTAAAATCTCAAGAGGAGAATGGAGAAGAAATTGTGATGTGGCCACGACCCCCTCAAGAAATGATTTCTTGCTTTTTGTTTCTCTGTTTCTCTGGCAAGTGCACACACCCTATAGCAAAAATCTTTCTCTTAAAAAAAAAAAAAGGAAAAAAAGACCCCCCCCCCAAAAAAAAAAAAAAACTGAGAATAGTTTCCCTGGGCCAACTATGTGGTATAGTGGTGAAGGTGGCTGGATCCCACTGGCTAACTATAGGGTTCAAGTTCTGGTGGCTTGTTAACTGGCAAGGCATGGCTACGTGCATGCCCCCAAATCCCAAGGTGAGCATGGAGAAAGGATTGTGGCATGGTCAACTCCTTGGGGGCTGCATTCTCACTTTACCACTCTCTCTGTGTCTGTCTTTCTTTAGGGAGCACATGAGCCCAACAGCAAATTTAAAAAAAAAAAAAAAAAAAAAAAAGGGCTATCAGGTGGCACGGTGGTTAAGGCACTGGATTCTCACACGGCGGATGGCAGTTCAAGTCAGGACCTGTTGGCTTGAGAATCATACAGGACCATGTCCAAAATCCTGAGAGGAGAATGGAGAAGGGACTGCAACGTGGCCATGCGCCTGGGAAGTGATTTCTCACTTTCCTTCTCTGTCTCTCTTTAGCAAGCATACAAGCTCTATGGAAGAAAACAGAGAAAATCCTTAAAAAGAAAGGTGTCTATAAAAAAGCGACAAATGGAGTAAATATTAAATGGAGTACCGAGAGGATAAGGAATTTCAGTTCTGTGAAGGTACAAAGGCCGTGTGATTGCCATGCCAGGTGGCTGAGGCAAGCCAGTGCAGCTGAAGTGCAGAGATGCAGGGCGAGAGCGGGACAGATCGGACACCCCTAATTCAAATCATCTGAATGCTCTAAAATCTGAAACCGTGAGCACCAGCGTGACTTCACAACTAGAAAATTCTATAACTGATCTCGCATGACAGGTCACAATCACTGCAACACAGCAAACACCAGGCTACATGCATACGGTGTTTAAAACATAAACAAATTCTATCACTAGGTTTGGGTTCCATCCTCAAGATATCTCTATGTACATACAAATATTCCAAAATCTGGAAACAAAAATTCAAAACACTTCTAGTTCCAAGCATTTCAAATAAGGGATACTCAACTTGTGTAACCGAAGGTAGTGAGACTGTCCTTATTCTGATTGGTTTACTAAAGCAACAGAAGACACCAAAAGACTTTTTGGTGCTTTTTCTTTTTTCCCCCAATTTTTATTGGGTGTGTGTGCTTGCTGGAGACAGAGAGAGAAAGAAAGAGAAAGAGGGAAAAAGAGAGCGAGAGAGAAAGTAAGAAAGCAACCCCTGGGGGGATCACCACATGGCAATTCCATCTCCTCCATTTTTTCTCTTGATATTTTGGGCACACACATGTGCGGCCATCATGTTCTTCAAGCTGCCTGGTCTGGGATTTGAACCACGTAGGCAGTCATGTGAGATAGACACGTAACCACCACACCACCTGCTGGCCCTGACATTCTCCTTTAAAGCAAGGGAGTGGCATGACTGCTATGAAGAAAGCTCTCCCCCTGTAGCAGCTGAGAGATAAGATTAACGTATGAGGGACCAGCAGTTAGCGTAATGGCTATGTCGCTGGACTCCCACGTAGTCAACTGCGGTTGGCATCCCGGACCCGGTGGCTTAAACTCACGCCGGGCGCATGTGCGTGCATGCCCAAGATCCCGAGAGGAGAATGGAGGAGAAGGGATTGCTGTGTGGCCATCCCCCCTGGGGGATGATTTCTTGCCTTCTATTTCTCTGTCTCTCTCTGTCTGTCTGGCGAGTGCACACGTCCTATAGCAATAACCTCTCCAAAAAAAAAAAAAAAAAGATTAACGTCTGAGACAAGTCAGTGAAGTATGTGGGAAGCTACCCTAGTAGCTCTGGTTGGAGATAAAGCTTGCACAGTGACAGGGATGGAAAAACAATGACAGGACGTGAAACAGCGAATAGGAACTCTTTTCAGATACCCTTCCTCTCCGGAGGAGCTGTTAATTATTTTCTTTGCCCACTTTCTGTGAGATGGTTTCTCTTAATTTCAATATACTATTTTATAGTAATGACATTAGCCTTTGTCATGTTTACTGTGTTTTTTTCTCTAGCTGGTTGTCCCTTTTCTTTTACTTGGTGTATTTTTCAAATTGCATGTAAATAAATCTATGTATGTTTTCCCCGTTGCAGTTTTTCCCATTAATTTTAAATAATCCTCTCCATCATCTCCAGTTTCCTGTCCTTTTTATTACCTTCATATTAGACTTTACTGTGGGGTGTGTACACTTCCTAATAAGTTGATGAACTGAGTCAGTCACCCAGCAAATATTTATGGACCAGATACGTTGTAGGTGTGACACATCAGCATACGAGACAGAAAACAGGTAAACAGGGATTTCCAAAAGAGAAAGCACTCTGGTTGCACAAAGAATAGGCACCTAACCCAGTAGAGTGAGGTAGTGAACATGTCCTAAAGATCCAAATTTAGCTATTTGGAAAAAGAAAGTTTTGAGCGACTCATTATTATCACTGATATCAAAGTCGTTTTAAAACTGGACAGGAGGGACCAGCAGTTAGCGTAATGGCTATGTCGCTGGACTCCCACGTAGTCGACCACGGTTCGAGTCCCGGACCCGGCGGCTTAAACTCACGCCGGGCGCGTGTGCGTGCGTGCCCAAGATCCCGAGAGGAGAATGGAGGAGAAGGGATTGCGGCGTGGCCATCCCCCCTGGGGGGTGATTTCCTGCTTTCTATCTCTCTGTCTCTCTCTGTCTGTCTGGCGAGCGCACGCGCCCTATAGCAAAAAAAACCTCTCAAAAAAAAAAAAAAAAAAAAAAACCTCTCCAAAAAAAAAAAAAAAAAAAAAAAAAAACTGGACAGGAAGCTCACTAGCGTCGCCTGTGAATTTCCAAGCATATCACTATGATCAAAGATCTTCACTTCTACCTCACAGGTAATCTAGTAAAAAAATAATCCAGTAAGTGTTTTGGGGGGCAAAGAACAAACATATACACGGCCTCATTCAAGATCAGACCTTTCCTGTGTTGGGCGAGTACAAACAACTCTTCCTTGACGTTTAGGTGTAAATGGAAAGAGAAATGAGGTACTGGGCTTATGTCTCATCCAAGATCAACCACTTATCAGGAAAAGCTACCGCTCTCAAGCTTCCAGGGAACGCGCACAGCAGAGACCGGGCGTCAGGCAGTGTGCAAACGCTATCAATCTCAGCCATTCTCAAAGCCACCTTGCGAGGACGGTACCCCCAGGAGCGTCACGGACAGGGACACTGAACACGGGGGTTAAATGACTTTCCCAAAGTCCCGCAGATGAAAATTCGTGAGGCTTGCGGGCCACAGGCATGCCTCCTGCTTCAGTCATTAGAGAAACCGTAAACGTTACCAGTTGCTGAACCGAGTTCCGGGATATCCGCCCGGCCCAACCAGTTTCTGCAGCCGAACTCCGTACTCCCGTCCCCGCCGCCCCGGCCGGATCTCACGCCTCCTGCGTTGACGCGGCGGTGCTGGTTTTGGGGATCCCCAAGTACGCAGACCCCGGCGCTTACCTCGTTATTGAGGTTCAGAGGGGCCGGCTGAGCCATGGCAGGTGGAGGAAGAACCCCTAGGGCCGGCACGTGAACCCTGTCGGCCCGACTGCGGTTGCGTCGCCACGCCCCGCAACGGCGGCCTCTTCGGCCCAAAACTCATCCTTCCTTTGCTGAGCAAACGGAACAAATAAAAGGATCGCCAACACTTGGAGGGAAGGACGGAAGTGGGGAGAAAAACTTCCGGTGCAGAAGGCGGGGACCGGAACCGCGCGTTCCTGTGGTAACCAGGCGCGGGCTTGTTCCTCAGAGCGAGTCCGTGAGAGCTGCTGTTTGTTGGAACGTTTAGATGTTCAAGATGTAGATTTGATTCCGTTCTCTTGTAGACCAGGCCGGCTTTGTGGTGCTCGTGGTTTTGCCTCCTCGTGAGCATGAAAGAACTTTTGTGAAAATCTTGCATGGGGGCAAGCACTTAGCGTAATGGCTATGTCGCTGAACTGTCATGTAGTGGACTGCAGTTCGAGTCCCGGACCCGGTGGCTTAAACCCACACCAGGCGCGTGTGCGTACGTGCCCGAGATCCCAAGAGGAGAATGGAGGAGAAGGGATTGCGGCGTGGCCATCCCCCCTGGGGGGTGATTTCTCACCTTCTGTCTCTGTCTCTGGCGAGTGCACGCGCCCTATAGCAAAAATCTCTCTCTCAAAAAAAAAAAACAAACAAAAAAAAAAAAAAAAAACTTGCTTGGCCGGCTTTGGTTCCGGTTTTCCATTTAGCAGTTGTGAAGATTCAGCTCTTCCAGCAGGCGCTCCTTAGGAGAGCCTCACAGCTTTCTCTTCCAGCCCACCGTAATGGGTAGAAGCATGGACGTGCTCTCCTGCACACCGGAGGAAGGTTTCAATTTAGGTCATGGACATTTGAAGCAAAACCAGGACGCGCATCTTCTGCTGCCCCCGGGAGTGGCTCTTGAAGTAATAGCTTGCAGACTGAGAAGACAGGGTGAGAGCCCAGTCTAGTATCTAATACATTCAGAAAGTGTATTAATAGCTAATACCTTCTAGTATTGTCCGTTAAAGTGAGTTAAGTTTTGTACCAAAAACAGGACCAACTCCAGAATGTTCACATAAAGCCATCAAGATAACCGTTATTTTTATTTCATAGATGACTTCGGAGAAGCTAAGTGTCTTGCCCAGAGTCGCCTCTCTGGGTTTCTCCACTGTTACAGGACTCCAGGTCCAGCTATGGAAATTGTGAGGTCCTGTGCAAAATAAGAATGTAGAACTCATTCAAAAAGCAGAGTGAAATTTCTTTCAGTGTTTCAGACTTTAAAATAGTGTTTTCTTATTTGCTTTCCACCGCCCCCTCCAGTGTTTGGCATGATTTTCAAGCCACCAGGTCTAGGGCTCAAACCTCATAGTCAGCCATATGGAATCCAATGCCTTACCTTCTTTGCTCCCTGCTGACCCCTTATTTGCTATTTAACGTGGTTCTCCCTGAAGCATGGAGACTCTAGGTTGCCAGTGCAGACCCTCAAAGCTGCCTGGGCCTGCTGTCCTAAGGAGAAGCTACAAGAGCACTCTGGAGCAGGGTGGGCAAATCCGTGTGGCCTGGAAGGGGGAAGCTAGAACCCATGTGGGGAGGCTGTGAGGGCCAGGACCCCACATGAGGAGACTGCCCCCCTTGGCACATGTTCCATTGTCTCACTGGACATCATTTACAAAACTCAAATCTAGGGGTAAACTAATGGTAACTTCAAGACTATGACCAAAGTGCGTTTAACCTCTGCACATTTGTCCTAGAAGCTGGTCCTGTCCAGAGCCTGTGGTGGTAATTCATGCTTCCTGACACCCAGTGAGTTACATGAGGCTGAAGCGGACTCAGTTGTGCAAACCTGTGGTGCCAGCTGCTCAGGAGGCTGAGGCAGGAGACAATGCCAGTCAGGGTCAGCGAGGGCAACAGAAGGAGACCCTGTATAACACACTCCCCCCCACACACACACAGAATATGCATGCACGCACAGACCAGTGAAAGAATAGCTCAGACTTGTATCAGGGTTGATATTCTTTTAGTTGGTAGGCACAAGTGTATTAACTGCTGAATTTCTGTCTGGCTAGTATTACATGAAGGTAATTTTTTAAAAAATTTATACATTCAATCAATATACATCACTTAGTCTGTAAAGTGAATGTACCCAACATGAAATATGCTTCATACATAAAGGTAGTTTTGTCATTCTGAGGTGGTGCTCTGAACTCAATGCTTTCCTGTTTGCCTCCTCTCATTAAAGCTGAGCTCCTGAAATGTAAGAGCTTTTCCAGCTTAAGGTGGATGGGAGACACTCTGTATATAGGTAAGTATATAGGAAATAATAAAGATAGATGTAGAATTTTGTGGAAAATGTGCCTTCTAATTTGGGAGAAAGGTATTATAATCCCATAATGTTTCAGAAAACCTATTATTAATATGAAATTTGTAACTATTACAGACTTTTTTTTTTCCACACCCCTCTGTCTTTCTGGGAGCTCAGTTCTCTAGCCACCACAGTCTCCTCATGCTCACCATTTTTTTTCCCCTTAGCCCATTCTTTCTCCTTTACCTATGATGCTCCCCCTTCCACATCTACTTTCTCAAGTACTACATTTTTAAAATTATTTAATTTTATTAGTTATTGTTATTATTATTATTGACTTGCTATAGGCCACGTGTGCTCACCAGAGACACAGAGAGAGGGAAAGTGAGAAAGTAAGCTACCAGGTCTAGGACTCGAATTACGATCAGTCATGTAGGAATAACAGTCATGTAGGAGTCCAGTGCCTTAATCATCCTGCCACTTGCTGGCTCCCCTCAGTACTACTGTTAAACACCAGGTCAAATTCCATTAATTCTGCTAAAGAATTCTTTCTGTTACCCCCAATAGAAGTTAATGTTTCTCTCTAGCAGTTCATACTTGCAGTATATGTGATAGTCTTTCATTTGAAATTTGTCATGCACTGGCTGTTCTTTTACACTACAAGCTCTCAGCAGCCTTAGATGATCTTGTTCTTAAAGAGACTAATGTTTTGGGACCAGCAGATGGCATAATGGTTACGTTGCTGGACTCCCATGTAGTTGACTGCCTTTTGAGTACTGGACCTCGTGGCTTAAAACTCATACCAGCTGTGTGTGCATGAGTGCCCAAAATTGTGAGAGAAGAATGGAGGAGAAAGGATTGCTGCGTGGCCATCCTTCTGGGGAGTGATTTATCGCTTTCTATCTTTGAATCTTTCTGTCTCTCTGATGAGCACATGCACCGTATAGCAAAAATCTCTATTAACGAAAAAAAAAAGAGACTAATGTTTTTCTATTTTCACGATATTAATGTGAAATAATTTGTCTCTGCTGTATCATCTTGGGTTCTACCCATTTCCCTCTTTGGATACTACAGTCTCAAAAATGATTGTGTTTGTTTACAGAAGTGATCCTAAGATGATACTCCTATTAAGTTACGCACCTTTCCTCTTGTAATAATGATATATTTCTATTAATCAGGCTACATGTTTCTCAGCAACTCATCAAACTGCCTCCCCCTTTTATTCCTGCCGGGCTGAAATCAGTAGAATTTTGTCAGATACATGAAATGAAAGTTATTTTCATTAAAAGCAACCAATCTGAGACCCTTTTCCTTTGTCGTACAGTGCTCCTGTTAGGACTGAAGTTCCACGAATACATCCAACAGGGACTCAAGCTTTCAGTTCCGAGTTTCTCAAATCCCACTGTGTCAGTCTACTTGGGCTGTTGTAACAAGACACCGCAGCTGGGGAGTTTACACAGCAGATACTATTTTCTCCATTCTGAAGGCTAGAAGTCCAACATTAAGGTGTCATTAGGTTAAGTTTCTGTGAAGGCTCTCTTCTTGGCTAGCAGATGGCTGGCTTCTCATTGAGGCTGTGTCCTCTGGGGACATGTGTCCTTTCTTCTGCATGTGTTGAGGGAGCGCTCTCTAGGGCCTTTTCTTCTTGACACCAGTCCTACTGGCTTAGGGTCCCACTGTTGTGAGCTTAACCTTAGTTATCTCCTCAAAGGCTTTACTTCCAAATAACATCGTATTGAGGGTTAGGGCTCCAACATGAACTTTGTAAGAGCCATAGCTCAGCCCATAAAATACTCTTTCTTTGAAAATTCTTCTGTAATAACCTCAATGTCATCTTTTCCTTATCCAACATGCAAATTACTGCCATTCAGTAATTTTTCACTTTTCATAAATTATTTGTTTTTAGGTGACAAATATTTTTAATATAATTTTATTTATTTACTTATTTTCATGTTTGCTATAGGGCACATCTGCTCCTCGGAAAGAGACACAGAAAAAGAAAGAGGGAAAGTGAGAAAGCAAGCCACCAAGTCTGGAACTCTGGTCGACCATGTGGGAGTCCATCACCTTAACCACTACACCACAAGCTGGCCCCATATCTGAACATTTTTAGAAGTCAAAATAGATTCAGGAAATAGACTCCACTGATTGCTGACAGAATTGCAAAGCAATTCATGGGAGGAAACATAATCTTTCCAACAAATCATGCCTGAACAATGGGATATTCATGTAAAAAAGTAAAAACAAAAAAACAGAAGTTTGGCTTCCATCTCATGCCACATACAAAAGAACTGAAAATTATTCATACACCTAAACGTAAAACCTAACATTTCTAGAGAAAAACACAAGACAAAAACTTTGTTACAAAACTTTATGGCCTTAGGTTAGGCAATGATTTTTTGGATAACAAAACAAAAGCAGAATTCATATTATAGTGCATTGATAAATTGGACTGAATCAACAATGTAAAACGACATCACATATGGAGAGAAAAGTTTTGCAAACTGTATATTTATAAAGTACTTTTATCTAGTACATATAAAGAATTCCCCAAACTTAAGAAATAAACAACCAACCCAGTTTTAAAAATGAGTAAAAGATCTTTATAGATATTTCACTTACAAGTATATGTAGATGTTACCCCTGTGTGTGAACACCAGTCACAAAGCTAAAGAGTTTTGAAGCTAGAAAGTTTTTTGGCATGGCTTGCCAGCAAGGAGGCAGAAGTGTTAAAGCTCTGATATAGCTTGTATCTCAGATCTGCTTTTCTGAGAATAAGAAGGCTGCGTTTTTCACAGAGGAACAGTTGATTGGGTAACAACTATTCCAGAGGAATAGTTAGTTGGGTGCACAGCAACTATTCCCCTGTGAATCTATATTGTTGCCCATTATCAACCAGGTTTATATATGCAAATGAAGGATCAGAACTTTCACAGTTCTGGTTAACTAGAACTGCAGTCCCTTTGGTCCATTTTTATTATGCAAAATAAGAATGAAAACTTGTGCAGTTATGACTGGTTGTTCTATTACAGACAGCATATTTGCTCCCTCCCTGCAGCTCGGATCAACTTTAGGCCATTCAGCCCTCTCAGCAGATGTGTCCTATACACAAACTCACAAAATAATAGCACTATGTTTTTCTTGTTTAGACTAGTTCTGATAGGTTACATAGACAGCAAATAAGCACATGAAAATATGTTTAACATCATTGGACATGAGGGAAATGCAAACTAAAACCACAAAGTGATATTATTACGTATCTTTTAGAATGGCTAAAGTTAACAGATTTGATCACACTGTGTTAGGGTGTAGAGCAACCAGAACTCTTGAACATCATAGATGAGGATAAAAATAGTACAACCTCTTTAGAAAGACTTTGGCAGTTCTTTAAGAAATTGTATATCCACTAATAACGTGATATAGGTATTCTCTGAGATCGGCAGAGAGATGGAAGAACATGTCCATACAAGACTGGTGCATGAATATTCAGTGCTTTAGCAGCCCAGATATAGAAACAATGCGAAATTTCATTCAACATACAGCTAAGCAAATTAACTGTGGGGTGTGTGTGCACATGCACACATACACACAGAGGAACACTATTCAGCAGTGGGGTGGAATGATAGAGCAACATAGGGGAATTTCAAATCTCAGGCTGAGTGAGAGAATCCACATGAAAGAGTGTGTAATCATTTCTATTTATGTAAAATTTCATTTGCACAAAACTCTAGGAAATTCAAACTTACAGTGACAAGTGATACATCAATGGTTATTTGGAGAAATGGGAACAGGAATGGAAGGAGGGAGAGGAGATGTTACAAAGGGTTCCGAGGAAGTTTTCTGGGGGACTGGTATGTTCATCCTCTTGGTTTTGGTGGTGGTATCACAGCATATACATACATTGAAACACATCCAACCCTGTCCTTTCAATACAGGCTGTTTATTATATGTCAATCGTATCTCACTAAGGCTGTTAAATAAATGTGCTTATCATTAAACTAGTAATTCTACTTCCAGGAAAAAGATGCTACACATGGTACAAATTCACGATGCATGTAAAAAGCTATTCATTTTGTGTTTATAATAATAATAGATTGATGGGAAACTGTCCATTACCACATAGCTGATTAACTTGAGGATCCATTAAAAAGAATAATCAGTTGTTTATTTATTGGAATAAAAGACTTTTCATGATATACGTAATAAATGAATCCAGCGCAACTACCCTATAGTGTATTATTGGGTACATGCACAGGTACACACAAATCACATTATTTTTTAAAGAGATTCTTGCTATAGTGTGTGTATACTCTCAGAAGAGACAGAGACAGAAAGAGAAATCACCACCCACGGGGCATCACCACACTGCAACTCCTTTTCCTCCACTCTCGAGATTTTGGGCATGCACACACAAGCTCCTAGTGTGAGTTTCAAGCCTCTAGGTCTGAATCGGACAGTGGTTGGCTCTGTGGAAGTCCAGCAATGTAACCACAATGCCGTCCACTGCTTTCTACTTGTTTGTTCTTTAGAGGGGAAGTTGGTGCCTGTGGAACATAGGTCTTTCTACCATGTTCTCTTGTACTTTAAAAATTTTGAACCAGGGACCAGCAGTTGGTGTGATGGCTATGTCGCTGGGCTCCCATGTAGTTGACCATGGTTCGAGTCCTGGACTCAGTGGCTTAAACTCACGCAGGGCGCATGTTCGTGCGTGTCCAAGATCCCAAGAGGAGAATGGAGGAGAAGGGATTGCGGTGTGATCATCCTCCCTGGGGGGTGATTTCTCGCTTTCTGTCTCTCTGTCTCTCTCTGTCTGGTGAGTGCACATGCCCGATAGCAAAAACCTCTCAAAATTTTTTTTGAACCACTTATTAACTTTTAAATAAAATACAATTTTAACTATATTCACATAGTTCTTGATGCAATTGTGAATAGAATATGTTCTCTCATTTCTGTCTCTTTTAGCTTATCATTGCCAGCATAGATACAAACTGAATTTTTCTGCAAGTTTTTTTTGCAAATTTTTTTTGAGGGGAGGAATTTTCTAACTATATAGTTATATTATCAGAAATAAAATTTTCTTTCTCAATATTTATCAAAATTATTTTATTCTGCGGCATTATTACATTTGCTAAAACGTCCAATGAAGGTTAAGTAATAGCAGTGATAATGAGCAGTGATAATGAGCATGCCTTGCTTGTCTCTGACTTTTCATTCTTTTTTTTTTTTTGGAGAGATTGTCACTATAGGGCGGGTGCACTCGCCAGACAGACAGAGAAAGATATAGAGACAGAAAGCGAGAAATCACCCCCCAGGGGGGATGGCCATGCCGCAATCCCTTCTCCTCCATTCTCCTCTTGGGATCTTGGGCACGCACGCACACGCGCCTGGCGTGAGTTTTAAGCCACTGGGTCCAGGACGCGAACCGCGGTCGACTACGTGGGAGTCCAGCGACATAGCCATTACACTAACTGCTGGTTCCCTGACTTTTTATTCTTGATTGCCAAAGGCAGTGTGTGCTCACTAGAGAGACAGATAGAGAGAGAGGGATGGAGGGAGAAAGCAACTCTTGATGGGGTGTGGTCATGCCACAGTACCTTTTTCATTTCTCTATACTGTCAGGATTTAGGGCATGCACACATACCTGGTATGTCCCTCAAGCTGTCAGGGCTGGGATTTTAACCGGCCATGTGAGACCTAATTCCCCAACCACTGGGTTACAGGCTAGCTTATTTTTCATTTGAATGAGAACAGCTTTAACATTTTACCACTTAAAACATTATTTTTTTCCCATCAGCAGTTGGCATAGTGGTTAAGGTGCTGGACTCCCAAATGTTCAACCATGATTTGAATCCCAGACCTGATGACTTGAAACTTACTCTGGGTACATGTGTGTGCATGCCCCAAATCCCGAGAGGAGAGTGGAGGAGAAGAGATCGCAGCATGGCCATTGCCCTGCATGGTAATTTCTCACTTTCTGTCTCTCTGGCAAGCACACATGTCCTATAGCAAAAAAACCTCTCAAAAAAAAAAATAATGATGTATTTTTTTCTTTGTTTATGATAGATCCCATGAGAGAGAGACAGAGACAAGAGAGGGAGAGACAAGAATCCTCTATGGGATCTGGTCATGCCATGATCCCCTTCCTGCTGTCCTCCTGCAGGTCAGCTCTCGGGTACTTGCTGTGTACCTTGTGTATTTCAAGCTGACTGTACTAGAGGGTTGAACCATGGTGGCTGTGTGGGATCTGGCTTCTCTGGAGCAGTGGATTACTACTGCACTATAGAATCGAGCCTGAAATGATACTTGTTGAATGTCGTGATGAATAGTGTAATCAAATTCAGGCGGTTTTATTTTCCTAGAGGTTTTATAATGGGTAGTAAAGGCTGCTGAATTTTATCATTTGCCTTTTCAGTTTTGATTACTCATATTGTTGTTTTTTTTTTTTTCCCCCTTTAACTAAATGCCCCATGTATGCTCTAGTTCTTTTGGAGCAGTTAGAAAATTATAGATAAAGAGGGACCAGCAGTTAGCGTAATGGCTATGTCGCTGGACTCCCGCGTAGTCCACTGCGGTTTGCGTCCCGGACCCGGTGGCTTAAACTCACGCCGGGCACATGTGCATGCGTGCCCAAGATCCCGAGAGGAGAATGGAGGAGAAGGGATTGCGGCGTGGCCATCCCCCCGGGGGGTGATTTCTCGCTTTCTGTCTCTCTGTCTCTCTCTGTCTGTCTGGCGAGCGCACGCGCCCTATAGCGAAAAAAACTCTCAAAAAAAAAAAAAAAGAAAAGAAAATTATAGATAAAGAAAGAGGTCTTATTGGAAATCTTATCATTTTAATCATTTCTTTTACAATCATTAATCCTTGAACTATTACTTCCAAGTCAAACTGCAACAGATTGCAACACGATGGAGTTTTTCTTCCACAACCCGGAATCAGTGCCGTGAACGTTAGCTCTTCTGGATCTGCACTTTCAGCTCCCCGTCTCTGGGTGGCAATGTTGTTCTCCAAATTGCCCATTGCAGTCAAAATTATGAACATTGAGGAAAGCAACCCAAATGAATGGCTGAATTAAAGGAAACTAGATCTACCGGGTCTTATGTTTCTTTAATGCCCAAGACTAACCCCTTAAAGTTCAAGTTTTTACTTTTAGTGAACCAATAAATAATAATAAATCCTATTAGCAAAACTAATGTACTTATTCAATGTTTATTCATATATAATATTCTGAAAGAGTAATTAGCTGCTGTGTAGAAGACTGGGAAGTCACTAGGCTACTATCTACTAAATCAGTCCTCTAGGAGACTAACTTTTTACCTAAATTTTATTTTATTATTTTTTTTTTTACTGGAGTGTCTTGATTAGGTTTGTTACTTCCAACCTCTAGGAAATCCAACGAAAAGTTCCATTCTAGGAATTTTAGGTCTTAAATAGCTAGTTAATGTCATATAGCCAGGTTTTACAAAATTCAAAGTGACGGGCTGACACGTAGCAATTTAATTTAGCATTTTTTACTAAGAGCTTTGGCTTTGGATTCAGACTATCTGATAACAAATTCCAATTCTACTTCTTAATAGCTATGTGCCCTTGGGCAAATTATGTAGGCTGTCTACGCCAAGGTTTCTTTATTTGTAAAATTGGGAATGATACTCTATCTCAAAGGGTTGTTGTAGTGATTAAATGAGAATAAGTACAGCGTGGAATTCCAACTGCTCTTATTCTCATGATCACATTTGCTCTTGGCAGTTACTTTGTGAGAGGCACGGAACATATGAGGAATTCAGGTCTTATTAATAACAAATATGCCTAAGGTCATAGAGGTAAGTCAAAGTCTTTTGACATAAAGTCACTGGTGGCATTTTTATAACAGCTCTTTAATATGAATGTATTAATTACATTCATAATTTGTGCCCCCAATGCCAGTCTTTCCCATTCACTTAATATTTATTGATCGTTCAATAATTAACAAGGTAATGTACTTTAAAAACTATAAATCCCTTCATATATATGATTTATTTCTTGTAATTAGTTGCCAATTAGCCCAAGATAGGCTGAAGATTATGGCAGCAAAAGCCTATGATAATTTAGATCTAAAATCAGAAAAACATTTAAATCCAGGTTAGTTTCATTTTCAACATAGCAACTGGCTTTGATTCACTTTAATAAACATTTCTGAGCCTCAGTTTTGAGGTTCAGTTGAAGATACATGAATGATACTGACGTGTTCATGTTTCCCATGGACTTACAAAGAACCTGGCTGCAGAATGGGGGTGGGGGTCACAGCATTTCTCTTTCTCTCTTTGCCCATCTTTTAGGGAAACAATAAACAAACTTAAAAAAACTGATGTAGTAGATTTCAACTTCGAATTATAGACATATGTTTTAGAGATGATAAACCCCCAAATTTACCCTGAGATAAAACTAGAATGTCTATCACTAGCCCATTATTAATACTCCTTATAGTTTTACAGTATAAAACATTTATTAATTTTGAACTCTAGAATTTTTTTTTCTTTTTTTGGAGAGATTTTTGCTTTAGGGCGCGTGCACTTGCCAGACAGACAGAGAGACAGAGAGACAGAAAGCGAGAAATCACCCCCCAGGGGGGATGGCCATGCCACAATCCCTTCTCTTCCATTCTCCTCTTGAGATCTTGGGCACGCACGCACATGCGCCCGGCATGAGTCTAAGCCACCGGGTCCAGGACTCGAACCGCAGTCGACCCTGTGGGAGTCCAGCGACATAGCCATTATGTTAACTGCTGATCCCTTGAACTCTAGAAATTTTGACCAGTTACCCTATTTAACCTTAATATACTCTAAATTTCTTTTTGAGAATCATATTAATGCTTTGAATCCATCAATCCAATATGGAAGCAGCAATTCTTTTTCTTCTTCAATGAATCCTGCTCTGAACTGCTTCCTATGCAGTTGCTATGCTTGGATATGGGTCTGGCTAAAAGGAGGAGGAAGAGGGGCCAGCAGGTGGCATGGTGGTTAAGGCACTGGACTCTCATATGGCCAATGGCGGTTTGAGTCCGAAACCTGTGGATTGAAACTCACGCCAAGTGTGTATGTGCGCATGCCCAAGATCCTGAGATGAGAATGGAGGAGAAGGGTTAGCAGTGCGGCCACACCCCATGGGGGTGGTGGGCTTTCTCACTTTCCCTCTCTTTGTCTCTCTCCAGTGAGCATACATGCCTATGGCAGAAACCTAAAAATAAAATAAAATAAAAGGAGGAGGAAGAGCTTGTGGAGGAGTCAGCAAATGATGAACTAGAACTTCCATCAGTGTCAGTTCAGACGAGGAGAGACCAGCTTCCTCCCTCTCTGCTGATGAATCGCTCTAGCCCTTCACTGCTAGCTTCTGGAATAGCCCTTAGACCTTTTTATCCTAGGTCTGTCTTTCTCTTTTATTTTCTCAGAGATGTTGTAATAGTAACCTGTTTTCTTTTTCTTTAAAGATTTTTATTTTCTGGGAACCAGCAGTTAGTGTAATGGCTATGTCGCTGGACTCCCACGTAGTCGACCATGGTTTGCATCCTGGACCCGGTGGCTTAAAACTCACGCCAGGCGCGTGTGCGTGCGTGCCGAAGATCCTGAGAGGAGAATGGAGGAGAAGGGATTGCGGCATGGCCATCCCCTCTGGGGGGTGATTTCTCACTTTCTGTCTCTATGTCTCTCTCTGTCTGTCTGGCGAGCGCACGCGCCCTATAGCGAAAACCTCTCCAAATAAATAAATAAATAAATAAAAAGAGAAAAAAAAATAAAAAAAGATTTTTATTTTCTGTTCTTCCAGGCCTATGTAAGTATTTTCTTCTTCCTATGCATTTGTAAGTCCAGTGTCCAAATTCTAAGCATTTCTGACATCTTGCATGTTACTTCTTCCAATTTGCCTCTGAGCTATGAGTTGATGCATGGAAGAGTTTTTTCCCCTCCTTTTTAATGAATATACTAATATATTTGAAAAGTAGTAGTCCATGGCTTTTTAAAATATTTTTGTGTTCTAGAATTTCATTGTTTTTTAAAAAAAATTTAAATTATTTTACTACATGATTGTATTTAAAAAGTTCACTAAAATGAATTTCATTGTGTTTTTTTCTTTCTGGCCATTATTATCATTTGTTTCTTTATATAACTACTTCAGAAAATGAATTTTTCACATAGAGGAGGGTGGTTCTAAAATTAATTTGTTCTTTATGTACCATAGGTTATACCGTAGTTGTATTATTACTATCTCAAAGAGACTGACAGTTGGTATGTCTGCAACCATCCTCACCATTTATCCTTCACACAGCTGCAGTAAAAAAAAGCAAACAGGGGTAGCCCATGGCGTAGCGGTTAATATAGATGGATCCCACATGGTTGACCAAGTGATTTGAGTCCCAGAATCCCAACAAGAGGGAGTGTGTGTGTGTGCCCAAAATCACAACAAGAGGGAGAAATGGAGGAGAAGGGTTGTAGCATGACCATTCCCTTGGAGATGCTTTCTTACTTTCCCTCTCTCATGTTCCCTCTGTCTCTCTCCAGCCAGCACATGGACCCGCTGGCAAAAATGAGAAAGAAAGCTAAGCTAACAAACGAGAATTGTATCTCAGTGAAAGGCCTTATTATCTATGCCATCGTCCTTGACTTCTTCCTTCATTCACCGCCACGTCACTGGTGCAGAGAATGTTATCTGGATTCCCCTCCTTCCATCCTTCTCCTGACTCTCCTCATTTCTATCCCCACAGCTGCCACTTTCAATTAGGCCCTTATCGTCTCTCTCCTGGACCTGTGTAGCAGTCTCACAAGCTGTTTTCCCAGTTCAGATTTCACACTGCCAATCCACTCTCTACATTACCAGTGATCTGTCTTAAACAAAGCTAATCGTGCCATTTCATCCATAATATCTTCCATGGAGTTTTTCATTGTATTCAAATTAAAGCCCAAGAACTTCTTGGTGTAAGAAGCTTTTTAAAAATTGTTTATTTAATTTTATTTAGTATTATTAGTAGTAGGTTGCTATAGGTCTTGTATACTCACCAGAGAACAACTGAGAGGGAGAGAAAGTGAGAAGCCACCAGATCTGGGACTCGAACCATGGTCAGTCATGTGAGAGTCCAGTGTCTTTATCATCATGCTACCTATTGGCCCCAGTGTGATACACTTTACCTCATCTGGTCCCTGCTGACATCTCTAGCACTGATACAACTTTATAAATACACCCCAGAGCTTGCATTTTCTCTGACAGTCCTTGTGAAATATGCCATTGTAGGTGTGGATTCTTGACCTGAAATGCTTCTTTAACACTCCACTTCTCACACTTGCCTAGAAATCTATCTACCCACTGCTGTTTTTGGCTTTAGCCTGAATAACTTGACTCAGATGCCATTCTCCCCCAGCAGATGGGGGTGATATAAGATTGAGTTAGTAATATTTTTCAACTTACGAGATGTTTTCATGATTGATCAGTGCAAGGTAGCTTCCTTATTTTATTTATCTATTTCCTCTCTCCCTTTCTATCACCTTCTACCCTGGCAGATAACCGTTCTATTATATTTAATAGGTATCTTTCAGGGGGCAGCTGTTTTTACAAAATGTGTATTATCTAATTCTGTTTAAAACATTTCACTAAGAATCATATATATTTTTTACTGCTTATTTTCAGTCCTGTGATGGGTCTGATTTAACTTTGATGATCAAGAATGATCTCTCTTCGGAGATGACTTTTTTGTTGTTGTTGTTACAGGGCATGTGCACTCACCTGAGAGAGACAGACACAGAGACAGAGAAAGAGAGGAAAAGAGGGAAAGTGAGAAAGCACCCCTTGAGGGACTAGTCCCCAATCCCTAGTCCTCTGTTCTCCTCTATTCGCCTCCATTCTCCTCTTGGGATTTTGGGCACCCACGCACATGCTCCTGGCGTTGTTTTCCAAGCCACTGGGTCCAGGACTTGAGCCGCGTAGCCAGCCATGTAAGATCCAGCTGCTTTAACCTCCATGCCACCTGCTGGCCCTAAGCATTACATTTTTTTCTTTTCTTTTTTTGGAGAGGTTTTTTTTGCTATAGGGCGCGTGTGCTCGCCAGACAGACAGAGAGAGACAGAGAGATAGAAAGCAGGAAATCACCCCCCAGGGGGGATGGCCACGCCGCAATCCCTTCTCCTCCATTCTCCTCTCGGGATCTTGGGCACGCACGCACACGCGCCCGGCGTGAGTTTAAGCCGCCGGGTCCGGGACTCGAACCGCGGTCGACTACGTGGGAGTCCAGCAACATAGCCATTACGCTAACTGCTGGTCCCAGCATTACATTTTAAACATGATGTTACTCTTGAGACTGAAATAATGTGCTTCTAATCGCTGTGTGGTGCACAGATTCCATTTCGCCTATTTGCTCTCCTCATGATCGATGCCTGTCGCTGACACTGCAAGTGATAACGGCATGGCATGTCTTCACACAGGTCCACTGAGGGCCTTTGTGAGAATGTGTTTTTGTGTATTCTATGCTGGTAATTGTTGAACAACCTGCTCTATGTTTAAACAGGTATGTGCTTGTTCATTATAACTATTATCAGCATAGAAGATAGGTAGCACACAACTTACAGACAGTACTAAATTTGTAATGCTCTTTATTAGAAATTCCTAGGGCCCATTGATTGTCACAGCATGCTTTTAATCATTTTTCCTGAACTCTAGAAACCCCAGCCAAATTATGGTTTCAGTGAATGAATAATTGTATTTCTGACATGAATATTAGTTGGTATTGTTCTATACATTAATGAGTAAAAAAGTTAAAAATCATAAATACATATGTTGGAACTGTCAATAAATAAGTAAATAAATAAAATGAAATCATTCTTTAAACAGTCTGTTAGAAAGATCTTATGGGATTTGGATTTTTGCTTGAGAGGATCTAGTGAAGTAGGAGCTGGATCAAAACTGAGTGCTTTCAAAAAATAGGAGGCAAATCTCCGAGTATGTCCAAATATCTATGTACAGGGGGGTCTGACTAGAATGAGGATGAAGCTGAAATTGACAAGGAAGTGGCAGTCACTCACTCGAGCTGAGGGAGGGAAATGCATTTTGTGGCTGCACAGTAATCATCTTTTTGTCTCAGTTGGTCATCACCTCAGTTCCCTTGTTTGATGTTGATACTCAGTGAGCTCTTTTATGTCCATGAGAAGAAGGGCCTGGCCTAGTGGTGCACATCAAACAAACTCGTCTCAACAACAAGGTCTCGTGAGTTTCAGGTGAGTTCTTCAGTCTCAGGGGCTCCTTTTTTCCTTCCTAGCTCTGTTGACAATACCTGTTCTTTGTTCGGTCTGCCTTACAAGAATAACCTTAGTCATCCAAACAAGAAACAGTTGATTAACTTTAACCCCTCTTGTCTCTTATCCCTGATGCGTTAAAGGATTACTTGTCACAAATGTCTATCACAAGTTTCCCTGAGTGGTCTTGCAAATTCATTCTTGTCCTCTGTCTCACTACTGCGACCAGGTCCTCATTGTCTCTTACTTGGACTGTCTCAATCACCTGCAAACGGATCTTCCCAACTCTACCAAGTTGCTGGGAAAATTATGATGTGTTCTTTCTATGCAAAAAATGATCATGACTTTCCCAACAACCCAATAGTTTGATACCCAGCCATAATTTTTTCTATTATCAAAACTTCCTTCCCATCACATAAAATAGGATGGTGTTGTTCCTCCATCTAACAGCCATTAGTGGCACACTTTCTCAGTACATTTTATTGTACAGAGTCTAAAGTTGAACCTGTCATTCAGGTCCTTGACAGTTTGGTGTATCTGAATGTTACCATCTTACTTTCTACTGGTCTTATTGGTCCCCAATTAAAATCTATACCCAGTAATTCATTCTATAGTTATTTGTTAAAATTCTTTATTATATACATTCATTGGGCCATGTTATTTTCCTTAATTAAGTTTTAAATTATGTGACAATTAGTGTGCTTGCTAAATATCTGTCTCCCCCCACAAGACTGTAAGCTCAGTGACAACAGGAATCATGTCTAGTTCTACTTATCATTCTATTCCCAGCATCCAGCAGAGTATCGAGGCTGTTAACAGACTACTATGTGAATGTGGCTCTCTAGAGTATGTAATATGTGTAGAGTGAGATCGAAGACCTGCTTAAACTGAGAATGTTATGAATAGCAAAACTAGACTTTCTTAATATTTAGACTATTGTTAATCACCAGTAGATGAATAAAAAGCCACATCAATGTGAACATAAAGACAAGAGGGGCAATGGATGAAATGAATCATCAAAAAAAATGCAGAACTTAGCTAATTATAAAGTGAATTTGGGTTAAGCTGGCTTTTTGACTCAATGTTATATAGATATGGAAGAATAAGTCTAAGTTAATGCGTTGACACCTTTCCAAGTTCAAGAAAGCCCAAATTTGATGAATAGTTAGATGCTACCAAGAGAAATTTTAACAAGATTTGAAAGCTCTGGACTACAAACCAAGATGCTGCTTTATCTATTGCGAATATTGACACTTATTAGCTCAGTGACCCTGGGAAAGTCACTTCCTCTTCCTGAATGTCAGAATCATCACTGTAGAGCTACGAGGTGGATGGGCCCTTGATGTAGGGTATCTTGATTCCACGAGATAAAAGGTACACCAGCCCCACCCCACACCCAAACAGTTTAGAAATCTAGTCCAGATTTCTCATTGACAAATTGAAGGGGGGGGGGCGTCTTTGAGAAAAACTTACATGACGAAGTGATGGATTTTCACCTACCATGATTTTGTTCTACTTAAGCAAAAAGAAATAGCAGTCAAGGACAATCCGAGGTAATCCCTACTTCCCATTTCTGCTTCTCCTGTTTAGAAGACAAAACTGGTCCAATGCGGTGTCAGTGCAACTCCTGGAGGGTTCAGCTGCATCAGCTCCCAGGCCACCAAACTATTTATTTATTGTTGTCTTCCTCCATATCTTACTTCTATTTGGCTTTTTTTTTTTTTTTTTAAGTCCTCTGAAATAGTGATTGCAGAACTTTTTAGTTTCAGGCTCTCTCCTTCATGGTACAATATCCTGGATAAATCGTTCTGTAATAACTGTGACAGTGATTGATACTTTCTTGTTACCTGTTCTTCTAATGTGCTATTTTAAGAGAATTATTGATTTTTTCAAAGTTGTCTGTTCAGCTGCCAGAATAAGGACTGTGGTTTAGCTTCCTGTCCACATAGATTGGGTTCTTTCTAACTTTGAACCTCTAAAGAGATCTAAGGGTAGTAGTTGGTGTAACTTACGTTGAAGCAAATGTGCCTCCTGCTCTTCCTCCTCCTTATTGCTAGCAAGAAAGTTGAGAGAATGGCAGGGACTTCAGCAATGTTTAAATGTATACAGATGAAGGCCACATGTAGAAATGGCAATGTCAAAATTTGGAAGGAGCTTTTGTCCCTGATAATTTCTCTGAACCATCATTCCAAGTCTGGGCTTTTTCTTGAGTAAAACAAACAAATGGACCAAAGCCAAAAAACAAAATCTAAAACATGTGTGTTTAAACCAGTGTTAATTAGTTTTTTTTGTAACATTTAGGTGAATCTACCTTTTTTTTTTCCCGATAGAATGATAAAATAAGCATATTTACAAATTTTTTTCTGCTAATTTAGCTCCCCAACTTGTTGCTTTCCTTCCTATGCAATTATATAACCTCCTAAAATAACTCAATGTGGTTTGGTGAGATAACAAAATATCAAAATTATATATAGCATAGAAATAAAAAGAACATCTAAGGCCAGCTAGTGGTGTGGTGGTTAAGGTGCCTAGATCCCACATGACTGACTGTGAGGTTCAAATCCTGGCCCAGTGGCTTATAAAACACACTAGACACACGTGCAAGTGTGCCCAAAATCCTGGGAGGAGAATGCAGGAGAAAGAATTGCAGAGCAACTATCCCCCTGACCACTCCTGCCCGGGGGTGGGGGGTAATTTCTCTCTTTTCCTCTTTCTTTCTCTCTCTCTCTGTTGAGTACACATGCTCTATAGCAGGCTAAAAAAAAAAATAATTTAAAAAGAAGAGAATATCTGCTTACTTTCTCCATTCTAATTAACGGTTTCACCTGGACCCTGAGGGTCTATTTCCTTCCCTAGACAAAAGTCATTCAGAGCAGAACAAAGATAGAAAGTATTAAGAACACACACACATACAAAGGAAGAAAAAAAAAAAACATTGGCTAAAGCAGAATTCAGAAGTGTTGGAACACACTCTGAAATGTTCATTTTTTGCTTGGATAAACTAGATAGAATGAGTATGAGCAGAGAAAAGGAGGAACTGAGATGACCAGATTACTGCAGGACAAGAGAGAATATTCTAGAGACGCTAATGGTCAAAGCTTCAGAAAACGGCTTCCTGATTGCCAAAAGTCAGCCTTTGCCCAGAGAAGGTCAGGTGTCAATGAAAACTTGACTGCCAATCTCTTATCGCCATCCAACTCAGCCACTTAAAGTCGACCCTTTCTCTATGCCCAGGACAACTGTAAGCTTTACACAGTGAGGGACTTGACACTGAAATGTGATTTTGAATGTGACAGGAAACTCTTGCATCTATTCAGCACGGGACAAATGAAAACAGACTGAATTCACACAGGGAGTGGAGCTGTTTGGCAGTTTACAAATATACAGGCAACGTGTCAGATAAATTTAGAAAATAAATGAGGCAAAGGGAAAAGATGGAGCCAGTAGAAATGTTAACACAGAAAATAGATGCCATAAGCTCATACATTTTTAGAAATGAGAAAGGGGTTACACTAGGATTATCATGTTTTCTTTATCCATTTGTCCACTGATGGACACTTGGTTTGATTCCACATCTTGGCTATTGTGAATAAGACTGTAATGGATTTTGGAGTATAGATATCTCCTTGTGAACCTGATTTCAATTCTTTTGGATATAGGCCTACTAGTAGAATTGCTGGACTAAACGATTGTTTTATTTTTAATTTTTTGAGGAGTCTTCATTTTTTTTTTTTCAAAGGCTGCACTTTTTTTATATTCTTACCAATACAGTGGTTTCTTTTTCCATATCCTCATCAACATTTGGTATCTTTTGCATTTTTAATAGTAGCTACCCTAACAGCTGTGGGGTGATACCTCACTTTGGTTTTGATTTTGATTTTCCTGATGATTAATGATGTTGAGCATCTTTTCATATACCATTTCTATGTCTTCCTTGTAGAAATATCTATTAAAGTTCTTTGCTTGTTTGTTTGTTTATTTATTTATGTTTTTGGTTTTTGCTATAGGGCGTGTGCAATTGCCAGAGAGAGACAGTGAGAGGGAAAGTAGAGATCACTCCCTGGGGGGGATGGCCATGCATGATCCCTTCTCCTCTAGTGTCCTCTTGGGATTTTGGGTACACATGCACATGCACCAGGTATGATCTTCAAGCCACCATGTCCAGGACTTGAACCATGCACCTGGCCATGTGGGAGTCCAGGAACTTAACCACTTTTAAGTTGGTCCCTCTTTTCCTATTCTAAAAGATCAGGTACTTAGGGATGTGTGTGTGTGTGTGTGTGTGTGTGTGTGTATGTGCATATGTGATTAAGTTGTTTGGGTTTCTTACATATTTTGAAAATAAAACCCTAATGGTCTGCAAATATTTTCTCCCATTTTGTCAGTTGCCTTTTGATTCTTGCTGACGTTTTCTTTTAAAAAATAATTATTTAATTTTATTCATCATAATCATTATTATTTTAATTGAGCAGAGAGAAAGACAGATAGAGAGGGAAATTAAGAAAGCAAGCTGCCAGGGCCGAGACTTGAACCATGGCTAGCCATGTAGGAGTCAGTGCCTTAACCACCATGCCACCTACTGGCCACTCTTGCTGATGTTTCCTTTGGCATACAGAAGTTTCTTCTTTAATGTACTCTCATTTGTATGTTTTTGCCTTTGATAACTGTATGTTTGGTGTCATCTAAGAAATCATGGCCAAGGCCAATATCAGGTAGCCTTTTCCTGGGGGTTGGATGGTGGCACAGCAGTAAAATGTGACACTCTGTGAGGCTGTCCCACATGGGAAGTTTTAGGAGACTTCCCTGAGCATGCAACACACATGTATGCCTGTGATTTGGGGTTGGCTGGAGTTGGAGGTGAATCGCAGCATTAGAGTCCTGTTGAGAATGTTCTCTCTCTCTGGCTGTCTGATTCATGGAAGACATACATAAATAAAAACATAAAACAAAAACATTTTTCTTTTTTTTTTGCATACAGTTCTATAGTTTCAGGTCTTTAAGTCTCCAATCCATTTTGCATTAGCTCTGTGTGTGTGTGTGTGTGTGTGTGTGTGTGTGTATCTATGTATGTGTATTAGTTTTTTTTTTAATGTATAAAGGTCCACATTAATTCTTTTGCATATGAATTGCCAGTTTTCACAACACCATTTATTGAAGAAACTATCCTTTTCCCAATGTTTATTCTGGCACTCTTGTTAAAGATAAATTAACTGTACATTTGGGGTTTATTTATGGGCTCTCTAATCTTTTCCATTTATCTGTATATCTGTTTTTATGCTAGTAATATGCTGTTTTGATAACTGTAGCTTAGTAGTACAGTTTAAAATCAGGAAGTGTGATGCCTTCTATTTTGTTTTCTTGCTCAAAATTGCTTTGGCTATTGGAGATCTTTTGTGGTTCCATACAAAGTTTGAACTTTTTTTTTGTGTGTGTGTTTCTGTAAAGAATGCTATCAGGGTTTTAATGGGAATTACACTGAGTCTATAGATTACTTTGGGTAATATAAACACTTTAACAATATTGAATCTTCCAATACATGAATATTAAATGTCTTTCCATTTACTTGCATCTGCTTTAATTTCTTCCATCAGTGTTTTTTAGTTTCTACTGTGTAGACTTTCATCTCTTTGGATAAGTTTATTCTTAAGTATTCTATTTTTATTCTAATGTAAACTGGATTGAATTCTTTATTCTTTAAAATTTGTTGTTAGTAAGTACAGAAACAACTAAATTTTATACTTTAACTTTGCAACTTTGAAAATTTCATTTATAATTTCTAACAGCTTTGATTTTTTTTATCAATAGGACTTTGTATATATAAGATCATGTCAGCTGAAAGAGGAGCTAATTTTACTTTTTCTTTTTTCAATTTTTATGTCTTCTATTTATTTTCACTGCCTAATTGCTCTGAGTAGAAATTTTAGCACTATGTTAAGTAGAAGTTATATCAGCTCTTAAAGGAAAAACATAGTTATTTGTCATCATGATTTTTGTAACCCTGTTCATTAGAGATATTGTCCAGTAATTTTATTTTTCTGTGGAGTCTTTGGATTTGGTATCAGCATGATGCTATTCTCATAAAAAGAGGTATTTTTGTATGTGTGTGTGTTTGTTTGTTTTTGGGAGAATGTAAGGAGGACTAATATTAATGCTGCTTTAAATGTTTGTTGGAATTCATCTGTTGAGTCAGGAGGTGTCATAGTGGTTAAGGTGCTGGACTTCCACACGGCCCATCACAATTCAAGTTCTGGACCAGGGGCTTGAAATCATGTTGGGCGTACGTGCCCCAAATCTCAAGAGAGGAATGGAGACGGGATTGCAGCATGGCCATTCCCTGTGGGAAATGATTTCTCATTTTCCCCTCCCCTTCTCTGCAAGAACAGACACCCTATGGCAAAAACTTAAAGAGAAAAAAAATTAACATGTCAAGTATTTGGTCCTGAGCTTTCTTTTCCTTTTTAAATGCCTTTTATAGTATTCTTTTTTTTTTTTTTTTTTTTTTTTTTGAGAGGTTTTTGCTATATGCGCTCGCCAGACAGAGAGAGACAGAGAGTCAGAAAGCGAGAAATCACCCCCCAGGAGGGATGGCCACGCCACAATCCCTTCTCTTCCATTCTCCTCCAGGGATCTTGGGCACACACGCACACGCACCTGGCGTTTTAAGCCACCGGGTCCGGGACGTGAACCACGGTCGACTACGTGGGAGTCCAGCGACATAGCCATTATGCTAACTGCTTCTTTTTTCTGATTGCATTGGTGAGAACTTCCAGTACTATATTGAAAAGGTGTGGATAAAGGGGTTATCCTTGTCTTGTACCAGTTGTTAGTGGAAAAACTTGCAGTTTTTCCCCGTTCAGGATGATGTTAACTATTTTATTTATTTATTTATTTATTTATTTATTTATTTATTTATTTATTTGGAGAGGTTTTTGCTATAGGGTGCGTGTGCTCGCCGGACAGACAGAGAGAGACAGAGAGATAGAAAGCAAGAAATAACCCCCCAGGGGGGATGGCCACACCGCAATCCCTTCTCCTTCATTCTCCTCTCGGGATCTTGGGCACGCACGCACATGCGCCCGGCGAGAGTTTTAAGCCACCGGGTCCGGGACGCGAATTGCGGTCAACTACGTGGGAGTTCAGCGACATAGCCATTACGCTAACTGCTGGTCCCTATTTATTTATTTTTTGAGAACTTTTTGCTATAGGGCGTATGTGTTCGTCAGAAAGACAGAGACAAAGCGATAGAAAGCGAGAAATCACCACCCAGGGTGGATGACCACGCCGCAATCCCTCCTCCTCCATTCTGTTAATATGGTGTATTACATTTATGGTTTTGCATATGTTGAACCATCCTTGGATCCCTGGTATAAAGCCTACCCGGTCGTGATGTATAATCTTTTTTATATGTTGTTGGATATGATTTGCTAGTATCTTGCTGAGAATTTTTGCATCTATATTCATCAGAGATAATGGTCTACAGTTTTCCTTCCTTGTCATGTCCTTGTCTGTTTTAAGGATAAGGATGACAGAGGCTTCATAGAATAAATTTAGGAGAGTTCCATCCTTTTGGATCTTTAGAAATAAGTTGAGTAGAATGGGGGTTAACTCTTTAATTGTTTTGTAGAATTCAGAGGTGAAGTCATCAGGACCAGGGCTTTTCTTTGTTGGAAGGTTTTTTATTACTGATACAATCTCATGGCTTGTTATGGGCCTATTAAGAGTTTCAATGTCCTCTTGACTCAATCTTGGTAGATTATACGTGTCTAGGAATTTGTCCATCTCACCTAGGTTTTCTTCTTTTTTTCTTGGCGTATAGTTGTTCATAGTATCCTCTAATGATGTTTTGTATTTCTATTATGTTCATTATATTGCCTGCTTCATTGAGAATTTGAATTACCTGGTTCCTTTCTCTCTTCTTCTTAATTAGTCTAGCTAATGGTGTGTTAATTTTGTTTATCTTTTCAAAGAACCAGCTTTTGGTTTTATTTATTTTCTGTATAGTTCATTTATTTTCTATTTCATATATTTCTGCTTAAATCTTTATTATATCTTTTCTCCTGGCATTATTTAGATTTTTTGTTGGTGCTTTTACAATTCTCTGAGGCATGATTTAAGTTGTTCATTTGTCTTCTTTCCATCTTCTTCTTATATGCACTAATTGCTATGAATTTCCCTCTTATAAGTGCTTTTGCTGTGTCCCAAGATTATGGAAACTGTGTTCTCATTATCATTGGCTTCCATGAATCTTTTCATTTCAGTCTTTATTTCTTCAGTAGTTGCAAAGTCATTCAGGAGTAAGTTTTTTAGTTTCCATGTATTTGTGTATTTTTGAGTATTTTTCCTGAAATTTATATCAGTTTAATTTCATTATGGTCAGAAAAGATACTGAATATAGTTTCTATATGCCTTTGAATCTGTAAAGGCTTGCTTTGTGCCGTATCATGTGGTCCATCTTTGAAAAGATTCCATATGGGGTTGAGAAGAAACTGTATCTTGTGGTTTTGGGGTGGAAGATTCTATAGATGTCTGTAAAGTCCATTTGGTTTATGGAATCATTTAGATCCTTTATCTCCTTGCTTATTTTTGTCTAGATGATCTGTCCAGAGGAGATAGTGAGATGTTGAAGTTCCCAGCAATTAGTGTGTTGCAGTCTATCTCTCCTTTTAGATCTAACAGCCTTTCATTCACGTATTTGGGTGCTCCTGAATTAGGTGCATAAATATTTATAAGCGTTATATCTTCTTGATTGATTAGCCCTTTTACTACTGTATAATGCCATTCTTTGTCTCTTTGTACAGTTTTTGTCTTAAAGCCTATTTTGTCGGAAATTAGTATTGCAACTCCAGCTCTTTTTTGGTTCCCATTTGCATGGAATACTTTTTTCTAGCCCTTTGCTTTTAGTCTATGTATATCTTTATCCATGTGAGTGATGTATTTCTTGTGGGCAACAGATAGAGGGTCCCTGATTTTTTATCCATTTAGCCAGGCTATTTCTCTTGATTGGAGAATTTAATCCATTAACATCAATATTTCTGGACTTGTCCCTACCTTTAAGTTGGCTATTGTCTTGGTTGTCTTTTATTCTCTTATTTCTGGCTGTTCATTCTTTAGTTTTCCTGGGACAGGACTCTCTTCAGAGTTTCTTGAAGAGTTTGTTTGGTGTTGGCAAATTTTTTCAGGTTTTGTTTAAGAAGATTTTAATCTTTTTTCCCATATGAAGGATAACCTTGCTGAATATAATAATTTTGGTTGAAATTGTTTCTCTCTTAACACTTTCAATATGTCTTCCCATTCTTTCCTTCCTTGCATTGTTTCTGTTGAAAGGTCTAGTGTTACCCTGATGGGATGACCTTTGTAAGTCACTTGACGTTTCTTTCTTTCCAGTTTAGTATTTCATCTTTATCTGTGATTTTGGCCACTCTGGCTAAGATGTGCCATGGAGAGGATCTTCTTGGGTTGATTCTATTTGGAGTCTTTTGTATTTCTTGGGTCTAGATGTTTAAGTATTTCTCTAGGTGTGGAAAGTTTTCTTCCAGAATTTCATGGAATAGATTTTTTTTATTTTTGGAACTAAAAAAGGATTTTATTTATTGAGGGCAAGAAGATGCAAACAATATAAAAATCAAAAGCTTATCTGGCATTTTATTCACTTTTCTCTCTCTGCTTGTCAAATGGGAGTTGGATTTTCTTTGTACATTTTCTAAGGATCCTGATCCACTCATGAAATCCTTATACAGGGGGAGCTGCAAAGTGGATTCCTTAAGTGACCCTGTGGGAGAACTCTTAAGCAGGATAGGAGTAATCGGTCGGTTCTGCCTACTTCTTTCCCTTCTGCTTCATGTGTACTACAAAATAGTCATTGCATGCAATGATCAGGCCTGCAATTAGTGAAAAAAAAAAAGCTCTGGAAGCCCACTTTGCCATCTTGGCACTGGTCCAGCTCTTTCAATATTTTGTCCACAGTCAGAGGGTCTTTGTGATTTTCCAAAAATACTGGGAACTCCTTTTCCATGAGTACTCTCAGGTCCTCCTTTGTCAAGTAGCCTTTGTTCTCAGCAAATTTGTCAAATGTAAACATCATGGTTTCCATGGCATACTCCATTTAAGATGGCATTTTGGTGGTATCTGTTGAAACCTTGTTGAGAAGGCAGGTGTGGAGGCTGGGCGAGCTGGGACGCCATGGAATAGATCTTCAATGCCTTTATTAGTTTCTTCACCTTCTAGGATACCAAGTATTTGGATATTTGGATGTTTAATGGAATCTAGTATTTTCCATATATTATCCTCAATTTTTTGGTTATTTTTCCCTACCTTTTTGGTGTTTTTTTTCCTAGGTCACAGGTTTTGTTTTCTACATCCAAGATTCAATCTTCAGTATGGTCTAACCAGCTTTTAATACTTTCGAGAGACTTTTTGATTTCCTGTTTTACAGACTTCATCTTTAACAGTTCCATTTGATTCTTCTTATGGTGTCAATTTCCTCTTTCAAATTGTGAAAGGACTTCCTCATCTTCTGGAGTTTGTTGTCTCTTTTCTGTTCCAATTCATAGACTTTTGTTACTATGAATGTTCTGAATTCTTTCTCTGATATTTCAGTAACTTCTGTTTCTTCAAGAAATGGAAGAGAGCTATTGTGTTCTTTTGGTGGAGACATATTGCCTGTTTTTTTTTTTCAAACCTGAGGCTCTTCTGCAACTTCTAGCCATGGGTGGTGTATTCACTTTTGGATAGCTTTTTGGAGAATATTTCTGCCACTGGGAACTAGTTTCCTTCCCTTTTGCTGTGTATTGCTTCTGCGATGAAGTCTCTCTTCTGCTGCGTTTAGCAACATGGTCCCCACGGGAGGAGTTTTCTATTCAGGTTTCTGAAGAACAGTTTCTTCTTTTTTGGCAGGCGGTTCAGTATAGAACGAGGATCCCTGGGAGCCTCATGATGCTAGGATGTTTAAAAACTATGATTTTAGACCTGTCTTCTCCCTCTGGGTGAGTGGAGGGTGAAGAGAGGATGACAATATAAGAGGAAAGAAAAAGAATATGAAATAGAAAAAAAGAAAAAAATCGCACACCATGTGCAGCAAGCAATTTCGGAAGGGGGCTGCAGATGGAAGTGGGTTCTGCTTGATTGCTGAGAGCTGTCCTATAGGGTACGGAGAAATAAAGAACTAGCAAAAGAAAGAAGAAGAAGAAGGAGAAGGAGAAGGAGAAGGAGAAGGAGAAGGAGAAGGAGAAGGAGAAGGAGAAGGAGAAGGAGAAGGAGAAGGAGAAGGAGAAGGAGAAGGAGAAGGAGAAGAAGAAGAAGAAGAAGAAGAAGAAGAAGAAGAAGAAGAAACTAGCCTACCTTGCTGGTGGGAAGGGAGGGAGGCTCTGAAGATGGGAGTTGGGGCTGGAGCTGGAACTGGGGCAAATGACTGGTCCCACCTCAGCTTCCATGACTAGGCAGGGGGCTGCAGATGGAAGTGGGCTCTGATTGAGAGCTGCACTATGGGGTAAGAAGTCCTCATTTTCTTTTTTATAGAGAGATTTGTTTGCTCTAGGCCCTATGCACTAGCCAGAGAGACAGAGGGACAGAAAGCAAGAAATACCACCACCACCACCACCCCCCACCCCCAGGGAGGATGGCCATGCTGCAATCCCTTCTCCATTCTCTTTTCGGAATCTTGGGCATGGGTGAGTTTAAGCCACTGGGTACAGGACTTGAACTACAGTTGACTAATTGGGAGTGCAGCTATGTAACCGTTATGCCATCTGCTGGTCCCAAGAAACCAACTCTTGATTTTGTTAATTTTTCTAGTTTTCCTATTTTTTAATTTTCATTTAGTTTTGCTTTAATTTTTATTTCATTCTACTGCTTTATGTTATGATTATGTAAGTTTTTAAATTATTTTTTATTATTCTATTTTCCCACTTATGCATGTGTGTATGGAGAGAGAAAGGAAAAGAGGAAAAGGCCAGGGGACCTGAAACCTGCTGGGCACAAGTGCCTAAGCCCTTGATGGGCTGGAGGGCTTGAGAAAGGGAATCCAGTGTGATGAGACCCTGTTGAGGTGCTTCTGCCCGCACCCCAGTCTCATATGTGCACTCAAGAGCGAAGATCAAGACCAATGATTAAGTCAAAGGGCCTGAGATAATTGTGTTTAAAAAGTTGGCGAACTCAAGGGTCATTTTTCTTAACCTCCTTTCCTATCCCTTTGTTTGTCTCCTAAGAAATGTAAAACCATGAGTCATTTACACAATGTTAGAACAAAAAGAAGACTTGGAAGGAAAACATTCTGCCATATTGACGTCCTCCTTCCTTAATTTATTCCTGTGCTGACCTAATTTGCTCCAGGTTTTGGAGAGGGGGTTGATTACGCATGTTTGATTATATGCTGATTTAAATGCTGTATCATTTGCTGATATTTCTTCGTAAGAATAGAAATCAGTTTGAAATGGAGTTCCTATAATTTTTGCTCTTTAGATGATCAAAGAGACTGTTAATTTTAATATTGCTTAAATTAAGCAATCATGAATAATAACATCTTGTCAGGAATCTTGGGTGGAAGGATAACAATAGCACAATAGCGACATCAGCCTCCCCTGTTCCAGCTACCTTTATCTGGAACACCGAGCTGCAGCTGCATGACTGCAGGGCTAAAACTGGAAGGCCAGTGAAAGAAGTTGCTAGAATTCAATCTTACAATGGCCTCCATTTTGTTATCTAGGTTGTAGCTAAGAAAGTATCATATTTTAGCACATAGCCAGTCATTAATATAAGAAAGGCTAATAATTAGATAAGTGAAAGAGAATATAAAAATATTAACTACAAATTTAAAAAAATAATTATTTAATTTTATTTATTATTATTACTATTTTTGAGAGATTTTTGCTATAGGTGTGTGTGCTCTCTGGAGAGACAGAGATAGAAAGTGAAAAGTCCACCCCCCACCTCCAATGGGGTTGGCCATGCCACAATCCTTTCTCCTCTATTTTCCTCTTGGGATTTTGGGCATGCACACACATGCCTGGCATGAATTTCAAGCTGCTGGGTGTGGGACTCAAACCGTAGTTAACCACGTGGAGTCCAGCACCTTAACCACTCTTCCACCTGCTGGCCTATTATTATTATTGTTATTATTATTTTTGGAGCGATTTTTTGCCTTAAGGCATGTGCATTCTCTGGAGAGGCAGACAGAGTGAAAAGGAAAGTGAGAAATCACTTCCAGGAGGTATGGTAATACCTCAATCCCTTCTCCTCTATTCTCCTCCTGGGATCTTGGGCATGCACACACACATGCCTGGCATGAGTTTCAAGTCACCAGGTTTGGGACTCAAACCACAGTTAGCCATGTGGGGGTCTAGCAATGTAACCACTATGCCATCTGCTGGTCCTATTATTATTATTTTTACTGGAGAGACACAGCAAGGGAAAGTGAGACAGCAAGATGCCAGGTCTGGGACTTGAGCTGCAGTTGGCCATGTGGGAATCTAGCACCTTATCCACCCTACCACCTGCCATCCCTGAACTGCAAAATTTTAAAGGCCAAAGGAGAAATATTATGAATAAGTATTCTCTCAGATTGAGCAGGTGGAGCATAACTAGATAATTAGAAATCCTAAAAAAAAGGTTTGGGGGCCAGCAGTTAGCGTAATGGCTATGTCGCTGAACTCCATGTAGTCGACCGCGGTTTGAGCCACAGAACTGGTGGCTTAAACTCACGCCAGGCACATGTGCGTGCGTGCCCAAGATCCCGAGATGAGAGTGGAGAAGGGATTGCAGTGTGGCCATTCCCCCTGGGAGGTGATTTCTCACTTTCTGTCTCTCTGTCTCTCTCTGTCTTTCTGGCATCACACGTGCCCGATAGCAAAAACCTCTCAAAAAAATAAATAAAAAAAAGAAAGAAATCATGAAAAAGGTTTTTTATAAAAAATTGCATTTCACGTGAGAATGCTAATCATGTCTCTACCACTGATAGCCTGTCAAATCCACATACTGCCTGAAGCAGTTTAAGACATGTCAGTTTTGATTAGAAGTCTGACAATGTTCTAGAATTAAATGAGTTTATATGCACTCAGTCTGAAATTCTGTATCTAAACAGGAGCTAGAAAAATGGACTGATGAACTCAGCAAAATGATGAATCACCTGTGCATAATAATTTTGTGTCAAACAAAAGAAATCCAAAGCTACAGATTTAGAGTTTAATTTTACTTTATAATTAAGGTATTTGCAAGATATCTTTCCTAACAAAAGGAACAAAATGGTCTTTCTCTTTGTAGTGTATGGGACTTTTTTTTAGTTTTAAGGAATCGAACTTAGTTTTTAGTTTTTGTTTGTTTGAGAGGTTTTCGCTATAGGGCGCATATGCTCACCAGAAAGACATAGAAAGACAGAGAAACAGAAAGTGAGAAATCACCGCCCAGGGGGAATGGCCACGCTGCAATCCCTTCTCCTCCACTCTCCTCTCAGGATCTTGGGCACGCATGCACACGCGCCCGGTGTGAGTTTAAGCCACCGGGTCTGGGACTCAAACTATAGTCGACTACGTGGGAGTCCAGTGATATAGCCATTACACCAATTGTTGGTCCCAGTTTTTAGTTTATTTATTATACTTTTTTTATAAAAGAGAAAGACACCCTGACAACTTATCACACCATGACCTCCTCCTAGACTTCCAGCAAGCTAGGATCAGAGGGATGCAGTCGGCCTATCTTATGTCAGCCTGGACCACAACCACCCCTGTGTTTTGCAGCATGGTGTTCTGGTACCTGCACCACTGTGGTCAGAAAGCGAACTTTCAGTTTCTGTATTGTCATATTTCATACAAGAAAACCTCTTAAGATGATGAGTGATGCTGCATGGGTGTATACTCAGTGAAAAGTGATCTCTACATGGGCTACCAGTCAGAGAAGGTAAGTAGTATTGGATTCCTTAAAGTAAAATTCACTTATAAAATGATTCTTAATTTCATTAGGAAATGAAATTTCCTATGGTCATGAAGATTTAATATATTTCCTAGTGCTTTATTCCATTCCTCATTGGCTTTGACCTGAGACTTTCAGAATGGCAGTTACTGGTATCATATTTAAAGAAACAAGGTTGCCACAAGGAGCTGTGTGAGTCCCTAGGTTCATGTATACAAAAGTATTGGAATAATCTTAAGCTTTTTTTTTTTTTTTTTTTCCTATAGGGCGCGTGCGCGCGCCAGACAGACAGAGAGACAGAAAGCGAGAAATCATCCCCCAGGAGGGATGGCCACGCTACAATCCCTTCTCCTCCATTCTCCTCTCGGGATCTTGAGCACACACGCACATGTGCCTTGTGTGAGTTTTAAATAACCGGGTCCGGGATGCGAACCGCAGTCAACTACATGGGAGTCCAGCGACATAGCCATTACGCTAACTGCTAGTCCCAATAATCTTAAGCTTTGACCCAACTCTGCAGTTATTCTAAGAAAGTAAAGACTGTGGTTCCAATTTTGTTGGTCCCACAATACTTTATATAAATTAAGAAAAATTATTATTATTATTTTTTTAATTTGGTATAGGATACATGAGCTCACCAAAGGGAAATAGAGATAGAGACAGGGAGAAAATGAGAAGGCAAACTGCCAAGTCAAGGACTCAGACTGTGGTCAGCCATGTGGGAGTCCAGCACTTTAACCACCCAGCAATATAGTATTAATCTGTTCATAATCTGTTCATAATTATAGGGCTATCAGTCTTAGAAGTAGTGCTAAATCAAAAATATTAAAATAAACTACTCTTTTGTAGCTATGTGTGTATTTTTTTTATTTTAACCTAGGGAGTATATGCCAGAGAAAGACAGAGACAGAGATAGGGAAAGTGTACGATCATCCTCATGGGGGATGGCCATGCTACGATCCCCTTTCCTCCATTCTCCTCTCAGGATTTTAAGAATGGACAGACATGTACCTGGCATGATTTTTCAAGCCACCAGGTCCACAACTTGTATTGAACATTACTTTTGTTTTCAAGAGACAATGTATTACAATATATTACTCCTATTGGGACCAGCAATAATGGCTATGTTGCTGGACTCCCATGTAATCAACTGTGGTTCTAATCCTGGACCCGTTGGCTTAAACTCACGCTGGGTGCGTGTGTGTGCGTGCCCAAGATCCCGAGACGAGAATGGAGGAGAAGGGATTCTGGCATGGCCATATCCCCTGGGGGGGGGGGGTGATTTCTCGCTTTCTGTCTCTCTGTGTCTCTGTCTTTCTGGTGAGCGCAAGCGCCCTATAGCAAAAATCTCCCCCAAAACAAAACAACAATATATTAATCCTATAAATCTCTCTTGATTTCCATGCTTCTTCCAATTTGCATTAATTTTTTGTGAAGTTTGGGCTAGCAATAGAGAGGTAAGAATCAGATTTCAGTTCAATATTTAAAACTGCAAAAATCTACTTTTTACATTTTTTAAAATGTTTGCTGTAGGGAGTATGCACTCACCAGAGAGAGACAAAGAGAAAGAAAGAGAAAGAGATAGAGAGAGGGAAAGGAGAAAGCTGCCTGCAGAGGGGAAAGTCATGCCACAATTCTTCTCTTCTATTTCGCCACTTGGGATTTTGGGCATGCACACACAAGTGCCTGCCATGTTTTTCAAGTCTCCAGCTCCAAGACTCTAATCGCACTGTTGACCATGTGAGATCCAATGACCTTAACCACCATACCACCAGCTGGCAAGCTAAAACCTATTTTACATTTATCTTAATTCTATAACCCCAATTGTTACCAGAGAAATTTACACTGGTAGTCTACTTCATGTCACCAAAGCAACTTATGGTATTTCCCCAAATCCAAGCCCTTTCAATTCCCTTTATTTTCTTATCCTATAAAGATTGACTCTAAGATCATCCCACAAACATGAAGCTGTCATGAATTTTTGTCTTTACCTTACTTTTTACATCCATCGCTAAAATCTATTGATTCTTTTCCCCAAACATCTCCTACCTCCCCATGCCGCTCTAGCCCTCCTTTCGCATTTCTATTTCAGACACTCATCATCTTTCATTTGCCCTTGGAACAATCCTCTTATCTGGCTTTCTGCTTCTAGGATGAGACTAATCCAGGATCCACCCTGCTTCTGGTGTGATCTTTGTCACAAGGGTGTGTGATTAGATGGCTTTCCTTCGCATGATTATGCAGTGGTTCCCTACGGCTTACAGACTCGATTTCACCGTAACACACAACACTCTTTCTCAGCTGTGTCCTCTGTTTGCATGCTTGCCATTTCATTCAGCAGAAATGCTCCACTACTTAAAACCCCTAGAATGCTCTGCTGTCAGAAGCCTCTAAGTCTTCGTTCGGGCTGTTTCTACTACTTGGAAAACTCTTTCCTTGCCCGGTACTTACTTTTTCTGCATGTTTCTGGTAAGATGCCACTCTTTTTTTCTTCCCATCATTCAGAGCTTCATCATCCTAGTTTGTGCCTGAGATTACAGGACTATAACTTATTTATTTTGTTAGAGAGATTTTTGCTATAGGGTGTGTGTGCTCTCTGGAGAGAGAGAGAAAGCGAGAAATCACCCCCTGGGGGAGGGGGATGGCCACACCGCAACCATCTCTGCACCATTTACCCTCAGGATCTTGGGCAGGCACGCACATGTGCCCAGAGTGAGTTTCAAGGTGCAAGCTCCAGGATTTGAACTGCGGTTGATTATATGGGAGTCCAGCACCATCGTCTGCTGGTCCCACAAGGACTGTTCTTACACAACTTTAATTTCTGAGTATTTTATTTCTCCATAAGACTCATATGTAAGTTGACCTGTCTTTATCGTATATATCTTGATTTGACTGTTTGCCAACCTTATGTCCAGTTTTATTCCCTAAACTCTTCCAGTACACCGTCTGGAGCGTATGGCTTGTCGTCAGTCTCCTGTATCTTTAACCTGTTCATTAAACACTTCCTTTGCCTTCTTGCTCAAACCAAAATTGCATGTGGCCTGACCACACTGTTTTCATGCAGCTCTCTCAGGAAGCTGCTACAGTTTCTCACATGGTCCTTGTGCCACTGAGCCTGGGCCTGGATTCAGTGTCCCACTTGTTTCTCTTTGTTGTACCCAGAACAGCTTCCTTTCCTCCTTCCAAAAAGCCTCCAGCATGGAGTTTCTGCCCACAGGCTTTGTCCCTTGCTGTCACTGTTTCTGTTACTCCAGGGCAATCGCTCTCATTTCCTGAACACTCTGGGACCACTTCCTACTGCTTTCTCCAGTGCTCCTATACCGTTGGAGACATCGAGATCCATGTCGATTCAGGGAAATGAGACTTCCTGTTCCATGTCCTATTCCTTTGCTTTCTCAGTTCCTTGACTTCCCCCATTTACCTTATTTTTCACTCTCAAACAGCCAATTACTCTTGGGGCCCCTACTTTAGTCCTAGCATTTTATTTTAGAAACTTTTTAAACATACAAAAATATTGAGAAAATTTTAGTAAACACATTTATACCCACTCCCTGGATCCTATTAAGATTTTACTAATTTGCTTTACAAAATTATCTGTATGTCTATGTATCTATCTATCTTCTACGTATCCATAATCTACCCATTCATTCCTCTTGTTAACCTATCATTAATCCATCTTATTATTATTATGTTTTTTTGTTTAGAGAGAGATTTTTACTATAGGGAGTATGTGCTCACCGGAGCCACAGAGACAGAGAGATAGAAAGTGAGAAATCACCCCCCCCAGGGAAATAGCCACCCCACCATCCCTTCTCCTCTATTCTCCTCTTGAGATTTTGGGAACGCATGCACACGCACCGGTGTTTTAAGCCACTGGGTCTGGGACTTGAACCGTGGTTCAACTTAAATACATGGGAGTCCAGCAATGCAGCCATTATTCCATCTGTTGGTCCCTAATTCATCTTATTTTAGGTGTATTTCATTGTAAATTTCAGACGTCAGTAAACCTTCCTCGTAATGCCTCAGGATAAATATAATTAATTATAATTTAATATTAATTATAATGAGTTTCAATTTAATATTTGTTTATAATAATAGTAATTCTCTCTGACATATATGTAACATTTGTATAATTATATTTTTATATTATTGTATTATTAAGATCCTACAATTACTACATAATATTTATATAATTATATGTATAATATATGTAATTCTCTAGAATATATCATATATATATAGTCTTTAAAATGTTCATGGAGGGACCAGCAGTTAGCGTAATGGCTATGTTGCTGGACTCCCACGTAGTCGACCGCGGTTTGAGTCCCGGACCCGGTGGCTTAAACTCATACCAGGCGCATGTGCGTGCATGCCCAAGATCCCGAGAGGAGAATGGAGGAGAAGGGATTGCGGTGTGGCCATCCCCCCTGGGGGTGATTTCTCTCTTTCTGTCTCTCTGTCTCTCTCTGTCTGTCTGGCAAGCGCATGTGCTCTATAGCAAAAACCTCTTAAAAAAAAAAAGTTCATGGAAAGGGACCAGCAGATGGCTGGTAATGTTTATGTTGCTGGACTCCCACATAGTTGACTACGATTCAAGTCCCAGACCTGGAGGATTAAAACTCATGCCAGGCACATTTGTGTGCGTGCGTGCCCCAAATCCTGAGAGAGAATGGAACAGAAAAGATTGCAGCATGGCCATACCCCCTGGGGAGTGATTTCTCACTTTCTGACTCTCTGTTTCTCTGGTGAGCACACGTCCCCTACAGCAAAAGTCTCTCAATAAAATAAAATGTTCATGGAAAATGCATATTGTGAAAAGCCATGCATAGATTTCAAAATATTTTGCCCCCAAATAAACGTGTGCTTTAATTCCGTTTCTGAACTTTTAAAATTCCCTTATCTATAAAGATGATTCTTGAACAACACAGGTTTGGACAGTGCTGGTCCACTTACATGTAGATTTTTAAAAATTTTTTTGGAGAGGTTTTTGCTATAGGGCGTGTGCGCTCGCCAGACAGACAGAGAGAGACAGAGAGATAGAAAGCGAGAAATCACCCCCCAGGGGGGATGGTCACGCCGCAATCCCTTCTCCTCCATTCTTCTCTCGGGATCTTGGGCACGCACACACACGTGCCCGGCGTGAGTTTTAAGCCACCGGGTCCGGGACGCGAACCACGGTTGACTACGTGGGAATCCAGCGACATAGCCATTACGCTAACTGCTGGTTCCCACATGTAGATTTTTTTTCAATAAATATAATGGAAGATTTTTTGCAGATGAACAACACAGCCTAGAAATAACAAAAGCACTAAGAAAAATTAGGTATATCATGACTACATAAAATATTTTATCACTTATTACTACGAACACATACACAAACCTACTACAAAAAGTTAAAACTTTTCAAAACGTGCACACACACTTACAGATCAAACATTGCAATTCACAGTCAAGAGAAAAGTAAACAAATGAAAAGATGCAGTATTGAGTCATACTGCCTGAAAATAACTGTAGTCCAGTCCGTACTAATGTAATAATTTCATAGTCACCTCCTGTTGCTATCGTGGTGAGCGTGAGTGTTCTCGGTTATCTTCCTAAAACAGTGTGTAACGCTTATCATCTCCAAGAGAGCCGTTAGTCTCTTCGGTAACTGCATAGTACAGAGAGAAGGGATCTCTCCTGTTCTGTGTATTTTTCACCATGTTTAGTGAAATGCTGGAAACACTGGGTAACAACACAGCACTCGTTATCTTTTCATTTCGGATGTATGGTATTAGTAAGCGGCACAGCCTTGACCACGTTTCAGGTCTTATTAGACAATATCGATATAGGTGCTAACAGATGATTCGTCTTGTAAACAGGTGACATAAACTTACAGTAGCAATAAATATAGTACAGTAATGGAAATGTATTTCTCCTTATGACTTTCTTTCCTTTTCTTTTACTTTTCTTTTCTTTTCTTTTTAAGGTTTTTTCCCATAGGGCATGTGCGATCGCCAGAGAGACAGTGAGAGGGAAAGTGAGAAATCAATCACTCCCGCCCGGAAGGGGGTGCGGATGGCTACACTGCAATCACAATCCCTTCTCCTCCATTCTCCTCCTGGGATTTTGGGCATGTACGCACGTGGTGCATGGCATGATTTTCATGCCACCAGGTCCAGGACTTGAACTACAGTCAACCATGTGGGAGTCCAGCACCTTAACTACTATGCTACCTGCTCACTCTCCTTATGACTTCCCTAATAATATTTTCTCTTCTTTAATTTATTGTGTGGATACAATATTTAATAAGTATAGTGTACAAAATATGTTAATTGACATTATCTTATTGGTAATATTTCTTAATAACAATAGACTTTTCTTAGAAATTATTTTGTTATTATTATTATTTTTAATTTGACCAGAGAGAGAGACAGAAAGAGAAAAAAAGAAAGTGAGAAAATAAGCCTCCAGGTCCTGGACTTGAACTGTGGTCAGCCATGTAGGAGTTCAACACCTTAACCACTGCGCCACCTACTGGCCCCCGATAGTAGGCTATTAATAGTTAATTTTTTAGGGGATCGAATATTATATGTGGATTTTCCATTACTGGGGAATGAGGGAGTCTGGGAGGTGGGTCAGAGCCTCAAACTCCCCTACATTGTTTACATTGTTGAAGGATTTTACACACACACACACACACACACACACACACGTAATTATTTGCATTGCATCCCAGGAGGACTGAGTAGATGGCAAATGAATAGTAATTGCATTTATGAGGGTATCTTCCCACAGTGCACTGATCTAGTCAAATTCAAACCGTAGGCAATATAGACGCATGTTATTTCTCTCAGTTAGGCAAGGTACAATGCCGCTGTGTCAGGACACTTAGACTAATTTATGAACAAGGAAGGTTTCTTTTTCTTTCTCTGAAACACTTCTTACATCTCACTACATCCTAAAGAAGTGAAAAAATAGAAATTTACTGCATAAGTGAAATGCATACTGCTTAATTACTTTCTTCATAAAGGCATGTCTTTGCTGTAGTCACATTTATTTTCTGTTATGATTAAGTAGAGTCTAATATTTTTATTACTAGTTTTGTGTGCCAAGAATAATCATGGTAATAGCCTTTTAATAAAAAAAATTACTTCCAGAGTATTGTGCCTTTGAGCTTAGTTAAACAAAATTATATAGATTCTAGCAGAAAGACACCACTGAGGAATAAAATGTTCACAAACAGTCTTGTCAGATTACAGAGATCGGATATTTTGTCAACTGGATGAACTCGAGGTGGCTTTTAGACGTCTGTGTTGATTTTCCAAGGTTGCTTCTAGTATAAGTTATTCTGGTGCCATCGTGTTAATAAGAAGATTATGGCTGTGTAATATACCATTCTCTCCACAATGTAATTGGGTAATTTATCCCTCCTGCTAAGAAAATTAGTCAGTGTACTTACTGAACAGATGCGGGAAGGAGAGACGTGTTAGATGCCCTGATGGGATGACACCATCCACTACACTAAACAAGACGTATGTGTCATAAATGCGAACCTTATATAATAGAATAACACCTTTTAAAACATAAATGTGATCATAAAACCATCTGCTTCATAACCAGCTTGCGAAGTACATCTGGTATTGCTATATTGGCTCACCAAATTGTTCCTAAATGCATTTTAAAGACATAAAGTGAATATGGATCAGCTCTGGGTTGAGAGCCTAAGTGTACACAGATGGTGTCCTTTAGTACCTTTACGAATTTCATCATTGTACTTCTTAATTAAGCTCTCTCAGTGAGCATGTAACCGTTACCATTAAAAACCACATATTGATTAAATGAGTGTTTGAAGAATTCTGGTAAGTGGTGGTTTTCAGTCTGGTTGACTATAATTTTATTCCTTCCTAATTACCTTTCTATTAAAATAATAGAAAATACAATCCCCAGAGTCCTTACTTCAATTATGATATCACATACACTGTGACTATTTTGTTAAAGATAGTAACAAAGCTTAAACGGATAAATGAATGGCGAACAACCAGTGGGTTCTGACTTCACACAGAATTAAGAAAGGCAAAATTAAAAAAAAAGCATAGTTAATATTCATAAAATACTCTTCACTGCGGCAGTCACTGACATCAGATTATTTATTGTTCTTTTTGTTTTCTAAGGTTTTTGCCATAAGGTGCATGCACTTTCCAGAGAGAGAGACAGACAGCGAGGAAGTGAGAAGTCACCCTCCGGGGGATGGCCATGCAGCGATCCCTTCTTCTCCATTCTCCTCTTGGGATTTTGGGCATACATGCACATGGGCCTGGCCTGATTTTCAAGATGCTGAGTCTGGAACTTGAATCGCTATTGGCCATGTAGGAGTTCAGCGCCCAAACCACTATGTGATGGGTGGCCCTCATTTATTATATCTTTAACAACAATAATATTTGAGTTGAAAAAAATTATTTCTGACTGATTATAATTTTTTTTTGAGAGGTTTTTGCTATAGGGCGTGTGCGCTCGCCAGACAGACAGAGACATAGAGAGAGAAAGCGAGAAATCACCCCCCGGGAGGGATGGTCACACAGCAATCCCTTCTCCTTCATTCTCCTCTCGGGATCTTGGGCACGCACGCAAACGCGCCCGGCGTGAGTTTTAAGCCACTGGGTCCGGGACGCGAACCACGGTCGACTACGTGGGAGTCCAGTGACATAGCCATTATGCTAACTGCTGGTTCCCCTGATTATAATTTTTTTAAGAGGTTTTTGGTATAGGGAGTGTGTGCTCGCCAGAGAGACAAAGAGAGACAGAGAGATAGAAAGCATGAAATCACCTCCCAGGGGTGATGGCCACACCACAATCCCTTCTCCTCCATTTTTCTCTCAGGATCTTGGGAAGTCACACACATGCTCCCAGCGTGAGTTTCAAGCCTCTGGGACCCCAACTCAAACTGTGGTTGACTACGTGGGAGTCCAGCGACATAACCATTACGCCATCTGCTGGTTCCGATCACAATTTTTTCTAAATCAAGGAAAAGTGTTTTAGACTCACTGGAGAAAACCGACAAAGAATTTATGTATACTAGAAGGTTACTTTAATTATTGTGTGGGCTACTGTCCTCATTAGAACCCTGCTCCTGGGAGAGTTTGGATTCTTCCTCAGTCAGGATTTGCATGAGCATGCTCTGCTCTCCGTCAGCACTGGTTTTCTAGCATGATCCTTTCCTTTCACTGTTCTGGGAGAGGGAAAGAGTGTTTACTTTGGAACGTTTTAACAACACTTAAAAGCAACATTTAAACTATTTATTGTCTTATCAAATGGTAGTAAAAACATGGCCAGAGTGCCAGTGCTCCTGGTGGGCTGTGTGATTCTCTAGTATTTTAATAACTTTTAGGGAAATTTAGTAATAGGTATTATGGTTGATCTTAGCCAAAAGGCCGAGAAGCCACAGAAATATGTATTAAAAGGTAAAATGTTGAGGCTGGCAAGTGGCATGTGGTTAAGGCACTGGGCTCCCACGTGGTCTACCACGGTTCAAGTCCTGGACCTGCTGACTTGCTTTCTCGCTTTCCCTCCATTTCTCTGGTGAGTGCATGTGTCCTATGGTAAATTAAAACAAATAATAATAACAATAAATAAATAATTCTAAAAACAGGTAAAATGTTTATAACTTTTGTTTCAGCAATATTATTTCTAGAACTCTAGGTACACTTTACAAATACATACAAATTTATACAGAATATATATGTGTATAGATATAAATGTTCACATATATTCAAGGTTATTCATTGTACTTTCCCTGTTTTACAAAGTTTGAAAAAAACGGATATAAGAAAACTATTGCACAATCAAGAACAAATTAAAAAATTATGGCCTAGGGGACCAGCAGATGATGGTTATATCGCTGGACTCCCACGTAGTTGACCACTGGAGTGGAGTGAGTCCCAGAACTGTCAGCTTCAAGCTCACACCAGGCACATGTGCGTGTGTGCCAAAACTCCCAAAAGGAGAATGGGGGAGAAATTTCATGTGGCCATTCCCCACTGGGGGAGTCATCTCGCACTTTCTGTCTCTCTGTTTCTGTCTCTCCGGTGAGCACACGTGCCCTATAGCAAAAATCTCTCATATATATATTATGGTCCATTTATATATGTCTTTTTTTCTTAAAAAAAGAAAAACCTGAAACAATTAAATGCTTACAAATACTAAAAACAAATAAAACATACAAAAATAGATACGAAGCACTGTTGGCAGCATCTCTCTATTTGAAATATCTGCTGTTTTCTTCAGGCTTGGATCACAGAAGACTTTATCTTTCTGTATTACATATTTCCATTCATAAATAGTTTACAACCAGCATGCATTACTTCTGTAAACTGACAAATGATAAAAATAATGAATTTCTTCTTTAAATTGCCAGAGGGCTTGTACACTTACCAGAGAGAGTTGGATAGAGAGAAGGAGGGCGAAAGCACCCCGCGTGGGGCATGGTCATGCTGCAGTCCACTGTCCCCCTTTTCTCCATTCCCTTGGGATTGTTAGCATGCATTTCTTTCTTTTTCTTTTCTGGTTTTTTTTTTTCTTTTTTTTGGGGGGGGGGGGGGTTTGCCAGAGAGTGTGTGTAGTTGCTTAAGAGAGACAGAGAAAGACAGACAGAAATCACCTCCCTCCTCTACAAGGGGATGGATGCCCAGGTTGCAATCCCTTCTCCATTCCCTCAGGAATTTCGGGCACATGCACAGGTACCCAGCATGATTGTCAAGCCTCCAGGTCCAGTGCTCAAATTCCAGGTGGCCACGTGGAGGTCCAGTGCCTCAACCACACCGCACCTGCTGGCCCATTGTATGTGCGTATTTCTTTTTCTTTTCTTTTCTTTTCTTTTCTTTCTTTCTTTTTTTTTTTTTTTTTTTTTTTTTGAGAGGTTTTTGCTATAGGGCGCATGCGCTCGCCAGAGACAGAGAGAGACATAGAGACAGAAAGTGAGAAATCACCCCCAGGGGGGATGGCCATGCCGCAATCCCTTCTCCTCCATTCTCCTCTCGGGATCTTGGGCACGCACTCACACGTGCCTGGCATGAGTTTAAGCCACCGGGTCCGGGACTCGAACCTCAGTCCACTACATAGGAGTCCAGTGACATAGCCATTACACTAACTGCTGGTCCCCTGTATGTGAGTATTTCAAGCTACTGGGGTTGAACTGCAGTTGACCATGTGGAATCTGGCTCCCTTACTCACTAGGCTTCAAGATTGGCCTTTTAATGAATCATTTCAACGGTTGCCATGGATACTTGGACTGAGTTTTGAGTCCTTTATTCCCCCCTCACTCCTACCTAAAACCATTGCTAACTTTTGCATTTTATACTACTTTTAAAAACTTCTCCATGCTTTGCCATCTTAAAATTCAACAACCCAATAACTAATACCAAGGTAACGTTATACAAAATTGCATTATTTATTTTCAGGGTTGTTATTTTTATTCTGATATTCTAAATTCTGAAAATGTCTCGCTCCAGAATAAATTTTTTTCTGAGTACAATCAATGTAGGTGGTTTGGGGGGTCTTATTTTTAGGCATTTCTGCAATCACATTCTTAGACATAAAGTCTATCCTTTCTCCTCTTGGAAGTCCCTGCTGGGGAAATGAATTGATTTGTCATATAATTGAATGTCATTAATTTTAAAATACAGACTATCTCACAGAATTCAGTTTAAAAAGAAAAGAAAAAACTAATAGATCTTGAGAAACTTTTTTTTTGAGAAGTTTTTGCTATAGGGTGCATGTGCTCGCCAGAAAGACAGAGACAGAGACAGAGACAGAGACAGAAAGCAAGAAATCATACCCCCCGGGGGGATGGCCAAGCCACAATCCCTTCTCTTCCATTCTCTTTTTTTTAAGAAGTTTTTGCTATAGGGTACATATGTTTGCCATAAAGACAGAGAGAGACAGAGAGACAGAAAGCAAGAAATCACCCCCCAGGGGAGATAGTCATGCTGCAATCCCTTCTCCTCTATTCTCCTCTCGGGATCTTGGGCATACATGCACACGCACCCAGCGTGAGTTTAAGCTACCGGGTCTGGGACTGGAATCGTGGTTGTCTACGTGGGAGTCCAGTGACGTAGCCATTTCTCCATCTGCTGGTCCTGATCTTGAGAAACTTTGAAGTACAAAGCAGGACAGAGTTTAAGCAATATATGTATACTTTTAAAAAAATTTCTGAGTAAGTTCTATTTGAATTTACAATCATTTATCACAGGCACTAGAGGCCTTGACATTTATAATTTTACCAAAGAGCATTCTATAATTCTTCTGGAAATGTAAGGAGCAATTGCAATTAGAATTAGAACCTTTAAAAGTCAAAATAGAATTTTAAAATCAAAAAGCTGTGTAAGCAATAAAATTATTTATCTGTATTTATACCTATAGTTTTTCTATATAGCGTAATATTTTTTCTCATGCTATATCATGCACAATGTCATGACTTAATGCCACTAATCAGCAAATGTCAAACATCACTTAAGGAGTATTGGGTTAAGCTAGTTAAGTATTTATTCCTTTTCCTCTCTCAAACAAAATGAAAAATAACAAGGAACTTGATAAACAGTAGTGGAAAATGCATCTTTGGAGAAACTAGGCAGCTTCTGTAACTCAGAGTTGAAACATATGAAGGAAATGGGCTCCATGCTAGGGACACTGAGCCAGGGTGCGGTAGAAGGCGGAGCAAGACGCTGTGAAACTGGGCTCAGTGTGCAGGAGGGTGCTGCTCCACTCCTCCAGGGAGGCGGGGTACCTTTCTTGGAACCACGATCCGGTGAGTGGTCTGCTGGGAAGTGCCTCCGGTACCGTGCGAGGGAAAGGACTGGAGGGAAGACAGATAGACACGCCATTTCTGCTGGAGGCTGCATGCTAGGACGGCGTGACCAAAGCTCCGTCGGCAGTGCTGAGGTCAAACCACGCCGGACCCGTGGGTCTACCCTGGCTGATCAGGAAATAAGTTTTAAAAGCCAATGCTCCAAGCAATAGCAGTGAGCACTGACGCTGATGGAAAGCAGAACTAGGCTTGTTTTGGTAGCTGTGGGAATTATGGTTAGAGAAGAGAATGTTTCAATTACGGACTAGGATAGGGAACCAGCAGTTAGCTTAATGGCTTTGTCGCTGGACTCCCACGTAGTCGACCGCGGTTCGCGTCCTGGACCCAGTGGCTTGAAACTCACGCCGGGCGTGTGTGTGTGCGTGCCCAAGATCCCGAGAGGAGAAGGGATTGTGGCGTGACCATACCTCCTGGGGGGTGATTTCTCGCTTTTTGTCTCTATGTCTCTGTCTGGCGAGCGCACGCGCCCTATAGCAAAAAAACGTCTCAAAAAAAAAAAAAAAATTACGGACTAGGATAGTGTAGAAGAAAGGTTAGGTGTAGCCAGTGTCTGGGTATGGAGTTCGCCTGCGGATGGAGGAAGAGAGGAGAAAACCGAAATCCACTTTCGTTATTATTTCATATCTAGTCTGGTAAAGGTATAAACATTAAAGTACCAGTTCAAAAACTCTGAAGACAAACACTGAAAGAGGTCAGCATGATTATATAACCAGCCCGAATCAGGTACTAGAGTAAGAAATAAGGAAGGAGAAAGAACGAATATTTCCTGCTTGTTCACAGTGAGTGTTGGTTGTAGGAAATGTGGACTTTCTAAGATACGGGGTTAAACGTTATTTCGTGAAGTTGTACGCACCATAGAAATACTATAACTAAACATACGGATAATCTTCTATTATCAAGACAAACATATTCACTTCCTATGTATTCTAAATTATTCTAATACAAACATAAAATTACTTGACTTAAGAGATAAAGCACCATCAGAATTACTAAAGGAATCCTCAGTGAATGGGAAACAAATGAGGTGATTGTGGAATTAAAAAAAAAATCAGTGAGCAGGGTCAGTTCCATGGCACAGAGTAACACACTGTCAGGAGAACCCAGGCCCTGCATGTGACCACCATTTAAATCCTCTGTCCGGTGCGCCTGAAGCGTGCTATGCACATGCGTGACTGCCCAGAGCCCGTGGCTGGAGGACTGGAGAGAACACGGCATAACCAGACCCTGTGGTTATGGTGGGCGTTCAGCTCTCTCAGTCCCTCTCGTGTGTGCGCTGGCACACTCTCTCGTGATAAAGAAAAAAAAAATCAACAAGAAGCAAGCATGTCAGGAAATACTTAAGCAATGTACTAGTTAGTTCTAACTGTAGAATCTTTTTTTTTCTGAGAGGTTTTTGCTATAGGACGCGTGCATACGCCAGAGAGAGACAGAGAGACAGAGAGTGAGAAATCACCCCATGGGGGGATGGCCACGCCGCAATCCCTTCTCCTCCATTCTCCTCTCGGGATCTTGGGCACGCACGCACACGTGCCCGGTGTGAGTTTAAGCCACCGGGTCCGGGACTCGAACTGTGATTGGCTACATGGGAATTCGGCGACATAGCCATTATGCTAACTGCTGGTCCCTAACTATAGAATCTTTAAAGTGCTTGAAAACAACCTGAAATGAAAATTCCAAACTATAATATGTTGAGGTAGGAGGTGAGGGACCAGCATGAGGAGAGACATGAATTAGAGAGCGGGAGAGCAGCATATTCGTGCTCTTGTCCTATGGGAGGAGAATCCGTGCCTATTTACTCTAGATTTTGTAAAAACACAAGGAAAAAGGTTTACTAATGATGACTCAAAGAATAGAAGTGGAAGGTATGCCTTAAAACTAAGAGAGGAAGAAAGAACAAAAAGCTTAACAAGCCAAAAGAAAAAAAAAATAGGTAGAAAAAAACCCAAAGAGATAACAAAGGGAAAAGCAAAACAAACCCAAAGTGAAGTAGCAGTGAGAGGTTCAGATATGTCAGTAACCACACTGAAAGTGAATATGTTAAGTGCAATCATTGAAAGAGACAGCAGCTCAGATTGATCATTAAAAATCCCTAAATCCAAGCAAATGTGATGATATCAAACATCACACTTTAAATGTACATTTATTACTAAACATAATAAGCAAAGGAATATAGAGAGGTTTTTTCCAATAATAAGTACATTGTATCAAGAAGAACAAGAAGGCCCCGCTGGGTTATGTGTGGGCTACTCACAGGCCGAGGCTGGGTGAAAGGCCTGGGTTTGAGTCCCGCCTGTCCGCAAAGCCTGGCACAGTGCACGCCTGTAGTCCCAGCCTCTTGGCAGCTGAGACCGGAGGACTGCAACAAAGCAAAAACCTATGCATAGGAGAAAAAAAAAAGAGGAAGAAGAAAAAGAACAATAAGGTATAATAACTGAAAGCTTTACGCATTTAAAAATGTACATAAAATTTATTAGATGATCTGAGAGAGACCAGAATCTACCACTATTGTGGGTAATTTTAATATCTATCACTCAGAAAAGACAGATGAAATAGCTTACAGCTAATAAGATCACTGAAAATAACAACCTCAAATACTAGACTTTTTTTTTTAAGAGAGAGATTTTTGCTATAGTGTGTTTGCTAGCTGGACAGACAAAGACAGAGAGACAGAGAGATAGAAAGCAAGAAATCACTCCCCAGGGGGGATGACCATGCTGCAATCCTTTCTCCTCCATTCTCCTCTTAGGATCTTGGGCACGCACGCACATGTGCCTGGAGTGAGTTTTAAGCAACCAGGTCTAGGACTTGAACCACAGTTGACTATGTGGTAGTACAATGACGTAACCATTACGCCATCTGCTGGTGCCTCAAATACCAGATTTTATCTAATGAAATTTTATAAAATTTCTATTCCCCAAATATAGAATACACATTTCTTTTAAACACCCCAAAACATTTTTCAAAATTGTTCATGTTTAGACCTTAGAGAAAATATTAACAAATAGCAAAAATTATTTCTTTGGAGGTTACATTTCCTGATCATAATATAATTAAATATCAATAGTTAAAAAAAAGTATACAACTGGAAAATGAAAATGCACTATTAAATAATGTTTGTGTTTAAGAGGAAATACAAATGCTAATTATAAACTGTTCATAGCTGAACAGCAAAATGCATATCACTATCAAAACTTATATAATAGTTGTGGCTAAAGTAGGGCACTTGAATAATAAATGTTTTTTTTGTTTTAGAAATTTTTGCTACAGGGCATGTGTACTCGCCAGAGAGACAGAAAGAGAGAGAGAGAGAGAGAGAGAGAGAGAGAGAGAGAGACAGAAAGCTAGAAATCACTCCCCAGAGGGGGATAGCCATGCTGCAATTCTTTCTCCTCCATTCTTCTCTTGGGATTTTGGGCACACACGCACATGTACTTGGTGTGTTTTAAGCCACCGGGTCCAGGACTCGAACCTCGGTTGACTACACGGGAGTCCAGTGACATAGCCATTATACCATTTGCTGGTCCTGATATATGGTTTAAATACATTATCAAACAGAAAGTATTGGAAAGAAATGAAATAAGCTTTAGTTTAATACTAAAAATTAAAAGAAAAATGTAACTCCACCCAACTTAGTTTTTTTAATTGAAATTAATAAAAATGAAAACAAATATTAAAAAGTATAGAAATTTTGATCAGTGAATCTAATATTATTTCTTTGAAAATAACAATTGAAAGAACCTTGGACGGGACCAGCAGTTAGCGTAATGGCTATGTCACTGGACTCCCATGTAGTCGACTGCGGTTTGAGTCCCAGTCCCGGCAGCTTAAACTCACGTCAGGTGCATGTGTGTGCGTGCCCAAGATCCTGAGGGGAGAATGGAGCAGAAGGGATTGCGGCGTGGCCATCCCCCTGGGGGGGTGATTTCTTACTTTCTGTCTCTCTCTGTCTTTCTGGCAAATGCACGTGCCCTATAGCAAAAACCTCTCCACAAAAAAAAAAAGAACCTTGGAAAGCCAGAAAGCACAAATCACTTAAGGTAATATAGATAAATATGATTAAAAATGTCATGGAAGGAAATGATAACATTGAGGAAAAAATGGCAAATTTTTAAAAATCTACTTATTCCATGAATGAGACACAGAGAGAAAGAGAGGCAGAGACACAGCAGCCCTGACAGGGTCTTGACTTCAGCCTCTTTCCCCAGCCTTCACCAGCCAGGGTCACTTGCACAAGTGAGCTTGGTACATCCAGGGAGGTCTCCAGACTTGAACTTGCAACCTTCTCATTTGGGTTTAGCCTTGCAGAGTGTCATGCTTTACCGCTGTACCTATATGGGCCTTCAGATGGAAACATGTTAAGATCGCATTGTAAGAAGAGACCGAATCTGAGCTAAATTACAGTGACCTTTATATTATTTTTCTGGAGAGGTTTTTGCTATAGGGCGCGTGTGCTCTCCAGAAAGACAGAGAGCGACAGAGAGACAGAAAGTGGGAAATCACCCCCCAGGGGGGATGGCCACACTGCATTCCCTTCTCCTCCATTCTCCTCTTGGGATCTTGGGCATGCACGCACACACCCCCGGCGTAAGTTTTAAGCCACCGGGTCTGGGAATCGAACTGCGGTCAACTACATGGGAGTGCAGCGACATAGTCATTACGTCAACTGCTGGTCCCTACAGTGACCTTTAAAGCAAGCAGAGCACAGAGCCTTTCTCTTGGGCCTGGCCTATGCTGCACAATGGATGGAGGTTAAAGGAAAGTATATTTTAGTCAGAGAAGGCCAGGTGGGGCTTATTTAGACCAAGCACTCCACAGCTGCAGTTAACAATAAAAAACCTGGCCTTACCTTCCATGGCTCCCTTCCCCATTGCCCCATAGAAGAATACACCTGGGGAAGGCTCAGGGCCGTGGAGTTCTCCGTCACAGACGGCTGGTCCTCCTGATACCTGCTTTTCTCTGCTTGTGTGTCTGTGTCTATGTGATTGTTCTTTCCAAAATCCATGATTGCTCCACTCCAGGGGGCAGGTATCCCCCCCCCCTTTTTGCATAACAGGTCTTGACATCATGTAAATGACCAGAATTACCCCAAAATCAAAATAAGTAGACTAATGAACCCTTGCTATGTATTGGTGTGTTTATGAAGATGGAAAGAGAGAAATGCAAAAGTGAATCCCTGTACTTCAGCAATGACGTTCGGAAGTGTTGACTGGGAGAACGGAGCAGCACATTACTTCAGCTGTGTGGTGCTATCTGTGTAACACGCTCCCCAGCCAGAAACCAAAACTCTCATACCGATATATACATGCGAATAGTAGCAATATATGTGAAGAACCAAGATTCTTAGTAGTGGTATTAGAAAGCTTAGTTAATAAGGGGATATGTGAGCTGGCTAAGAAGAGTAGGTAAGAAATTGACAGTTGGAGGAAATTCAAAACGTAAAGCACTATATATATATGTATATATATATATATATATATATATATACATATATATACACACACACAGACACACACATACATACATATATATACACATAAATAATGATCTGGATGGCATGTCAAAGTAATAGCAATGATTATCTCCAAAATAAAGGAGACTAGGGCTAGAGATGGTGTTTGAATATTAAACCTTGCAGTTATGACTGTAAGCGGTCTATTATTTCTTTTTCCTTTTTTTTTTTCTAGAGGATTTTGCCCTAGGGCATGTGTGCTTGCCACAGAGAGAGAGAGAGAGACAGAGACACTGAGAGGGAAAGTGAGAAATCACACCTCTCCCTTCCCCCGAGAATGGCCACATTGCAATTCCTTCTCCATTCTCCTCTTGGGTTCTTGGGCATGCACACATACGCGCCCAGCGAACTGCAGTCGGCCATGTGGGAGTCCAGCAACATAACTGCTGCGCCGTTTGCTGGCTCCAACAGTCTGTTCTTTAAGATAAAAGTAGAGATCTTGTCTGCAATTTATGTAGATTTGCGGAACCACCAGGTGACACGGTGGTTAAGGCATTGGACTTCCACATGGTTGATCATGGACTGAGTCCCAGATCCAGTGGCTTGGAAACTCTCGTTGGGTGTATGTGCATGCATGCCCAAAGTTCCAAGAGGATGGAGAAGGATGAAGTGTGGCCATTCTCCTGCCATCCCACCCCCAGGGGGGATGACTTCTCACCTGCCCTCTCTGTCTCTCCTGGTGAGACAGGCATGTGCCCTATGGCAAAAACCTTAAAAAAACCCTGCAGATTACCTGTCTTTATCACTTTTGCAGTAAATAACAAAGTAAAAAGTAAAGACAAAAAAAGCAAGAAATTTACTAAAAGTTAGTGATACTGGATTGTGTGGGTATTTTATTCCAATAATAAAATGAAATCGCTGAGTCCGGCATTTTAGCATGTCTGTTACAAAGTGTAGGGCTGTTGGCGTCGTAAACCAGGACTGTCCAGGTCAAAGTGGGATGAATGGCCACCAGAACCATAGAGTATGGAGATCTGAGTCCTAGCAGGTCCTTCCAGCAGGAGTTCAGTGCGTATAAATGGTATTTCCCAGGCTGAATACACTCCTTCTAGCTGCAGAATAAAAGGGAAGTTCTAGGGAAAGTGTGGAGCCACTGCATATGAAACATAAATTCTTTTTTGTTTTTAGTTTTGCTGTAGGGTGCATATACTCACCAGAGAGAGACAGAGAGAGAGAGACAGGAAAAGCACAAAATCACCCTCTTTGGGATGGCTACGCTGCTATCTCTTCTCCAATTTCCTCTCGGGTTTTGGGCATGCTTGCACATGTGCCTGGTGTGATTTTCCAAACTTCCAGGTCTGGAACTCAAACTGAGTTAGCTATGTGTGATCCAGTGCCTTAACCTCTATGCCACCTGCTGGCCCCTGTTCTTTATTTTTTGGAACGATCTCTGTTTGGGCTTTTCTCTCAAAGGTTAAAGGCCCATGTTGAGATAAAATAGTTAAAAGTACATGCTGTCCCCCCTGAGCTTTTGATACAGTCTATTTGATTTCTACTCGGCACAAGGTGGAGCTTTAGGAATGCTTGTACCCCTGACCTCACACCTGAACTTACCTGCCAGTTTAAAATTATTCATTTAAAAATTTGCATTCCCATTGTGTTCAAGTTTGATATGAGACATTGTTACTACTCTCTAAGAATTAAGATTCTTCACTAGTGATATCAGGAAGCTTAGTTAATAAGGGCATTTGTGGGCCAGCAGGTGGCGTGGTGGTTAAAGGCACTGGATTCCCTCATGGCTGACCACAGTTCGAGTCCCTGACATGGTGGCCTGCTTTCTCGCTTTTCCTTTCTCTCTCTCTCTCTCTGTCTGGTTAAATTAAAAAATAATAATAATAACAAATGGAATTAATTATTTTTAAAAAATTAAAAAAAAAAAAGAGGATCTGCGAGCTGGCTAACAAGAGTGAATAAGAAATTGACAGTTGGAGGAGATTCAAAATGTACAAAGCACAACAAATGCAGGGCCCAGCTTCCATGGCGCAGTTGGTAGAATACAAGAAGAAAGAACTGGAAGCCACATGCTAACAGAGGTTCAAGCCCTGGCACAGTGGGCTTAAAAATATGTTCACGCTCAGTGCGGGACCCTGGTGGGCGGGGGGACTGGAGGGAGGGGATCGTGGGCCCTTGAATCCTGGTAGGGTACTCCCCTCCTGTCATCGTGTGCTCGCGGGCTGTCATCAGTAACAACAGAAGTTCAAAGGGCACAAACGTGAGACTTCGAGAGAGAAGAGACGCGGAGGAAATTCACGTGACTTGAGTACTTTTTACTAGACACGATGCTAGCCACTGCCCATGCACAGATGTTACCTAATTGCCCGCAGGTGTGTGCGGGAAGCTAGTTCAGTCCATACAGCTCCCCAAGTGCACGCACTGCGTTTTCTCATAACTCTAAATTTAAGCTCCTTGTTGGGACTTGGGATGGTGTACTTGGCCTATAAGAGAGAATCCTTAGAACAAAAATGAGGAAGAAAAGATTAAACCTCTTTGCTACAACCAACTTTTGATGATTTTATCGTCGACTAAAGAAGTTAAATTTTAGTCTAGAGATTTTGTGGTCATATCAGAAACATCATCCTTTGTTGCTAAAGCTCTAAGCAACTGGGGTCCAGAAGGGAAAGTTAATAGAGTGGGAGAAGGGAGAATAAAATATCTCATTAAGGCACTGAAATATCTAGTAGCTCCATTCCTTTGACATTTCGTATGTGTCCTCAGGAGCTAATCAAATATGTTCTGGGAAGCTATCTGGATCAAGGGCGGCTCTTCCCTTTTTCATAAAATAAAGGACAGTGATGAATTGTCTGGAAGATAATTTGACAATCTTTTTCTGCTAAAGGTTAGTTGTAAAAGATTAACTACATGTTTTATTTATTCATCATGTATATCTTTGTTGCTTTCAAAAATGAAGGGAACTTAACTTGATATAGGATCAAAGGGTAGGAAGTTAGAAAGAATTAATTATTTTAGAATCAGCAAGTTAAACCACAGGAATAACAGCCTGACATCGTTAATATTTCTGTCCCCCAGGAAGGATGAAAAGGGAGAAAAGTTAAGGATGAAAGATTCTAACAATAAGGAATAATAGGAAACACAATGGTCAGGAAACATTGACATTTGTTTATGAAATGCCAGACATTGGATGATACGTCTTAATTTATTTTACTTTCAAAAGAACCCTCAAAGGAGGGTCATTACTACCCTTCAGAATAGTTTCAGAAACTGAGGCACAGGGAGTTTAAGTCACATAGTGAGGAAATGTTGGAGCCACTATTTGAACAGGGACAGTCTGGCTCAAGTCATAATCCTTTTTTTATTTGTTTTGTTGAGAGATTTTTGCTATAGGGTTTATGCATTTTCTGGAGAGACAGAGACAGAAAGCAAGAAATCACCCCCCAGGGAGGTTGGCCATGCCACAATCCCTTCTCCTCCATTTTCCTCTCGTGATTTTGGGCACGCGTGCACATGCACCCGGCTTGAGTTTTAAGACGCCAGTCTAGGACTCGCGTCACAGTCAGTCATATGGGAGCCCAGCGACATAACCATTACGCCGTCTGCTGATCCATCAAGCCACACTCTTAACCACCATACTGCACTTTGTCTTGAAAGAATTTCAACATAAATACATATGAGATATAGAAAATAGCTCAGTTCTGGTTCTCTAGAGAATAATGGTAATAATGGAATATTAATGATAATTAAAGAAAACCACATACTTAAACATGGGCACCAAATCATGGACATTGATATTAATTTTTGTTTGTTTGTTTGTTTTGGCCAGAGGGTGCATGCTCTTACCAAGAAGAGAGAGACAGAGAGGTAAAGAGAGGGAGAGAGGGAGAAAGCTTCTCCAGGGAGCTGTGATCCTGCAGTACTTTCTGCTTTATCTCTCCACCTTGTCAGGTTTTGGTCACCCATGCACACACGCCTGGTGTGTTTAACAGCCTGTTGGGGTTGGGATTTGAATCATGTGGTCAGCGAGGATCCAGGTCCCTTTACTACTAGGTGACACATCCACCTGGCATTACTTTTGATCAGTGTTTACACCTATTAAAAAAAGAAAAGAAAAAATATCTGGGGCCAACAGGTGGCATGGTGGTTAAGGCACTGGACTCCCACACAGCCAACTGCAGTTCGGGTCCTGGACCTGGTGGCTCGCTTTCTCATGTTCTCTCTCTCTCTGTCTGTCTCTCTGGTAAGTGCATGTTTTCTATAGTAAAATTTAAAAAGTAAGTAATGGGACAAGCAGATGGCATAGTGGTTAAGGTGCTAGACTCCCAAGTGGCTGACTGTGGTTCAAGTCCCAGACCTGGCAGCTTGAAACTCATGCTGGGTATGTGTGTGTGTGCATGCCCCAAATTCTATGTGAATGGAGGAGAAGGAATTGTGGTATGGCTATCCCTCCTGGTGGGTGATTTCTCATGTCCCATCTCTCTGTTTCTCTGGTGAGCGCATGTGCCCTATAGCAAAAATCTTTCTCATAATAATAATAATAATATATATATATATATATATATATATATATATAATTAAATAAACAATTCTAAAAAAAAATAGTGATGCTCTGAAAAAGGTCTTTGCCTTAGGTGCATGCACTCACCTGAGAGAAAAAGAGTCGGTGAGAGGGAAAGTGAGGAAGCAATCCCCGGGGGATGGCCGTGCCACAATCCCTTCTTCTTCATTCTCCTCCTGGGATTTTGAGAACCCATGCGTGTGTGGCTGGCATGAGTTTGAAGCCACTGGAACCAGGACTCAGACCATGGTCAGCCATGTGAGAGTCCAGCAATTTAACTGCTACACCATTTGCTGGTTTCAAGAAAACATTTAGTTTATAAAAGTTTGGAACTTACATTATGTGATCAGATATGGTCAGTGATAATTTCTTTCTTTTAGAGGCTTTTGCCATAGGGTGTGTACACTCTCCAGAAAGAGAGACAGAGACAGACAGAGAGGGCAAGTGAGAGGGTAAGTGCACGTGCACCTGGTGTGATTTTCAAGGGCCTGGTCTGGGACTCCAACTGCGGTCGGCCCTTGAAAATGGGAGTCCAGTGACGTAACCACTATGCCTGCTTCTGGCTCGCAGTGACAATTTTCAACAACTCTTACTTAAGCGCTCGATGCTTCCTCTACTGAGATGAAGACAGAATGCCTACTTCTCCCTCAGATAGCGGCCGGCTTTCGGGGTCCGTTTTATTGCGAGACGGTTACATCAAGACAGCTGTCTAATAACAGACTCATCCACAGCTCTGAGTTGCATAACACGATCGTTATTCAAGATAAAGTGTTTTTGGCACATATTCAATGCACAAGTTTTTCTTCTTTTTCTCTTACCAATTTTACTCTCTCATGGATCCTCTGACACTGTTTTAAAAAAGTGTTCTGATCTGTTTCCGCCCGAGTTGTTCCATTTCCCACTTACCTAATAAAAATTACCGGGAAAGGAAATGAGTTAGAGTTATCAGAGGGTTTCGAGGGTTATTTTCTAACTATTTCAGCAGCTATTTGCTGTGGTTTTCTTTTTGCTTCTTGTATAATTGATCATGTAAATATATCGCTTACCTTTTCTGTGCTAATAAGAAAATATATTTCTGAGCCAGACAGTGGCACAAGGTACAACATGATGCTCTGCAAACAATGGGCGAGCTCTGAGTGCGAGTCCGGAGACCTCCTTGAGAACCCCAGGCACGTGTGTGCCCGCGACCCAGGGCCAGCTGAAGACAAGGATGGACTGCAGCACCGTGGGGTGATGTTCTCTCGCTCACACACTCATAGACAAAATAACGAAATAAACTCTAAACATAGAAGAAAATGTATTTTGAATGCACTTAATATAGGGAATCTTAAAATTAAACATTCATTGTATTTTCTTTAGCCATTTTATAAAGAAAATATGCACAATTCTGTATCTTTATTTCTACTGGGTCATCTGAAAAGTCATGATGCATTTTTGCACAGAAAAACATAGAAAAAATATATCATGACTTTTCCAACGACCTAATATTTATCATTGCCTGTAAAATCGGTTCCGCTAGGACCAGCAGATGGCGCCATGGTTGCATCACTGTACTCCCACATGGCTGCCCACAGTTTGAGTCCTGGACAAGGTGGTTTGAAAAGAATGCCGGTGTGTGTGCATGCATGTCCAAGATCCCAGGAGGAGAACGGAGGAGAAGGCTTGTGCGGTGTAGCCATCTCTCTCGGAGGTGATTTCTCACTTTCTCTCTCACTGCCTCTGTCTCTCTCCAGCAAGTACATGGGCCCTATGGTAAAAACCTCTTAAAAAATATTGGTTCTGTGAAGTCACATATTTGCTAATTCATTCTGACCTAATTAAAACTAGTGAATGAGTCGCTATCCCATATCGTTTGACCAAGGCTTTTTATTCTCTCTCTCTCTCTCTTTAAAACAGTAAGACAAACTGAGGTCAAGGAAATATTTTCTGGTCTGTGGGTAAATAAGAGAGACTGGACAATAACTAGGATGGCCAGAATATTTTAATGGTAAGAAAAGTACCATCATTTATTGTCCAGGATCCTAAAACTATGGAAAAGTGGAGGGACACTTTCACAAAAAAAGTACAAAAATGACTCGCAACCGCCGCATCTCACTTAACCTGCTACACACTGTGTGAAGTCCTGCCTGGGAGTGCAGCTGGAGATTTTAGCACTCTTTTTATGGCTAGTTTGAGAAGTAGAAATGCAACTCTCTATAGTACCTATTTTCCCAAATTTGCATTTCCATTTGTATGGATGGAATTGGAGAAAAATTTCAATCGTTTTCACAGTATGATCAAGAGTTAATGTTTCAGACAAATGGATCTACAATTGAGTGTTCTGTGTTCTTAGAAGTCTGCTGCAGAGGAGATATCACATTTTCTAATGCGAAAACATTAAACTGGGAATGGAAGTAGAATGTCTTTGCAAATATTGGCTTAGTTCTGTGTCATAGCACCACTTAACTGCCAAACCTCCAGAAATTTTTATCTATCCCTCCCCTGGCTTTCTATTTAAGGATTGTATATTTTCTCATGGTTTAGTCAAATAATAGGCTCAGGGAAGGACAGAAAGACATTTTTTTTTTTTCAGAGAGGTTTTTTTTATGGCTATAGGGCGTGTGCGCTCGCCAGACAGACAGAGAGAGACAGAGAGATAGAAAGCGAGAAATCACCCCCCAGGGGGGATAGCCACGCCGCAATCCCTTCTCCTCTATTCTCCTCTTGGGATCTTGGGCATGCACACACACGTGCCCGGCGTGAGTTTAAGCCACCGGGTCCGGATGCGAACTGCGGTCGACTATGTGGGAGTCCAGCGACATAGCCATTACGCTAACTGCTGGTCCCAGAAAGACATAATTTTGAGACTAGTACATTTGATAGTGACACTAGATATGATTGTACAAAACTATGGGCCAAACCCATTTATGAACATGGACACAAAGGTCTTACGTACTATATCAGCTAATTGAATCAGGGCATATTGAACATTATCAAATGGTTTTCAAATAAAATGTATCTGAGTAAGAAAAGGAAAGTAAAGAAAAAAACTAAATTTCAGGCATAACAGATTAATTACACTAGAAGATCCTCCAGACTAAAATAGCTGAAAATGGTAATTAATATTTTTTGTACTATAGAGTAAGCACACTTGCTGGAGAGACAAATATATATATATATATATATATATATATATATATAGAGAGAGAGAGATAGAGAGAGAGAGAGAGAAAGAGAGAGAGAAAGCACTTTATATGTATAGAGAAAGCAATAGCTATATCTATATCTATATATTTACAAATAATGAGAGAGAGAAAGTGAGAAAGCACACCCACAAGGCAAGATGGCCTAACCACGATCTCTTCTTCATTCTCTTCTCAGGATTTTGAGCACACACCTACATGCACCTGATGTATTTTTCAAGCTGATCGGATCCATGATGAGCTGTCAGATCAAGCCACACACACGACCTTTCCTGCATGGGTCCAGTGGTGTTGCTCTGAAGCCACCACCTGGCCATGCTATTATACTTTTTTTTTTTTTTTTTTTTTTTTTTTTTTTTTTTTTAGATTTTTGCCATAGGGTGTGTGCACTCTCCAGAGAGAGACAGAGAAAGGAAAAGTAAGAAATTATCCCTCAGAGGCACGGCCACACCACAATCCCTTCTCCTCCATTCTCCTCTCAGGATTTTGGGCATGCATGCACACATGCAGACACACATCACACATGCACATATGCAGACACACATGCCCACATGCACACACACCTGTCATGATTTTCAAGCTGCTGCCAGGTCGGGGACTTCAACCATGGTCAGCCATGAGGGAGTCGAATGCCTTAAATACTATGCCACCTGCTAGCCCCTAGCATGAACATTTTTGTTAGAAACAGAAAAAATAAAAAAAGTAAACAAGCTACCAATGTAATTTGCCATAAAAAAGACTAAATTAAAAAAAGTATGATTGGGACCAGCAGTTAGCATAATGGCTATATCGCTGGACTCCCATGTAGTCAACCTCGATTCGAGTCCCAGACTCGGTGGCTTAAACTCATGCTGGGCGTGTGTGTATGCATGCCTAAGATCCCGAGAGGAGAATGGAGAAGGGATTGCGGCATGGCCATCCCCTCTGGGGGGGGGGGGGGGGTGATTTCTCTCTTTCTGTCTCCCTGTCTCTGTCTGTCCTGTGAGCGCACGTGCCGTATAGCAAAAACCTCTCCAAAAAAAAAAAAGTAAAAAAAAAAAAATTGTGATTAACTCTTTAGATGAAGAAAAAACTTAACAAATTAAAAAAAATCTATAAGTTATTAAAAACACTTGAAAATCTAAGATTAGTAAGGAAATTCCCTTCTCTGATATAAGGTACACACAATAAACCCACAGTAAACACAATAACTAATGATATTTTAGATTCATTTGTGTTTTTTTTTTTTTTCAGGTCCTTCAAAACAACAAGAAGAAAAATGCTGACTCTCCCCAGCCATAAAATTGTTGAAAGCAAAGGACAATTGATTTCCAAATAATAAATAATCATTTACACGGAAAAGCTAAAAAAAAAATCAAAGTACTACTTAATAAAAGGCTTTTTTGAAGGCCATCAGGTGGTATGGAGGTTAAGTGCTCAACTCCCACCTGGTTGACCATGATTTGAGTCCAGGATTTGGCAGCTTGCTTTCTCACTCCCCTCACCTGGCCTCGTGTCTCGCTAGTGAGTGCAAGTGTCCTGTAGCAAATGCTAACATAATAATAATAATAATGATAAATACAAATAAATAAATAATTTTAAAAAAAAACATAGGACTTTAAAAAAAAAGTTCCAGTTACATGGGACTAACAGTTGGCGTAATGGCTATGTCGCTGGACTCCCATGTAGTTGACCGTGGTTCGAATCCCAGACCCAGTGGCTTAAATTCACACCTGGTGCGGGTGCATGTGTGCCCAAGATCCTGAGAGGAGAATGGAGGAGAAGGGATTGTGGCGTGGCCATCCCCCCTGGGGGGTGATTTCTCGCTTTCTGTCTCTCTCTCTCTCTGTCTTTCTGGCGAGCACATGTGCTTTATAGTAAAAACCTCTCCAAAAAAATAAAATAAGTTCCAGTAACAAAACTACTATGTGAATATTAGCAACAGCTTCTATATCTGCAAAAGCCAAATAAAAAGTACAATGTAGAAAATAAAATAAGATTACACAGAATCCAGGAATTAATATACCAAAGCAATATACATTTTATATAGGAAAGTATAAACTGAGTAAATTTTAAAAACCCTCTTAAGATATATAAAATAAATGAGTAAAGAAAGAAGCATCAAAAAGTTAGTACAAATGGATAGGAAAAAAGTGAATAAAGGAAAACTATATGATGGAAAATCGATCAGGGCATGTACTTCACAACACAAAAATAAATGGAAATAGATTAACGCTCTTAGTAATAAAAAGTATAGCAAGCAATGCAAAACTAAGGCGACCTTGTAAGAACCGGCGGTCATCACGACAGTCTGAATAGTGTTTGGTTAGCAATCAACCAAGAAAGACAAAAAGAAAACAAAAGTGGACGGAAAGAGCCGTATGAGGAAAAGGAGGATGATGAGCAGGGCCAGCAGGCGGAGCAGTGTCGTGCAGGACTCTGTGGACGCACTCGTGCGCCCAGCCTGGGACGGGCCCGGGTGCACCTCCCGGAGGCTCCCTGCACACGCAGGTCAGTGCATGTCACTGTGATCTGGGCTGGCAGAAGCTGGGGGTCGATCATGGCGTGAAGACCCTGCGGAGAGTGTTTCTCTCTCTATGATGGGAAGCAATAAATAAACTTTAAAAATGGTTAAAAATGTTTATAAATAAAGCATCAGGGTGGGCAGATGGCAGCCCAGCTGTAAGACATGACACTGCCAGGTAACGAGGGTCCTGGTTCCAGTCTGGAGATCTCTGAGTACTCCTCGCGCAGGGATGCCTGTGATCTGAGGTTGGCCGAAGGCCGGGGTGCATCATGAAGCCAGGACCCTGTCAGGGGTGCTGTCTGTCTGTCTCTCTCATTATGGAAGAGATAAATAAATAGACTTAAAAATAGATTTTAAAAATAAAACATTAGAGTGTAAGAATGAGTTCTGCTCCCAAATCCTATCTTCATAATGCGAAGGCAGACAGAATTTGGGAGTACAGTTCTCCTTCTCCCTCTGTTCCCCTTTTTTCTCCTCTGGTGGACTGTAGAGGTCAGAATGACAGATTTCTGATTGTCACGGTGGTCGTGAGTTTGTGCTGGGCATCTCTAACGAGGACCCTAGTACCCTCCATAGGTCAGTCTCTCTGGGCATGCGCAGACTTTTGCTTTTTTTCTTTTTTTATCAGTGGACACAGGCGGCCTGAGCCTAGGTAGCCCAAGCAACTTGTGCTGCCCAAACTGGGCACCTTATTTATGGGGCAAAGCGACATTATGTGTGTGTATTTCATGGCATTTCATAGATATGTTGATGTGTTACAGACAATAAGAAGCAGTTAACAGATCTATAAGGGCTTAGTCATATTGGACCAGGTGTATCTGGTGGCGCTAATCTCATCAAGAGAGAATCCTGTTATCTTCTTTTCTAATGGAGAGAACCCAGCTGCAGGTGTGGGGAAGTTACAAGAGGATAAAGAATCGCTCTGTAAGGTGGCACCACCATGCCCAGAGAAAGCTAAAGAATCTTTCAGATGCAGAGCAGGGATTGGACTTTGCTAATTGGGGTCAAGATGTTTCCTGAACTCCATCAGATGTGTCTGTTGGAACGCCCTGAGCAATTTCCACCCTTTGCTGTCTGGAGTGAGGGTCAAGGAAAGGACAAGTTGCAAGGTTCTGCCAAAGCCCAAAAGGACAGGTGGTGTTTGCTCGGGGCATGTCCCCACACCTCAGGGTCTCGCTCCAAACATGTCCTTACATTTCCCCCTTTTTTGTTTTAAAGCCAACATGGCCTGGATTTGTTTGGAGGAAGGTCAGCACCAGGAGATACACACAGGCATCAGTTGAATACTACAACAATTATGTAGCATAGCATAAAATTAGTTAACGTTAACCCTCTTTTGATCCTATGATTGGAAATCATTTCCTTAGAGGGTTGCACTGGTGTTATGCAACTGAGGTAGTATAAAGTGTTATGAGATAGATTAGCTAAAATATAATTAAACGTGTAGGCTCTACATGTAAAAAACCAGCCTACAGACAATTGAACAAAGCCAATAGCATTGCTAACATTTTTTTGTTTTTGCAGGAATGAGATCCTAGTGGCAAGTGTTAGGTTTGATTTGGGAGTGGTGGCGAAGTCAGAGGCGGCAAAGGCAAAAATACCAGCGTCAGGCTTTGGGGTTTAATAAAACCAGCATAATTTATGCTGCACTCTGGGGTGAGGTCCTTCGGCCTCTGACCAGGGTGGGAGCTGCTCGTTCTTAAAGGGCCGTTGTCTAGTAGGTGGTCATCATGGGCCCTTGTCTGGCCAATGAAGTTCGCTGTTTCTGTTGAACTTTGGTGGGCGCGCCAAATGCGGAAGGGCAGGAAAGTCCTGGTGATGGCGGGCCAGGTGTGGACAACAGGAAAGTTCCTGCTGGCGGGAATGTTTCCGCCATGTTTCTTTTCCCTTCCCCCAGACCTTACAGCAAGTCATTGAGTTAGCAGTCAGTTTGGCACACTCAGCAATGAACAAGTTCTCAGAAGTTGGTTCTTTATCTTGTTTCTTCAACATTTCCTGAGCATCACTGGCTAAAGCTTTGATGTCTCCCCAAGTGCTAGGACTCTCCGCGGTCGGATCGCGCTTCCTTTTCTTGGTCTTCTTCTGATGTATGTTCAGCTGGAAATTCGGTATTGGGTTTTGCAGTGTCCGATGCCAGCTCATGGTGTGCCGGTCGTATGCACCAAGATGGAATCCAAACTGGACCTGTAGGAGTAAGCCCAGAAGCATACCCTCTCCCCCAGGTTATTAGAGAACCGGGCCTTGCCAGGTTGGATCTGGAAGCATCCTATAGAAAACTTTAGCTTGGGGGAGCTTTTGTGAAGATGACATGCGTTGCCAGGCTGTACTCCAAAGATGTGATTTTTGCATCAAAAGTCAGATTTAGATGATTCCATTTAAACATAGTTAAAGAAAGGAATTTTGCAGCATGAGCAAAGGGGGGCCCTAGCCCTAAATTCCCCTTTTCTTGTTTTAAAACTGTAGACAGCGTTTGTTTTACACGTTGGTGCATACGCTTAGCAATTGCTTGACCAGTGAGGTTGTATGGAATGACAGTAACATGCTGAATACCCCACTCAGTACAGAAATCACAAAGTTTTTTGGAAGTATAAGCAGGGCTGTTGTCTGTTTTCAATGATTTAGGTTTGCCCATAACAGAAATAGCAGCTAGATCATGCCTAATTGCCGCTGCAGAATTTTCAGAAGCGTCAGTGGTCACCCACACATTGAGAAAAGGTGTCATATCACTTCTGCTAAAGAGGTAGTGGGCTTGCCATAAATGCCTTTCAGTACCTCTTGATGATCAGCATTTGCGTTTTCAAAGTTAGTTGTTTTTTTGTTTTGAAGAGGTTTTTGCTATAGGGCGTGTGCGCTCGCCAGACAGAGAGAGACATAGAGATAGAAGGTGAGAAATCACCCCCCAGGGCGGATGGCTATACCGCAATCCCTTCTCCTCCGTTCTCCTCTTGGGATCTTGGGCACGCATGTACACGCGCCTGGCGTGAGTTTTAAGCCACCGGGTCCGGGACGCGAACCACGGTTGACTACGTGTGAGTCCAGCGACATAGCCATTATGCTGACTGCTGGTTCCCCAAAGGCTAGTTGTTTTAACAGTACCTGAGCTCGATCTGCATTCTCTGCTTGCCTGTGCTGGAGCGCCTCAGGCTCAGCTCTCTAATTTGCCCCCCAGCTACTGTCTGTCACAATTTCCACGACAAAGCTTTTAAACTTATAATTTGGTATTTTTGGATTACATCCCTGAAATAACTGCAGTCCTCTCTCATTTGTACTCTGCAGGCCTCTGTCTTCTCCCGCCAGGTTTTGTTTATTGCAGGAGCATTTACACACAGGAACTCCCTTGGGATTTAAGTGCAGCATCACATATGTGTTATTTACTTCTGAATGATAATACTACTGACCTTTGACATTGAACCACTTATGTCTAGAACCCTCCATTGTAATCTAATTTTTACTGATGCTGTATATAATTTGGCATGTTTTCTAAAAATAATAATTCAACATTCGGCACAGAAACATACATTAAAATAAAAAAAAAACACACACACAAGAAATAATTCACTTTTTATTTGAGGAAATGTTTTTATTCCCCCTTCTCACCCCCGTAAATTAAAAAACCACAAATTCACACGATTGGAGGAAGCTAAGCATGGCCAAAAAATCAAAACTTCACTTAATCTCACAAATAGAAATCCTACCGCACTTTTGCACCTGTTAAAGAAATGAAACCTCTTTTTCATCCCAATCTTATTGCAATGTAGACTCTACTTACTCTCAGTTTTGCTTTATTTTATGTAGTCCTTAATGTTTTTGGCTCAAATAAAATTTCAGAAAGGCTTTTAAGAAACACTTAGAAATCTTTTAGGCCCTTGGCATTATTATCCTTACAGAGTAAAGCACCTATCTGAGTGGGAGAAAAATCTATAAATATTATACATTATTTAAAATGCAGCACATTTTACTTCTTGGCTCAGTTTGTAAAAGTTAATGTTTATAATGCCATATTTAATAAAACATTAGCTTTGAGATATGCCTGAAGACATTATCCTTTAATATGGAATTAAATTATTCACCTTCTTAAAATTCAATAATAACTCTAAATTAGTTATAGTAATTTTGGTTGACCTAATTTTGTTTTTTGTTTAGAAATGATGCCCAACTTTCAATTATCTTACAATGTTTTCAAATCTCAGTAATTCTTGTAAAAATTTTTATAAGTTTTTGCCTTGTCCATATACCACCCTTCCTCTTACTTACTTAATATGTTTTATTAAAATGATTATCTTAAGGAAAAGCAACACAACAAAACATCAATACTGTTTCATCATGTCCAAACAATAGTATCACAACTTTGAGGTATTAGTAATGAACACATTATTATTAAAATTTACAATGTTTGTCTGTGTGCCAACTAAACCATATTGAGTACTCTTCTTTTTTGTTTTAAAATTTATTTAACTTTATTTATTACTATTATTATTTTCACATGAGTTTTGCCAGAGAGAAAGAGAGAGAGAGAGAGAGAGAGAGAGAGAGAGAAGCCACCAGGTCCGGGACTTGAACCGTGGTTGGCAATGTGGGAATTCCAGCACCTTAACCATCACACCACTTGCTGGCCCAGTACTCTTATTTTTTTAATAATTATTATATTAACTTTATTTATTTATTTATTTTAATTTGACCAGAGAGGGACAGAATGAGAGAGAGAAAGTGAGTAAGCAAGCTGCCAGGTCCGGAACTTGAACCATGGTTAGCCATGTGGGAGTCCAGCACCCTTAACCACCCTGCCACCTGCCGGCCCCCATATTGAGTACTCTTAATATGGTGTGTGAATTTTGGGAGTGGTTGTATATCCTCTATTATTATGCTGTGAGGACATGAGACTGTTCGTGTATCTCAACCTTGGAGGGATTGCCGTGGAAGCCTATGGCCTCCTTGTCGGGAAATGTGGGTGCTACTAAACACATAAAAGCATCATGGCTTGGAATCTTACTTTTCAGCACATGACGACTAAGACAAATATAGATAAGCCACTTACATGGAATTTCATACACACGACAGAGGCTATATTCGCTAGTGAGTTCTAAATATGCCTGCAGATAGAAATCATAAGCCATTGGGAGGACAATTAAATATGCTGCTGATGCAGAGCAGTCTAAAAAGTCTCTTCAAATTACAGACGTCAGGAGAGCCCTAGGGAAGTGCTAGTACGATCGCAGACATTTAGAATGTATTGGAAATCATCACCCTTCGAAAATACGGTGCTGGACCAGGCAATGTTTGAAACTTGTTCAAGTTTGGGCTGAGATTTGAGTGTTCAAATATGATAGTCTCTTTTCTGCTCTAAGTTTTCAATGTCCATAACTTGGAAATGGCTTAGCGGTTATTAAGTGCATCTGCTTTAATAAAGCATTCTATTTCTATAGAATAAGCTTTGTGGACTAGAAATATTTGCTTTGATTCTTGGGGTACAGGATATTTAGGAATCTGCTATAGATTGCTACTGATAATATTCTGCCTTGTCAGCATAATTCGAGATCAAGGTTTAACAGAAGTTTTGTTCAATAAAGCACACCTTCTGTCTGAATGTCAGGAGTTTAGTTTTTCTTTTTTTAAATTACACTAAGATACAATGAAATATTTTATGACCTACATTAATTGAAATGAGATTTTTGAGTGGTATAACATTCTTTAGTTAAGCTGTGTAAATGCTAAGTGTCTGTCAACAGATAAATGGGTAAAGAAAAATGTGGCCTACATACACAATTCAGCTATAAAACTGAACAAAATTTGTCATTTGAAACAACATGGATGAACCTGGAAGACATTTCATTAACTGAAATAAGCCAGGCACAGAAAGATAAATGCTGCATGATAAAATTTTTATCTCAAAGAAATAGAGAGTAGCTAGAGAGAAGATGAAGCAATGTTGGTCAAAAGATAAAAAATGCAGTTAGGTAAGAGATGAGTAAGTTCAAGAGATCTATGGTACTACATGACGTCTATAGTTAATAATAATGTGTTCTTGAAAAATGCGTAGAGATTGGATGTTAGGTGTTCTTACTATAAAAATGACCACTATGTGTGGTAATGCACCTGCGAATTACCCAGATTTAATCACTGCACAATGTACATATGCATAAAAACATCATGTTTACACAATAAATACATATAATTTTATATATCAATTAAAATACGTCCAAAAATTCTTTCTATGACTCAATTTTCTTAACTGTAAAATGAAGACAATAATAGTACCTACTTATTTGGTTGTAGGAATTAATGAAGTAACTTGTATTAAGTTCCTGCCATAGGGCTGGGGATAGAGTGAACATTCTAGAAAGAGAAGCTCTTATTTTAAACAATAGTATGCAAATTAGGAGTGCAAATGAAGAAAACTAAAACTGGTTATAAGATTCCTGAATATATAACATTGGTGTATAAGTACTTACTGAGGAATTCTTGGTTAAGATAACCATTACCAAGTCATTACAAGAGGTCAAAAGCACTCAAGGATCATGTAAAGAAGCTTGATTATGGAACCAGGAGGGTAACTATGAAAGTCTTAGCTGGGAAAGCCAAACAGTGATGCTGTTTTTCTATTTTTTTCACAGTTCTTTGATAATTGCTCAGGGGAGGTAAAGTAGGCTTTTCGTTTTTAAATTGAAGCAGTGAGTTTCTTCCATCAAGTGACTTTTTTTTTTTCTTTTTTGAGAGGTTTTTGCTATAGGGCTCGTATGCTTACCAGACAGACAGAGAAAGACAGAGAGACAGAAAGCGAGAAATCATCCCCCAGGGGTGATGGTTGCAATTCCTTCTCCTCCGTTCTCCTCTCGGGATCTTGGGCACACATGCACACACGCCTGGCGTGAGTATAAGCCACCAGGTCCGGGACTCGAATTGTGGTCGACTACATGGGAGTCCAGCGACATAGCCATTACGCTAACTGCTGGTCTCCCCATCAAGTGATATTTTGAGCTCCCTGGTCAATTAAATTATGCAAAAAAGTAACAGCTCCCTATATCCTCACGTGTCCATTCTAACCTTTTCTTTTTTACATACTAAGTACAATACCTCTTTTCAAATTGATAGCTACCCTGAGTGGTCCCAAATTTTAAAGAAAGCAAATATTTAACTCATAAGTCCACTCGTTTTTATGATAACTTTTAAGAGACAGATATGAGTTACCCATCTACTCCAGAGGAGCCATCGATGATCGTATAAAATAACCTTTGGGTTGTCTATCTTCTCCTTTTCTTCCTCCTTAGGCATTGTTTTTGTGGGAATTTAAAAAATTTACCTAACTTTTGGAATAGTGGTCATCATAATATTAATACTTTGATATAGACAAAATAATTTAGATTCTTAAAATTTCATTCTTGGGGTTAGCAGGTGGCATAATAGTTAAGGTGCTGGACTCCCATGAAGTTGACATAGTTTGGGTCCTGGACCTGGTAGCTTGAAACTCATGGCAGGTGTGTGTACATGTGTGTCCAAAATCCCGAGAGGAGAATGAAGGAGAAGAGATTGCAACGTGGTTGGCCCCTCTGGGGAGTGATTTCTCACGTTCTTGTTCTCTGTCTTTCTGGTGAGCACACGCACCCTATAGCAAAAAATCTCTCAAAATATTTTTAAAATTTCTTTTTCTTGCATTTATAACCATTGTGAAAAAGAAAAAGTTGTCTTTTTGACATATTTGGTTTCTAAGTATATGCGTTTGTGAGATATTGCAAACAGTGCAATTCAGGCTTAGATCACGAAGCATGGTATCTATCTTTCAATTGTAAAATTAAATATAGAGGACTGGTAAAATGAGGCAAACAAATAAATATCAATGTGAATAGTATGCTTTGTTTATTTGTTATGGTACAAACTTTTTTTTTGGGGGGGTAGAGGTTTTTGCTATAGTACGTGTGCGCTCGCCAGACAGACAGACAGAGACGTAGAGACAGAAAGCAAGAAATCACCCCCCAGGGGGGATGGTCACGCCACAATCCCTTCTCCTCCATTCTCCTCTCGGTATCTTGGGCACACACACACGCACCCGGCCTGAGTTTTAAGCCACCGGGTCCAGGACGCGAACTGCGGTCGACTACGTGGGAGTCCAGCAACATAGCCATTATGCTAACTGCTGGTTCCCATGGTACAAACTTCTAACCAATAATAATTATTTAAAACGTCCTTGGTAGGTTTTTTTTTTTCCGACTTCAAATAACACATTCTAAATTTTACTTCACTTGACAGTAAGAGCACTTAATGTAAAATCCTATTGCAATACTTTTTTTTTTTTTTTTTAGAGGTTTTTGCCATAGGGAGTGTGTGGTTGCCAGATTGAGAGAGAGAGATAGTGAGAAGGAAAGTGAGAAATGACCCCCTGGGGAGATGTCTATGCTGTAATCCCTTCTTTTCTTTTCTCCTCCTGGAATCTTGGGCACACATATACACACACCCAGTGTGATTTTCATGCTACTGGGTCAGGGACTTGAACCGTGGTCAGCCATGTGGGAGTCCAGTGACGTAAGCACTACACCACATACTGACCCCTTAAAATACTTTTAAAACTAAAATTCAGTGATGTTAGTATTGACATTTTTCTGTTATGTAAAAAGTTAACTCCATTTTTACTGGTAAAACAATGGAAATAATATAAGAAAAACAGGGTATGTGATAAGCTGCTCTTAAACTGTTTTCTTGTACACGGTTCGTCCACTAGTTAAAACTCAGTGATAATAACTGCTATAATGGCAATGATGTTTGTTTTATCACTTAACTTCTGCAGTCATCAAAAGAAAACATTAACAATGAACTGACTAGAAATAGCATAATCATGCTTATATAAATACCAGCGTTGTAATTAAGCTGATCTAAGCACTGCAAAAATAGATCCCTCCTATAATCCTATTCTTTTAGAAAAGAAAAATAACTATTAATAGTTTCCCTCATTCATTTACATATCGTATTTTAATAAGACCAAGCATTATTTCAATGAATACTAAAAAAATGAATATTAGAACAGACTCAGTTTATTCATCGATCCATCCATCCACTTATTGAGTTCCAGGTAATCACAGGCATTGTGGTATCTGCTAAAAGTAGCATCAGGATAAGTCATTGTCCATCTCTCGAAGAGCTTGCTTATTTTTATTTATTTTTAAAATTTTGCCAGAGCGTGCATACACTGGCTGAAGAAACACAGACAGAGGGAAAGTGAGTCTCATCCCACATGGGGCATGGTTGTGCTGCAATCGCTTTATCATTTCCTCCTCCTTTAGGGGTTTTGGGTATGTACACACACATGCACGGTGTTTTTCTCAAGTTGCCAGGTCTGGGAGGGAGTCAAACTGTGTAGTTGGCTATGTGGGATCCAGCTGCCTTAACCTACAGGCCACGGGCTGGCCTTCTTCCAAGAGCTGTTAATCCGAGATTAGAGGCTAGATCAGCAGAAGCAGTAACAATGTAGTGTAATAAGAATTATCACATGCCCAGGCTGGGGAGCATGACAGGCTACTAGAGCATGCTGGGAGGCTTCTAGGAAGAGGTGCTGATTGTCAGCTAACTAAATGAAATTTATCTAATCACCAGGAAGCAGAAACATTTCCTGTATTGGTCAAAGAAAAAAAATTCCATCCCAAACTGAAGAGATGAATAGGCATAGGAGCTGAGAGTCAGAGATTGAATAACTTGATTAAGATCGTATAGTTAGTTCCCTATAGCAAAGACAAAAAGAAAAAAGTATCCAATCTATAATCAGTACTTAATAAATGCAATGATTATCAATGCCACAATATAATTATAAATTGCATTGAATTGGAGTATTTATCCATATGTTCAAAAGCAGTTTGTCTCTGTTTTAAAATCATTTGTCTTTACAATGTCTCTACCCATGTCCTTCGCTCATTTTTCTATTGACTTATTAGCCTTACTGATTTATATGAATAAGATATGTGTGATTTTTGCTGTGGTTTTGGTTTACTTGTTTTTTTTTAATGTATTATACAAAGGATATGTGTTACTTTATAAAGAGAAAAAGAGTGGACACATTAACTTGCTGAGAAAAAAAATCATATAACTAGTTAATGGAAGAGGAAAATAACTAGAAGAAAGTAGCTTTAGCTGTTTATTTACTTATTAATCTAATACCTCAGGACAAAGAGTCTTTCATTGAATTTCTACTTGTGGATTTCAAATCTCTCAGCTCCAAAGTGTTTGGCAACATTAGCGTTTGGAAGTGCCCTGTGCTTGCCACGTCTGGGTACAGCCTTTAAGACTCCTTTCTTCACACTCTTCTCACTAACAACATCCACGAGTGAAACATAATCCACTTTACACCAAGCTTCAACTCTGCTGAGTGGCCAAGAACAGTGAGCCACTAGGTTAGGCCCAAGAAGTGCCCAGAGGTGGGATAGGAATGAGTGGGGAGGTTTAGGGTAAAAGTTAGGACAGCTTGGGGAAAAAAAAAAAAAAAAAAGAAAGAAAAGGGACCAGCAGTTAGCGTAATCGCTATGTCACTGGACTTCCACGTAGTCGACCGCGGTTCGAGTCCCAGACCCAGTGGCTTAAACTCACGCTGGGCACGTGTGCGTGTGTGCCCAAGATCCAGGGAGGAGAATGGAAGAGAAGGGATTGTGGTGTGGCCATCCCCCCTGGGGGGTGATTTCCTGCTTTCTGTCTCTCTGTCTGTCTGGTGAGCGCACATGCCCTATAGCAAAAACCTCTCCAAAAAAAAAAAAAAAAAAAAAGAAAAGTTAAGACAGCTTGTACTCCATGCTCTTTAAAAGAAAAAGCTGGTTCTCAAGGGCAGATGTTAAGTGGTCTCTTCTGTATCACCATGTGCTCTAGGAAGAAGGGCTGAGAATACCTCAATAAAAATGGCGACAATGACAGGACTCCTCGGTCAGGGCTCCCAAGTGAATCCACAGGCGGTGCTTTGTGGTTTTCAGTACACCTTGGCCCTCAGTACACGTACAATGACGCTTGGATAAATGGCAGTGCCACGTGACTTGCTGGCCTTAAAGAAGAACTTTGAGAGTGACACAGCCTTGTATCACTTTGGGGAGAACGAAACGTGTGAACCGAAGCAGGGTGCAAAAATGTCTCCAAATTTGGGGCCAGAGGTGGTGTAGTGATTAAAGTGCTGGACTCCCAGGTGGTCAACTGTGGTTCTAGTCCTGGACTCGGCAACTTGAAACACACTCTGGGTATGTGTGCGTGGGTACCCAAAATCCCAAGAAGAGAATGGAGAAGGGATTGCAGTGTGGCCATCCTCCCTGTGTGTGGGTTGGCAATTTCTCACTTTCTGTCTCTATGTCTCTCTGGCGAGTGTATATACCCCATAGCAAAGATCTCTAAAAAACAAAAGTCTCCAGATTCAAGCCATATTAGTTTATATTATAAACGTTCTAGAGGATAGATCTAATCTTAGTATAAATTAATTTACTGAGTAACAGCTGTATACCATGCATTTTAGCCTCTGGTGCCACAAAGGTAAAAAACAAAACAAAACAAAACAAAACATTTTCTAAATTAAAGTTGCTTACTCTACAGTGAAGGATGTTCAGAATAGTAATACTAAAGATTATTCTTCAATAAGTAGGAAATACGCCTGTGCCTCTCTTTATGACAAGCCCATGAGTTTTGGAAACTATTTATTGACATTCTGTTATACTGTGAACTTAGAGGTGACACTTTTCCATGTAAAACAGGTTTACTGAGTACCTATTATGTTTGCCAAAAATTCTGTAAGATGCTAAAGATACCACGTGAATAAGAAGTACTTCTTACTTTGAAGAAATGTTTGGTCAGGTGTGATAGATTATCGAGTCAAATACTTGTTTTAGAATCTAATGATAAGTAAATCCCAAATTTACAAACCAGTCAGAGAAAGGAAGAAAAAGTTATGCACAGTCTCACTTTCATCCTCCTTAATCCTTTTGTATGCTCCTGAGAACTTTTTGGTATTCTTTGGATTTTGTGTAAGTTTGGGTTTTTTAGATTAGCGCACTGGTGTTAACCAACAGAAACTGGCTTCAATCAACTTACGCAGATAAAGAAAAGGAATTTATAGAAAGGACAGCGCATAACTCATAACAGAAATGACAGGCTCAACAAAGATTCAGGAAAGCACAGACTCACAACTTATTGTAACTCTGGGCATCTTTTTTTCTTTTTCTTTCTTTCTTTTTTTTTTTTTGAGAAGCTTTTGCTATAGAGCATGTGTGCTCACCAGAGAGACAGAGAGACAGAAAGTGAGAAATCACCTCTTGGGGAGGATGGCTATGCCACAATCCCTTCTCCATTTTCCTCTCTGGATCTTGGGCATGCACGTACACATGCCCAGCGTGAGTTTAAGCCACGGGGTCTGGGACTCGAACCGTGGTCGACTGCATGGGAGTCCAGCAACATAGCCATTACGCCAACTGCTGGTCCCACTCTGGGCATCTTTGTAATAAGAACGTATCAGCGTTTTCATGGAAAACAATTCTATCTGTGTTCTGTCTTCATATCTCGCCACGCAATCTTTAAATTCCTAGGAAGGGAGTCTGATTGCTTGGACGTGATGTGAGTCACATGGTTACACGCGGGATAAGGCACCAGAAGCAGCACGACTTATAGCCATACTTGAACCACATGGAATAAGAGAAATGTGATTTTCCAGTGAACAGTGGGACTCTGTTCCTAGAGGCAGGGGAGGTATACTGGGCAGACAGAACAGTGTTTCCTGGCCGAGGATACACGTCCAGTGCGGTGGTGCACAGGCAGCACCTTCACTCAGAAGGCTGGGAGCCATTACAGAGACCTGGGCTTGGTTCCCGAGTCAACCTAATCATGCCGGGGATGCACCTGTAACCCCAGCTAATTGGGAGGCTGGAGTAGAAGGATCACAAGACCAGACCCGGCCAGAAATACCTGTCTCTGTCTCTGTCTCTGTCTCTCTCACTCAAAAAGGGAAAAAAAAAGAGAAAAACACGATATTTTTACTTGATGGAGAAATTATTGCATCTCTCCCTGATGAAAATTTTGTATTTTTTTGTCATTATCAATATTTTTAAATGTTCAAAGAATTTTGTGCTTATTCTCAAATATGCTACCTCCCCATGATAAAGGTGTTGAATACAGAAGAATAGAAAAACAGTGATTAACTTTTGTTCCTTGTTTTAAAACAACACAGAAATGACATCACATAGCACAATAACCCTGTGTTTCTGTCCTCCTTCCCAGCGGTTCTGTCCACTACAGCCAGTCTTGGGGAGCCGTTTGCCACAGTGTCCACGCCCCCGCCCCTAACCCCCAAAAGAGTCATGTGAACCGAACAGAAACAAAACTAAGAACATGGCATTTTATTTAAAAACATTGCTTTGCTGTGACAGATGATGGTGTTTGCCGAAACTGAATCATTGCTCAACATATAAATACGACACCAACTGCTGTACGTTTGGCACGCCTGTCCCGCCATATGCTCTGGGTAACTCGCGGTGTCCCCACTCTTCTTCGTGGAAACAGCTTCGTTATCATTGTTTTACGAGTGCTAAGTGACATCCATCTAACCTTCACTCGTGATGACAAGAGTGTTTGTATGTGAAGTCCACTTCTGTGTGTTCGCCATTAGCCTCAACAATTAAAGCAAGGAACCAGCAGTTGGCGTAATGGCTATGTCGCTGGACTCCCATGTAGTCGACCGTGGTTCGCGTCCCGGACCCAGTGGCTTAAAACTGACGCCGGGCGCGTGTGCATGTGTGCCCAAGATCCCGAGAGGAGAATGGAGGAGAAGGGATTGCGGCGTGACCATACCCTCTGGGGGGTGATTTCTCGCTTTCTGTCTCTATGTCTCTCTCTGTCTGGCGAGCGCACGCGCCCTATAGTGGGAAAACAAAACAAAACAAAACAAAACAAAAACCTCTCAAAAAAAAAAAAAAAAAAAAGACAATTAAAGCGAACACCGAGTCTCTGAGATGGAGAAGCCCCCCGTGACAGGTGCCGAGACGGTAACACAGCACTCAGGCAGGAGGCGCTGTCCGGAATGTACTCAGAAATATGTTTTTAGATTATCACGAAAATGAACGTAGCAAATGAGAAGAAATACGTCTTGACTAGAACTCACACATGGTAATTGGGGAATTGAGCTTTGGGCAATCCGGTTGTGAGGCGGGTGAGGAGGGTAGGAGCAGGAAGATCACCGCTCGGTGCAGTTGCCCTCCGGCTCCCTGACGCCCACCTGGCTCAGCAGAGCTTGTGACGCCACAGCACCGACAGCTTCCTTTTTCTCATACTCGATGACCAGGTGGACAAGGATGAGAGAACCCATGTATTTTATAAGATGTTTCAGTACATAATACTTTTTAACATATTTTAAGAATTATTTATTTGGAACCAGCAGATGGCGTAATGGTTACTTTGCTAGACTCCGACGTAGTTGACACTGGTTCAAGTCCCAGACAGGACAGCTTAAAACTCATACCAGGCACATGTGTGTGCGTGCCCAAGATCCTGAGAGGACAATGGAGGAGAAGGGATTGTCATGTGGTCATTCCCCCCTGTGTGTGGGGGGGGTGATTTCTCACTTTCTGTCTCTCGATTTCTCTCTGTCTCTCTGGTGAGCATATGTACCCTATAGCAAAAATCTCTCTAAAAAAGAAGAAAGAATTATTTATTTAATTTTATTTTTTATTTTTCTGGAGGTGAGAGGACGAGGTGATTTCTCGCTTTCTGTCTCTCTGTTGAGCACATGCGTCCTATAGCAAATAGCTCTCTAAGAAAAAAAAAAAGAAAGAAAGAAAAAGAAAGAGGAAAGCTCTCCATAGGAGATGGAATGTGAACCGAGATCTGAAGGAGGCTAAGTGGGTCCAGCAGGGATCAGGTTCTGGCATAGTCCCCGAGCCTGACCACACAGAGAGAAAAGCACCCGTAGTACGGATACAGCCAGAGGAGAGATGAGGGGCTGGGGAAGCTGGCCACCGGGTGGTGGAGCTGAAGCACCCCTGGACTTGAAGGGGAGCGAGGGGCAGATGGGAGGAGCCGCCAGGTCGAGAAGCGGACTCCGGTGCCTTTCCTGACAATTGCTAAAGCACTTGTACCTTACATGGGGCCTCCAGGACTGCTGACACCATCTGAGCAGAGGATGCAGCCAGAAGCAGGACGTGCCAGTGTTCCTCTCTCAGGTACGTGTGAGATGGGTCCGTGCAGAGGGATCGCAGGAAGGGTCGCTGGTGGCTGCACTGGACCCACGGGGAGCCTCTTGAGAGGGACCCGAGGTAGCGGGAGGTTGGGGCTAGGGGTGAGGGCGGATGAAATGCAACAGTGACTTGGTGCCTTTTAAAATTTACTTTATTATTTTTTTTTAGAGTTTTTGCCATATGGTGTATGCATTGGCTAGAGAGAGACAGAGAAAGGGAAGGTGCAGAATCACACCCAGGGGGGATGGCCACACTGCAACCCCTTCTCCTCCCTTCTCCTCTCCAGATTCTGGGCACAAATGCCCACACATCTAGCATGATTCTGAAGCTACCAGGTCTGGGACTCGAACCATGGTGAGCCATGTGGGAGTCTAGCACCTTAACCACCACACCACCTGCTGGCCCCAGACTTGGACCCTTTGCCTGTGAAGCATTTACCAGCCTTTACTTGGTGCCTGTGTCAGAATTAAGAACACAAGTAAAAGAACAAGTTTTTGCCCATAGATGGATGCAGTCTCTGAATTTTAACTGTGTCCATGGAAATAACCAACTCTGCAAGAGTAGTTTATTTCTAAGCACGAATATGTGTGACCTAGGCCCGGAGAGGAGGCAATATGCCTTTCTCCTGGGGTGATCAAGTACAGGGGCTCCTTTTATTTGACTTTGAAAGTGAGAGAGTTTATTGAAGAGAAATTTAGTTAATTTCCATTGGCCGGGCCCAAAAAGGCAGGACATGTGGAAGCAGGGCTTGTAGGTTTGGGGAATGAATTAGTAAAAACTGTACTTTACCAGAGATGAGGGGGCTTGTGTACAGTCACGCGATACTGTCCCAAGGGCAGGATGTTGGATGAGTCCTGCTATCAGTGAATCAAAATGGTCTGTTAATGATTGTGGGTGTGACTCACCCAGTATAGGGATACTATGCCAGGGACAGGATGTAGGAAGATTGTTATAAAATGGGTCAAATGGTCTGTTAATGTCTGTGGGTGTAACTCACCCCAGGCCCTCTGGAAGCGATTTTAGAAATAGGAAAAAGCCATACCACTGCCACAATGAATACAAGATTAGGGGGTCAGTTTTTTTTTTTTATTTCAAAGAATTATTTATTTAATTTTATTTATTATTATTATTATTAATATGCTATAGGCACTTGTGCTCACTAGAGAGAGAGAGAGAGAGAGAGAGAGAGAGAAAGAGAGAGAGAGAAAGAGAGAGAGAGAGAGAGAGAGAGAGAGAGAGAGAGAGAGGAGGAAAGTGAGAAAGCAAGCTGTCAGTTCTGGGACTCCAACTGTGGTTGGCCATGTCCATGTAGTTTACCAGAGGGCGTGTGTGCTCCCTGGAGAGAGACAGAGAGGTGGAAAGTGAGAGAGAACCCCTGCCCCCATGGGAAACAGTCAAGCTGCAATCCCTTCTCCTCCATTTTTCCTTTTAGGATTCTTGAGTGTTTCTCAAGCCCCTGGGTCTAGGACTGTAATGGTGCAGTTGACCGTGTGGGATCCAGTCGCCTTAACCACCACACCACCAATTTATCTCAATTCTCATACATTAAAAAGTTTTTAACAATTATTTATTATTAAATTTTATTTACTTATTATTATTCTTCAATTTGACCAGAGAGAGAGACAGAGAGGGAGAGTGCAAAAGCAAGTCACCAGATCCGGGACTCGAACTTCAGTCAGACATGTCAGAGTTCAGTGTCTTAATCCCCACGCCACCTGCTGGACTCCCAACTCTTATTTTTAAAGGAAACAGAAACATCTATTAGATATGCAGAGTAAATTTTTATGACAAAGTTTATTTTATAACAATATAGGAAAAAAATCTAGTTTTTCCTGCAAATATGCATACCTGAATGGATTATAGATCATTTTTGTCTGGAAATGACCTTAATTTTTAACCTTTTAATTTTTTATTGGTTCTCAATACTGCTCACTTTCTAGGGTTGTTGAAGAGCCAGGGGCAAAATATGCAGAAAAAGGCTATTTCTGTTGTCATCCTGGCCACCATCCAGCGTCCTAACGGGGAGGACTTGGCAGCTGGTCCGACTGTGTTATTCGAACGACCAGGCTGGAGCCAGGTGCCTTGGCTGCCCCTTTAACGGGGCGTTTTCGCACACAGAGATAGCTGCCTATTTATTCTCTTTCCAGAAGCTTGATTTGTCACTCCAATCAATTTCTGAGTATTTATCCAATTCATTCAAAGAAGGGTCAATCTCCCTTCTGCCTGGACTAACCCAGAGGTTAAAGCAACTCCAGGCCTCCTAAAAATTATTTTGCACTTAGATATCTTAGGAAGACTGTCTTGCTAGTGCCCAATGGCTTTTTAGTAAATTCTTGGAAGTCTTACTCCGTTCACCTGCCACGGCGAATAGAGTCATCGTGCTCACTCAATCAGCATTCTCCTTCCATCTGCGGCTGCGGACGTTGCTCAGCGGAACGGACTCTCAGGTACTGGGCAGGAACATTTCCGCCGACAGTTTTCTAGGCCTCAACTTAAGCTGGCCTGTAATACATATTTGATTCTGATTTTTTGAAAATGGGATGAGTGAATGTTTTGAAGTTAGGAGGAGTGGGTATTTTCTCATTTCCAGGATAGCTATCTATCTCCTAGAAGAACAAATGACCCCAGATTTAACTTGACAGGATGTCTAAAGGGCACTTCGGGAGGAACTAAGTGGGCCGGAAAAATCAGTGTTTTTCTCTGTGTACTTAGAAATGTATCCTCTGAATTGTTGCCAGAAAACAAAAACATACCACTGCCACCACGAATACAAGATTGGGGGGTCATTTTTTTTAATTTCAAAGAATCATTTATTTAATTTTATTTATTATTATTATTATCAATAATAATAATGTGCTATAGGTGCTTGTGCTCACTAGAGAGAGACAGAGAGAGAGAGAGAGAGAGGAGGAAAATGAGAAAGCAAGCCGTCAGTTCTGGGACTCCAACTGCGGTTGGCCATGTGAAAGTTCAGCACCTAAACTACTATGCCACCTGCTGGCCCTAGGAGTCAGTTTTATACTCCTATTAAACCTAATTGCATATTGAGAGTCTCATAATGCCATATGTTGAAAGCAGTTGAAAGACGTAACCAGCTAAATGTGTTTTTGTCTCTGCTATTTTCCCATTTTGAAGATGATACAGATAAAACTGTTTGTAATTTGAAGTGCATGGGATAAGGTCAAAGAGACAAGTTGTCCAGTCCTGTCTCTGAGCCGAATCCTCCGTCCACGCTCTCCTCTGAGGCCCTTACTAACCTCCTCGGTGAACTGAATGTAATATTCATGCTCCACTGGACTGAGGGCAGCGTTTTACAAACATTTACTTTAAGGGAAACCTTTAGAAGACATAGAGTTTTTCTTTCATTAAGATACCTCAAACAATCCTGACAATAAAATAAAAACACAAAGTCTCAATCTAAGGAACCTCCAGGAGAATTTCCACAAACTGGAAATCTGCTGAAAGATCATTTGGCAGAAGGCATAATAGCATTAGGCAAACTCCAGAGATTATGAATTGAATTGGGACTTAGATAAAAATAAAATGGTACATTCAGTCAACCAAGTATAAAGAAGGTAAATATAAACCATGTACCTCCAGGCATTGGATTTTGGCTTATTTTGTTATTTGCAATGTGGTACGGAAAGGGATTTTATGTTACCATTGCCTTGTTCATAAGAAGGTAAACTTGTTGGGCCAGCAGGTGGCATGGTGGTTAAGGCGCCGGATTCTCTTTCTCTAGTGCCACATGAAACAAAACAAAATGAAAGAAAATAAAGTTGAATGAATTGGGCTACAAAATTTTGCCTCATCTGCCATATTCACATACGTACATTTTAGGGTTAGCCAGGTGGCTTGGTGGTTAAGGTGACTGGATCCCACATGGTCAAGTCTGAGGTTCAAGTCCTGAACCAGAAGCTTGGAGAAAACGCTGAGACATGTGATCATGCGTGTGCATGCCCAAAATCCTAAGAGGAAAATGGAGAAGGGACTGAGGTGTGGCCATCCCCCTCCAGGGGGTGATTTCTCTCTTTTCTTCTCTTTGTCTCTCTCTAGTGAGTGCACATGCCTTTTAGGAAAAAGGAAACTAAGAAAAAAGAAAAGAAATGGCTTCTCTAAATGCACAGGCTTCTCCTGGCAAGCAGCATGCTCCGTGTGGTTTATTGGGATGATTCTGGAAAGCTCTGCAGCTTCAGCACATCATGTTTTTATATCTTATCAAAAGATGCTTTACCTCCGATGTCCTATAAACACTTTCAAATATGTAATTTGGAGGGAAAAACTGAAAAAAAAATAAGATTACATTTTAACTTTTGTTTGCGTCATAAATATCCTGGGGGAAGTGGCATGAGAAATGTGTTTGCAGAGCGCATCCCATAATGGCATGTCTCGTACCGCTACGCCCCAAGCACTGCATACGCTCTCCCTTGTATAATCAGAACGCTCAAAATGGAAAATCACCTGAAAAGCTGGCTGAAAATGTCCTTATCTCCTTTTCAAAATGATATGCTCTAGTTTAGGAGAGCTCAAATACACAGGTATAGGGAGGCTTGTATTTTTGTGTATTTCCTTCCTTTCATTGTGCGTCCTAGTCTTGAGACAAGTTTTCTACCCTGCAATTCAGAAAATAGCATGGTAGAGGTTCTTTATGGGGACAAATTGCCGTTTGGTTTTGCCAGGCAACAGATTAAAAATGACTTTATTGAGACCAGCAGATGGCATAATGACTACGTCGTTGGACTTCCACGCAGTCAGCCACGGTTCCAGTCCTAGACCCAGCGGCTTAAAACTCATGCTGGGTGCATGTGCATGGGTGCCCAGAATCTCCAGAGGAGAAGGGAAGAGAAGGGACTGTGACATGGCTATCGACCCCGGGGGAACAATTTCTCGGTTTCTGTCTCTCTGTCTCCCTGGTGAGCGCATGCAAAAATCTCTCTCTTAAATAAAAATAAGACTTTATTTTTTTTGAAAGCTTATAAAAAGCATGTGGCCACAACTGAATGATAGTTAAAACTATGCACGTGTATTTAAGACACTAATACATATAAGAACTTGTTTTCTACTTTGCAAGCCTCCTGACTCCGTCCTCCCTCCTGACAGGGCGGGGCGGCCTTCTTCTGCAGACGGTGGCCTTCCTGCCCTGTGCGTCTGCTGGCAGGAGTGCGAATTAGACGAGCACGCTCAGGGCAGGCTCCTTCTCGGTAAGTTGTGCTTGTCACGCGGGGATATAAAGTGAGATGTGCTGTTCATGCTTCGGCTCATCGCAGACATATGGCAGGCTCTTGGCAAAGCACACCCAGGGAGAGAATTTGCTTATTCTTAGAACATGGCACTGAGACACACAGCACCCTCCCTCCCCTAATGCCTTCTATGCGGTGCTAAGGAGAGCAAGTGCCTGGTTTATGACCTAACAGAGGTTCCACATTCGTTAGGACTTAATTCAATGTGGGCCTCTTAAATTGAGGGTTATTTCATGCAAGATCCATGGTGTTCTTTTACTCTGTCTGAAATTTTTCTAGAAAGGACTGTACTCTGAAAACAACCCAAAAACTCAAATATACAGACAAAAAGTTCTACTACAGACAAACCAGGGACTGTAGGATGAGGAAGAGAATGTGATTAAAATTTTTTGAGACTCTACTATGAATTCAGAAAATTTTCAATATTATTTTGTTTAATCTTTAACATTCCCCCCCCCTTTTTTTTAGTTTAAGAGAAATTTTTGCTGTAGAGTGCATTTATTTTTCCAGAGACAGAGAGAGAGACAGAAAGTGAGAAATCACCCTCCAGAGGGGATGGCCATGTGACAATCCCTTCTCCTCCGCTCTCCTCTGAGGATTTTGGGCATGCACACACACGTGCCTTGTGGGAGTTTCAAGCCATCAGGTCTGGGACTCAGACTGTGGCCAGCCATGTGGGAGTCTGGCACATTAACCACTATGCCACCTGCTGGCCTCAACATATACTTTTTCTTTAAAGAAGTATTTGAACTGAAGCCTCCCGTGTGGCTCTAGGATCACACAGTGGCACTTTACTGCCTGCTCCACTGCAGCTTTTCTTCTCTTTCTTTCTTTCTCTCTTTTTTTTTTTTTTTTTTTTTTTTTCTTTTTTGGAGAGATTTTTGCTATAGGACACGTGCACTCACCAGAAAGACAGAGAGGGAGAGAGCGAGAAATCACCCCCTGGGGGGATGGCCACACCACAATCCCTTCTCCTCTGTTCTCTTCTCGGGATCCTGGGCACACACGCCTGGCATGACTTTAAGCCACTGGGTCTGGGACTCGAACAGCAGTTGACTACATGGGAATCTAGCGACATAGCCATTATGCCAACATCTGGTCTCTTCTTTTTTTTTTTTTTTAATTGCCAGAGAGTTTATGCACTTACCAGAGACAGAGAGAGAGGAAGGAGAAAACATCCCTTAACAGGGCGTGGTCATGCCACAAACCCTTCCCCATTTCTCCCTCCTGTTTGGGCTGTGGGCATGCATGCACATGTGCTTGGCTTGTTTTTGAAGTTATAGGGGCTAGGATTCGAACTCTGCAGTTGGCCATGCGGAATTCGGCTCTCTTAACCACCCCATCGTGGGGCCAGTCCAATACACTTTTTTTTTAAAAAAAGAATTACTTATTTAATTTTATTACTTATTATTACTATTTTTAAATTTGCTACAGGGCATATGCACTCACCAGAGAGAGACAGAGAGAAAAAGGGAAAAATAAGAATGCAAACAACCGGGTCTGGGACTCAGACCTTGGTCGGCCATATGGGAGTCCAGCACCGTAACCACTGTGACACCTGCTGGCCCCTCAATACTCTTTTGAGGCAAGAATTATTCCCAGTTATTAAATGACAAAACAAGGTGGTTTTGAATCTTCAGAGAACTAGTGAAAAAGGAAGTCATTGAACCCCAAATTTGTTGGACCATGTTTTTTCTGCCAGTGCTGCTCAGAGACCTTTTTTTTCTTTTTAAAATTTATTTATTTATGTGGAGAGAGAGAGGGAAAGAGAGGCACCCCCAGACTCGGTACGTGTGGCTGGCACGCTCAGGGGGGCCCTGGGATGAGAACCCACTGGCCGGCCTCTGGGAGCTGACGCTCACCTTCTGCTTCACCTGACCTGGAAGGATGTAGTTAAAAGTCATTAATTCTGTGCCATGACTCTCCCATCCTGTTACAAAACACTCCTTCTGTGGGAAATGATACCCTCTGATTATATGGTTATTAATTGCCTTCCGGTTTTCTCCCCGAATCCAGTGTGGATTTTGGTTGTAGTTCAATACTTCTTCTTTGCAAGTCATACTATTATTCTGATTGGTTTCAGGGTTCATGTGTATAATCCATTTTTCACCTTACGTATTTCCTTTCAAATGCCTCAACATCAGCACTTCTACACTTTAGCAAAGTCACAGTGCTGGACAGGGTCGCTATCTGCAACTGCTCTTTCTCTGAAACGGTAAGCACTCACAGAACCACGGCAGAGGAGCTACTTCCCTAACCCGATGTCCTGTGACCCTGCATCCAAGACTAGAATCTATCATTCAGAGTGAGCACGACTATCCGAAGAAAGACTTATTTATTTATTTATTTTAGAGGTTTTTGCTATAGGGCGCGTGTGCTCCCCAGAAAGACATAGAAAGACAGAGAGATAGAAAGTGAGAAATCACCCGCAGGGAGGATGGTCACGCCGCAATCCCTTCTCCTCCATTCTCCTCTCGGGATCTTGGGCACGCACGCACACACGCCCGGCATGAGTTTTAAGCCACCAGGTCCGGGACGCGAACCGCAGTCGACTACGTGGGAGTCCAGCGACATAGCCATTACGTTAACTGCTGGCTTTTAACATGGGCCTAGATTCAAACCTGGGCCTCTCGTGTCAGCTCAGTTTACCAAATAGCAGTGTCAACTGTGCGTGCTACTGTGGCTGGGCCGTCGACCAGCTCTGACATTTCCAAAGTGTCAGCTGCGTAGTCTGGAGGTCTAAGTGACGCTAATGGAAGAGAGAGAGAGAGATCTAACAGAGTTTTCAGAAGGAGACTTGCAGTGATAGGTGAATGTTGAGTGGTTTTCAAATATAATGTTCAATATTTGCATTTAAATCTGACAGAATTTCTCCCTTTTATCTCTAAGGAATTGAAATACTTTAAATGACCTTGTGAAATATGACTGCCAATTTCAGAAATGCATATGCACACCCTTTTTTCAATTCTGTTGTTTATGTCAGGTTATTTTTGGCTAGCTGGAAGGAGAAATTCTTCTAATTTTGTGTAAAACATGCAACATAATATTACTGAAGGCAAAGTTCTTATCAAAAGTATGTATTATTCAGTGGCTATGAAGCCACCAATTTAAAATGTTTTCAGACAAGGTTGGTAGATTTTTGCAAACTGAGCACAACCATCTTTTGGATCTTTATGTTAAAATCTATAAATTTCTTTCCCATGGTTTATTTCTATTGTTTTATTACATACTAGAACCTTCAATATGAACTAGAAAGAATGTAATCACATTTCATCTCAATGTCATGGGGAAAAGTTTTGAGTATGTCCCCTTTAAGTATAATGTAGATTAAAAAAATTCTCCCTGGGGCCAGCAGGTGGCATGGTGGTTAAGGCACTGGACTCCCACATGGTGGACTCAGGTTCGAATCCCAGACCTGGTGGCTTGCTTGCTCACTTTCTCTCTCTCTCTCACTCTCTCTCTGGTAGGTGTATGTGCTTTATAGCAAATTAAATAGTAATACTAATAATAAATCCTGAGAGGAGAATAGAGTAGAAGGAATTTCAGCATGACCATTCCCCCTGGGTAGTGATTGCTCACTTTCTTTCTCTCACTCTCTCTGTTTCTCTCCAGTGAGCAAAAAAATCCAAGGTTAAAAAAAAATAGCCAATTCCTGGATCCAACGCCACATCTACTAAGTCAGAATCTCTCAGGGTAAGACCAGGAAAACTATCCTTTCAAATAGCTTTCCAGGGGCATCTTACTCACTGAAACAGGAAACTACTTTTTTGGGTTACCTCCTTGCTGATAATTCAGCAGACTGGCTTTCCCCGATGTTCAATGTTCATGTAATTTCTGTTTAGTATATGCTTTTGAATATCCCTTGGATTCTTTTCTTTTCAACTACAGAAAGAGGAGCATCTCTCATCCTAGCTGAAGTCTAGATTTATCTAGAGAAATTGATTATTTCAACACAAGTGCAGATATTTAATAACTAAGATAGTAAGAGTGAGACCTTTTTTGATCACTTAACAGATCCAATTTAAAATGGAAATAGTTTATCTAGGCCCCAAACTTTATCTGTTTGACTAACGTCCTTGTATTGTACCTTTTGTCAGACAAAGGAGAGAATGAATGAACTCGTTGTTCTTAGCTCAGCCTAATAAATCAGACCTGGATGTGATACAGGTCCAGATGTTCACAGGGAATCATGACGATCATTTATCACTTCCCGGTCTCTGCTAGAACACTGACAATTTAGAACTGGGGACTACTCTCCTACAGAGAGATTGGGACTCTCTCTTTCTAATAACTCACTAAGGCTCCTTTTCCCATATTGTTTCCTGATGAGCTGTCTACCAATGTGTTTTATATATATATGTGTGTATATATATATGTGTGTGTGTGTGTGTGTGTGTGTGTGTGTGTGTATGTATATATATATTTGAGAGATTTTTGCTATAGGGTGTGTGCACTCACCAGAGACACAGAAAAACAGAGAAGGTCTATCCCAGGGGAAATGACCACACCGCAATCCCTTCTCCTCCACTTCTTTTTTGGATTTTGGGCATGCGTGCACATGCACCTGGTGTGAGTTTGAAGCCACCAGGTCTGGGACTCAAACCACGATTGACCATGTGGGAGTCCAGTGCTGTAACTCTTACACCATCTGCTGGCTCCTGTTTCAATATTTTTATAACAAAACAATAATATACCTGATAATAGGAGAATGCAGCCATTATTTTTGTTTTTAAATTAAAAATAAAAAACTACCTGAGTAGATGCTAGAATTTCTGATGACAGTTTCTCCTGATGGGGAAGTAGCAGCTACTACCCTTGGTGTTAATAAGCCGCTCTTCCTTCTTACATGATGTATCTGGGCTCCTTCTCTGCTATCTTATGTTCTGTTTTCTTATATAACAGGATATCACTCACCAGAACACAACAGTGTAATGCGGGGCCAGCAGGTAGCGTGGTGGTTAGGGTGCCATGGTTCAAATCCTGGACCCACTGGCTTGAAACTCACACTGAGTGCATGTGTGTGTGTTCCTCAAGCCCTGAGAAGAGAATGGAGGAGAAGGAATTGCAGCATTGACCATCACCCTTAGGGATGTCTCTCTCTCTCTCTCTCTGTCTGTCTCTGGCAAGTGCACACACCCTAGGGCAAAAACATAAAACAAACAAAAATGAATGTAATGAATTAATTCCCTATATATTTACCATTAACTTGTATAGCCTATAAACCATCTGGCTTGAACTGTCCTTGAAGCATTAAATGGTGTGAGGCTGAGAGGAAAAACTCTTGGGTTGCATGCAGTTCACACATGAAGATAAGAGATTAGGTAGGTGGTCTGGTTTGGTGAATTCGATTACCTTAACTGGCGGTTTACAGAGCAGTCTAAAGTGATTTCTCTGCATTTGGTATAGTAAGCCTTTTATTCAGTGTCTGTACAGGAAAAGAAAACATTAATTTAATACAACTACTAAGGAAAAATTTCCTAAATGCAGGGTTTTAAAAGATACAATGTGTACAAAAACACACTCACATGCTCACCCCTGTATCTACCTCTCTATTTACTTAATGTTCTTCTTTCCTTTTTTTTTTTTTTTTCTTTTTCTTTTTTTGGAGAGGTTTTTGCTATAGGGCGCGTGCGCTCGCCAGACAGACAGAGAGAGACAGAGAGATAGAAAGCAGGAAATCACCCCCCAGGGGGGATGGCCACGCCGCAATCCCTTCTCCTCCATTCTCCTCTCGGGATCTTGGGCACGCACGCACTCGCGCCCGGCGTGAGTTTAAGCTGCCGGGTCCGGGACTCGAACCGCGGTCGACTACGTGGGAGTCCAGCGACATAGCCATTACGCTAACTGCTGGTCCCTGTTCTTCTTTCCTTTTAAAAACATTTTTTGAATGAAAATAAAAATCTGATGTCTTAAAAATATGGCCATTCATGTTACAAACAGGGACTGCACATCCTTATCGGAGTAACTGCAATGGAGAATGGCCGTAGAAAGTCTTCGCCTTCAGGAGGTTGTCAAGTTTATGCCTTGATCATTTCTGATTTTATGAGAAAGCAATGAAGTTGTACTTTGGTGCATTATATCTTATTGAGATTCTCAATTAAAAAATACATTCCTGTTGTCCTGACCGATTTCACAGGATCCACTTAAAAATAAATGTACTACCTAAGACTATTTAAGAGACATATTTTCATTAAAATAATATTTCACATTTATTAGACAATAACTTGTAAAGAGATTCTTTTCTTATTTTCTCATGTACATTAATTTTATATTAAAATATTCAATAATTGAAATATATTTTGTAAAATATGCATATGTATTTGTAATAAATGACTTATTTTAGCTATTAATATTCAAAACTTCAATGAAAAATAATGTTATAAGATATTTAAATATAAGAAGCAGCAGGTGGCCCAGTCGCTTAGGCACTGGACTCCTACATGGTTGACTTCAGTTTGAGTCCCAGACCTGGCAGCCTGAAAATCACACTGAGTGTGAGTGTGTGCATGCCCAAAATCCTGAGAGGAGAGTGGAGAAAGGATTGCAGTGTGGCCATCCCCCTGGGGGTTGATTTGTCACTTTCTCTCTCTCTATCTTAAAAATCTAAATAATAAGAATAATTTAAATAGATCTTAGATATATTTTTTTAAAAAAACAAGATGAGCATTATAGGACACACTCAGTGCAGAAGTCTTCTAGCATTGTCACATACATACTTAATTTACAATTATGATAATCAAGGAAAACACTCAGCTTATCCCATGGCAGTAAATGTTATGCAGTTCACTTTTCTTTATAGTTTCTCATTAACGGGCTGCATTTTAATGTTATTTAAATAAATATATTAGATTTTAAAGAAGAAAGTAGACATGTTAGATATTTACCTGTTCAATAAAACAACCTAGAAAAGAATGAGAACTATTATGTGCCTTCATTTTTATTTTCCCATAAACTTGCTATATACTGTCTTTTCAAAATATATGAAAGAAGAGAATATCTCAGCATATCATAAAAAATTCATCAGATCCTTTGCAAGAACATTTGGAGACAATGTGCTGTGATCGCCTCCTTCAGTCCTGGTCCTTGAGGTGTGTGTGTGAGGTCATGTTATCAGTGCTGCCTTTCGGGAGGTGAGTGCAATTATACTGTGCCCCACCGGTCTACAACGATATGCTCAACACTGTAATAAGAATTGCCCTTGCCTCATCTGCGTGACACACTAAAACAGAGTCAAATTCCCTCTCTGAACTTGAGGGACCCATTCCTTGCCATGTATTATTCATGTGAAGTAAGTTAATGTCATGGGGAGACAGCATTTCCAGCTCGTATGATAAAACAATTGAAGTGAGGTGCAGTTAATTACTTATTGCCCAGGCCCTGGTAGGCTTTTCCATATGGCCTTTTTTTGGCATCTGAGTGACAAGAAGTCATCAGGGAGAAGTCGTAAGAAGAACTTTTTATATTAAAACTTTAATGTATCAGAGCCCAGGGCACTAGCTAATTCAAGTTTTCTAGTTACAGAAGCTGAACAAATAATTTAGCAACTAGTGCTTCTCAATCCACTGATATTAGCACAACTTCCGTCTCTTCAATCAAATATGGAATTATCTCCCGAGCACTTTGATTGCATGTGTCAGAGACTTTGCAAAGCAGGTCTTATTGGCAGCACCGCCAAATCCTCATGGGAAATATACTCTGACCTTAAACCAAAACTGCAGGCCCAGTCTTGGAATGATGGAGATCCAAAATGTGTGGAGTGGAAAGAATATTGCAATGTTTCTTTTCATTGGGTTTGGCTAATGAATAGGAAACAAAAGGACCTTTGACCTTTTTAAATTATGGAGGTGTGCTTTAAAATGATCCTTCATGGACAATTCCTTGTTTTGTACAAGCCTTGCCATTATATGTAGTAATTACTTTAATAAAGAATTAAAAAAAAAAATTCTGAGCCGTTTAGCTCTAGAATGCCTACATGAAAGGATGTTGGGCATTGGAGTCTCGCTGGGTTGGCGGTCCATGAACTTGGCATTGAATGGCCTTTGCAATGGTAGACCACTGTCTCCATTGCGGTGTTCATTCAGGAGTGGTCTTGAGTGCTCCAGGAAGTACGACGTAAAGCGTCTTCTACGTCAGACATCTTCTAACTGCCTAAAGTACTGTTAGGCATCGGTACTGCCCCTGAGAATTAAAATATTGAAACTAGAAATGACTTCAAAATTATTTTGAGAAATAATTAATTTTATTGTTGAGGAAACTTAGGCCTAAGTGTTAGTGAATCAGCTCAGGTTTCAGTTATTTTTGTATGCTTTTTTTTTTGTTGTTGGTTTTCCCCCCCGCCCCCCCACAGGGCTCATGAGTTCTCCAGAGAGAGAAAGAGAGAGAGGAAGAAAGAGAGAGGGAAAATGAGAAGTTACCCCCAGGGGAGATGGCCATGCTGCAATCCCTTCTCCTCTATTCTCCTTCTGGAATTTTGGGCACATATGCACACATGCCCAGTGTGAATTTCAAGCAGCCAGGTCCGGGACATGAACCACAGTCCGCCATGTGGAAGTCCATCACCTTAGCTACCACACCATCTGCTAGCCCCTTTTTTATGTTTTAATGCGGTTAAATTATCTTAGTTTTAATATGAATTATTTCTCAATATGCATATATCACTTACAATTTATATTTGTCTTTATTAGAATTTAGAAATGCATTACCCTCCTTGAGTCAGAAAGTGGTCTCGTGGTTAAGGTGTCTGGATCCCACATAACCAACTGCATGGTTTGAATCCTGGACCTTGCTGGCTTGAAAAACACGCAAGGCATGTGTGCATGTATTCTCAAAATCCTGAAAGGAGAATGGAGGAGAAAGGATTACAGCATGGTCATGTCCCTTGGGGGGTGAGTTCTTACTTTCCCTCTCTCTTGGTCTTTCTCCAGCAAGCACAGTCATATAGAAAACTAAAAAACAAAACAAAACATATATATATATATATATATATATATATATATATATATACACACACACACACACACTCACACACACACACATATACTTACCAAGGAAGCTGGTACCAACATGTATTTGTAGAGCAGAAATTTGATATAATTTAGACACAAATGTGAGATGTATTTTAGTTTCATAATTTACATAATATGTATTAGTGAGGTTGATTTGTCTTTCAAAAGGGAATTGGGTTGGGAGAGATTTTCTCCAGGATTAGACTTGCTATTGAGTCTTACATTTTTTCGATGCTTAATGATTGCATTATTTCTCCTAAATGAGAAGAGGAAACTTAACTATAATCTTATTTGCCTTATACTATAGTTATACATTTATAAAAAATATATTTAGCATCTTGTCATTTCAAAATGAGATGTTTGGCAGAAAATAGAGGGAAAAAAAAAGAAATTTTGCATGTTACTAATGAAATAAAAACACTTGCCAAGAAATGAAGGCCAAGTCCAATTTTGTAGTGATTAAATAGCAATTATAATTTTAGAGCTATTAAGACAACAGTGTGAACTGATTTGGGTTCATTTCGGTCCCGAGGAGGGACAGATGCACATTGTGTGAACAGATGCAGTCACTCCACTGAGTAATACTCTGGAGTGGGACTCGTGGGAGCAGACTCTCTTCACCAGGAATTTCACAGAGCTTCCATTTTGTATCACACATTCTTCATCTATGAAGAAGAGAAGATTGCGATTCTTGCCTTTTTCCTATAGACAGATTTCGATGGTCAATGCAATTTATAAGAGGGTGCTAGGTAAATCTGGAAGACAACATTCTGTATGCTTAATGCATTTGCCTGATTGGAATATAGTCAAGAATTGAGCGAATGTCCGTCATTAATGGATGTTTTGACAGTTCAATAGTTTTGCTCACTTCAGTTACTGCGATAAGGACTGAAATGGCTTGTTCTTCCAGGATTAAATCTTAGTCCTGTATCTTTCACAGAAGCTCTTTTTACTCTCTCTCCCATTCCTTTACTGCTTTCTCCGTGCAGAGCTCTCTTTTTCAGCTATCATCTAGTGCTTGCTAACTCATAAATCTCTCTGGAGGCTTTCTTCTGCTGAACTCCAAGCTCCGTGTCTATCAGCAAACTGCATCTCTCCAAATGCATGTCGCATAGGCGCTCCGAGCCTACCACGTCGTCACACTCACTCTATCATCTTTTTCCTCAAACACCTTTCCTTCAATCAGGAGGTTAATATTTATGCTGGGAAATTTGCTTTTAACATATCCTCTTTCACACAGCCCATGTCAGAACAGAGAATCTCTAAGTCCTGGATCTCAAATGTGTTTGGGGACTGGTAGGTGGTTGTGGTGGTTAAGGTGCTGGACTCCCACATGGCCAACCACAGTGTGAGTCCTAGACCTGGTGGCTTGCTTTCTTGCATTTCCTCTGTCTCTCTATGGTCAAATTAAAAATAAATAAATAAATAAAATTATATAAATAATTAGAGAAAATGTGTTTGGAAGCAACCATTCCTCTGCATCTACCCTGCCTGTACGCTCTTTTAAATCCTTCCTGTTCACTCACTATCAGGTTGCTTCCAGAGAACAGATTGAGGAGGGAGGCAGGTGTTTAGAGAAAGAGGAAGGGTGTGGCACCCAGTGCGTTTGAAGTCTCAGCTCTGCCTCCTACTGGCTGTTCTTACTCGAGTAAAATATTCAAACGTGTTCATCTTCGTGTATTCCATGCATAATGGCAGACAGCTATGTCACAAGGTTAATTTGAAGATTAGAGATGATACAGCTACATAGATAGTTTCCAGCGTGGTGTGTGGTACCTCACAGGACAGAGATAACCAGTGGTGGCAGTGTCGCTGTACACTCCGCCTTGCAGAGTCTGGCTCCTGCCGCTAGCTCACCTTCAGCTCCAGTGGCCTTGACAGTGGGGTTCAAGGTGTAGTCAAGTCTCTTTCAGGTTTAAAAAAAATTAAAAATCAACAGCTGCCTGAACTTTAAGGGATGCTGGTGTCCTTATCAATCTGTACCTCAAACCCAAGATTCCGGGCTCACTCCCTTCCACTTCGGGGTGAAGGTCTCCTCTCCACTATTGGGGAGCACCAGGCACCCCCACTCCTGAGCCTTGTTTGTTTTGCTTTTGTCTGACAGAGTTGCCCTTTCCTTATCTTCCTTCATAACAAACTTGCAGGCTAAGTCTTATCTCTGCTTTGAAGCTTTCCCAGACTCCCACATCTTATCGCGTCTAGCAGTAATTGCTCCCAGCCCTGACAATCCTTTATCATTTATTCAAACAGCTAATTATAATAGTGGCTTTTGTTGACTTTTATCATGTTCTTGACATCCTTCCTAGTGTTTCGCATGTGAACTTATGTGTATTTTTAAGAAGGTACCATGACTGGATTATTTACCGCGTACAAATGAGAAACGGGGGTGCAGAGTGTTGAAGGAACTTTGCGAGGGTCAAAGCTAGCTGGAGGTGAAGTCGGCCGTGGGCAGACGGGTTGGCTTCTGGATCCACGCGATTATTCCCTAGGTTAGGAGGCTTTACTTCATTTCTCATTGGCAGTATTCAACACTGGCTAGACTGTCGTGCCCCAGTCTTATCTTTGACTTGAAGGGAGGCCCCCAGCCCGGAGTTATTCATGCGTTGGTTTGGGCAGTAACCAGTGCAGTCAGGGCAGTCAGGTGTGAGCCCTAGCGCTCTGTGGAAGCGATAGGAGAGCTGCTTGCAAACGGTTTTCATGGCGGAAGTCCTCTGAGAGGGCAATTATCCCTAATCCTGCACAATCAACCTACATCACTCAGGGAGTGAGGATTCATTTCTGTGACTTGCTTTTTTGTCTCTTACTGACTTCACCTCTGCCCAGCAGTCTAGTCCCTCTTTCTGCTTTTCCTCTGCTCATTAATGTGTCCAACAGAGGAAGAGAGAGGAGATATATTCTGATCATTCCGTTTTCCTCCTTGTTGGCTGCTAGAGCAGGGAGGGTGACACTATTGGGCAATGTAATGCTGGGGATTATTAAGGTGAAATTTTGTTGTTGTAGCCTTATTTTCCATTATCATCAATAACTAAAATTATTTTAAAATTTATGAACATATATTGAATACCTACTATCTGCTGGGCTTTGTGGGTTGCACTGAAGTTGTTTTCCTTTGTGTATCGGGCCTTGCGATTCACTGTGCTGCTGCCCTTGCAGCCACCCAGGCGTGCTAGGAGGAGGTCGGAGGGGTAATTACACTCACCTCCCCCCAGCCAAGAAGACAATGTGTGCTACTATGCCTGGCTCTTCTTTAGACAAGGTCTCACTCTGCTACAGGCCAGGCTTGAGTTGGTGGTCTTCCTTCCTCTGCCTTCAGAGTGGCTGGGATTACAGACACACACCTCCACGCCTGGCCCGTAGGTGGTAACTGGAATCACACTTGGGCTTGCATGTGTTCCCAGCCTTGAGAGCACAGCATCTTAGCAAGTACGCTACTGTGGCCAGGCCCATGAAGCCAGGAAAGGTAAGCTTTAGTTTATATTTTTTTACCTTAAGAAAAGTTTGCTATGGGCCACTGGGCCCACGTGATTATTCCCTAGGTTAGGAGGCTTTACTTCATTTCTCATTGGCAGTATTCAGCACTGACTAGACTGTCGTGCCCCAGTCTTATCTTTGACTTGAAGGGAGGCTATGGGCCACTGGGCCCATGCTTGCCAGAGACAGAGAGAAAGAGAGAGAGAGAGAGGGAGGGAGAGAGAATCTCTCTAGTGTGGATAACCATGTCTTGATCCTGTCTCCTCCACTTTCCTCTGGGATTTTGGCCACGTATATGCATCCAGCTTGTTTTTCAAGCTGCTGGGTCTGGGACTCCAGCTGCACAGTCGGCCGTGTGGGATCCAGCCCCCTTTACCACCACAGCACCCACAGACCTCATTTTTGACTTTTTGATAGAAATCCAGACTGAGAAAGCTCATGAACTCATTGTTGACAGTGACCATTAGTTAACTTGGCAATGTGTGTAAATGCACCTACATAGACATTCTGGATTAGGAAGCTTTATTTCATTTTTCATTGGCTAAATATATCTGAACTCCTTGCTTGATGTTTACAGCTTTCCCTTATCACATCATTTTTTAATGAGTTATTATTTAATATTATTATTTTAATTCACCAGAGAGAGAGAGAGAGAGAGAGAGAGAGAGAAAGAGAGAAAGTGAGAAAGCAAGCTACCAGGTCTAGAACTTGAACCATGGTCTGCAATGTGGGAGTCCAACACCTCAACTACCACACCACCTGCTGGTCCCACCCTATGCCAGCTTTAAGTTTCAATAGCGTGTCCCCAAATCTTCCCACAGACTTACTTCTAGTCATATGTGGACGGCTGCAAGTGCCCTAGGACAGTCCTTCTCCCTGCCTGGGGTGCTCTCCACCCCCCATCACTACTCCAGGTTCTCTCCTGCCTTTGAGTGCAACCATGAAGCCACATCTCTGCATAAGCATGACTGGAGAACTGCCTTCCGGATTGGCTCTCTACTATCACCTCCTGCGATGCAATGCCGTTACTTCTGCTGACAGCAGCTCAGATACCTTGGCCTTCATCTCCTTTTCTGCCTGCTCTGTCTTGCTTACTGGTTTTGCATAATAATGGTAATAGAAACTGCCATTTATTTAGCACATTTTACTAGTTAAAATTGTACTAGTTTTTTTTTTTCTAACAGAATTATTTATTTAGTTTTATTTATCATTATTTTTAAAATTTTGCTATAGAGCATATGGACTCACCAGAGACAAAGAGAGAGAAAGAGAAAGTGAGAAAGCAAACCTCCAGGTCCAGGACTCAAACCATGGCCAATGATGTGAGAGTCCAATGCCTTTACCACCACGCCAGTTGCTGGCCCCAAAACTATACTAGTTTTTTTGGTTTGTTTTTGTTTTATTTTGTTTTTGAGAGATTTTACTTGCTATAGGGCATGTGTGCTTCCTGGGGAGACAGAGACGGAGAGACAGAAAGTGAGAAATAGACCCCCTCCCCCCAGGGGGGATAGTCATGCTGCAATCCCTTCTCCATTCTCCTCTGGGATTTTTGGGCATGTATGCACATGTGCCTGGCATGAGTTTCAAGCTGTCGTTTCTGGGACTCAAACTGTGGTTGACTATGTGTGATTCCAGTGATGTAATCATTACGCCATCTGTTGGTCCCCTTGAAACTGTACTAGTTTTAACAGCCTTTGTCTCATCTATTCAATCTTGAGTGACAGGAATTACAAGAACGTAACAGATTCAGAGAAGTTAAGACACCCTACACATCACAGTTTGTGACTGGGGTTTATTTATTTATATTTTCCTATAGAGTGAGCTTACTTGCTGAAGAAAAGCAGGGTAAAAAAGAGTGAGAAAGAGAGAGAAAGTGAGAAATCACCCCCCCTGGGGATTATGGCCATTCCTATTCTACTCTTGGGATTTTGGGTACACACATACGTGCCCATTGTGGTTTTTGAGCTGCTGGGTCTGGGACTCGAACCATGCTTAAACCATGCTGACATCCATGTGGGATCCATCACACCACCAACTGGCCTTGTAAGTCACTATTTTTATGATGTCTCACATCTCATTTCTATGTCCTGGAGTCACTATGAAGCACTGATAAGATAAAGTTCATACTGTGTAAACGCACAAGGAGAACCACTTCTCCCTTACACAACAAAGAAAGTGCCCGAGTGACAAGACATAAAATTACCAAGTTGATATCTATTTATCTGCATAATTGAAAACATTCTGGTTTCATAATACCCTAAAGAGCCAAATTATTGATGAATAAATGACATGATCAACACTATAATTTTGTAACTTATTTGTAAGGTAAGCAGGAACAATGCATTTTCTAATAGTACGTTGTCAGCTATATTAGCACATTCTAGAAAAATTCATTTTAAAATTTTTAAGCCATCTGAATGATTTTATTGATTTATTACCTAACTGATTGTATCATCAGTGAGCCTTTTTTTTTTTTTTCTTTTTTGGAGAGGTTTTTGCTACAGGGTGCGTGTGCTCACAGAGAGACAGAGAGAGACAGGGAGACAGAAAGTGAGAAATCACCCCCCAGGGGGGATGGTCACGCCGCAATCCCTTCTCCTCCATTCTCCTCTCGGGATCTTGGGCACGCACGCACACGCGCCCGGTGTGAGTTTAAGCCACTGGGTCCAGGACTCGAACTGCGGTCAACTACATAAGAGTCCAGCGACATAGTCATTACGTTAACTGCTGGTCCCATCAGTGAGCCTTTCTATAATGCATTTCTTTTCCCCACTGTGCTTTGGATTTTTTTTTTCATTTTCCTTTTTCTTTTCTAGGTTTTAGCCATAGGACGTGTGTACTCCCTGGAGAGGAGACAGACAGAGAGAGGGAAAGTGAGAAATTACCTCCCAGCAGGGATGGCCACACCACAATCCCTTTTCTTCCAGTCTCTGTTCAGGATTTTGGACACACACACACACACATGCTCGCCCAGCATGATTTTCAAGCTGCCAGGTCTGGGACTTGAACTGTGCAGTTGGCTGTGTGGGATCCAGTTTCTTAATTTCCATGCCACCTGTTGGTCCCTGCCCTTTGCATTTTGAGAACATTTAATTTAAAAACTATGTTGTTGATTTCACAGTTTTCATTAACACTGTGCAATGTCTCAATTAGTGAGGAGTAACTTGTAAAACATTGGCCAAGGTACTTAAATACTGTCTCTGAGTTTGATTGTACATGGTTATATTTAGATTTTTTTACCTAATTGCTGCCTCTCTTATTTATTTATTTATTTATTCATTTATGTCATTTATTTAATTATTTTTATATTTTCCCACAAACATTTACTTTACATATCAAAAAAATTTTGCTCATACTCCATGGTTCTTGACCGTTAATAAACAGCTTTCAAAATTTCATAAAACTGACTTTTAAAGATAATGTTTGAAATATTTGTTATAATTTCGTTTGTGACTCTACAACAACAGAGACAGTGTGTTTTTAAGTATTATTGAGAAAATATTTACATGTCAACTACTCAAACTGTTGCAGAGCAAACACCCAGCACACAAGTCACACATAAACCTCAATTCAGCCCTGCCTACCAAGTATTCTGTGATATTCCACCTGCTAGCAAAGATCAGTCTCTTTTTCTTCTTTTAAAGTCTTCCTCAAGGTAATCCTTTGGTTGTGGCTGCTCTTTTTCAGTCTCTAATAATTATAATGCTGGGCTGGAAAAGTCCAGGTTATTTTATAAATTCTTTCACACAGTTTCTCTAATCCTCTCTACCAGGCAGAACTGTTATGGTGCCAGGCCATCTTTCCAAGAGCTTCTGTTGGCTCACTTGAGATCTACCTTAAATCCATAGTTTTCTGGTTAATCTTCAGATAAGACATTCCAGTCAAAGCCCTGTCCAATAACGAGTATTTCCACTTTCTGATTTAAAGGCAACAAGTATTATTGAACTTATGCAAATAACCATCCTGCCACAAATAAGCATACTTCCAAATATTTTCCAATTCCAGAAGGGTCAGGGAGGGAGAAAAGTTGATGTTTCCATTTAAAGAAATAAACAAGAAGAAAAAACATTTTTACAAATTGCTAAACCTATCAACAGCTGAAAAGTAAGCAAAATCCTTAAATTGGGAAAACAAAGCATAGTAAAGAAAAAGTAATGTGTTACTCAAAAGTCATAAAATTCTATTTTACCAGTTCAATCTTATGTAATTAATCTCTCTTTTGCAGTGTAATTAATCTCTCTTTTGCAGTGTTACTGTGGTCTGATCTTTCCGTTTAAACCCTGGAAGTGAACATTCTACGTTATTATTGAAATTTCTTGTCCATAGAATTAAGTTGGTCATTGTCTTGGTTGCTTTTTGTTCTCTTATTCCTGTATGTGTCTTTATATTTTTTGGTAAAGCACTCCTTTCAGAACTTCTTGAAGAGCTGGTCTGGTGTTGGTAAATTCTTTCAGGTTTGTGTATCCTTTTTTTATCTTTTCCTCTCATATGAAGGATAATCTTGCTGGGTATAGTATTCTTGGTCGAAACTGTTTTACACTTAACCCATTGAATATATTTTCCTACTCTTTCTGTGCTTGCATTGTTTCTGATGAGAGGTCTGATTTTAGCCTGATGGGATAACCCTCGTAAGTAACCTGATGTTTCTCTCTTGCCAATTTTAGTATCTTGTCTTTGTCTATGGATTTGGCCAATCTGGCTGTGATGTGCCTTGGAGAAGATCTTCTTGGGTTGATTCTATTTGGGGTCATTTGTATTTCTTGGGTCTGGATATATGAATGGCTCTCTCAATTTAGAAAGGTTTTTAGAATATATGAATGGCTCTCTCAATTTAGAAAGGATTTCATGTAATAAATTATCAGTGCCCTTATTAGTTTTTTTTTTAACCTTCTGAGATACTGATTATCTGGATGTTTGGGCGCTTAATGGTATCTCGTATTTCTCGTACAGTATTCTCATTTTTTGGGGTTATTTTATGTATTTTTGGTAAGTTTTTCCTAGGTCAGAGGTTTTGTCTTCAACATCTGAGATTTGATCTTCTGCATGGGCTAATCTGCTTCTAATACTTTCAAGGGAAGTTTTGATTTCCTGTATTGTAGCCTTCATCTCTAACGGCTAGCTCCATTTGATTATTTTTTTATGGTGTGTATTTCCTCCTTCAGATCGTGGAAAAATTTCCTCAAATCCTGGAACTCATAGTCTCTTTTCTCCTACATCTTCTGGAGTTCATTGTCTCTTAACTCTTGCATCTTGTTTAGTTTTGTCACTATGAATATTCTTAATTTTTTATCAGATATTTTCATGAGTTCCACCGTACGTACTGTGTATGGATGATGAAGAATTGTTCTTTTTTCTTAGGGGAGAAATATTTTCTTTTCTTTCTTTCTTTTTTTTTTTTTTTTTTTGAGAGGTTTTTGCTATAGGGCATGTGTGCTCGCCAGAAAGACAGAGAGAGAGAAAGCGAGAAATCACACCCCCCAGGGGGGATGGCCACCTCCATTCTCCTCTCAGGATCTTGGGCACGCACGCACACGCGCCCGGAGTGAGTTTAAGCCACCAAGTCCGGGACTCGACCTGTGGTTGACTACATGGGAGTTCAGCCACATTGCCATTACGCTAACTGCTGGTCCCAGGGGAGAAATATTTTCTTATGCCTCTGCTGTAGTTTCTGGTCATTCTGTGACAAAATCTCTACTGTGTTTCACAATGTGGTATCCACAGAAAGATTTTGAGTTCAGATTTATAGAAAGGAGTTTCTTCTTAAGGCAGGAGGTTCAATAAGTGTCGAGGACTTCAATGACCCTGTCTCAGTGTTTTGGGGTCTAGAAGATGGGGTTTAGAGCATAGCTTCAGTTGCCTTGGTCCCAGAATGCACCAGGACATACCTCAGCTTTAAAGTGGCTTCTGTCTCAGTGTTTCTGGGGTCTAGATGATGGGGTTTAGAGCTTGCTACCTCTCTTGATGGCTCAGTTGATATTGCTCACTGTTAAGGTAGAGATCAGCAACCAGGAAGAGTAAAATAGTGTTATGATGTGCAGGTTCTCATGCTGATTTTCAAGTTACAGCCATTTTTAAGGTGTCTACTAAAATAACATTTTTTCCCCCTGTCTTGTAATGTAATGATTTATGACACCTTTCTTTTCTTTGACAGACAGCCTAGAATATTTTCAGGTAATCTAATCTATGTCTAATAAAAATCTGCTCCTGTCTCTGTGGGTGGGCACAGCCAAAGCATGAAATAGTTCTGAATGTGAATGTCAGCCGTGCTTCTTCCGTTAATAAAGATCTTAGAGAAAAAATTGGACTCCAACAGCAGGAATTGGCCTCTTTTTCTTGTCTCTTTTGAAATCTATCAAGCCATTTTTATTGCTACATTTTCAATTTTGTTGAAGTGAAATGAGGCCGAGCATGGTGGTCCAGGTGGTGGGGCTCTCCTGTGTGACACTGGGACCATGTGGAAGGACCCGGGTCAGATCCCAGGTCAATCCGAGCACTCTGCGGGGGGAGAAGCCAGGCATGGCGAGGCCCGGCAGGGGTCCTGTATCTCTCCTTTCTTCTCCATTGGCCCTTCTTCCTCCCGCTCATAAAATAAGTGAATAAATAATCTTTGAAAAAAGTTAAATAATTATTTAACATGGGTTGAAAGTAATTCTCTTTTCACTCTGAAGCATTTTCTGTGGTTATTGTGAACTTTAAACTCTCTCTCAATCTTGTGTATTTGATCAAGAAGTGGTTTCTTATTTATTATTATTATTATTATTTTATTTTATTTTTTTGAGAGATTTTTGTTATAGGAAGTGTGTGCTTGCCAGAGAGACAGAAAGTGAGAAACCACCCTTCAGGGGAATGGCTATACTGCAGTCCCTTCTCCTCTGTTCTTTTGGGATCTTAGACATGCACATGTGCCTGGTGTGAGTTTTAAAACTCTGGGTCCAGGACTCGAACCACAACTGACCATGTGGGAATTCAGCGACATAACCATTACACCATCTGCTGGTCTCAAGAAACAGCTTTGAACTATGGTTTGAGTCCTGACCTGGTGGTTTAAAAATAAACTCATGACAGGTATATGTACGTGCGTACCCAAGATTCCAAGAGGAGAATGGAGGGGAAGGGATTGTAGTGTGGCCATCCTTCTGGGGGGTGATTTCTCACTTTCTGTCTCTCTGGTTCTCTCTGTCTCTGCAGCAAATGCATGCACCTTATAGCAAAAAAAGATCCCTTTAAAAAAAATCTGTTTCTTCCCAGTAATGATATACTTAAAAAAAGTATGTCTTTTCTTTTTAATGAACTATAACAATACAAATCAACTATGGGTATTTTTTTCCCTTTTTTTGGAGAGGTTTTTGCTATAGGATGCATGTGCTTGCCAGAAGACAGAGAGAGACAGACAGAAAGTGAGAAATCACCCCCCAGGGGGGATGGCCACGCCGCAATCCCTTCTCCTCCATTCTCTCGGGATCTTGGGCATGCATACACACGCACCCGGCGTGAGTTTAAGCCACCAGGTCCAGGGCTCGAACCACGGTCGACTACATGGGATTCCAGCAATAAAGCCATTATGCTAACTGCTGGTCCCAACTATGGGGATTTTTTCGAAGGAAATTGTACCTAACATTATTTTAATTTGAAGTATTTAAATGAGATGTATTTCAGTTTGGCTTTAAGTTGTTCCGTGAACTGAGTTCTACGTCATGAAAGATCAATGATCTTTTCACCTTTTTAATATTATTTTCTTCACCAAGCCCTGGAGTGAAATCGGGTAGCATTTGAACTCTGGATATATTTTTTACCCAAGACGTTTCAGATTTCAAGAAGAGACCCATTCTCCTGAATAACGACTTTGATGGGTAAATGAGCGTACACAGACCTCATCTTATAACGGAAGTCCAGCGTCACACCCTTGGTCATGTTCTGTATGTGACTACAGACAGTACGAATTGCAGCCAGTTCCCTACCATTTGTGAACCCACAGCCTCTTCTTTTCTTTCCAAGAAGTCTGAGGTCTATATTGATGTGACTGCAGTCCCTCCACAGGTTTCCTCCGGGGCCCTTCACAATAACTGTGTGTCCCTTCAGAATGATGTCAACATTCTCTGGAACTCTGTCAACAGTGTCTGATTGCTGAGAATGATCTTCATCCTTGATGTGGCAAAAGCTGTTCTTATAGTTAACGTTTAAATATCTGCTTTTACTCTTCAACACATAGCCTCACTTTATCACTTTCACCTCTTCATAACATTTTTTCTTTTGAAGTTCTTAACAAAGTATATGCTTGTTGTAGAAGGTAGGGAGGACTATAATTACATACAGTATTTGTAGGGAAAGCCTCTTCAAGGACCTTGTGGGAAATCAATCAATTGGCAAGTGTGTTCTAAATGAACACTTATAATTTCTGTTCTCTGTTTTGTCTTATCTGTACCAGGGTCAATTCCAGCAAAATTTTAGTAGAAGCCATCTCAAAGTAAAAGTAAAACTTTGCTTAGTGTTTTGTGAACCTTATGTGAAGTTTAAAGATAAACCCTATATGAGATTTTATATATATACATACACATATGCCATATATATTGGGTTGTTGGAAAAGTCAAGATGAATTTTTTCCTATGTTTTTCATATGTCATTTATTTATATAAAGAACAAAGATCAATTAATGATATCTTACCTGTTTTGTTTGGTAACGTTTTGTCATCTTTTAGTGAACTTCACAATTCCTCACTAATAGAAGGACCTGTCTTTATCGGTGAAAAACTGAACAAAGTTCTGATTTATGACCTCATTTGAACTGAATGCTATACTGTGCAAAGAGTTTTGTTTATTTTTAAAAATATTTTTTGGAAATGTTTTTGCTATGGAGCATATGTGCTTACCAGAGAGACAGAGATAGAGAGACAAAAAAGGAAGAAATCAACCCCCAGGGGGATGACTACGCTGCAATCCCTTCTCCTCTTTTCTTCTCCTGGGACCTTGGAGACACATACACACACATCTGGTGTGACTTTGAAGCCACTGGGTCTGGGACTCGAACCATGGTCAGCCACATGGGATCCAGTGATGTAACCACTGCTCCATCTGCTGATCCCAATGAAGAGAATGAAACAAGTAGAAGTCTGACAGTGCAAGGTCAGGCAAGTATGGTGGCCATGGCAACATATCCCATCCAAGCTCCAATAACTTTTGATGGGTGATCAAACTTGTGTGTGATTTCACATGTAGTGTGGAACATAGCTCCTTTCTAATCAGTGAGCTCCAGACATTTCTCATTCATGGATTCATTCAGACTGTCCAATTGCTGACAATACACTTTCAAGCTGATTGTTGGGTTCCTTCATAGGAGCTTGAAAAATACACCTTTAGGGACCAGCAATTGGTGTAATGGCTATATCTCTGGACTCCCATGTAATCAACGGTGGTTCAAGTCCCAGACGTGGTGGCTTAAACTCACACTGGGTGTGTATGCGTGCGTGCCCAAGATCCTGAGAGGAGAATGGAGGAGAAGGATTGCAACATGGCCATCCCCCCTGGGGGGGTGATTTCTCACTTTCTGTCTTTCTGTCTCTCTCTCTCTCTGTCTTTCAAAAAAACCTCTCCAAAAAAAAAAAAAAAAAAAAAAAGGAAAAACACACCTTTAAAATCCTACCACCCTGGGAGCATAACTTTCCTCTGATGAATGTCTGCTTTCAATGTTGTTTGAGGTCAGTTATCATGTGAGGACCGAGACTATTTGCACACCACATTGTTGTAAACACCACATTGCTGTAAATGATCCACTTCTCATCATCAGTTATCAGTTGCTTCAAAAAAGGTTCATTTTCTGGCATCAGCAAATGGAGTAATGGTTATGTTGCTGGACTCCCACGTAGTCAAACACAGTTCAAGTCCCAGTCCTAAAGGCTTAAAACTCACACCGGCCACGTGTGCATGTGTGCCCAAGATCCCAAGAATGGAGGAGGAAGGATTGGAGCATGGCCATCCCCGCCCCACAGAGGATGATTTCTCCATTTCTGTTTCTCTGTCTCTTTCTGTCTCTCTGGCAAGTGCATGTACCCTATAGCAAAAATCTCTCTCTCTAAAAAAAGATAGTTTTCTTCACATTTAATGAGCATATAGCAGATGGTTATATGCACTGTCAAATGACGTTCTTTGAGCTCATGAGGAACCCAAATATTGAGCTTGCTTACATATCCCAGCTTCTTCAGGTGGTCACGAACAGCAAGTCACGTAACATGGGTTTGATTCAATCAATGCCTTTATTCTGTCATCACCAACCTCAGTGGGCCTCCCTGATGGAGGATCATCGCTGAGATCAAAATCACCAGCACAGAATTTCGTGAACCATCCCTGGCACTGATGTTCTTGTAGAGCATTGTTGCCATAAAGTTTACACAAGTCTTCACAAGCTTGTTCCCTTTACAGAAGTAAAACAGTAAAATATGGTGAAAATACACAATTTGGTCTTCCGTCTTCAATATGTTGTAAATCTTCAAGACTCAACCAAATCACTTAATGTTTTTAAAGAATGAAACTAGAACTGTCAGCTGTAAAGTGACATAGCAATAATATAGATGCAAATGACTCTAATACTTCCAAAAATGAACTAGCGCCACCTGTTGCAAAAATGTGTCATGACTTTTCTGACAACCCAGTATATATATATATATATATATATATATGTATATATATATGTTGTGTGAGTGAATGAGTGTGTTGTGAACCCATACAAGTGAAGCTTGGAATTATTTCCCTCAATCTATAATTAGCATCTCTCTACATAACGAGAGTTCTTGAGAGATGAAAGCAAAGAAACTACATTTCTTTGCTCTTTGCTTTCTCTGCATTATCACTGTCTATGAGTTGCTCACTAACACATTTTCAAAAATTTTTTGTTTTGTTTTCATTATAATTCATTTTATACATTCAATCACATACATCACTTAGCTTGTAAAGTGAATGTTCCAATATGAATACATTTTTCATTAGTGCAGTTGAAGATACTGTATACGTTATCATCAAAAGATAATAACTATTTATTTGTCCCATAAAAGTCTTGCCTCTCTATTTTTCTCCTTAATGTCTTTCCTCAGACTCTCCTCCTTCTCCCACCCTCTTCCCACACTATATTTGGTGTCTATAATCATTTTCTATGTTTCTATATCCTCTAGTCTTTCAGTTTCAACCATAGAGTGTGGACAGTTGATATATGTTAAGTGGAGACATCTAATGTCTCTTCTTCATAGCCTGACTTACTTTACTCAGCAGTTAATTTTTTATATTTGTCCACTTTCTGTCAAAAGCCAGGATCTTGTTTTTCTTTTATGGCTAAGTAGTATTCCATAGAGTATATGTGCCACACTTTTTCAATCCATTCTTCTGGTCGAGGAAATTTGGGTTGGTCCATGTATTAGCAATTGTGAATAAGGCTGCAATAAACATAGCTGTGCAAGTGCCTTTCTTTCTTTCTTTCTTTTTTTTTTTTTTGGAGAGGTTTTTCGCTATAGGGCGCATGCGCTCGCCGGACAGACAGAGAGAGACATAGAGACAGAAAGCTAGAAATCACCCCCCAGGTGGGATGGTCACGCCACAATCCCTTCTCCTCCATTCTTCTCTCGGGATCTTGGGCACGCACGCATGCGCGCCCGGCGTGAGTTTTAAGCCACCGGGTCCGGGACGCGAACCACGGTTGACTACGTGGGAGTCCAGCAACATAGCCATTACGCTAACTGCTGGTTCCCTGCAAGTGCCTTTCTGACTAAGCATTCTTCTGTCCTTTGGATATATTCCAAGGGGTGGGATTGCTGGATAATATGGTAGATCTACTTATAATTTCATATTGTTCTCCACAGTGGCTGGACCAATTTACATTCCCACCAGCAGTGTAGGAGAGTTCCCCTTTCACCACATCCCCATCAGCATTTATAATTTTTTTTTTTAATCTTAATCGTTCTGACTGGGGTTAGGTGGTATCTCATTGTGGTTTTGATCTGCATCTCCCTTATGATGAGGGATATTGAAAATTTTTTCATATGCCTCTTGGCTCTTCGTATGTCTTTCTTAGAAGTTGTTTATTCAGCTCCTTTTCCCACCTTTTAATTGGGTTATTTATTTATTTTTTGGTAAGCCGCTTGAGTTCCCTGTGTATTCTGGTTATCAGTCCCTTATCTGAGGCATAGTTTACAAAAATATTCTCCCATTCTGTGGGCTGTCAAGTCACACTAATTAATATGTTTTTTGCCATGCAGAAACTTCTTAATCTGATATAATCCCACTTGTCTATTTTTGGGATTATCGACTGTGCATTAGGGGTCTTAGTTAAGAAGTCTTTGACAACCCCAGTGCCTCCCAGAGTTTCCCCAGTGTTTTCTACCAGTAGTTTTATAGTTTGAGGTCTTAGATTTAGATCTTTGATCCACTTTGAGTTGATTTTTGTCAATGGTGAGAGGTAGGGGCTCAGATTCATCTTTCTGCAGGTGGATAACCAGTTTTTCCAGCACCATTTGTTAAAGAGGTTTTCCTTTCCTACAACTGGTGTCTCTTGTCAAAAATCAGTTGGCTGTATGTTTTGGGGTTTATTTCAGGGGTCTTTATTCTGTTCCATAGGTCTACCTGTCTGTTTCTGTGCTAATACCATGCTGTTTTGATTCACTAAAATATTTTTAAGTAAGCCTGTGAATCAGGTGTATGCCCATGAATCATAAAGCAGTATTTTATGTCATTTGGTTCTGTGCCAATGCCAATTTCCCTTTAGATCATTAACTTCTTGAAGGCAGCACCTTTGGTATATCTGTCTTTGACTCTCCACAATAGACTATGTCTACTCTGAAACATAAGAAGTGGTCTGTAAATGTTTATTTGTTTGAATTAATAAAAAAGAAATTGAATTAAAAAATAGTAAATGAGCACATTTTCAGTGGAACTATTGTCCAGAAATAATTAAGAAAATGGTTTCCTTTAGGCAGAATAATTCTGTTCATTTCAAATATCCAGCTGCGTTTTAAAAATGGGGTTTTAATAATCTCCATTTGCTGTAATCTTTTAATTATTTCTCATGTAACAGCTAAAATCAAGAAATAATTATAGCAAACACTTACTGAGAGCTTATAAGTGCCAAATATTGTTCTATGCTCCATTTATATGACCACATTTAGCCACCAAAAGGCCAAAAGAACTATTATTATTATCTCTATTGTACAAATAGGGGGTTTGAGCCATAGGGAGGACAGATAACTGGCTTAAGGTCATGCAGCTGTTTATGAGGACAATCAGGAGTCTCATGAAGACATCTTGATTCTAGGTCAGTGTCTTAATCAATTCTGCTGCGGAGAGAAGGTTAATGTGAAAGTGCATGTTTTAGAGAGCAGCCACAGTTTTCAGTAACTGAGCAGAAGACGTTGAAAGAAACTAAAATACAAATTACTTGAAACTTAAGTTTCTGTTGCAGCAAATGCTTTTACCTTAAAAGCATCCTTATTTTTTATTATTAGAGATGTTTAATTTTTAAAAAAATAATTACTTATTTATTCAATTTTACTTATTATTATTTTTTAATTTGACTATATATAGAGAAAGTAAGAAACTAAGCTGCCAGGTCAGGACTTGAACCATGGTTGGCTATGTGGGAGTCTATCTCCTTAACCTCCCCACCACCTGCCAGTCCCTGGAAGTGTTTGTTTCCCTAGTATTCTGACTGGAGCCCATTAAATTGGAAGAAAAACACACATTGTACACCTGCAATTGAACTTTATAAAAACTATGCCATGTAACAGGTGCCAAATACATGCTTTTTTGGCAGACTGAGAATGCTATTCAAATTCTTAGTTGTTATTTAACTTTTGACTATGATTTTAGTCTTTATATAACCATAGCAATTTTCTCATGCCATAGCCCCTTTGAGAGAATGTATATTCAGGTCTATAGCATGAGTTCTACAGTGAATTTTATTTTCTTTTGTATGGTATTGGACCAATTAAAGAACTAGCAAATGTTTCCTGATGATGATTCAATTTAGAGTAATTCTGTAAGTGTATAAATATAAATTCTTAGAGTAATTATTTTTAAGAGTTAGTCAAGAATAAGAACTCTTAGGGCCTGGATACACACACACACACACACACACACACACACACATATATACACACACACACATATATGTATATATGTATATATATATATTTTTTTTTTTTGAGAGGTTTTTGCTACAGGGCGTATGCGCTTGCAAGAAAGACAGAGAGAGACAGAGAGACAGAAAGCAAGAAATCACCCCCCAAGGGGGGAAGTTAACGCTGCAATTCCTTCTCCTCCACTCTTCTCTTGAGATCTTGGGCATGTACACACATGTGCCCAGCATGAGTTTAAGCCACTGTGTCTGGGACTTGAACTGTGATCGATTACATGGGAGTCCAGCAAGAAAGCCATTATGCCAACTGCTGGTCCCAGGGCCTGGAGGGGTTTTTATAATATTATATAAGGAAATTAACATCTTTAAAATTATAGTTATTACTGAAGTTTTAATTTTGTAAGTCTGACAGAGTTCAGGAATTTTCCAGGAAGACAGATGTTCTTCCATTTTTTTTTAAATTGAACTAAAAATTAAAAAAAATATTTAAACATATTTTGGATTATCCAAAGGACTACTTACAATCAAGTATTAAAAAAGGATTTGACAGTTATCAGTTGGTATTTTCCCTGGCTGAATTTCTGTCTCTCTTTTTAATTTGCTATAGGACACATGCACTTGCTGGAGAGAGAAAGAGAAAGAGAGCATGCACAGAGAGAGGAAAATGAGAAAGATCTCTCCCACCCCCAGGGGAAATGATCATACCAAATTCCCTTCTCCTTCATTCTCCTCTTGAGATTTTAGGCACACATGTATAAACTCCCGGTGTATTTTTCAAGCTGCTGAGTCTGGGACTTGAACTGTGGTAAGCCATGTGGAATCCAGTCACTTTAACCACCATGCCACCTGGCTGACTCAGCCTTGGCTGAATTCCTCAAACTCCACACTACTGCTATTTTGGATTGGACAATTTTATGTTGCAGGGTTCTGTCCTTTCCACTATAGATTGTTTAGCAGAATCCCTGACCTTCCCTTACTATTAATACATGTTGGTATCTCTTCATCCCAGATGTGACGATCAGGAATGTCTCCAGATGTTAGCAAATGCCTCTGGAAGGGCAAAATTGTTCTTTGGTGTCTAGAGAAGTGTTTAAATGAAGTGGTAGTTTAATGTGGGGTAATATAGAAGGAACAGAGGCAAAGCTTAGCCCATAAACGATGCATTTCACACCAAGTAGAGGCCAAATGACGTCACAGGGCACTGCATGATTGAGAGTTTCCAATAGCTTCAGGAGAGGGACATCTCGGAACACGTCATCCGTTAACACAGGGAAGCACAGCATAAGCACTCTTGACCAAGGTGACAGGCCTGTGCTGAAGCAGGAAAGTATCCTGTTTACATTCAGTTACGGCATGATACTGTCATACATCACACTAAATTAATGACCTGTTTTTTAGAGATTTTGCTATAAGGCATGTGTACTTGCCAGAGAGAGAGAGACAGAGAGACCAGAAGTGAGAAATCACCCCCCATGGTGGTGGCCATGCCACAATCCCTTCTCCTCCATTCTACTCTTAGAATTTGGGGCATGCATGCACATGTGTCCGGCATGAGGTTTAAGTCACCAGGTCCAGGACTTGAACTGTGGTCAACTATGTGGGAGTCCAACAATGCAGCCATTATGCCATCTGCTAGTCCCTCATGCTAAACTAATATCAATTTGAAGTTTATTACTTTTATAAGTTTGTTGTATATATTAACTTGTTTTGGTTTTTGAATTTGAAGTCTAAGCATAAGATCTAAGCATAAGGAGTTTATTCTTAGTTTTTATTTACACATATTTAACAAACATAATAAAAATAATTTGTCAACACCAGAAAGACACAGGATTTTTTTTTTTTTTTTTGGAGAGGTTTTTGTAGGGTGCGTGCGCTTGCCAGAAAGACAGAGAAGAAAGAGAGACAGGAAGCAAGAAACCACTCCCCGGGGTGATGACCACCCCGCAATCTTTTCTCTTTCATTCTCCTCTTGGGATCTTGGGCACGCACGCACACGTGCCAGGCGTGAGTTTTAAGCCACCGGGTCCGGGACGTGAACTGCGGTCGACTACGTGGGAGTCCAGTGACATAGCCATTACGCTAACTGCTGGTCCCAATAATTTTAATTTTTGACCCAACCAAAAACATAGGAATCAGAGATAGAATAAGGTTTTCAGATAATTTTGACAATCATGTCACGTTATACAAATCATATCTGACCCCCTGGGTTTTAGGGCAGGTGGAACAGGCCAGTGGGCTACAGAGCAGGCTCCCCTTCCCTGCAGGGCCCACATTCACGTCATGGATGAATTCTCTCTCTACCTGTTGGACCTATCTGCACAGTGTCCTTGGGATTCTGCCTCCTTGTACACCAACGTTGCTAGAAGACTCTCGTATTCGAGCCATGATTTTTTTGCTCCTTTTTCTTTTCATGCTCTTTCTCTAGAGGATGATTTGGAGTGATAGTCACTAAAGGAAAAAGGGCATTGATTATAATGAATCATGGTTTTCATGCTGGAAGTGAAAGAACTGGAACCTTCTGCTGAACCCGTTTCTCTGTCTCTCGAGAATGGGGAGACACCTACAGTAATGGGCTCCTCCAGCTCTAGGGTGGAGGGAGATTATGCTGTGCGTTGGGCTGTAGGGCAAGAGCAGATCTTTGGAAAAGTGATTAAGGGTTGAATAGCATTTTTACATTTTTTTGGAGAGGTTTTTGCTATAGGGCACATGCACTCACCAGAAAGACAAAGAGAGAGACAGAGAGACAGAAAGTGAGAAATCACCTCCCCCCAGGAGGGATGGCCACACCGCAATCCCTTCTCCTCCATTCTCCTCTTGGGATCTTGGGCACACACACATGTGCCAGGAGTGAGTTTAAGCCACGGGGTCTGAAACTCCAACTGCGGTAGACTACATGGGAGTCCAGCAATGTAGCCATTATGCCAATTGCTGTTCCCTGAATAGCATTTTCTAGCTTTCTGGGAGGAAGGAACTTCTTCTAGTCTTAGTACCATAAGGAAGACTGGACTTGCTCCATCCCAGTCCTCAATCAACAACAGACTGGATGTGTACACTGTCCTGGACACAGCCAGATCACCTCAGTTTTATCTGAGCTGTAGCGAAGCAGCACTAATTTTAGACACTAAAGAGAAAAAGTCCTGGAGTGGAGGGAAAGAAATTTCTGTGAGTTGCAGAGTATTTTTTATGCTTTGAAAACCTCATTCTTCTCTAACCCTTTAGATGGAAGTGGATTTTCAATTGTTCTTACGTCTCCATGGAGATTGAGATTGAAAATTTTGCATTTCTAAAACGCACAAATGAAAGCCAAGCAAGAAATTAGACCAGTGTTACTACGTCATTGGGATGACCCTCTGCTAACTGGGACTACTTCTTTCTTCAAAAAGTTAGATGGTTCAGGGTCCATTGTAGATAGCATATGTTGGAAAGAAAAATTCACTGGTACTTCATGTCACATAATCAATACAAAGTTTTAATGAAAAGGTAGTTTATATGGGAAGTTTTATGTTATTGAACAAATTCTAATGTTAAGCATTTTTTTTTTTTTTTTTTTTTGGAGAGGTTTTCGCTATAGGCTATAGGGCGCGTGCGCTCGCCAGAAAGACAGAGAGTGACATAGAGACAGAAAGCGAGAAATCACTCCCCAGGGGGGATGGTCACGCCGCAATCCCTTCTCCTCCATTCTCTTCTCGGGATCTTGGGCACGCACGCACACGCACCTGACGTGAGTTTTAAGCCACCGGGTCCGGGACGCGAACCGCAGTTGACTACGTGGGAGACCAGCGACATAGCCATTACGCTAACTGCTGGTTCCCAAATGTTAAGCATTTTTTTAAGAGAGATTTTTACTGTAGAGCACATGCTCTCTCCAGAGAGACAGGGAGAGACAGAGAGACAGAAAGCAAGAAATCACCCCCCAGGGGGATGGCCATGCCACAATCCCTTCTCCTCCTTTCTCCTCTCCGGATCTTGGGCACACATGCACACGCACCTATTGTGAGTTTATTCCACCAGGTCCAGGACTCAAACTGTGGTCGACTACATGAGAGTCCAGCAACATAGCCATTACGCCAACTGCTGGTCCCAACACGCCTGTCTTTTTAAACCTCACTCTTCTGTGTTCTTTCTTGCCTTCTCACTTTGGGAAGATTTCTTCTCCATTGGCAATAGAGTTAATTTCGTGCATAAAAGAAGGCACATGGTGTCTTAGATGCTAACAGAGTTTAATTTCTACCTGAAGGATTCTCATAAATACTTGAAACATTCAAGAGGGTTTTAGGGGGCTGAGCAATGGTGCAGCAGTAATGCAATACTTTGCAAGCAAGACCCACATGGAAAGGCTCTGAGTTTAAGTCCAGACACCTCCAGGAAGCTGGGTGCCCATGTGACCATGATCAGGTCTGGCTGAAGACAGGGGTGTATAGTGGTGTGAAGACTCTGCTGGGAGCTCCTGGCTCTGTCTCTCTGTGTCTCCCTGTCTCTCTCTCTCTCTTTCTCTCTCTGTCTGTGTCTCTGTAACTCATGGAAAATGGAAACAAAATGAACTTAAAAAAAGACAGAGCTGTAAATAATTCCTTCAGGAAAAGACGGCACATCTTTCATCAATTTGGTATTTGCTAATTGACCAACTCTCTCCTGTATGTGTAGGACACACAGACTCCTACAGTAATTAACACTCATCTAGACCTCCTTGTATGAAGAATAAATGCGTAACTACGATTATACAGAAATATCACCAAATCCCTTGTAGAGCAAAGAAGAAAGATGACATTTTAGCTGTATCTAAGATATCAAAAACAATCTTACCATAGAAGGAATAAAGGGAAGGATATTCCAAGGAAAGAAATGAGTATATTCAACTGCAAATGCACACTTCCTTTGGAAACTATGGAAAAGTGTGGGGAATTCCGTATTTAGTTATTTTCTCAATTCAAGACACAGCTTATCATTGACTTTTCCCACACTTAAAAACCATCCTTATCCCATTACAGCCTGCTTCTTCCTGTCCTCTCTGGTCACCCCAGGTGGGCCATTCCTGATTACAGTAAGAGACTGATTAACTAGTTTGTTTCCTGTAGCAAGAAGAGTATGGAATCCATTCTGTCCACCTGGACCCAGGCTCAGTTGTGCAAGGGCGAAGGATGACAATCAGGAAGACCCTGAACTATAGACCACGTTTGCCCCCTGTTTTGGGTGCCTTGTGCTGCACTTTAGCCTTGGGGTGGCTAATATTCTGACAGCCTCTTTCTCTGCCAGGGGACACGCTCTCAGCACTCTTATTCCTGACTGACCTGCTAGTTTGAGAAAATTGGTAGGTCCATGATGACAACACAATTGCTCGTGTATGGCAAGTGGAGCGTCTGCTATTTATTTTCCTTCAGATGTGTACTTTTCCCTGTAGTGAACCTCCTTGGATGTCAGGCCTTAATGGAACTGACTGACAAACAGTAGATGACTTGAAACAAACAAAAAGGTAGTGCTGCATACAAAAGATGGTGTAGATATTGGACAAGCAAAGTCAGTGCTCACTGAGCATCCTCAGTTCCCCATCTGTTTATGCTGTAAGTTATCATTTCTTTCTCATTGGCCCATGCTGTTCAGGTCCTTTATGCATTGAGGATAAGCCCCCTAATTTATGCCAGTGCTGGAATCTCTACCATTACTTTCTTCTTTACGTGGACCTGTTCTTGGAGTTTTCTCATTAAGTTGGTTGCCTAACAGTCACAATCCAAACCCTCTATTAAAGGGATATCGTTTGCTTCATCTCCAAAGACTCAAAAGGAATGACAAGATGTGATATAATATCTATCCACAGTTACTAAAATTCAACATGATTTTTGAAATCTTGATAACTTAAGTACCATATTAAGATTTCCTAAGCCACTTATCTAGGTTGGGTTAAAATAATTAATTTCAGTAATGTCTTCCTTAGCCTAGAAATGAAAAGAGAATTTTTTTTTTTGAAGAGTTTTTGCTATAGGGCACGTGCGCTTGCCAGACAGACAGAGACAGAGAGATAGAAAGCAAGAGATCACCCCCCAGGGGGGATGGCCACGCCACAATCCCTTCTCCTCCATTCTCCTCTCAGAATCTTGGGCACGCACGCACACACGCCCAGCGTGAGTTTTAAGCCACCGGGTCCAGGACGTGAACTGCGGTCGACTACATGGGAGTCCAGCAACATAGCCATTATGCTAACTGCTGGTCCCTAAGGTGCATTTATGCTTATTATAGTTTGATATTTCAAAAACATGAATTATTTAATTGGTAAGATTTGAAATTTCTTATTGTTCATTTAACAATTTAATACATACTTGAAGAAATTTGAGGTTCTTGTTAAAAAAGGGATTCTTAATAGCAACCCTTAAGCAGTTCTCTTTGCAACCTGGTCCGCCCTGGAAGTATCTATTCTTTGCTTCTCTTAGACAACAATGAGTAGTTCATGTAACAGGACAAGACGATGTTTAGAGAGTTTTCCATTGACAGTAATGAATGGTTCTGTGACTCTTCAGTTATGCTGCCGTACTTTCTTCTGTTGTGGTGGGCACTTGTTACACATATGAGATTGTTTAATTTAATAAATTATAGCCACCTATTTCTCTGAATTCAGTTGAACTGTGATGCCGATTAGCTTAAAATGACCGATTTTAACATCATGTAAACAAGGTAGTTTTGCAGAGGCCTTATTTCTCCTTTTATTATTTTCCAGGTACAGATTCCCTTTCAGCCACTTTGTAGATTCTAATGTTTTTCCTGTCATAATGGACAATAAATATCAGGTAGGTTGAACAATTCAGCAAAACCCATAACCAGGACTGCAGAAAAAGAAGCTTACAGTTGCTTTTTCTTTTCTTCTAATGATAGTCCCGCATGGTCTTTTCACTTTCATGCAAAAATAAAATGGTAGATATCTGGTTATAAGAGCTTGAATAAAAAAAGCGATAAATGACAATAACAAAGGCATTTTGAATTCATTTCTTTAATTTTAACTCCTATTTATAACAATAATCATCTGGTGTTCTTCACCAGACCTTGGCTTTCTGTTCGATAAATTTCAGAAACATATCTTGAGCGCATTAGGAGTATTAAATCAGTGTGGGTTAAAGGACAGTCCAAGTATTTTTGTGGGAAGGTAGGAGGTGAATGAGGCCATTGATGTTAAATATTGTTAGTTTTATGACTGAACTTGCTTGAAATCACTGAGCGTTCATAATCCAGGCTCAGCTCCATTGCTTCCAATGAAGAATTTTTAATATAAATGTACTGGATCAATCTGTATTCAATTAAAAGCAATACTGTAATATGCAGAACATTTCTCTCAAATCTTTGCTCCCAATGAATCAGCTCATGATAGAATACACTATTGATTTCAATAAAAAAGCTATTAAGTAGACAGTATGAGTATATGAAAGTATAATTTTTTGAAAAATATTGATGTAACAAAGCAGCAAAGAAAAAGCTAATATTTGAAATTATTGAAAGGCTTATATTAGAAAGTACCAGAAAATATGGCTTACTGAAACTCATGTCTTTTTCTGACAGCAGGCACAGTCTGGAGGTGTGTTATCACAGGAAGCAAGAAATCTAGGATTTACATGGAAACAATGGAGTCACTGAAAGTCCTTATGAAATCTGAAAATCCATATTAAGTGCCTTTTATAGCTCAATATTGTGCTAACTTGCTAGGGTGATAATTTTTAAAGGATAGGGATGGAGACATAATAGAAAATATGGATTTTTCAAATAATTGCTCCTGCAGGATTATATCTGAGACTAAGTGGCATACAGCAAGGATCTCCATACATTCACCCCTGCAGCCCACCCATTTGTTACTTTGCACATTTTCGAAATCCCTGACTTGGATCAATTTATAAAGCATAGCAGGAGGGAACATTTTCAGAAGAGTTAGATTAAGGATGCAGATGCCCCAGCATCCAATGGGCAAGTAACTGTGACTCCTGACACAACCTTCTGAATGACATAGTCAACCTCAGAATAAAAAAAAATCAAAACAAGGGACCAGCAGTTGGCAGAAGGGCTATGTTGCTGAACTCCCATGTAGTCGACTGCAGTTCAAGTCCCAGAACCGGTGGTTTAAACTCACGCTGGGCACATGTGCATGCGTGCTCAAGATCCTGAGAGGAGAATGGAGGAGAAGGGATTGCAGTGTGGCCATCTCCCCCTCGGGGGTGGGGGGTGGGGGGTGTGGGGTGTGTGTGTGTGATTTATTGTTTTCTGTCTCTCTGTTTCTCTCTCTTTCTGGTGAGTGCACATGCCCTATAGCAAAAACCTCTCCCCCACACACAAAAAAATGTAAAAATAAAAAAATTAAAAATAAAACCAAAAAACCCATTCTGCACCCACTCTCCACCTAAATGAGCCTTCACAAGGCACAGAAAGTCACTGTAGACCCTGCCAGCAGCTCTGAGGCAGCCATCGGGCAACTGCCTGAAATCTGCAATCTTGGGGGCTGAATTTCTGCAAATGAATAATAAATTGAATAACGCAGCGCATTAGAAAAGACTATTTTCTTTGATCTGAAGTTTAAGCCCTTTAGTATGCCTCCCAAGAGGTTGCTTACTTAGGATATTGTATAAGAAAACCCCAGCAAGAACAAAAACTGCAGAGAAGTTGGAAATGTTTCGCTGACACGAAAACCAGAAGAAAAAAGTTACACATATTTTGAAAAAGAGCTTGGAATCATAGCTCCGTATTTTATCTTCAGTTTTTCTGAATGTGAGTAATGTGATCCAGGTAAGATTTATGAGAAAAATGTGGAAATACAATCCTAACGAGCTCAAATGTTATGCATGTACCAAATCCTTCCGTCTGCATAGGATAAAGGTTTATACTTTTTGTGAGCAGAAAAGAAATCAGCTTGCCTTGATCCAAGGTAAATGCTAAGTTCATATTTAAAGGTATGGATTTGTTGGAATCCTAGGTTTTTATTCTGTTTGAGGTTGCTCAGTTTGCCCTATTTATAGATATGGATTGAGATTCTGTACAAAAAGGCCCAGTACAGTCATTTGGATTTGTAACACATAATGAAGGATGCAATGGCGTCTTGAGAATTGAACTGACTCTTAAAGGAGTTTAGGAGTTGAGTGGGAGAAAAAGTGAGTGCAATTGGGAATGTTGGCTTATTTTCTGGGGCTTTATTTGTGTAGCTGGGAAATGCTTTTATTTTAGTTAGCTGGAGTGTTTTTTTTTTTTTTTAAACTTTTATTTATTTCTTCCATAAATTATGAGAGAGATGAGAGAGAGAGTGAGAGAGAGAGAGAGAGAGAAAGAGAAAGACCCCCCCTCCCCCACAGGGTCTAAACAGCATGCCATGGAGAATCTTGACACCACTATCCTCCCCTGACCCCTTCCTCAGCTAGCCCAGGTCATGGGTCCTTGCATGCCTGGTTCACATAGGGAGGTCTCCAAACATGAATTCAAGCCTTCCTTTGTGGGTCAGCCTAGCAGAACATGGCACTTTACTACTATGCCAACGTCCAGACCCTTAGTTAACTGAATTTTGAGTGCAATAAATCGCATGTGTGGCTCACATATGTGGCTGATACACTCTTAGATTTCCAAATCAGCCAACTGGTATTTTCGCTTTGCAAGCTATTCTATGGTAAGACTAAGGAATATCTGTTTTGTTTTTCTAGGTCCTCCATCAAGATATCTGGTCATTTTTATGACGAGGCTGTTTGAACCGGATGCTGAATCTTGGCTTATCATATCAACTAAAGCAGTCTCCAGTCTGAATCCAGCGAGAATTAGCCTGGCGCTGACTCTCTTTCCTGGGTTTACTTTAAGGGAGCGTGCGTCGGAAGTGCTGCATGGCCTAGGGTTGATCCCCACTGCAGGGAGTGTCAACTCTGGCTGCAACAGTGTGACCGATCAGAACAGGACCAGTTTGGATAATGGACCAATAATGGACTGCTGCTTAAACTGACCAGTCAGAGCCGTATAAGTTTAATTTGCATAGGTGCCCCTGGTTGGAAACTTGGGAGGGAACTTCTCCGTAGAAGCTCATCCTCGAACACGTCGGGAAGACGGCTTGTTGAGCAAACCTCCTGGGTGACATCACCGTGAAAAAAACCTTTCTTCTAGACAAACCTCGCAGGTGGGAGTTTGGCTTTTTGGATGGTGAGCAATTGTTCCTGATCCATACCTACTTTGGTTCGGTAACCGATCAATTACAAGGAAGGTAAGTCACCTTGTAAATCAGGGATTCTTAGACAGTGTTGATTACGATGTCAGATCTTCCGAAGAGGTGAATCTGTTGCGGTCTGTGTACTGTGATACGGCGGGGAAAAGACGAATCGTTTTAAAGTTCCAGCCACTTAGAGAAAATCAGATCAGACTCCTTCAAAGTACCATGCAAGTCTTCTGAACAGGTATTTGTGGACATCAGGGTAGAACAGCATTATATTTTTTTAACAAATATTATGAATAATGACTGTTTCATGCTCTGATTTATTGCGATGTGGGAGGAGTTCAGCTTAACTACTTATGATAGTTAAAATAAGCTACTGTTCTTGTTTCATCAGCTCTCCCTTATCATAGTCCAGTTGGGTGATAAATGTCATGCACACTTGAATTTAGCACTCTGTAGAACTTGGGGAGGAAAAGGAGAAAACCATCAGGAGGAAAACTCAGTGACTTACCCAAAGTAAGTGAGCAAGTTAGAATTCAAACACAGACCTGTTTGATCAGAACCTGTATTTTTAATTCCTCTTCCATTAATGAGATGTAATTATCTTCCCAAGTCTGAGCTGGCATGTTAGCCAAGATGGTTTATTGCAAGTGACAGCTTAAAAAAAAAATGTGTTAGAAGGATACAGAGAGGGTTTACAGAAATGTTTAAAAAGAGCTACACATACTATAGCTTTTGAGAAGACAGAGATGAGAGCAAGGATTCGGAATAGCATCAGATGGATTTCTTTTTTCACTTCTCATAAGTAAACCAAGAAATTTTGCACATACTATTTTGTACCTGCAAAAATTCTCTGGATAAGCTGACATTGTTTTCTCTCTCTCTCCTCTCTTTATTTATTTATTTATTTATTTATTGGCAGCTGTACTAACCAAGACACAGTAAGTAAATTGATTTATCTAAGATGGCTGACTGACTGGCTGCAGAGGCTCCCAGAGTCATGCACTGTGATGTGCTAGCCTACTGGTGCTGTGTTTAGCCATGTTTTATCAGCATCTCTATAGGTATTACAGATTTTCTTATTTAATTATATAGGTAAGCTGATGACACATTAATACTTTTTAAAGAGAAAGTCATTTTGATACTTGAAATTCTCATGTGCCTCAGATATTCTTAGGAATATTGACCATATGAAGCCCAGGAACAGTACGTGGGCAGTCAGCCTACATCTTATTTAAAGTGTTTGGCACTAGATGATAGTGGTAAATGAAAGGTTACCTTTACTAACAGAATGTCATTAACTGTCTGCAGGAAAAAAAAAAGATTGATTGAAGTACTTTTCAACAGATAACCTACTTTGGAATACAACATTTGATCCGTAGCAGAAGCACAATGAGAAAAGACTCTTTGGATAAAAATTATTCAATATTCTTATTTAACTGCAACCTGTGTAAACGTGTGAATATATAAAGATAAAGCTATTAATTAATTTCTGTGATACTGAGAATTTTCTACCTTCTACTTGTAAATAATTTCAAATAGGCACGTTTCCAAATTAGATGTCTTGTCCACAAGATGGTGTCCTAACATTAGCAACCAATACGTTGAACCTGCAACAAGAAACCTTTTTTGGCAAAAATGCTTTTTAAGTTGAAAATGCCAAGTGCCCATGCATAAAAATAATTACTCCTCAGCCTGTGGTCTGTGCAAAATGTACTTGGGAAAATGTATTATTCAACTCAATTTGATTAACTGTCTTTGTTGTAGATTTGTATTTATTTACATTAATGCTATGGTGGAATACTCAGTTCATTAACTTCTAATTTAGCTAAAACAGAAAGGAAAACTGTTTTCCTTACAAATCACCACAAATTTTCAAATAGTGTGATAGCTGAAGTTTGTGTGATGTACATTTTATTGTATGTCAGGAGAAACACATTAAGGAATGAACGATTCTTATTATATTTTTAAAATTTGTTGTGGAAACCAGCATTAGTAGCATCTGTTTACCTAAGTGGTCATCTTGCACCTGACTTCATTTAAAATCTGAATATGGCCAATTGTATGTCATTTTCTGAATTAAATCTCATCTTTTTATTTTATTTTTTATTTATTTATTTTTGGAGAGGTTTCTGCTATAGGGTGCGTGAGCACACCAGAAAGACAGAGAGAGACAGAGAGAGAGAAGGCAAGAAATCACCCCTTGGGGCGATGACCACGCCGTAATCCCTTCTCCTCCATTCTCCTCCCAGGATCTTGGGCACACACGCACACATGCCCGGAGTGAGCTTAAGCCACTGGGTCCAGGACTCGAACCGTGGTCGACTACATGGGAGTCTGTCAACTGCTGGTCCTGAATACCACCTTTTTCTGCTTTTGATAACTCTCATTGATATTTTAAAATATGTAGAGACTTTGCAATGTCCAACTATGGAAGATGAGAGATTAGATGCATTTTGTCGCTTTAAAAAGAGTCTAAGTAGGGGGCAGCAGGTGGCATAGTGGTTAAGGCACTGGATTCCCACATGCTGTACTGTGATTTGAGTCCTGGGCCTTGCAGCTTGGAAATCATGCCAGATATCCGTGTGTGTGTGTGTGTGTGTGTGTGTGTGTGTGTGTGCGCGCGCTCAAAATCTCAGGAGGAAAAGAGATTGTGGTGTGGCCATCCCCTCTGGGGATTGTCTCTCTCCAGTGAGCGCACACCCCCTATGACAAAACTCTTTTTTTTTTTTTTTTTTTTTTTTTTTAAATAAGAGTCTAAATAAAAAAGATTTTTAAGGGACCAGCAGTTAGCTTAATGGCTTTGTCGCTGGACTCGTACGTATTCAACCGTGGTTTGAGTCCCGGACCCAGTGGCTTAAACTCACGCCAGGTGCGTGTACAAGGTCCTGAGAGGAGAATGGAGGAGAAGGGATTGTGGCATGGCCATCCCCGCTGGGGGTGATTTCTTGCTGTCTGTCTCTCTGTCTCTCTGTCTTTCTGATGAGCACACGTGCCCTATAGAAAAAACCTCTCCAAAAAAAAGAAAAAAAAGGTTTTTTAAAAATAATTATTTTATTTAATTTAAATTTATTATATTTAGTTTGAGAGAGAGAAAGAGAAATGAAGAAGCAAGCTGCCAGGTCTGGGACTTGAACCACAATGAGACTTAACTCTGAGGGAATCGAGCATTTTAACCATCATGCCACCTGTTGGCCACCCCCAAATAAAGAATTTTTTTATAGATAAAATTAAATAAACTGGTTGTAAATTCTAGCTCCATTTTAGCACTAACTTTAAAAAAGCTAGACTTGCTCTATAAATGAAGTAATACTTTTGGTTTTAAAAGGTGTTTTTCATCTTCATGCTATCACCACTTTTACCAACCTATGAGTTGTTTAAAACAAAAATTTTATTTTGGCGGGGGGCAAGTGGTTCTTTAGATGGGAGAGAAAAGTAGCACTTCTGTTTAAATTTTTTTTTTCTTTTTAGATTTTTTTTTTTTTTTTTTTTTTTTTTTTTGCCATAGGGCATGAGTGCTTACCAGAGAGAGAGAGAGAGAAATAGAGAGGGAAAGTGAGAAATCACCCCTGAGGGGATGGCCATGCTACAATCCCTTCTCCTCCACTCTCCTCTCAGGTCACCAGGTCTGGGGCTTGAATATGTGGATTTGACCATGCTGGACCATGTTTAAAAATTTTTTAATAATAGTATTTTATTTTTAACTGATAAATATTGTATATACTTATGGCATATGACATAATGTTTGGATATATCAGAGACCTCAGTAAGTTTGTTGAGAAATGAATTAAAATATAAGTTTGTAAAATATTTTGAAATCTATGCATATGTTTTTTATTTTATTTTATTTTTCTCTTTAAATTTATTTATTTTTTACATTAATTCACTATACATCATTACAGCATACAAATGAATTTTCCATCCAAAATACATTGTGTATTGGCTCAATCAAGCACATCAACATACATGTTTTCAGCAAATAATTTTCCAATTCTTATGTCTTGTATACTTTGTTTTTTGTTTTGCCATCCTTGATTCCTTATCCCTCACCCTCTGCCATGTCCCACCCTCCTCCCACATTGTCTCTGGTATCCATGGTTGCTTTCTATGCCTTCCCCCCCCATTTAATTGATTTGCTAATGAACTTAATTAGTCTAAATATATCCAATAGCTAGCACAGCTGATATATACCTATACATGAACCCAAGTCTGACTTTAGGCATAAACCCCAGTGCGTAGAATGAACATATTATAAAGTAGTACTAAGCTGGGGCTATATTGCTTACTGCAGTCATCAAATGTGCATTTTTTAAAAAATTTCGATACGAACAGTTTTACCGTTTTTTTTTTCCTCCTGCAACTTTTTTTAAAATTACTTAACATTCATTCCCTGAGCATCATCACAACGTACTAAATGTGGTTTCCCATCTAGAATAAACTACATAGTGGCTTAATCATGCATGTTATTATCAATAATATTCCATTTCTGCTTTCATACATATGTATACGTATATATATGTTTTTTACCCCATGTTTGACCCTCTGCCCTTTCCCCACTCTCTTATTACACTATCTCTGCTATATACAGTTGTCTTCCATTCCTTTTTCCCCAACATTTTGTTCATCACACAATATCATAAGTAATCTAACTACTTTCAGCAAGTAATTTCAAGAAGAGTAGTTTTGAACTGGTAATGATATTTCCTTGAAACTTAAAGCCTAGAAACAGGTTAGTATTCTGTTCAAATAGTAGGTACATGCACCTATCAACAGCTCAAGACAGGCCAAAAATCCTTTAAAACCGGAAAACAAAGCTTAGGAGAAAAGCAGCAATAATTCAGTCAAGTCACAGAATGTTGTTTCATCGGTTCAGTCTCATGTACTTAATCTTCCTTCTGTTAAGGTTTGATCTTCCAGATTGAATTCTGGGATATAATATTCATCTCCAAACATTGTCCCTACAATTAAGTTGCCCATTTTCTTAGTTTTTGAACTCTTATTTCTGTGTGTCTGCATTTAATTTTACTGACATAGAACTCCCTTAAGAACTTCTTGGAGATCTGGTCTGGTGCTGGTAAATTCTTTCAGATTTTGTTTATCTGGGAAAGTTCATGTCTTTTCTTCCCAAATGAATGATAACCTTGCTGGGTACAGAATTCTCGGTTGAAATTGCTTTTCCCTTAATACTTTGAATATATTTTCCCATTCTCTCCTCGCTCACATTGTTTCCGATGAGAGGTCTGCTGTTAGTCTGATGGGATACCCTTTGTAGGTAACTTGCCTTTTTTCTCTTGCCAGTCTTAGTATCTTGTCTTTGTCTGTGGTTTTGGTCAGTCTGGCTATAATGTGTCTTGGAGAAGATCTTCGTGGGTTGATTCTATTTGGGGTCCTCTGTATTTCTTGGACTGAATCTTTGAGTGCCTCTCCAGGTTTGGAAAGTTTTCTTGCAGCATTTCATGGAATAGATTATCAATGCCCTTATGAGTCTCTTCACCCTCTGGGATGCCTATTATCCGGATGTTTGGACGTTTAATTGTATCTAGTACTTCTCGCATATTATTCTCAAATTTTTGGGCCATTTTCTCAGTCTTCATGGTGGATTTTTCTAGGCCAGCCATTTTCTCTTCTACATTAGAGATTCTATTTTCTGTATGATCTAGTCTGCTTTTAATACTTTCGAGGGAGATTTTGACTTCTTGTATTATAGCCTTCATCTCTAACAGTTCCATCTGATTCTTTTATTTTTTGGAGAGGTTTTTGCTATAGGGCACGTGTGCTTGCCAGACAGACAGAGAGAGACAGAGAGATAGAAAGCAAGAAATCACCCCCAGAGGGGATGGCCACGCCGCAATCCCTTCTCCTCCAATCTCCTCTCGGGATCTTGGGCACGCACGCACACGCGCCCGGAGTGAGTTTAAGCCACCTGGTCCGGGACTCGAACCGCGGTCGTCTACGTGGGAGTCCAGTGACATAGCCATTATGCTAACTGCTGGCCCCCCATCTGATTCTTTTGTAAAGTGTGAAATTCCTCTTTTAGATCTTGCATGAATTTCCTCACCTCCTGGAACTCTTCAACTCCTTTCTCCTTCTTCGTCAGCAGTTCCTTGTCTCTCTTCTCTTCCATCTCTGTTAGCTTTGCCATTATGAATGTTCTGAATTCTTTATCAGACATTTCCATGATTTCCATTGAACTGTGTGTGGATGAAGAGGAGCTATCCGTTTCCCTTGTGGGGGAGGTATTTTCCTGCTTCCCCATATTTCTTGTGATCCTGCAGCGATTTCTAGTCATCTGGTGGATGGTCGGTTTCTTCCCAAACTTGGAAGTTCAAACACGTGGGTTTTGTATGCTGGAGGCCCAGTGATCAGTGGGACATCTTCCTTTCTCCCAAAATGGCTAGATCGCAGGAGCCATGGAGCTGTCTGTCTGTCTCTTGAAGAAGGGCTGTTCTTTGCATATGTTTTTTATAATACACATATTCTACAAACTTTTCAAGACCCTCATATCCATTTAGAGTGACTTACCTGAGCTAATTAACACATCCACTATTTCACATGCTTTTTCTGTGTACACAGCGTGTGCGTGCATGTGTATACCCATGTTTATGTGTATGTGTAGTGAGGACATTTAAAATCTACTTTCTTGGCAATTTTCAAGTATATAATAGAGTCTTATTAATTATAGTCACCGTGCCATACAATGGAGTGCTTGAACTTATTCTTCCTAACTGAAACTTCACACCAGTGGGCCAGTATTTCCCCATCTTCTGCAATTAGCTCCTGAAAACCACCATTCTACATTCTGATTCTTTGAGTTTGACTTTTTTAGCTTCCACATATGATATCATGCAATATTTGTCTTTCTGTGCATTGCTTAACATCTTTATAAATTGCACAATATAGTGCTATTATAAATTATTATTATTAAACTTTAAATGAGAATATTGTCCTTAGTCCTAGCCTCTCTGCATTCACAATAAAGTTCTTCTTCTTTTTCTTTTTTTTTTTCTTTTTAGATTTTTGTTATAGGGTGTGTGTGCTTGCTGGAGATACAGATAAAGGCAGAGAGACAGAAAGTGAGACATCAACACCCCCCCCTCCCCCCGTGAGGGATGGCTGCACTGAAATCCCTTCTCTTCCACTCTCCTCTTGGGATTCTGGGCACACACACACACATGCACCCTGTGTGAGTTTTAAGCTGCCAGGTTCAGTACTCAAACCGTGGTTGACTACATGGGAGTCCAGAGCCGTAACCATTATACTATCTGCTGGTCCCTGAAGTTCTTATATTACTGCCTTAGTAGTTCCCAGATGCTTATTTAAATGTGGGAAATGCCTCACAAACATCAAAAAATCATCTTTGGAATAATTTCTTTTCTTTTTTTTCCCCAGAGTTTTTTTTGCTTTAGGGTGTGTGTGCTTACCAGAGAGAGAGAGAGAGAGAGAGAGAGAGAGAGAGAGAGAGAAAGAAACACAGTGAGAGACAAAGTGAGAAATCACCCCAGGGGGCATGTCCACACCACAATCTGTTCTCCTCCATTCTCCTCCCGGGATCTTGGGTACACACACATGCACCCAATGTGATTTTCAAGCCACTGAGTCTGAGATGCAAACCGAGGTTGGCCATGTGGGAGTCCAGTGACATAACCACTACGCCATCCGCCCATCTGCTGGTCCCCTGGAATAATGTTATTTTTTTTTTTTTTTTTTTTTTTACTCTGAATCAAATTTCCCCACAAGGGGAATTTTATTGATTACTTTATTCCCTCACAAAAAGACCATCTGTAATCAAATGATGTGAACATTCTCCTCAAGATTTTGTCATCTTCCTAATAAAACAAAAGATGAAGCTTAGAACTGGATCACTTGACCCTTTCTCTTCTTATCTCCTCCCAGTTCAAAATGCTCCCATCTCTTACTAGCCAGCAATCTCTTAGATCTGCAGTTGGGCTCAACACATTTAAGCCACAGCACAATCTTCTTTGTCGTTTTTCCTTTTTCTGGAAAATAGGCTTAGTCTGTCCACCATAGCCACTCTGCTCTTTGTCATTACAAAGCTCTCCCTGAGCTCACAGAGGATCCTTGCCCTTTTTGTACTGTGTCACTTCATGAGGTTGGTGCTTGCCACACTTCTTACAGAAGGTTCAGTGATTTTTAGGGACAGTCACTATGTTTGTGGGCCTGCTATCTGCACAGAGAACAGAGAAATCAATTAGGGACTTTAGTGAAAATTGAGGTAATCGTTTTGAATGGTAGTGCAGGATCATAAAAATGAACTTGATGGCTGACTTCATGTAAACTGATCTAAATAAATTTATGGGAAAAATTACTGTCATTGGGGCTAACAGGTGATGTAGCAGCTAAAGTGCTGGACTCTCATGTAGTCAACCACAGTTCAAGCCCCAGATCCGGTGGATAAAAACTCATACTGGTATGTGCTCATGGGTGCCCAAAATCCTGAGAAGAGAATGGGAAAGAAGGGATTGCAGTGTTGCCATCCTCCCTGGGGGTGGGTGGGGGGGGAGTGGTTTCTTGCTTTCTGGCTTTCTGTCTCTCTCTCTGTCTCTCCAGTGAGTGCACAAGCCCTAATAGCAAAATCTCTCAAAAAGAAAAAAAAAAAAAAAACACCATCGTTGTGTGACCTTTAAAATTTTGTCAAAACATTAAACACTCTTTTCTGCTGGTTATAAATGTAAAAGGAACTGAAAACAATGTAAAACCAATATTTATTTTGTAGACTTTAAGTAAAACATTGGAAACATTGAGAATTGGTGTTTTATTTCTTTGAAAAGAAGTAACAAGAGTAGTTTAAACAGAACTTGCTTTTTCCTTCTCATAATACAACTTAACATATGGAGCTGATATCTTTTTTTTAAAGCCTTGGCAAATTATCATACTTCTTCCTAACTTTGGACCCATTTCCAAAATTGTATCTTTTATCCTCTCAGTGTTATGATACATCTCCAAGAGTTCCTTCAATGTGAAGTTAATTGCTGGTATTGTTTCTCTGGGTTATTGTCATCCTTTTTGTTGCAATTACCGATTTAAGTCAATAAATTCTTCAAACCTAATTTTACTTTCAGCATTATTGCTTTTATTTCTTTGCCATACTTTGATATTTGACTAACTCCCTCTGTTTGTATGAAATATTCCCTGGCTTATTGCTAGGAATGGAAGAGGCAACATCCTTAACGGGGAAAAGCTGAGTAATGGGTGCAGGATGGCCAATCACTGACAGTCAGAAGTCACGTGATCAGTAACCGACCACGACCTGGGTCGGCTATGTACTGGGGATGTGTGGGCTGAAGAGCTAGCAGCGAAGATGGTTCTACAGCAAAAATCCTGCGGTAACTGAAATTTGAACCATGTTGTGGGAGGACTCTTATTGAACTCAACTGTGGTAACTGGAATGGTGCATGTTGGCACCGTAGGAAGTGAGGGCTGCCTATGTTTTAATCTGTGACTCAGAACAGTCCAAGACAGTGTTGGAAAAGGACTTAGGTTGGATTTAAAGGAGAGAGGAGTCTTCCTCCTATTACGGTCCCACCTCGTTGTTTGGATGATTTCTTACTTTGCTGTGGGAACATATTAGAGTGAAGAGCAGTATATGTGGACTGCTAATATGTGACTGAAATTAATGGCAGCTTTTATTTATTCACTACATTTAAATGTTATTATTTTTTTGAATAAGTCATAAATTCAGGTGGTTAAAATTTCAAGAGATACCCAAAGCTATACAATGAAAAAGTCTTACTAATGCCCTTTACCAACTCCCAGATTCTTTTCATTGAAGGCAACGGACTTTATCTTTTCAGAGACAGTCTGTGCATATAGAAGGAAAAATATTCACACACACACTCACATGATTTTCCTCTCCCTTTCAAAACAAAAATTTGAAGTAGCTAATATATATTGAGCCTTTGCTGTACACCAGAGGATGTGCTGAAGTTTATAGGTAGGATGCCATTTAAGTCTGACAATAAACTTTGAGGTAGGTTATTGCTACAGTAGAGGAAAACCAAGATCTGAGAGTTTAGCTTCTTTTCCCCAAATCTCAGAGAGAGTATGTGGCAGAAAAGCCATTCTCAGCTAGGTAGCTTGTCTTCTCAAGAGCAGGCTCCTAATGACTGGTCTAAGAATCTGTGTCTGTGTCATACAGCAACATCTAATTATTTAACACAGGGGTTCCCAGCCTGGGGCCATGGATTGATAAGGTTCGTGGCCCCTTAGGAGCCAGCCGGCACAGCAGGAGGTGAGTGAGTGAAGTTTCATTTGTGTTTCCAGCAGGTCTCCAGGGCTCCCTTTACCTCCTGAGTCCTGCCTCCTGTCAGATCAGCCAGAACATGGAGTAGACTGGATATAAGCAACACGCTTCATGTGTCACTGTCTCCTATCACCCCAGGATGGGCCTGTCTAACTGCAGGAAAATAAGCGTAAAGCTCCCACTGATTCTACATTATGGTGAGCTGTGTAATTCTTCCATTATATATTACAATATAATAATCATAGTAATAAGGTGTACAATAAATGTAATGTGCTTGAACCTTTCTGAAACCATTTCTGCCCCCACCACCTGACACCCCACCCCAAGCCAGTCCATAGAAAAATTGTCTTCCATGAAACTAGTCCTTTTGCCAAAAAGGTTGAAGACCACTGCTCTAACAGTGCTTTTTTAGAACCGGACAGTGTTTTTGCTGTTTCAGCCTTTGAAAATATGGTGCTTCGGGCATTTGACAGAGAGACTTAAGTATGTCCAAAAGCATTAGACGTTTCTCTCAGGACAGTGTTTGGCCACCATCTGTATTGGGAAATTGGCCAGGAGACTTGGAAAGTGTCCCACCCTGAGTGCATGTCTGTTCTGTTCTCTGAAATTGCCAGGCAGTCCCTGCCTTGTTGGGCATTGGAATTCTGTCTGATGTTCGTACACGTTCACATACACACACACATACACGCACACACACACAACCATGTTTGTTCATTTGGCCACTCATCAACAGATGATGTGCTTCTTAACTGTCTTAATCTTGCACATTAGAAATAGGAAGTTTAGAAAAACTAAGACCCCACCCCAAGGCCTGTGCGCCTTTCTGATTTCATAAGCTGAGTGCTGTTCGACAGTTTATGCTTCACAGTCTGTTCTAACCAGAGATGGCACACTTGTCTGGTTAGCAATTATGCTTCTTCTCTGGATATACATTCCCTGGATGCATTTCTTGGTGCAGTCTTGGATGGTGTAGAGGACAAGTGTATTGTTTTAGCCTCTTCCTCCACCATGCCTTCCTCTCATTTTTCTTTCTTACAGTGGAAGTGCTGAATGTATTCTTTTGCCTTTCGCTGAGTGTGGAAAGCTTGCTATTGAAGTTCAAATTTTTATGAGGCCAAGTCACACAGACACACACACACACACACACACACAGACACACACACACAATCTGTTCTGGGAGGTCTTGGCATGCAGATTAAGTGTTCCTCCAAGGAATCGCCATCCTTTTAAATGAACTGTACAAAACCTGATTAACAGTTGAATGAAAAGAAAGATGTTTTTCAAGAGTGGCTAGTATTAGGGGAATTTGCTATATATTTTTTTGCATATCTGAAGGTCTTGGATCTTAGTATCTCTGTGCATTTGTGTTGAAGAGTAATACAATGTATTTAGGTGTTTATAGTCATTTCTTTTTGTATACTAGGTTTTTGTTTAGAAATCTACCCTCAAGGGCCAGCAGGTGGCATGGTGGTTAAGGCACTGAATTCCCACATGGCTGACTACAGTTCAAGTCCTGGACCTGGTGGCTTACTTTTTCACTTTTTTTTTTTTTTTTCTCTCTCTCTCTGGTGAGCACACTTGCCCTGTAACAAATATTAAAAAACAAAAATAATAATGATAAACAAAATTAAATAAATAATTCTTAAAAAGACAAAAGAAATCTACCCTCAATGTGGCTCAGTTCTAGGCACACTTTGTAATTGGGAAAGCTCCAGTCTTTGTTTTAAATATTCGACATAAAGACTTATTTCCCATCTTAAGATAACTTGGATATACTTATTTTTGTAATAGTATCTGACAAATGAAATTTAAAAATATTTCTGTGGAGAGGCAGCCATATTTCAGTCACTGATCTCATTTGCTACTTTATTTAGAAATCTGAGCTCAGCTAAGGTGAGCACCCTCAGTGTGCTCTCATTTTTTTTTTTTTTTTTTTTTTTTTAGAGGTTTTCGCTATAGGGTGTGTGCGCTCGCCAGACAGACAGAGACATAGAGACAGAAAGCGAGAAATCACCCCCCAGGGGGGATGGTCACGCCGCAATCCCTTCTCCTCCATTCTCCTCTCGGGATCTTGGGCACGCACACACACGTTCCTGGAGTGAGTTTTAAGCCACCGGGTCTGGGACGCGAACTGCGGTCGACTACGTGGGAGTCCAGCGACATAGCCATTATGCTAACTGCTGGTTCTCTGTGTGCTCTCATTTTGAAGTGCATGTCACCTGTCCCTTCCTTTGTGCCTGCTAGGTTGGGAGGACATATCCTTCTAGTTCCTATCGTTCTTCTAGACTCTATAGTTTGTTCTCGCCTGTTCTGTCACTTGTTGCCCAAGTCTCTGCTTTTGGCTGGCTATTTCCATAGCCTAATGACATGCGTAGCCACCCTGCTTTCTTGCCCCTTCAATAGCTTAGAAATTGAAAAAAAATATATTGAAAAAAAATAATAAAACTTCTCAAAAGAGAATTCCGTATACATGATCTCACCTTCGTCTTTACTTGAAATCTGTATGGCATCCTGCCCACCATTCCTAAAGCTGTTATTCTAAAATGACCAGTAACCTACAGATTGATTGCCAGTTCTGATACAACCCATAATTTCCTTAAGTTCTGTGTCATTTGATGACAACTCTCTCCTCTATGGCTTCTAAGACCAGGGCTTTTTGTTTTTGTCACGATACTTCTATGTTCACTTTGTGTATCTTGTCTGTAAATGGAAAGCTTCCCCACGTTTCTGTATGTAGGCCCTTCTCCTCTGTCTCTCTTTTGTCTTCTATTCCTTTGTCGATTCAGGTTCTTCACAGTTTTCCTTGTTATCTCTATACAGGTAACTTCCAGATTCACTTGTCTGAGAGTAACTTTTTGAAAGATCCAGATCAACACTTGATTCACTTACTCATCGTTTCATTTATATTCATTGCAAACTAAGAGACAGGAACTGCTCTGGAGCTATGGAAACAGCTATGAACAAAACAAAGGTTGTGCCCCAAAAGGAAGGAGAAATGGAGGAGAAGGGATTATGGGGGCGCTTTCCATCTTTCCCTTTCTTTCTCTCTCTCTCTCTCTCAGGTGAATCCATGCACTCTTTGGCAAAAATTAATAATAATTAAAAAGAAAGCATAATTAAATAATTTGTCAGGTGATGGTAAGTGCTATTGAGAAAAGTAAATTAAGAGAATAGAAAGTGATGGCAAATACAATAACTAATTTAGATTGCATAATCTGTGATGAATCTCTATTAAATACAATCAGAAAAAGGAAGTAAGAGTGCAAATCATGTTCTTATTTGGGATAAAGTGTTCCTGAAAGAGGGGACATTCCCTGAGGTGCACAGTGAGGAAATAGAACTGGAGTATAGTTAGCAAAAGATATGTTCTCTCAATGTAGAGATAACGTAGGTTCTCTCAGTGGTGTGTGTGAGAGAGAGTGTGAGAGACAGAGACTATAATGATACCTCTCGGACCTCATTATTTACGTGTCATATAAAATCTTACAATCAATCTTGCTACCTCTTGTACACACACATACACAAAGTACATATAGAGATACTATGTCAAAGAGATAGTAGGGGCTTAGGCCCAGCCTGGTGGTAATTTGGTAGCAGACTGAGCTGCAGTGCTGGAAGCCACATGGCTTATTCAGGTGTGGAATCCCTGGTTGGCCTGAAAACTTGTTGGAAAGTCCATGCTCCCCCGAGACCCTGAGCAGCTGCAGGGCTGGGGGAAGGGAAGGAGAGCACAGTGGGATAGGATCTTGTCCAAACCACCTCTCTCTCTCTTTTTCATGAGCATGTACATGCACATGCTCTCCATCCTGAACAAAAAAGAGAAAAATCAGGGACTTAGATCACAGATGGCCACAGATGGGACATGGTAAGGACCCTGACCCTGACTTTTCCTCAAAATTAGAAGAGAAGCTATTGAAGCATTTTCAGCAGAGCAATAGTAAGATAGGACTTATAATGGAAAAGAAACACTTCGCTGCTTTGTGGAGAAATGATTATACGCACTCAAGTATGGAAGCAGTTTTATCCATTAAGAGTGTGACTTAAAATGTAATAATGCAGAAAAAAACTGAGAGCTTGTACAAAAAGGGTACTGATAAAGTTATAAAGGTTGTAAGATTCAGGATCTACTTTGAAGCAAGACCTGAAGGAATTTGCTGAAGGACTAGACTGTATGAAAGACAGTGACCAAGATCAAGTGGGTCATAGAAACCAGTAGCATAGAGTTCCCATTTATTATGAGGCAAAAGACTAAGTTGAACAGGTTTTAGAAAGTAGTCAATCAAGAATATGGTTTGAACGTATTGACTGAGATGTCTAGTAGGCATCTGAGAGGAGGTATACATGAAATATTTCGATATTTAAGTCTGGAGCCATGTAGGTTAAGCAAACTACATAAGTGTGCCATTTGTCAACAGATGTGTATTTTCATCAAAGACACTAGACTGGATGAGATCTTTAGGGAACAAATATAAAGATGAGAAACCCAGATATGAGGACTGAGCTCTGGGATACTGCAGAGTTTAAAGGTCAAGATGAGGGGGACTTTGGAAGGACACTGAGACCTAGAACCATAAGCAAGTGTTTCAGGAGAGAATGGTCAGGTTCTGCTAGTTGATTAAGAGGAAGGCTGAGAAATGAGCATTGCATTCAACATGGAAGTCACTAATAACTTTGACAGTAAAAATCAAAGTCTAGTATGGTAGAGGTCATAGCCTTCCTTGGAGGGGATCAAGAAAGAACAGAACAAGTAGAAGCAGGAAGAAGAAACAATTTTTTTCTAGAAGTTTTATTGTAAAGGGGAGATGAGTAAAAGGTGGCAGCTTGATATTTGCTGGAGGAGATGTAGGTAGGTCCCACGAAGGCCTTATTTTTTAAAGATGAGAAGAAATTGTATGATGTGGGCATTCTCATGGAAGCCAACCAATAAACAGGGGAAAATTGATGTCAGAGAGAAACATTGTGGATGAGAGATCCTTATGTCCTTGAGTAAGTGGGAAGGTTAGGATTCAGGATATTGCATTGGTTTTAGGAGACAACATAAATTCTCAACTACTGTGGCAGAACAAAAACTTTGTGAGTGAATACAGGTGTAAGTCTCTGATTAACTCAATGACAGCCAAGTGTGAAGTTCTCCCATGATTACTTCCAATTTGTCAGTGAAGTAAGAGGATTATCTACTGACAGGAGAGAAGATTGAGAGATTTCAGATGAGAGGAGAATCTTAATTATCTAAGAGAATGACTATTGAATGTTACTTACAATAACACAGAATAAGAAATAATGCCATCTAGGATGTAACTGTATAAGTATAAACACACACACCCACATCCACACCTACACACACACACACATACACACACACACACACACACACACACACACACACTGACACAAGAATTTCAGGAGGTACAGCCTTACTTCGCTTAGTTTCATGTCAATTCTATCTTATTCCTGAAAGGTGGATGGTGATTAAGTACCTTCATGATACACTAATTGTTGCAATGTGTGGTTTGAAGGGCACTCATTTAAAAAATGTGAAGAGAAAATTTTGTAAAGAAATGGAATATTATTATTCTGTAGCAAAATAGGCCCAGCAGGTGGCATGGTGGTTAAGGTGCTGGACTCTCACATGGCTGACCATGGTTCAAGTCCCAGATCTTGGGAACCAGCAGTTAGCGTAATGGCTATGTCGCTGGACTCCCACGTAGTCGACCGCGGTTCGCGTCTCGGACCCGGTGGCTTACAACTCACGCCGGGCGCGTGTGCGTGCGTGCCCAGGATCCCGAGAGGAGAATGGAGGAGAAGGGATTGCGGCGTGACCATCCCCCCTGGGGGGTGATTTCTCGCTTTCTGTCTCTATGTCTCTCTCTGTCTGTCTGGCGAGCGCACGCGCCCTATAGCGAAAAAAAAAAACCTCTCAAAAAAGTCCCAGATCTTGTTTTCATTCTCTCTCTCTTTTTCTCTCTGTCTGTCTCTCTCTGGTGAGTGCATGTGCCCTACAGCAAATTAAAAAATAAATAATGACAGTAAGAATAAAATTAAATAAATAGTTCTTTAAAAAAATAAAAAAGAATAGAATGTAGGACCAACTGGTGGCGTGGTGGTTAAGGTGACTGGATTCCACCCATAGGTGACCTCACAGAAAGAGTCCTAGACCCCGTGTCCTGAAAAACAGGCTGGGCTCAAGTATGTGCATTCCCAAAATCCCCATAGGCGGGAGAAATGGAGGGGTAGAGATTGTGGTGTGACCATCCTCCATGGGGAGGTGCTTTCTCCCTTTCTCTGTCTCCCTTTCTGGCATGTGCTCTCTGGCAAAAAAAAAAAAAAAAAAAAAAAAAAACAAAAACAAAACAAAAAAAAAACAAAAACAAAAAACCCAACAACCAACCAAACCAACCAACCCCAGGAAAACAGGACATAGAGACTGGTCCGCATAATCAAAGCCCAAATCATTATGCACCCTCCACCTCCAGGCAGTCCTCCTCCTTCTATTCTCAAACACTCTGTGCTCTAGTGTCCAGATCTGAGAGCCTTCAACTTTCCTCCTCTGTCACTTCTTCCGTTCAGGGGGTCACAGAATTTAAATGGTTCTGCTTGGAAACGCTGGTCAGTTTTGTTTCTCCTTCCATTATTATTATTAATTTTTATCATGGTTCAGTCCTTTATCACATTTCTCTTTATCTTTTATTTTGCTTTACTTATGGTAACAATAGCTGTCCGTGATAAGACATTTGTTTGAAAAAGACAAGAAATTAAAGAAAATAAATATCAACCACAATTCATTCTTTAAAAGATTGCCTTGTGTCATTTGTTGGTGTATATATAATTCCAGTCATTTTACACACACACACTTGTTTTGAGAGAGAGAGAGATGTTATCCCTAGCAGGGTCCTCCACCCCAGCCTTAGCCAGCCCCAGATGCATGCCCCAAGTATTCAGGGACGTCTCTGGATGCAAGCCTGGAACCTTCCTATGCAGTCAGCCTGGCTGAGCGCTGCGTCACTACTGCGCCCCCCCACCCCCCACCATACTTGCATATAGTTCTGTGAGTGTAGATACAGAGGCATATAATGGAACCCTTGCTTGAAATATTGCTTGTTTTTTAGATAACACATTGTAAACCTCTGGCCACATCATGTCTTTGTCAAAATCATACTTAGCAATAACTGCAGTGCTGTTCCATTTACAGTGCTGAAATCGGAGCCGCCCTGTTGATTCTGGGTAGTCTTGTACCATGCTCCTCAGGTCTTGGACTGCAAGGAGACTTATTTATCAGGGCCCCGGCCGCTGTGCTCCAAGAATTGAGTTTGTTGCAAGTCCACACCTCCCAGTAATAACTGAGTACTCAGGCTTGTTTCTGGGAGACTTGGAATTCTTCTGGCTGGTGGCTTTGGCTAGAAGACTTCCTGACAGCCTTGCAGAATTTCCCGTAGAACTGGACACCACCTCGCTTTCCTCATTCCCCGGAGATCAGACTACGGTGACGTCTGAAAGCTCCCCCGCTTCTCACAGCTCCTTTCTGGTTCTCTCAGAGGCCTTTCTGTCTCCCTAGTTTTTTGTGCACTTAACCTCATTTCACTTCTGTGTCTCAGAGGACCCAAATCAATACAGACATTTAGCTGTTTTCAGACTCAGTCTGTACAACCGGGTTAGGCTTCTGATTGCTCAGCTCTTAGCACAGCATTTTTCTGTTGCGAGACCTCGAAGGCACCACCTTTGCCCATGGAGTCGCGCCCACACTCCTAACCTCCCCGTTTAGCTACTGGCCGGTCTTTCCAACCAGCACTCAGTGTTCCAGTCCAGCTGGACGCCTGCTCCCAAATACTCCATCTCTCTCCGACCCCTCTAAGAAAACATCTCCTGGGTTAGATGCCTTCTTTGTTCTGACTCTTGACATTTTCCACCCCAATATTTTTTCCCCTTCCATTTTAAAGACCACAGGAAGAAGATATGCATGTTTTTTCTTTTTCCTTTTGGGTATGTTAAAGCATGGCTATATAGCCCAATTATGAAGTGTATCTCAAATCTCCAGACAGACCTGTTTTGAAAACAAAACAGAAGGGCCACCAGATGGTGTAGTGGTTAAGGTGCTGGACTCCAACATGGCTAGCCATGGTTCGAGTCCTGGACCTGCTGACTTGCATTTTCACTTTCTCTTTCTCTCTCTGGTGAGCGCATGTGCCCTATAGCAAATTAAAATAACAGTAATAATAAAATGAAATCATTGTTTAAATTCAATGAAAACAAAACAAAAGAAAAACAAAATCAAAGCAAAACACCCCAAAACTATGAGATCACATGTATTTGGGAAATATGGAACAAAGAAAAGCAATTCAAACTTTTTCATTTGGTTTTTATATGTTTAATTGCAAGACTTCCCAAAGCCCTTAAAATGCTAATACCTGCTGTGACTTTCCCAGTTCAGCACTGGACCTTTATGCAGAGAATCCCGAATTTATGTGATTATAAAATCTTTTAAAAGCAGATCATCTCCAGACATGACTGTTCTTTGGAACACACTGTGAGAAGGTAAATAAACACTGTCCAAAAATGTGCATGTATACATTTGACAGTTCTAGACACACTCTTTGTCTTGTATGTATTTGTATATTTATCTGACATATTTTCCCACTTCAGCCGCTCATGTCTTGTAAAGAATGGCTTTAGTGTCTGATGGTCTGCAGTAGGATTTGGTACCTGGGGAAAGCTAGCTGGCGCCTCATTCGTAGTTTTGTCACAGTCCCTTTTATACCAGGATATTCTGGGCTACCTTTGAGGGGCCCCCAGCCTCAATATGTTGTACACATGGACCCCTCGTTCTTTGATAGGCTCACCTGAAGGAGAGTGGGTTTTCCAGGAAGTGGCACAAGTGGGGGTGCCTTCGGTCGGAGGCCAGAGTGTGCAATTCCGGCAAGGAAGTAGCGGGGGAAGTTGTTCAAGGCCACGTCCTCGCGGGAGAAGTAATAGGCCATGGGTAAGTGTCTTGATGCTGTCAGACAGCCCTTGCTAAAATGGGCGAAATATATTTTCTCTACAAATCACTTTACTGGTGGAACAGCGTCAGAGGAGTCAAGATAACGACGGGGTGAGTTTGAAGGGCTAGAAGGCAGGAGGCAGACGACTTCTGCCTCGGTGCCCCGGGCAGTGGGAAGGCAGCCTGCGCTTAGTTCTCGTCCTCGCTCCCCAGGGTGTGCTTGTCAAAAAGGTACTCGGCCAGGCCGGAGTGCGGCGCCCCCAGCCTCTCCAGGTTGTGCACGTGGTCCCCCAGTTCTTTGATAGACTTCACCTGCTCGTTCAGGTAGTGGGTTTCCAGGAAGTCGCACAAATGGGGGTCCCCTCGGTCGGAGGCCAGGCTGTGCAATTCCAGCAAGGCCTGGTTCACGTCCCTTTCCAGGAGCAGGGCGCACCGCATGGCGTGCAGCCCGCTCTCCCAGTCGTCGCGGTCGGGCCTCCGGACGTCCTGCAGGCGGATGCGGCCTCCGCGCTGGTTCTGCAGCCTCATCAGCCTCTCCGCGTGCTGGGTCTCCTCCCGGGCCTGGCGGAGGAAGTAGCGGGCGAAGTTGTTCAAGGCCACGTCCTCGCGGGAGAAGTAATAGGCCATGGATAGGTACACGTAGGACGCGTGCAGCTCCAGGTTGATCTGGCGGTTGATGGCGGCCTCGCAGTCCGGGTGGAAGTTCTGGCGCACCCGGGAAGCGGAGGCAGTGGGCCCGGGCGGCTCCTGGGAGGAGGCGGCTGCGGACGGCTGGCGGCGGGGGGCAGCTGGCCGGGGCCCGGAGAGCCGCCCTGGAGCCCAGCGCGGCGGGAGCGCGGAGCCCCGGCTGCGCAGGAGCACCAGCGACGGGCCGCTGTGCTTGCAGAGCAGCCGGAGACTGGCCAGCATGGCTCCTCTGTGAAGTGGGGACACGGAGGCCAGGTGACCCTCGGCGACAGCGGCTCCGTCACACGCCCCTTCCCTTCCAGGGCGCGGAGTTCCAGGCGGGGCGTGTTGCCGCGCGCGCAGGTCGCGGTTGGGGCCGGGTGGGCACCAGCCTCTGAGCAAGGCTGACCCCTGGGTGGCAGTTACATCCTCCATTCGACGCCAGGTCTATTTGTTGCTCCTGGACGTTTGTGATGTGTGATTTCACCCAAGTTAAAAACGCCCGCAAGGGAGTAGCCACCAGGACTGGCCCTCCCACCCCCTGCTCTTCTTGTCCAGCCAGGGGCGGGGAGGGGAGGCGAGCTGGGGAAGGGGCGAACAAGTCACCAGCAGTTCGTGGGTGAGAAGGGTGCTTGGAAAAGGCCAAAATGGTTCATTTTTTATGTATTATTATTGCTATTACTATTTTTAGTTTTTGCTGGAGGGCAGATGAGCTGCCCAGAGAGACAGAGAGAGGCAAAGTGGGACGCCCCGCCCCCCAACACACACACCCCACCAAGACCACGCTGCAGTTTCTTCTCCTCCAGTCCACTCTTGGGATCTTGGGGACCCACACAGTACCCACGGCGATTTTTAAGTCCCCGGGTCCGGGACTGCAACTGCTCAAAAGGCCACGAGGGATCCAGCACCTTAACTAAACTCCAGGTACCAGCTGGCCTGTTAATTTAACAAATAGAAGTAGGGAAAGAGTTGCCAGTCCGCTGGGCAAGTTTTCAGGAGTTTGTAAATTGAAAGCACATATTATATCTTTAAATGTAAAATGTATCTTTATTGTAAAGAAATCAGAAACTGTAGAAAAAGGATGAATATATAGATGTGTGTGTATATATTGTATATATGTATGTATGTGTGTGTGTATATATTGTATAGATGTGTGTATGTATGTGTGTGTATATATTGTATATGTGTGTATGTATTTGTGTATAAATTGTATATATGTGTGTATGCATGTGTGTATATATTGTATATGTGTGTATGTATGCGTGTATATATTGTATATATGTGTGTATGTATGTGTGTGTGCATACATATATATACACACACACACACACACATTCTGGCTCTAAACTTGATACTATTTCCCTGTCTTTTGTCAATTCAGAAATACATTTTTCAAAGAATTATTTAATTTTATTTAGTCATTCATTTATTTTAATTCAACCAGAGAGAGACACAGAGAGAGAGAGGGAAAGTGAGAAAGCAACCACCAGGTCTGAGATTTGAACCGTGGTCTGCTATGTGGGAGTGTCCAGCACCTCAACACCATGCCACTTGCTGGTCCCAAGAGATACATATGTTTTTAAAGGACAGTTTTTAAAGGTACTCATTTTATGTATCAATATGTAAAATGACTATATTTAATTGTCATAGGTTATTGAGAAAATGAGAATGAACTCTGAAGAAAATTCAAAACATACCTAATTCTTCCTGTACCAGGAGATAACCATTGTTAAAATGTTGATAATTCTTACAGATTAAAAAAAAATGATGAAAAATATATGTTGCAGACCTGGAAAGTAAATAAGTGCATTTTAATTATTTATAGCAGTATGACAGACATACATTAGAGTGCAGATACTTGAGCCGTACATTTCAGAAGGGGCTGACGTGTGTAAACATCTGTGACGCCATCACCGAAGTTCTGACCAGGAACACGTTCATCTCCCGGACCTTCCTCAGACCTGTTCATGCTTCGTCATTTCTTTCTTCTGCCCCTCTCTGTCCTCTCCCATCCTAAGCAACTCCCACCTGGCCTTTTCTTGCTGTATAGGCTGGTTTGCATTTTCTGGAATTCAGATGAATAGTATCAGCAGTCCGGATTCCTGTTTGCCTCCTTTCTTCCACTCAGCATAATTATTTGGCGCTCTGTCCTTGTTGTAGCATGCATGGATATACCACCATTTGTTAACCCTTTGGCCTGCGGGCAGGCATTTTAGTTTAGAGTTTTTGGCTATTAAAATGAAGTGGTTGGGGCCAGCAGGTGGCGTGGTAGTTAGGGCGCTGGATTCCCACATGGCTGGCACCATTCAAGACCTGGCGGCTTTCTTTCTCACTTTCCTCTCTCTCTCTGGTGAAAGCATGTGCCCGGTAGTGAATTAAAATAATAATAATAAAAAATAAAATGAAATAAATGATTCTTTTAAAAATGTAAAATAAAGCAGTTATGGACGGTCCTGTGTGCTCACATGCTCTCATTTCTTTTGGGTAAATACCCAAGTAGAATTCTTGGATATGTGGTAAGTGGATGTTTAACTTTTTAAGAACCTTCTAAAGTGTTTTTCCAAAGTGGTGGTACCATTTTACATTCCTGTCAATGGTGTATGAGAGTTCAAGTCCTTTTACATCTTTACTAATACTTGGTATTGACAGTCACTTTATTTTCATGTAAACTTAAATTTTGAATTTAATCCCATAATGATTAATGATGATGAGTGCATTTCCACTTGCATTTTTCCAGTCATTTTTTAGGGTAAAATGTGTTCAAATCTTTTGCACATTTATATATCAGGACATTTGTTTTCTGATAATTGACTTCTCATGGTTGCTATCTAGGTCTTCTTATTTTTTTAGGGTCTTGCTGTAGGGTGCATGCACTCACCAGAGAGAGACAGAAACAGAGAGAAGAAATGTGAGAGATCACCCTCCAGGGGGTATGGCCATGCTGCAGTCCTTCCTCCTTCATTCTCTTCTTGGGATCTGGGGCATGCATGCATGTGTGCCTGGTGTGATTTTTAAGTTACCAGGTCTGGGACTCCAACCATGGTCAACCATGTGGGAGCCCAGTGCCTTAACCACCATGACACCTGCTGGCCCCTAGGTCTTTGATATTAGCATTGCTCTGTTCAGACCTTTTGAATATAATCTGTAGATTACCTCCTCTATGTCACTTTCCTTGATTGCCTTGGACAAGTCAGACTGCCTTTTAGATCAGTTTCCTTGGTTGTAAATTTAAGATACTACTTACCTCCCATGAGTGGCTGAAAGAATTAAATAAAAGAATGTACTGAGAGTACTTATCACAGTGCTTGACACAGAATTAGTACTCAGAATAATCACTAATAGCTTTTATGGCGTAATTTCTATTTAATTATCCTAAATTAATCATTTTATATTACTCGGTAAGCACTTATTACCGAATATGGGAAATCCTATACAACTTACAAAGAACATTTACATGTGTTATATAGTTGCTGTCATGTATGGATAGTGAGATAGAAATTCTCTTATTGTGTGAAAATGTCAAATATAGTTTTATAGTAAGCTCCTTGCTCTCAAATGAGCTTCTTAAAGTGTACCATAAATAAAATGGATGCCTAAGATCTGGCTGTACTTAAACTCTGCTAGTAGAATGAGATAGGTATGTACCAGGCCCTTCTCACTAATTTTTACTCCTCTATACTGATTTTTGCTTTTATCTTTCTTAACTTTTGCTATTTGAAAAATGTGGTTCCCTAAAGAGAGGTTAGGAAAACGATTCTTTAGAGTGATATTAAATGCCAACTGCTGCTACTAGTATTTTAGGAAAATTGATGTTCTTCATATAAATGTTTATCCCCAAAGTAATAAAATGCATAGATATAAAGCAAATGCAATATATGAACTGTAATGTAAAGCAATGTGATAAAACACAGTACACATTTAAAGATCCCATGTTAACTTACCCCAAATGTTTCTTCTCTGTATTACAAAGTTTGTCATGTCATCTGCTAGACTTTGAAGACTCTTGAATTCTTGAAACTGTCTTTTTTCTTTTTAGCATATCAGTAGTATCCAGCAAAACTTAATTAATGTGGCAGTTAGGGCAGTAAACTCTCACATGACTTGAGTCCCAGACCTGACAGTTTGCTTTCTCACTTTCCCTCCCTCTCTCTCCCTCTGTGTGTGTGTGTGTGTGTGTGTGTGTGTGTCTGGTGAATGTGTGTGTCCTATAGAAAATTAAAAAATAATGATAAATAAAATTAAATAAATAATTCTTTAAAAAAATATGCTGTTAATAAAAAGAGTACTCCGACACCAGAAAGAAAAAAAAAGTAGTGATTAATTCCTTTTTTAAAGATTTATTTAGTTTGGGAACCAGCAGTTAGCGTAATGGCTATGTCGCTGGACTCCCACGTAGTCGACCGCGGTTCGCGTCTCGGACCCGGTGGCTTACAACTCACGCCGGGCGCGTGTGCGTGCGTGCCCAAGATCCCGAGAGGAGAATGGAGGAGAAGGGATTGCGGCGTGACCATCCCCCCTGGGGGGTAATTTCTCGCTTTCTGTCTCTATGTCTCTCTCTGTCTGTCTGGCGAGCGCACGCGCCCTGTAGCGAAAAACCTCTCCAAAAAAAAAAAAAAAGATTTATTTCGTTTTATTTATCATTAACTATTATTATTTGTTTAATTTGCTACAGAGCATGCATGCATGACAGAGTGAGAGAGAGAGAGAGACAGTGAGAAAGCAACCTGTCAGGTCCAGAACTCGAACCATGGTCTGCTATGTGGGAGTTCAGCACCTTAACCATCACGCCACCTGTTGCCCTGCCCTAGCTGTGATTTGGTGATGAATTCTGAATGACATAAGACCTCACAGAGAAGGTAATATATATGAGGGGATTTAAAAATGTAACATGGATTTTAGGAGAGAGTGAAAGAAGTTTGGAAAGATGGGTTCTAGATCTAAGCAGAGGACAGTGAAGAGCAGAGAGAGAACTCAACCACAGAGGCACATGAAACCTAAGGGGGGGGTTGTTCAAAAAGAAGCCACCAAGACGAAGAGAAGAGGCCCAGCCTGGGGGTGCAGGGTGCCACAGCACAACTCCGGGAGCCACTGTGAGGATCAGGATTCCTGAGGTTCCCAGGCTGGCCTGCACGCACGAGCTGCACCTAATCCAGGCTGGGGGAGCTAAGAGAGGACCATGCAGGAGGCCCTCTTGAGGGTTCTTGTCTTTTTTAGGAAATAAACTTTAAAAAAAAAAAAAAAGCTAAGAAAGAAATGAGTTGTGAAAGTAGTGGAGAACCGTCTAGGTTTGCGTTTTGTTAGAATAACATTAATTTTACTATGAATACTATTCAATAAAAATCAAAGACCCTTAAGATAAGCAGAACACCTACCAGACATAGGGTTATGGGGGAAATGTGGAATTAATTAACCACCTGCTGGCCCCCTCAACAGCATGTCTTATTATATAAAACTCCATGTACTGTACATACATGTGTAAGTGTGTGTGTGTGTGTGTGCATGTGTGTAAAAGCCAAGACTATTTCATTTCTTTTTAAATCCCCAAGCTTAGCACAGGTCTTGATATTTATTAAAAAATAAGCATAAGGCACAAGTAGCAGGTTGGTGGCACAAGTAGCAGGGTTCCGCTGTGCGGTGCTGCAGCCATTTGGATGGTGTGAGTTCAGGTTCCAGGGCACCCTCAGCCTGCTGGGTAGGCTGTGGGCAGCTGTGCTCCTGGCTAACTGGGAAGCTAGGGCCAGGGCTGTGCTTTAGCAAGGCTCTGTCCAGGGCACCTGCCTCTCTCTCTGTTGAAATACGTTAATTAGTTAAATAAATCAATAAACACTTTTCAAATACCCCAATGAGTTGAAATAGGATTTTTTACTCCATATAGAGTACCAGATTGACCTAACATACTTTTAAAAAAGATATCAGATGTCCTCATTTTATATTATCTGAGGCTACACAGGAAATCTCAATACTTTGGTGGTTTCTTCCCTTTCTATTAAGTTGTCGGAAAAGTCAGGATGTATTTTTTTTTCTGTGTTTTCCTTTGCAAAAATGTATCATGACTTTACCGACAACCCAATAGATACAGTAGGCACATAATTTTATATATGTGGAAATGCTTTTCCAATGAGAATTTAAGGAACTATATGAATGTGAGTGGCTTTTATTAAGCCATGTTTTGACTTATGTCACGCATAGATTATATTTTATAATATTAAATTTTAAAGCATTTGATTTTAAATATTAAACTTCTTTTTGAATTTACATACCTTGAAAATATGTAAAGAACATTCTGTGTAGAAATAGGATCATAAATAATGCAGAAAAGAAAAAATAGAAAGTAACCATTCCTTCCTATTCGTGTGTATAATCTCCTTTTCTCACTTCTTTGATATAACAAGATCAGTCTCACAAATAACCCTTCATTTTCATTACTGATCCTGGTCCCTTCTAGAATTACTGGCTGCCAGAGCCAAAGTGGAGATAAACGCATTGGTCATTACGGCTTATACACTGCTGGCCATGAGGTATTTGAGGGCTTTGACTACAGAACAGCGTAGGGCTTTGTTCTGGTTCGTGCCGGCCTCTGGTGACCAGCTCTCGTCGCTCCTGTGTATAAGCCCTCTGTTTCTATGCAAAGCCCCATTTCTGCAGATGGGCCATGCGGAGACTGGAGCCCAAATACTGGTATCGGGGTCCCCTGGGCTGAACAGCGTCCTCCTCCAAGTTTATGCTCATGTGGCACCTGCGACCATAACCTTATTTGGGAACAGGATCTTTCCAGATATAGTCAAGTTAAAATGAGATCATACTGGATCAGGGTGAGAGCTAATTCCAGGGCTGATATCCTTATACAAAGAAGGAAAGGTAAACAGGAACATAGACAAGGCAAGAAGGCCTTGTAAAATCGGAGGTGGTGATGCAGCTACAAACCAGGGAACTCCAAGCACCACCAGCAACCACCAGGTGAGCAGGCAGGAAAAGATCTTCCCTAGAGTCTTTGGGGTGAGGGTGGTCCTAATGATACGTTGATTTTGAACTTCTAGCACCCAGAACTGTGAAAGAATAAATGTCTGTTGATTAAGCCAGTTTGTGACATCATGTTATGAAAACTCTGGGAAACTAATATGAGGAGACACAAGGAAAGATGCAGGTCATTTTGAGGGAAGGCAAACAGTGTCCTGATGGGCACCTGCCCCCTGCTGATGCTGCATAGTTCTAAGAAGGTGGGGTAGGTTATGCTCCTCCCTTCCAGCAAGATTTTGTAGGCTGATTTTGCAAGCAAGATTCCTAGAAAAGATGGCAATCAGGGACCAGCAGGTGGTATAATGGTTATGTTGCTGGACATCCATGCAGTCAACTGCAGTTCGAGTCCTGGACATGGCAGCTTGAACTCACGCCGGGTATGTGCATGCGTGCCCAAAATCCAGAGAGGAGAATGGAGGAGAAGGGGTGTGGCCATCCCCGCTGGGGTGTGATTTCTCACTTTCTGTCTCTCTATCTCTGTCTCTCCGGTGAGCACACATCCCCTATAGCAAAAATCTCTCCCTCCCCCCCAAAAAAAACAAAAAATCAGAAACCTGACAATTGAATGAACTTTGTGTGTCTTCCCCAGAGGTCCCCTTCCCAAGTCTCAGTCCTCTCTCAGGACTCTGAATTTTGGTGAAGCTATGAATTCAACCTTCACTGAAATTCTCCTACTTTTACAGTAAAGTCCTTTGCTTGTCTGCTCAGGCTACTCTTAGACTCTAGGAGGGTGATTTGCAATCTTCTGTAGAGGGCCAGATCATAAATATTTTAGGCTTGTGGGCTAATAGGGTTTTGTGGCTACTCTTAAACTTTGCTGTTGTACCATGAAAGCAGTCACAGGCTGAAAAAGTACAGTTGTAGTCCAGTAAAACTTTATTTACCAAAGCAGTAGAGGATCAGATTGGGCCCAGGGTCTGGAGTTGGCAGACTCCCGTTCTGGGAGGTGAGGGTCTCTTTTGATACTGCCACAGAGTATTTCCAATGTGCACACTATTAAGCTCATAATTAACTCCCCTGAGCCTGCCATTTTCTCTTTCTAACACAGTGGTAGTACCCGGTAAAACTCAATTAATTCTACATTTCCCTCCTAACCCTCAATCAAGAGAGATACTTCACAAGCTAGGGAAATTTCTTCCACCTCTGTCCCAATTATAGAGGTGAAAATTCTAATCACTTCAGTGCTGCAGGATTCTAGGGCTGTCACACTTCGCTGGTCAGCAGTGTCGTAGGGGTCAGGGTGGGATTCTCATTACTATTTGACCAACAAGGTCCTGAATCTCAGATTAGCTTCTTAGGAACATTTTCAGTAAAAACTATTTTCAGTTAGAGTCTAAGCAAACCCTGAGCAAAGGACTTGTTCACAAGGGATGTATTAAAGGAAATGTTGCCAAAGGAAACCTATACGGAATTAGGGGGAGCTGGAAATGGGAGAACAATTAAGTTGTGATTTCAGCAAATTCAATGCAGGGAGGCTGGCTTCATGGAGCACACAGGGCCTGACAAGCAGGACTTTATGTATGGCCTAATTCTCTGCTGCTGTCTTGAAATTCTTAATAACTTCGTCTTTGGAGATCAGCAGTTGGCGTAATGGCTATGTCGCTGGACTCCCATGTAGTTGACCACGGTTCGAATCCCGGACCTGGTGGCTTAAACTCACGCCAGGCCCGTGTGCGTGCGTGCCCAAGATCCCGAGAGGAAAATGGAAGAGAAGGGATTGTGGCGTGGCCATCCCCCCTGGGAGGTGATTTCTTGCTTTCTGTCTCTCTGTCTCTGTCTTTCTGGTGAGTGCACACGCCCTATAGCAAAAACCTCTCCAATAAATAAATAAATAAACTTCATCTTTAAATTGTATTTTGCAAGTAAACTCTGATGGCACCATGGAGCGTGCACGCGAGCAGAGGAGACACATGCAATTCATGTATTTGTCAGCCTTTGCCTCCCTGTTCACACAGAGCATTTGTAATTACCCACGAGCACATAGTTTTGGTGGGCCAGCCGTGGATGGGAGTGCAGCAGGACTGACGGCTAGTGAGTACAAGCTACGCGTGTGGAGTCTGTGACCGAGTTGGTGAGAGTGCCAGCCTGAGGTGCTGCTGCCCTTCCGAGGGAACTTGCTTGGAATGCAGAGTGAAGTCAATGGCATTCGAAGGACACAAAGGACCAAGGAAACCCAGCAGGTCTTTCGTTACCTCCCTGTGTTGGTTAAATATGAATGCTGAAAATGATGATGGAAGGACAAGTGCAAGTAAAGCCCTACACAGTTCATTTTTCTTCCAGTACTTCTTACTTAGCTGTAAGACAAAGACAGTTCTGGTAGAATGTATGGATATCAAGAAATTAAATGAAGGCATTTTAGTTTATTTTTTTTTTTTTTTTTTTTTTTTTTGCCATAGGGCACTAGTGCTCTCAGAAAAGAGAGAGAGGGGAAGTGAGAATTCACCCCTCAAGGAAATGGCCAAATCACAGTCCCTTCTCCTCCGTTTTCCTCTTGGGATTTTGGGCACTGGTTTGAGTTTTACGCGATCAAGTCTGAGACTCAAACTGTGGCCGAGGGCTGTCTTTCCTGCACAGTTACAGGCTCGCTTGTTAGAAGCAGTACACAGAAAGGAGGGGGAAGGGATACAAATGGTAGAAGGTTGCCAAGAGCAGGGCCGGAAGGTGGTGCAGTGGTAAAATGCAGTGCTCTGTGAGGCGGACCCACTTAGGAAGGTCCTGGGATTGTATCTGGAGACCTCCCTGAGAATGCCGGCACAAGCACGCACCTTTTACAGGGCCGGCTGAGGCTGGAGTGGATCATGGCATCAAGACCCTACTGGTAGGACCATCAGATGGTGTATTGGTTACATTGGTCACTGGACTCCCACATGGCTGACCACGGTTCAAGTCCCACACCTGGAAGCTTGAAACACACTGGGTACATGTGTGTGTGTGAGTCCAAATCTTGAGAGGATTTGGAAATCACCTGGGGGGTGATTTCTTGCTTTCTGTCTCTCCAGTAAGCACACAAGCCCTATAGCAAAAATCTCTCTCTCTCTCTCTCTCTCTCAAAAAAAAAGGCCTTATTGAAGTGCTGTCTTTCTATCTCAATCTCTCTCTCTCTCTTACTCATGGAATGAGTAAACTTTAAAAGAAATATGTATTCTAAGAAGGCCTTTGGCAGCATACCAATACCCACTAACTCGTCTCCTGGCCTAATGTTTATTGTGTTTAGTACAGAACCTGGTAGAGAACAGGTGGCGTACATAAATCAGAATAATTGCAGAGAGGTTTAATTACAGGGGTATACACACACGTAAGGAAAGGGAATCCAAAGTTCAGCACCTTGGAGCTAGTCTCAAAGAGAAGCGTGGTTACCAGAAGCCAGGGGAGGATGAGCTGTTCGGAGAGAACCACCTGGAGAGGAGCAGAGACACCTGGTCAAGGGGCAGAGCCAATCTTAACAACTCTGGAGGGATGGGCCAGCAGGTGGCATAATGGTTACATCACTGGATTCCCATATAGTCAAGTATGGTTCAAGCCTCAGACCTGGCGGATTAAGACACGCCAGGAGCATATGTGTGTGTGCCCAAAATCCTGAGAGGAAAAGGGATTACAGTGAGGCCACCACCGCCCCCCCCCCCCCGGGGGGGGTGATTTCATGTTTCCTGTCTCTGTCTCTCTTTGTCTCTCTATAGCAAAAACCTCTCTAAAAACAAAACAAAGCAAAACTCTAAAGGGAATAATCCAGAGGAATAAATGCCCTGTCCTCACTCTCCTTTCCCTTATAGCTCCTGCTAGGCCTCTCTGTAGGCTGAACCTGGCAGGAAACCCATTGCTGGAGCACATTCCAGTTCCTAGGAGGCAGCAGGTTGAGGAAGACCAGGAGTGGATCTGGGGGATCCCACATGGAATAGCAGGTTCTCTAATCTTCTTCCAATCTACTATCTACAGAGAAGCCACAGAGAACTTCCTAAAATGTAAACATGATTAAGATTCTTCCAATCTGCTGTCTAATATTCTGATATTAATGTGAAATTAATGTGATGCTAGTAGACAAGATGCATATAAAATGAGTATGGTAGATGCTTGCCCTGGCTGAAAATATTCTTCCAATCTACTGTCCACAGAGAAGCCACAGATAACTTTCTAAAATGTAAACATGATTAAATCGTCCCCACCGTCTAAACTTGTAGTGTTTCTATGTTAAACTATAGCCCTGCAAAACGTATTGCCCTGTGCCATTCCCTTGCTAGTTCTGGCATCCTTTCCTTTCGTCCCACCTCCAACACTTCAGTACTGTGAACTTCCTTTCATTCACTGGGTTGTACCATTTGATGCTTCCCCACAGACTTCTATAGGTGTTGTCCATTCCCAGCAGCATTGTTCCAGCCAGAACTACTCACAGGTGAAGGTGGGCAGAGGGTTAACAAAGCCTGTGTGAGATTATGACCACTGGTTAACCATATAGCTCTCGTAAAACATGGGGCCCATGTCCTGGTGATCGTGCTTATGAGAAGATTACTCCGGAATGGCCATTAACATTGGACTTCTAATGGGGTGATTCCTGTTCCAGAGCATGCCTTTTGTGTGGTTCTTGGAAACTATGAAGTTTTTACAAGAGATAATGGCTCTCATAAAACACAAGGCTTTTTAACAGGGCATCTACCGTTCTCATTTTATGTGCATCTTGTCTACTAGCATCTGAATTTCACATTAAGGGAAAAAATAGCTCCTGGAAGACTGCTGAGGTGTTGTAACAACTATCTGAAAGTTTCCCCTGAAGAGGGATACTTGGTCTTACTATCTTGCTAGTTACCTGTGGTTCCCTCCTCTCTCCTTCTGAACAGCATGGTACTAATTTTGTATCAATGCTTAGTTGAACCCAACAAGACTCTTTGGGAGTTGTGAAGGAAATAAACAAGTGAAAATAGAATTAGGAGACCAGCCAGTGGTGTGGTGGATAAGATGGCTGGATCCCACATGGCCCACAGGGTGATTCTAGTCCTGGACCCGGTGGCTTGAAAAACACACTGGATATATGTGTGTGCATGCCCAAGATCCCGAAAGGAGAATGGAGGAGAAGGGATTGCAGTGTGGCCATCCCCCCGGGGGGTGATTTCTCGCTTTCTGACTCTCTCTCTCTTTCTGGTGCGTGCATGTGCCCTATAGCAAAAACCTCTCAAATAAATAAATAAATAAATAAATTAATTAATTAAAAGTCAGCCCTATTAAAATCTCAAACCAAGTACAGGACAAGAATTAGTAGCTGTCTTGTAGAGAAGGGTATGGCCTTAAAAGAGGTTGGGGAATGAATACTCTGCAGAAAAAGCAGCATGGAGAACTTGAGAGGTAAGAAAATGGATTTACACTTGGGAAAGAATGTGTACAAAACTTCTGTGGAGCTTGGTTCTAATACGGACAGGACAGTACATATATCGCACCTTTGAATGCAATAGTGTTTTATGTACTTGCTTGCTATTAGATGCTGTGGCTTGAAATCTTATAAATCTTATAAGTAAATATGTTTAAAAGTATTTTTTCTTTGTTAGAAAGATTTTTTTAAATTTTTATATATTTATTTTTTATAAGAAGTTTTTGTCTTAAGATGTGTGCACTTGCTGGAGAAAAAGACAGAGACAGTGACAGATAAAGTGAGAAATCACCCCCCACTGAGGGATGGCAATGCCACAATCTCTTCTCCGTTCTCCTCCTGAGATCTTGGGTATGCACGCATAAGCACCCAGAGTGATTTTTAAGCCATCAGATCTGAGACTTGAAGTGTGGCTGGCCATGGAGGAGCCCAGTGACATAATGGCTACACCATTTTCTGGCCCGGAAGAATTTTTTTTTTTTTTAATTACCAGAGGATTTGTGTGCTCAGCAGAGGCAGAGGCAGAGACCGAGAGAGGGAGAAAGCACCCTCCAATGGGGCACAGTCACACCACAATCCTTTCTCTTTCACTTGTACATCCTGTTGAGATTTGGGGTATACACACACACACACACACACACACATGCACACACACACACACACGACATGGTTTTCAGGTCTCCAGAGCTGGGATTTGAATCAGCCATGTAGTTTACAACTCCCTTAACCACGAGGCTACAAGACTGGCCCTTGTTAGAGGGTTTATTAGTTTTTTTGTATTGCCAACAGAAATACCCAAGACTGGGTCATTCATAAATGTATAAGGGGATGTATACAACTCACAGTTTCTAGGCCCAAGATCCAGCGGCCAACTTCTGGTGAGGCTGCCACATGGCAGAGGACAGGATCTTGAGTAGTGAATGTCTATACATTTCCTCCTGTTCTGGTTTATATTCCTTTCTTAGAGCCCACCATAGCTCAGTCACAGGTACCCTCTTCTATTGATTTTTTTGTACCCAAAACCCCCACTCTGGGACATCATAAAGGAATTAACTTTTCACTTAACACCTTTACAATACAACCAAATCTCAGCACATGAACCTTTGGAGGGACAAATCATTATGCAAATTATAGCAGAGGAGCTAAGACACTGTAGGTTTCATGTCACTAGAAACTTTTTGATAATAATTCTTTAATTCTAATATTTTGAACAATTTTCAGAATTTGAAATGTTTATTTGTTCTTTCTGTGAGTGAGAGAGATAGAGGCAGAGAGAAAACATCTCCAACAAAGTTCGATACCCTTATGTACTCCCAGTCTCAACCAGTCTCAGATCGTGGTTATATATGTGCCCAGTATACTCAGGGAGGTCTCCAGATAAGAACCCCGACCTTTCTGTTTTGGTCCTTTATTCTGTTGCTAACAGAAATACCTGAGACAGGATAATTCCTAAAGAATAGAATTTTATTTGATTTATGATTCTGATGGCTGGAAAATCCAAAGGCATGGGGCTGGCTTTGCCACGTGGCTGGCAGAAGCGAAGAGGATGGTGTGCATGTGTAGAGAGAGACCTGGGGCAGCCATCTTCCTTCTATAACTACACATTCTTGCAAGAACTAATCCCTTCTCATGAGAGCTATAAATCACTAGGACTTACATTAATCCATTAGCGAGGGTGATGCTTCCATGATTCAGTCACCACCCACTAGGACTCACCTGTTAAAAGTCCCACACCCTCCCAAGGCTTTTACATTGGGAAACAAATTCCAAAAACATGAATCTTTGGGGCACAACCCACTATCCAAACCATAGCACTTTCCATGTTGGTCAGCCTTGCAGAGCATGTTTTACTACTGTACCACCCTCCAGTCCCATGATCAATTTCTAGCATTTAAAAGAGGATACAATCATACAGCATTTAAATATGAGCTGTAAACCTTCTCCAATGATCGGAATAAAGAAAAGTAATAGTCTTTGAGCGCCTGATGGTAAGTACTGCACGATGCTAAGACCATCCGATCACCGAAATAGTCTCGGAAACACTGGGAAGAAGCACTGAAATAGGAAGCTGGGTTGCCATTTTTACTTTTTATAAATTATAGAAGATATATGCATATTTATATCCAGCTTTATATATGAATGAATCTGGAAAAATGTTTCTAATCCACTCTCAGTCAAAGAAGGAGAAATATTTTAAATGTTGAGTAGGATGGCAGTTATATCTTTATTAGCAAGAATTCTAACACAGAATTTAGAGCCACAAATAACTATTTAGTTTGTCTTTTTAATTTCTTTTTTTCAAGTTTTTGCTATGAGGTGTGTGCACTCATCAGAGAGAGAGAGAGAGAGAGAGAAAGAGAGAGAGACAGAGAGAGTGAGAAATATGGCCAAGCTGCAATCCCTTCTCCTCCATTCTCTTCCTGGGATTTTGAGCCACACACAAATATGTCCAGTGTGAATTTTAAACCATCAGGTCTGGGTCTTGAACAATGGTTGACCATATGTGAATCCAGTTCCTTAACCACCGTGCCACCTACAAATGAAGAAGCTGTGTGTTAGAACTGGCAGGGTTACATATTTTGATAGCAACAAAGCTGCCTTTGGACAGTATTCTTTCAATGTACTATACTCACCTGATATATATTATATTTCCCCCAATACTGATTGACGTATTAGAATGCAGTAAAACCAACAGATAATTGTGCTTACTCAGTGACAGAAGGAAAGATGACATTCATTTGTATCAGAGTCAAACAGAATTAAAAAACTAATTTCCAATAAGGAATTACCTGTCACCACAGTCTCCCTAACTGAATCTTGAGATGGCTGTGTAGAATCCGTTGCTGTGGAAAAAATAAAGCATTCAACTTTGTTTAGGATGTTTACAAAGATCAGCTGTTTTTTTTTTTTTTTTTAGCAGAGTCAACCAATCAATTAACTAGAGCCTCCTAACATTATTTAGTGACCACTGTATCTTGGAATATTGTATGGATACTGTAAGAATCTACAAAGGAAAGAAAAAGCGTACATTTCATTTTTAAGACTCTCATACAAACCCTGTATTTAGCAGTTTTACCTTTTTTTTTATTTGAGAGTTTTTTGCTATAGGGTGCATGTGCTCGCCAGAAAGAGAGAGACAGAGAGACAGAAAACAAGATATCACCCCCCAAGGGGATGGCCACACCACAATCCCTTCTCCTCCATTCTCCTCTCAGGATCTTGGGCACACATGCACACGTGCCCGTCATGAATTTAAGCCACCGGGTCTGGGACTTGAACCACAGTTGACTACATGGGAGTCTAGCGACATAGCTATTACACCAACTGTTGATCACAGCAGTCTCACTTTTAAGACTTTAAAAAAATGAAAAAAATGGGCACAAAAAAATTTAGGAACACGCATATCAACTTTATTGTAGTGTTGTATATAACTATTTTTAAAAAACTGAGCATAAACTATCAATGGAGCAGTGGTAAATTATAGGAGAGTTACACTATACAGTGCTTTAAGAGAATAAACTAATTCTCCTTCTGTTAATATGGGGAAATATTCATAAGATGTTGTTAATGAAAAAAACTGTGTGTGAGTGATTCTATAGTTTGAGGGGGAAAGGTGAATAGATAAATGTATATACACATACACACATGGGAGAGAAGGACAACTGAATAGAGGTGGTAAAATGTAATACTACTCAGCCCTAAGAAACAAGACCCTGGCATTTAATAGAAGCTGAATGAATATGGTAGATTTACTGCTGAGTGAATCAAATCAGAATATGAAAGAAAGACATTGTATGTCCCCATTTAATATATCCCGAATGTCCACACTCAATGGCAGAAACTGAAAGATCCTAGGATATAGAAGCATGGAGAATGGTTGCAGATACTAGAGACAGAGTGGGAGGAGGGTAGGCGAGGGGAGGGGTGTGTGAGGAAAGGAATCAAGGTGAAAATAGGCAAGATATTTAAGGGACTCCAGAAATGGAGTATCGTCTATTGATGACAACGTGTATGATAATATCTTGAACTGGACTGGTATGCAGTGTATTCATATTGTGAAAATTCATTTTATAAGCTGTGGTGATATGCAGTGATTGAATGTATAAAATAAATTAACATCAGAAAAAATTGTCATGCAGCTGTTTAAAATGATAAACTCTGACCATTATAGCTGAATGGATTGGGAGAGAGATAAATGTAAACTTCAATTTTTTGGACCCTAATTGTTCACACATTTTTAAGGAGTGTGAGCAAGAGTGATTTTATTTAACTTCTTTTTCAGTATTTCTTAAATTAAAAATGAAAGAAGCACTTGAAGAAGATAATCACAGATGGGGAACAATCTCTAAAACAAGTTAGTGACTTTATTCTAGTCATCTCTGTGTTGAGAGTTGCAGAATAGGTAGCACAGTGGGAGAAATGTGGGAGTAATGATAAGAAATAATTCCTAGAGTTCAAAAGACAAATTGATTTGTCAGTGTAGGTTAGGAAATTATCTTTTGTTTATTTTTTGTCAGTCTTATTATTATCTTGATTCACTTAGATATTGCTTATAATAAAGTGAAGAAAATACTCGTTTTACTTATCTTTTTTTTTTCTGGGGTAAAAATAATATAAATTTCAGTTCAGTAACCTTTACAATAATTTCTTATTGCCTTTGGGTATAAATAAATTTCTGTCCCAAAATCAGCAATAAATTTTAATGAGTAAAAGCTTTGAGGTTCATTTAACTATAAGCCCAAAGCTAAACTGCAAATATATCTTCATGAGATAGAGAAATAATGTTATCAAATGTCTCCCTCACCAAATTGATGACATGCATTTATGCATACATACCTCGAAAGCACTAAGATAAATGAATAGGGAAGATTTTAGGATAGTGTATGCAGGACACTTTTAACATTGTACCTTATCACTCAATCATTCATTGTAGAACTGTAGAAATTATTCAGTTTTTTCAATTAAGTTTTTTGAATATCACTTCCTCTCTCTTTCTTTTTTCTACATATAGCAGAATTCGATTGCTTTGCATTTAGTAAGAACCCACAAGGTACACGGCACTCCCAGATTAAGGTTTCTGTCTGTAGTGTGTTTGTAATGCAATCCAGAAAATATATGACAGGAACAAGTATACTATAAATCATGTTATAAAGTATGTTATAAAGATTTTCTATTTCTCCTTTTTTTTTTTTTTTTTTGAGAGGTTTTTGCTATAGGGCGCGTGTGCTCGCCAGACAGACAGAGAGAGACAGAGAGACAGAAAGCGAGAAATCACCCCCCAGGGGGGATGGCCACACCGCAATCCCTTCTCCTCCATTCTCCTCTTGGGATCTTGGGCACGCACACACATGTGCCTGGCGTGAGTTTAAGCCACCGGGTCTGAGACTCGAACCGCGGTCGACTATGTGGGAGTCCAGCGACATAGCCATTACACTAACTGCTGGTCCCAAGATTTTCTATTTCTCTTGATTTCTCTAACAGATAAAGCATGTTATTGGAAAACCAAGCACAAAGAGTACCAGAATTTCATCATCACGAAATTCCTAATTATTCACATTTTTTTGATTTTGAGATGTTTTCCTTAAAACTCCCGACACCGTAATATTCTCAGGTCAACTGTGTGGATTATAAGGGTTTGTGTTAGTCTGCCTTGTGCTGCTGTAGTGGAATATAACAGATTGGATAATTTTTGGGGTCTTTGGGAAAGTCATGACACATTCTTATGTAGAAAAAAATAGAAAAATAAGTTGTGACCTTCCTGAAGACCTAATATAATGAACAGATTTATTGGCTCACAGTTCTGGAGGCTGAGATATCGAATATCAGAGTGTCAGCATCTGCTGAGAGCCTTGCTTTGCATGGTAATGTGGAGTAAGGTATCACAGGAGGGAAGGGCAAAGAAGGAATGAGAGAGAACAAGAGAGAGTGAGTCCATTCTCGCAGTAATGACGTTAGTCCTTTCAGGAGGGCAGAGACCTCTTAGAGTTCTGGTATCTAAAAGTTACTAAATTTCAACATGAATTTTGGAAAGAATAAACATTCAGACTATTGCATTTTATCCTAGGCTTTCAAAACTCATGATCTTCTTGCATACAAAGTGTATTCACTGTGTTCCAATGGCCCGCAAAGCCCTAATTTATTTCAATAGTACTTCAAAAATATGAAATCTGAAGCATCTTCTTAATCAGATATTGTTGAGACCCAAGGCGCAGTGCATCCAGAAGTAAACTCCCCTCTAGCTGTGAGCCTGTGGAATAAAAATAAGTTCTCTGCATCTTTTTTTTAAGAATTATTTTATTTAACTTTATTTATTTATTTTAATTTGACCAGAGAGGAGGAGGAATGAGAGAGAAAGAGAGAGAGAGAGAGAGAGAGAGTGAGAAAGCAAGCCACCATCCTGGTACTCAAACTGCGGTCAGCCCTGTGGGAGACCAGTGCCCTTAACCACATGCCACCTGCTGGCTCCAGGTTCTCTACTTCTAAAATACAATGGTAGACTAGGCATAAAACAGTTATTCTCATTCCAAAAGGGAGGAATAGGCCGGAAAAGAGAGAACAGAAGCTAAGCAAATACAAAAGCCAATAGAGGCAACAACATTAAATCTTATGGCTCCAGAATAACCGTCTGGGACTCCATGTAATCTACTTGGACTCCATGTTACACCTTCTGGGATCCCTGGTGTGGAAGGTGGGCACTTAAGGCCATAGGAAGTCCTGCTCCTGTGACTTGGTTGAGTTCAGTCAAGGCAGCAATCTCACAGGTTGGAGGCTTGTGTTTGTAGCTCTCCTAAGCTGACATATGCAGGCAACTGTACAGTTCTGAGTATCAGATTGCTCTACCGTCATGGCTCTGCAAGACCTTGTAGGGACTCACCACAGTGGCCTGGATCCTGAAAGAGAACAAGAGAAGGTGAACTCACTCCCATTATAGCAAATTCAGTCCCACAAGAATGGCTTTGCCCTTGTGACCTAAATACCACAGAGAGGTCCCACTTCCTGATACTGTTACAATGACAGTTAAATTTCAACTTGAATTTTGGAGAAGGTAAACTTTGAGAGCATAGCAGGGTTGCATTATGTTGTAATGTTTTCTTGGTGATTGTGTTACTTCCCAGTCATTCAGTCCCATCACCTGAAACAGGGCTATCCAAAATCATTGTGTATGTGTGTCTTGCAAGTGGAACATTTGAGGGATCTAAGGTGGCTAAATTCCTGCCTGTGCTTTCTGCTTGGTCCATGTCCGCCAAATGAAGGGACACCGTTCATGGGACCACAGGAGTTGCTGTTTTTATATCTGCACAAAGGCACTCCACGGTTTAGCAAAAATCCTTGGAAATAGGATACTCTTTACCAGAACACATATTTCATTGCCAGGGCAAACTGACTTCTGTGTCTATGAAGGTCTTAAATAAGACTATTTTCCCATTAAGAAAACATTGCCAGAGAAAAGGCTAGCCTTAAATTTATAGCTGGTGAATTTACACAATAGTTAAAACAACAATTTTCTAGGAGGAGTTAAAATAGAGATTTATGTTTCTTCTCTGGTAATTAGATATTTTTTAGCCTATTGAATGTGCTTAAAATTTTAAGTGAAACTTACTTCTTTGCACTCATTATTTCTATTTTAAATTGTTTAGCTTATAAATCTTAGCAGTTTGATACATATACATTCATAGAAGTGTCCTTTATGCTTTGGCAAAGGTATATTTTAGCATTACTTTAGATGAAAAACCATTGAATTATTCTTTACGATATGTGTGAGACTGAATATATAATGTGAGAGAGAGAGAGTGTGTGTGTGTATGTGTAACGTTTTTATCAACAATTCTTATATTAACGTGTATTATCAGTTATGAGCAACCTTTAAGTTAGTATAATATCTTCTACTTATATAATGAAAGCAGCCTGGAAAATAAAGTTACTTCTATGTATTTAAACTGATCTAGTTTAAAGTATTCTCAGCATGCGTTTTCTGTGATTGCAGAAATATCTTAAAATGACATTCTTGAAAGTGATGAATCCTTTTGACAGAGGGTGCTCTGAAAACCTTGAGAAGACATTTGTGTCAGGAGGTGTGATTTTTGCAGATATGCACGATCATTAGTATCTATCTGTCTTTTGTCACATCTAATAGTTTCAATTTAGGGCCAACTCCAGGCAAGAGCCAGGTCAGAGAGACAGATGCCTTGAAAGGATTTAGTCCTCCAGCCATGACATCCTCTGACACACCTGGAGGTCACAGGAGTGGTCTGACCCCACCATATTAGAAGAAATAATGAAGGAGAGGGATCTGATGCGATTCTGATGGTTTGATAACTATATTTCTGTCTTTAGAAAAAGATCCCAAAATGTAACAGCCTGATACAGAATGCATAAAAAAAAAAAAAAAAGCTTTAGAAAACTGTGAAGGGACAGAAGGGGTGACTCATAATTGAAATTTAAATTTAACCCTCAATGATGCTTATATAAAGAGTTATATAAATGATCTGGAGTGAGACTTGCACAGATTTTTTTTCCTTTCTTTGGGAAATAATAAGTTGAATAGCTATCATATATGCAGGAATTGTAGTTAAAACCCAGGTATGGATATATACTTACTTTTGATTGATACTCTCTTTTCTCTTTTTTAATATTTAAAAATGAAAGCACTAATCGATTTGGAATAAACCAAGTTTTTCCAAGTCTTTCACATTCATGTCTGTTTCTCTCTATTTAACCCCCTTCTGCAGAATCAGGAAAATATTTTAGCAAGCTAAAACAGAAGTCAGCTCAGTTTTTACTTGAGGTTTAAACTTGAGTTTGTGAGCATTGTACCAAAGGATTCCTACTTTCATTTCCAAACAATTTAGTGGCATTTAACAAATACTTGAAATTATGTTTGAAGGTGATTTTAAATAGTGTAAAAAGTTTGGGGCCAGCAGATGGCATGGTGTTTGGGCACTGGGTCCCACAGGGCCCATTCTGAGGCTCGAGTCCCAGTCCTGGTAGTTTGGGGAACCCTCTGAGTGGGTGTGTTTGTGTGCCCAAAATTCGAAGAGGAGAATGGAGAAGAAGGGATTGTGGCAGGTCATTTCCTCTTGGGGGTGATTTCTCACTTTCCTCTCTCTGTTGAATGCACATGCCCTATGGCAAAAATCTAAAAAGAAAGAAGGAGAGAAAGAAAAGAAAGTTCAAATTGGCCTTGCACAATGTCGGAAATGACCTACCTACTTTGGAAGACACAACATTGTTTATATGGAAGAATAAATAATATTTAAATGTGCTTCTTTCACCTTTAGTCTAGCAGGTACAAATAACTGAATTAGTCAGATATGGCATTGATACAGAATTTCTGAGTCAGGTATCACATACAAGGAGTGATTGCTGATTAGGCAGAATTGCAGAACGGTCACCTGAAAGAGGGATTTCTCAGAACTGTCAGTGTAGTACGGGAAAGCTCCTCCCCCAGTCTAGGTCCCTACCTCCTGTGTAACATCCTCGCTTAGAGCATGAGCTGGTCTCATTCCTTGCTAATGAATAGACTATGGCGAACGTTATGGAATGTCACTTACAAGACGAGGTTAAAAACAACAACTGTGGTTTCCTTTTGTGGTGTCCCCTGGCGCATTCTTGTATCATTTACTCCTGCACCCACCAGCTGCTCTGTTGTGAGGCCACCTGTGGAAAATGCAAAATGAAGGAACTAGGGCAGGATGTCCGGAGGCTTGCCAACCTCCAGGCCCTTCACCTTGCAGGTCCATCCTTCCCCTTTCCAGTCTCAGGAGAACACAGACCCAGGGAATGACTTGACTACAGTCCCATTGCCACTCAGAGCCAGAGGCACCAAGCTGAGCTGCGCTTGGAGTCCGGACCGCAGAATGGGAGATAATAAATGTGTGCTGTTTCTGGCTGCTGTTTTGTTAGGCAGTGATAGATAACTAATGAACCGCATTTATTAATTCCTTAACTAGTGTTAGCCCATTAAGCCATCTGTCATTTCCTTAATTTAAGGCAACATGAATTGAATAATACAGATCCTCTACAGGCATTTGAATTTATTTGTATTACATGTTATTGGTATTTTTGAAGGAGAAATGATATACTTAAAGAGGGCAGAAAAGACATATGTTATAGAGCATATCTGATTTCTAAATTTCAGGCACACTTGTACCCAGAAAGGAACAAGAGAAATTTAGAAATAGAAATATGAAATTATATAATTAACTCTTTCTATTTTAGAAAAATACCCTTTGATCTATGTCTTTTTTGGCTACCTTTTTGTTTAAAATTAATTTTGTGCAACTATTTATAGCATCGAATTGTGTGTGTTTATATATTAGACAGGAGCTGGCTCAGGACCTGGTGATTAAGGAAGTTAGATTCCACATGGTTGACCACAAGGTTCAAATCCTGGCCCTGCAGCTTGAGAAATAGGCCAGGTGCAGGTGTGCATCATGCTCAGAAAAATTCTCAAAGAATGGAGAAATAGAGGAAAAAAAGGTTGTGGTATGAACGTGCATCACGCGAGGGGGATTTTTCTCCCTCTCTCTATCTCTTGCTGTTGAGTACATGCATCCTCTGGCAAATTAAAACATACACATGCACACACACACACACACACACACACAATGGGATGTTTATGACCCTGATAATTTTTTTTCAGTTGTTTAATGCCTGTTAATTCAATGCCTATTACATCTAAGGATAAATAAAACAAGATAGAAATATATTTCTAGGGACCAGCAGATGGTGTAGCAATTGTGTCGCTGGACTCCCACGTGGCCAGTGTAGTTCGAGTCCCAGACCTGGTGTCTTGAAAATCACACTGGGTATGTGTGTGTGCATGCCCATGACCCCACAAGGAGAATGAAGGAGAAGGGATCGTGACATGGCCATCCCTCCCGGGGAGTGATTTCTCACTTTCCCGCTCACTGTCTCTGTTTCTCTCTTTCTTTCCAGCAAGTACATGTGCCCTTAGGCAAAACCTCTAAAAAAAGAAAAGAAAAGAAAAGGATGGTGACAATAGTTCGGCTAGATTCAGTTCACCCCCATAGACATTGCTGTTCTTCCAATCATTGCCAGAACTCTCTGGTTAGGGCTACACTTTCTACAGTTGATGATTCGTTTCCTCGTAATAGAGGTCCACGACATAAATCCAGGGACTGAGACAGCATTTTGGCTGTGAAGAATGTGGGCCATTTTGGGATAAAGGGTAGACAAAGCAATAGTGCTTAGCTTTCTGGTTAAAGCCCATGTGATTGTCATTACGTACACGGATCTGTAGCCAGGATCAAACAGATGTGGACGTGGCGCCACCACTGCTTGGTAATGGTCGTAAAGTGATCTCATTACAAAGCCTGCGTCCATATTGTGTCACTTGTTTTCCTGTCCTTTCTTTCTTTGCAGTGTGTTCTGGAATGGCGCTCCATGACATCTCAGTGTTACCTGTCTGGCAGTGACACCAGAAGACGCTCTGCCTGCTTACCACAGGGCGTTGGAAAAATCTGAAGCACATTTGGATTCTTCCTCTCCTAGCACACTGAGTGAGCTTGCAAAAGGTCAGAGAGTGCTGTCGTGAGGAAACAGCTAAATAATCAAATTTTTTTTGAGATATTTTTCACTATTGGGTGAATATGCGCTTGCCAGAGACATCCCTGGGGGGGGGGGGGGAATGACCACGCTACAATCCCTTCTCCATTCTCCTTTTGGGATCTTGGGCACACACGCACATGCACCTGGTGTGAGTTTTAAGTCACCGGGTCTGGGACTTGAATAGTGGTCGACTAGGTGGGAGTCTGGCAACGTAACCATTAGCCATCTGCTGGTTCCAGTAATCAAATTTCTTTAGATGACATAAGATGTAATAGTCACGGTATTCAGTATTTAATCACTGCTTTCTTCTCGAGCTATTAGCTGCATTCTTCTCTATTATTTCACTGACCGATGTGCATTTTACTGAGACAGAGAACGAGATGCTTGAAGCTGTGGTGTTGAAAGAGGTAGTAAACTGGAACTTTGGCATTTGTTGCTTCAACAACGTTGGCCAAATCTGCCATATTTTGTCATTTTCCAGGACACAGATTTGAATCATGTGCAGGATGTGTTTAATGTGGAGAATGGGTCCTCTGGACTTTGAGTTCCACAGTTCAAGAAAGTTACATTGGCCCCTTTGAGAATTCATTACTGCTTCTGAAGGGCTATGGTATTATTTGATAATTTGGGAGACGCATAAAGTTCTTCAGATTATTTCCGTAAGAATATCACAGACTTCTGGCAAGAGTCCAACTTGTCAGAGGTCCCATGAGACCAGCAAAACCATCTTCCAGGACTGGGCCTCTCACGTCTATAAAATTCTGGTGAGACTAAGTTGGAACCTTCTCTCCAATTAGAGAACTGCACATAAACTTAGAAAGACCAGGCTGTTTCCCTGATTGGAGATCTGGAAAGAGGAGTTTTCATAATTCTCTGGATGCCCTATTACCTGAGTGTTGCTAATTAGAAGAAAGAGGCTAGAGAGCTGTTGGTAGTGATAGCTCTAAGTTTACAGAAAATGTAAAATGTTATGGTCTTGTACTTCAGGATCTACTTAGACAAGCACATTTTCTGGCACTGGCATGGCCTTGAAAAATCATGATTTTTTTTTTTTCTTTTTCTTCTTTTATTCTGTGGAAAGAATGGTCCTTTCAAAAAAATTTTAAAAATGTGTTATTGAAACTATACTTTGGTGGCTTCCTAGGTGCTTCCTCACTACATTATAACTACTAAAGAGGCAGTGTTGGGACCAGCAGTTAGCATAATAGCTATGTCGCTGGATTCCCATGTAGTCGACTGTGGTTCGAGTCCCGGACCCGGTGGCTTAAATGCACACCGGATGCGTGTGCGTGTGTGCCCAAGATCCTGAGAGGAGAATGGAGGAGAAGGGACTGCAGTGTGGCCATCCCCTCTGGGGGGTGATTTCTCGCTTTCTATCTCTCTGTCTCTCTCTGTCCTTCTGGCAAGCGCATGCACCCTATAGCAAAAACCTCTCCGAAAAAATAATAAAACAAAGAGGCAGTGTTTTCGGCAGGTGCTTTGTAAAGATAAGCAATTTTGCCATTGCACTGTTTAGTGATGACCCAATACCTATGATCTGGTCTGTGCTCTGCTTTACTTCTTAGATTCGTAGAAGACAAATGAAGTAATGAAGTAACAACAAAAGAGAAAAGACAAAAGATAAAATGATGGCAAGGTCTTTGAGGCCTGAACTTCCACATGGCTGACCACAGTTTAAGTCCCAGATCTGGCAGCCTGAAACTCACACCTGGCGCGCGCGTGCGTGTGTGTGTGTGTGTGTGTGCCCAAAATCCCAGAAAAAGAATGGAGAAGAAGGGATTGCGGCAGGGCATTGGGGGGGTGATTGGCAGGGATTGGGTGGTGATCTCTCACTTTCCCTTTCACTGTCTCTCTCTATCTCTCTCCAGCGAGACCACATGCCCTATGGCAAAAACTTAAAAAAAAAAAAAAAGAAGAAAAAAAGCTTAACACTGACAATAAGAGTTTGAAGAATATTTGTGACAGAGGCAGATACAAGTGGAGTAATAGGACTCTATTTTGGCCAATAGCTGTTAATGGTAAAACCATAATTTTGTTCCTAAAAGAGAAGACTTAAAAAGAAACAAAACAAAACAAAACAAAACAACAACAATAAACCTGATAATTTAGTATCAACTTTTAAATATGTTGGTTAAGAACTTTATTTTGTGTGAATATTACTAGTGCAATACTTGTCTCATACACTTTTCTCTACCAAACCTTGACCCGCTGGGATATAAAACATGTCTGTGTTTAAGGTGGAAAATCAAGACAACCACAAGGCTGTCTGTAGCCAGATAAATTGAACAGAGTTGTGACTCACTCACTGGTCACGGGTGATGAGTACTAAATATTATCCTAACTCATCCATTTTTTTGTAAGTTGTTTTGGGGCCAGCAGGTAAGGTGGTGGTGATGTCGTTCAACTCACACGTGGCTGACTGAGGTTCGAGTCCCGGACACGGTGTCTTGAAAGTCCCTCGAGGCGTGTGTATGTGTGTGCGTGCAAGCCCACGGTTCCAGGAGGAGAAGGGATTGGAGTGTGGCCATCCCCCCTCAGGGGATCTCTCACATCCTTTTCACTGTCTCTCTCCCGCTGAACGCACTTGACCTATGGCAAAAACCTCTAAAAATAGAAGAAAGAAAAATAAGAAATTTGTTTCAAAAGAACTGTATGGAATGTCACTTTCTGGAAAGCACAGGATTTATCTGCTAATTTCTGCAAATCTCAAGAAAGTCCACACTCCTCATCTGTGCCTGGCATTCCAAAATGCCAGCTCTTTGGAGCTTGGGGGCCACTGAGAGCAAAGGACGAGGCTGTGCTTTCCTTCCCATTCGTGGTGCTCTGGGAGGACTATCTCCTCTGTCCCTGAGGATCCTCTTTCTCCGGTGACAACTCAGTTACAGTAAGTTCACATTGCATAGGCCAAAGGCAGAAAAATAAATCAAATTGACATAAGTCCAATTCAAAAGCATAAATCAGTTTGACAAAAGTGGAATTTAAGAATGTCTGCGCCGTCAGATTGCCTGTGACCCTTCGAAGCTATGTAAATGGAAAGATTTAGACATGATACTTTATTTGGGAAGATTTTTAGGAAAGGTTGAGAGAGATGTCAAAAATGCATGGGGGCTTCTGGAAAACGTAACCACCATTAAAATATCTCCTCTGTATCATTTTTCTTTTTAAAATTGCGTATGGCAGCAGTTACAGTGACTTATCCTTACATTTGCCTTCAAGTATGGATTTAGTATATTTTAAACCTCCAATGAAAAATTATATTGTTCAAGTTATTTTTGAAAAATTTTGTTAACTTTATAAAGTATTCTTCTATCGTCGATGCCTTCTTATTTTGTCATGTCATATTTTTAACCTCATATATAATTATTATCTAGGTAGAGAATGTAACCTTTCAAATATAAGGTTTTAATATATCAAATCTTTTTACATTCCCTGAATAAATCAGTTGGTGCCAGGAGAATTTCACCAGTAACTAAAGGCATGTTCTTATATTAGAAGATATAGTTTTAGACTGTTACTAAAACCAGTTCTGAGAATGTTTTCCTCCTATAAATGATGAAATGTTCTGTAATATTGATTTTTTTGTTTTTTTTTTTTAGCTCTTTAGGTCATTTCCAAGAAGCCCATGATATATCTGACTTTAGTAGGATTTTGTTCCTCCAATGTATGCTAGCTTATTACTTGGAGGGTTACTAATACCTACTGCCTTCAGTAATTCAGCCTCACTTTCTGTAACTAAACTGGGGAAATACAGTTTTTCTCTCTGTAAGTTATACACCTTAACGTACATATAGCACACAGTAGCAATGTTCTGTGAAAGATTTTTTTTGTTATCTTTCTTTTTTTTGGAGAGGTTTTTGCTATAGGGCGCATGCACTCACCAGAAAGACAGAGAGAGACAGAGAGACAGAAAGCGAGAAATCACCCCCCGGGGGTGGGGGATGGCCATGCTGCAATCCCTTCTCTTCCATTTTCCTCTTGGGCACACACAGGCACATGCGCCACCTGGCTATCTTTATTTCTTCAAAAACTGTGGATGATATAAACATGAAGAAAAGATGAGCTCTTGGGGGAAAATATTTACACATATTTCAAGAAATAGATGCCTTCTCATCTGCTCTGCTCGGACATTCACTTATAAACCTGCTCTCTGGGGGCTGTTCATGGCCCATCTGAAAGCAGATGATCACACTCATTTCATAGCTCCTCATTTTTATTTTATTTTTTCCACTTTATGATGGATCATATTAGTGAGGAAGTATGTAAGAGTAAAAGGATGGTTGGAGGGCCAGCCCCGTAGCCTCGTGGTTCAGGGAGCTGATCCCACGTGGCTAACAGCATGGGTTGAGTTCTGGCTCTGGTGATGTGAACTACTTGCTGGACTTCTGTGCATGTGTGCCCCCAATCTTGAGAGGATGGAGAAATGGAGGAGAAGGGATTGTGGCGTGACCATGTCCCATTTCTTTATCTTCTCTCTCTCTCTCTCTCTCTCTCTCCCTCTCTCTCTCTCTCTGAGGACTGTGTCTGCCCTCTGTCAAGTGAAAAAAAAAATGATGATTGGAGTTAGGAGATTTGTACCTGCCATGGCTGTGAACCTTTGGACAGCTTAGCTCCTCTCTTGTCGAGTTTTCTCTTGAAGATGGCAGTTGAAATATTGAGTGCTAAAATATTATGAATCTATGAATTAAATGTGAGAACTATATAGCACTAGCTATCACTGTGTCTTTCTCCTCACTTCAGTCAGTCTTCTCTGAAATTTTCTTTTATCACCATTTCCATTTTTTTACAGCTCAGTGACCCACTAAGTCAGACACTGTCCTTCCCAAATCTCAGTCCACCCTCCCCAAAGTTCACCTGCAGTAGAGGGCTGATGAATGTAACGTTGCACCCAACGTTACAGTTATGGTTGGGGAATTAGTTGGAGCACGGCTTATTGCCCATGCAGGTTCTCTTTTGAATTTGGCAAAGCATGCAGCTTCTACAGTTCAGATTCTTGGAGCAGAAAAGGCACTTTTCAGAGCCCTGAAGTCCAGAAGGGATACTTCTAAGTATGGTCTCATTTATCATGCTTCACTTGTAGGCCAGACAAGCCCCAAGCACAAAGGAAAGATCTCTCGAATGCTGGCATCCAAAACTGTTTTGGCCATCCGGTATGATGCTTTCAGTGAGGACTCCAGTTCTGCAATGGGAGTCCAGAACAGAGCCAAATTAGAGGCCAGACTGAGAACCTTGGAGGATAGAGAGATAAGAAAAATAAGTGGAACAGGAAAGGCATTAGCAAAAGAAAAATATGAACATAAAAGTGAAGTGAAGACTTATAATCCTTCTGGTGACTCCACACTTCCAACTTGTTCTAAGAAACGCAAAATAGACCAGGTAGATAAAGAAGATGAAGTTACTGAAAAGAAAGCAAAAAAAGCCAAGTTAAAATTAAAGTTGAAGAACAGGAGGAGGAAGAAGAAAATGTGATAATGGTAGAAGAAGAAACATCTGTAAAGAAGAAAAAAAAGGATAAAAAGAAACACATTAAGGAAGAACCACTTTCTGAAGAAGAGCTGTGTACCAGCACAGCAATTTCTAACCCAGAGAAGAAAAAGGAAAAGAAAAAAAAGAAAGATACTGAGGACTAGCAGAAGGGGAACATAACTACGTGCCGGATGGACAGCACCGTGCTTAGGACGCAGTTGGGAGTATGCCAGAGATGCTCCGTAGAGTAATCAAGGGAAAGTCGGATAAAACAATGATTAATCATCGATAGCTTTTCAAAACCTATTTGTGTCTTGACATCAACTCTGTTAACCTTATTATGTTGTTGTTTCTCAGAGTCTTTGATACACAAATAAAAATATTTTCTTTGTAAAAAAAAAAAATTCAACCTGTGCCTTGTCTTCAGATACTGTCTGGTTCTGATGGATGCTCTACCTCCCTTGGGGCAATCTCTAACCAATGAAGGATGAGAGTTGGTGAAAATATACTGCAACTTTCTTACCCCACAGAAGGCATTTCCAAAGGAGGGCTCTACAGCATCTCTCAGAAGGTCCTCTGAGGGAGCAAGAGAACAAATAGTGAGGCATGATGTTAGCGGGACACAGAAATGGTTTGTTACCTGTGGATGATAACATGTATAGTATTCTCAACTGGACTGGTCTGAGAAGTATTTCATATTGGGTAAATTCTTTATACAAGCCAAATGATGTATAGTGATTGAACGTTTAAAAAATTAATGGGAATAAATAATAATAATCTAAAAAAATGAACAAAAGCTATTTGATGATGATGATGTGGATAGTAATGTCATTGTCTTGACTGATATCCATGGTAATTATACTGAAAAAGAAATGTAATACACTATAAAGATATATCTGATTCAATGTAATATAAAAAATATTATGATCATAAATTAAATTAAAAATAGAAGGTTCTAGTTAGCGTAATGGCTATGTCGCTGAACTCCCACGTAGTTGACCGCGGTTCGAGTCCCGGAAAACTCACGCCGGGCGCGTGTGCGTGCGTATCCCGAGAAGAGAATATGATCATAAATTAGCAAAAATTCCAAAAAAAGAAAAAAAAAATAGAAGGTTCTCTGCAGGAGTAAGTTTCAGTTGTCCACAGGATATCACAACATTTGTTAGCTTTCTTCTTTCTCCCATTCCCACTGTGTTTCCTACAGTAAGTTCCACAATGAAGTACTTGCACTCAAATCCTTATTTTAGACTCTGTGTTGGGAGAAAATGTTTGTTTTTGCCTGTTCTGTGCTCCTCCCAACTTCTGGAACTGCAATGCTTGTGTGAATGTTGGAGTCATCACAGGCACACGTGTCAGCATCTGCTTTCTCTTTCCTGGGTATGTCAGCACTGAGTGTGTGCTATTTACACATCAGTATCTGTTCAAGAGAAGGTGCACCCATTCTCTTTCTCCTGCCTAGGGAGAGGAGAGAGTGAGAGAAAGATACAGATGACAGATATCAAGAGAGAGAGAGAGGAGCAGAGACACTATGGCGGCCTGGCTGTGACCTAGCTATGGAGATCCTATAGCACCCTCTTACTCTGTTTGCTAGAAATTGTCCTTAGACAAAGATTCATTAAGGCCAAACCTAAATCAAGAGAAAGGAATTAAATTTTACCTCTTGATGGGAAGACTGTCAAAGAATTTGTGGACATGTTTCTTTCTTCTTTTTTTTTTGGAGAGGTTTTTCGCTATAGGGCGCATGCGCTCGCCAGACAGAGAGAGAGAGACATAGAGACAGAAAGTGAGAAATCACCCCCCAGGGGGCATGGTCACGCCACAATCCCTTCTCCCCCATTCTCCTCTCGGGATCTTGGGCACGCACGCACACGCGCCCGGCGTGAGTTTTAAGCCACTGGGTCCGGGATGCGAACCGCGGTCGACTACGTGGGAGTCCAGCGACATAGCCATTACGCTAAGTGCTGGTTCCCTGGACATGTTTCTTAACAATCATACTTGATATTTTTATTAACTCCTCGGAGAGATCTCCTACTATCTTTTAAAGAACTTGCCAAAAATATAGCTTTGCCTTTGTATAAATTCCTCTTCTTTATTATTTGTTTGTTAGGGATATAGTTTTATAAAGTATCCTTATTCCTCATGAAGTCTCTTTTCCCTATGTTACATATGATTGATGCCCTTTGTGACTAAACTTCTGTCTACCTCTTCTAATGTCTTTTCATATCTATAGCAGGGTATTTTCCTTCACCCTAGTTTTCATTTTCATTGTCATGCTACCATGCTTATTGCTATTTTTGCTCAAATTGCATTAATATGAAATTCCTTTTTTAAAAATTTTTATGTCTATCCAAATCACATCCAGAATTCAAGTTCTGCTCACAGTTTTGGGCTCTCTGAGACTAAAGACTATAGTACTCACCTTTGTATGACAGTGTCTAGCAAATTGGGCCTAAACAATATAGTGAATTGACAATGTACAGTTTACAGAAAACTTGACTTTTCATTGTATTAACATTTGCAACATTTGTTCTGTTGTTTTAACCATGAATAACAACACAATGAACTCGAATGAACAAAGTTTGATTTTCTGCATTTACCAGTCATGTGACCTTGGGAAAGTCCTTTAATATCTTGGTCTCTGTCATTTAGGCATATCAATAACTATTGGTTTGTCAGGAAAAATCATGGCATATTTTTCTATATGTAAAAATTCATGACTTTTCCTCCCTCAATATCTTTGAGAGAAGTTGAGAGGATTAAAAATAATATAATATATTTAAGGTATTTGAAATAACATGGTATCTTGCTGGGTAGGATCAGAGGCTTAATATTCAAGCATATGAGATAAACATCAGCCCATTCTTTTGCTTAAAATAAGCTTAAACTATGACACATAATATCATTTTAGTAGGTCTGACAACCATTAAAAAATGAAAATAGAGTAAAATAGAAAATATCAAATTTCACTGGATAGCAGTAAGGGTCATCAAATGTCTATTATGTGTGTATCTGTAGCTAAGATTAAATGTATTGTTTCTTGTTTAAATGCTGTGGTATTAGAGGGTGATATCATGCTCTGTAAAAACAAAACCCTTAATAGTCCTAGACTATGGGGGATGCTCAAAGAGATGAGTAGCCACATTCCTTGGTTTGCTTTTGCTTGAGGCTCAGGAGCCCGTGAAATGAACTTGAAAGGCATCTGCACTTGGGTTTCAGATGAGTACAGTTGATGGGCTGGAGTTATAGGAAGAAGGAAACCAGAATTTTAAGGTTTAAGTTATTGTCAACGAGGCTCCTGAGAGAAACAAGAAGTCTGACTGAGTAAGTAAAATGGCCAACTTAATCATAGGGACAAGTCTGGAGTTGCATATTATATCCCAGAATTCAATTGGGAAGATCAAACCACAGCAGAAGATAAAGTATATAAGACTGAACTGGTGAAATGACATTTTATGATTTTTGACTAAAATATTCCTGATTTTTTTCTAGGCTTTGTTGTCCGGTTTTAAGGATTTTTGTCCTGTCTTGAGCTGTCGATAGGTTCATGTACCTATTAACTTGTGTTAATGTAGTTGACAGTCGTTTTTTCCTTTTCATGGCGACTAACTCCTTCTAGTTGGTTATCTTAGACATTATCATAGACATTTAAGGTGCTGATTTTCTAGTCTGAAAGTAAAGATAGTACAATTTATTGCAAGATTTAATAACATGCTTATGGAGTGCCTACCACATCTGAGTCACTATATTAGGTCAATACCAATGGCCTCTTATCTCAATGGAGATCTATTTTCCTGGTTCATCTGAGAGAAAATGGCTATAGAATTTCTCGTAGCGCTCAATGTTATAACTGAATTTGTTGAAATGAAATTTCTGTTTTCCCTTTAGGGCTTTTAGATGTACACTTTCATTGCAAAGTAGGTAGATTGTGTCTCCTTTAGATTATGACCTTTGTGAAAACAGAAGCTGCATTCATCTAAATTCTAATTCCCAAAGTCTTCAATATAGTACTCTTCAATATGCAGATACTCAATAACTGCTAAAAATTGTAGTGTAGGTGGTATGTTGGCATTATTTTAAGATTGTGACTCTAAATTCTCTTTGTCTTTCTCCATTATTTTTTGTTTTCTAATCTCTGCTTTAAATTTTTACATGTATTTCTGGATAGAAGTTAAATTGGGGAATTTTTTTTCCTATATATAAATCATTTTTATTTAAAAATAGTTTTCACTTGTATATAATAGTTGTACATATTTACAGAGTATAATATGAATTTACAATCCATGCATGCAATTTGTAATAATCAAATCAGAACAATAAACATATTTAGCATCATTAACATTGATCATTACTCCATTTAGGAAAGGCACAAACCCAGGCTCATTCTGAGATGGCTACTGAACTTGAGCTGTGAAATATTGCTTTCAGAGACTGAAAATGAAGATTTTTCTGCTGAACCTTCACCCTCCAGATTCACTTCTAGTGGTGTAGGGCAACCTCTGTGTCCTTCCTTTGTGTTTTCTCTTTGTCTCTCTCTGTCTGTGTCTTTAAATTAAAAAAAAATTTTTTTAAGGTAAAGTTTTCTCTGGGCTCTCAAACCCCTCCTTTATCTTGCTAATTTGTGCCTTTCTCCCCTCCCATGTAGGAGAGGCACAAACCCTGAACTTGAGCTATGAAATACTGCTTTTGCACATAGTGAGCAGTTTACATTTTTTAGTTTTTAAAATTAAAATATATAAAAAAATTTAAATAGTCTTTCTTTTTTATTTTCTTCTTTCTTATTCTCTTTTTTATTTCCTTTTTCTTTAACTTCATCCCTAGGCTACTCAGTCTCCATGCACTGAGTATCTAGACAGGTCTAAGTGAACAGTATCTAAACATCTGAATACTATTAGGGATTGAATATTTCTCAATTTCCACTGAATCTGATACATGGAGATTGAAAAATGGAACAGAAGAGAGATCGAAGAGATCACCTTCTCCTGCATATCTCTGAAAGCTCAGATTGAACTTCAAGAATTAGGAAGAAATTCACAACCCATCAGATGACCCGAAATCACTGCAGGGACCACAAGAAATATGATAAAGCAAAAAAATAGCTCTCCCCCAAGGGAAAAGAATAACTCCTCTTCATCCTCAGACAGTACAATGGAACTCATGGAAATGTCAGATAAAGAATTTAGAATATTCATAGTGACAAAGCTAACAGAGATGCAAGAGAAGAGAGACAATGAACTATAGAAGATGCAGGAGAAAAGAACTGATGAGTTCCAGGAGGTTAGGAAGTTCTTGCATGATCCGAAAGAGGAAATACACACCATAAAAAAGAATCAAATGGAGCTATTAGTGATGAGGGCTGTAATACAGGAAATCAAAACCTCCCTTAAAAGTACTAAAAGCAGACTAGATCATACAGAGGATCGAATCTCAGATGTAGAGGAAAGAATCATTGGCCTAGAAAAATCCACCACGACGACTGAGAAAATATGCCCCCCAAAATGAGAATAATATATGAGAAATACTAGATACCATTAAATGTCCAAACATCCAGATACTCAGTATCCCAGGTGAAAGAGATTAGTAAGGACATTGATAATCTATTCCATGAAATCCTGGAAGAAAACTTTCCAAACTTAGAGAAGCATTCAAAGATTCAGTCCCAAGAAATACAAAGGATCCCAAATAGAATCAACCCAAGAAGATCTTCTCCAAGACACAGCATAGACAGATTGACCAAAACAACAGACAAAGACAAGATACTAAGATTGGCAAGAGAGAAACATCAAGTTACCTACAAAGGCTATCCCATCAGGCTAATAGTTTCTCATCGGAAACAATGTGAACAAGGAAAGAATGGGAAAATATATTCAAAGTGTTAAGAGAAAAGCAATTTCAACCAAGAATACTGTACCCGGCAAGACTATCCTTCAAATGGGAAGAGAAGACAAGAACATTCTCAGATAAACAAAACCTGAAAGAGTTTACCAATACCAGACCAGCTCTCCAAGAAGTTCTGAAGGGAGTGCTATACCAGGAAAACTAACTACAGACACACAGAAATAAGAGTTCAAAAATAACTAAGAAAATGGCCAACTTAATGGTAAGGATAAGCCGGCAGTTGTTATATTTCAGAATTTAAATGGGAAGATTGGACCACAATGAAAGATAGATTAAGTACATGAAACTGAACTGGTGAAATAGAATCTTATGACTTTTGACTAAAACATTACTGATTTTCTTTTAGGCTTTGTTTTCCAGATTTAAGGATTTTTGTCTTGTCTTGAGGTGCTGATAGGTTCATGTACCTACTATTTGAACAGAATCCTAACCTGTTTCCTGGCTTTAAGTTTTAAGCAAAGCTCTCAGCATTTTTGAAAATTTTGATATATTAAAGCTAAAACTGCTTTTCTTGGAATTAAAAAATATATTAAAAAATTTTTGAAAAATTGATCATTACTTTGTGTTGTGAACATTTGAGATCTTCTAGCTATTTTGATTATATGTTAAGTTGTTACTGAGGCTGACTTTGTGGTATTGTAAGAATGTGCTGTTGAAGAGAAGTTGGCTCCCACATGGTGACTGTGGCTCAGATCCCTGGCCTAGTTTGTCTGAAATAAGCCAGGAATGCACCCAAGTGCCTTAGATCTGATGGTCTGGAGGACAGAAGAAAGGGATCGTAGTGTGACAGACCCCACGGAGGGTGTTCATCTCTCTCCATCTCACATGGGTACAATGAGCTTTCTATCAAGCTCATTGATAGAACAAAGAAAAAAAGTTAAAATTCTCATTAACTACAGTTACTCTACTATGTTTAGTACTCCAGAAATACTTTCTCTTTTCTAATTGCAATTTTGTGAATATCAAGTTCTCCCTAGTCTCTCCTTCCAAGATATTAGTATTACTCATTTCATTCTCTACTTTTATGCAGTCAAATATTTTAGCTTCCACAAATAAGTGAGAACATGCAGTATTTGTCTTTCAGTGCCTGGTTTATTTCACTTAACATAATTTTTTTCCAAGCAGAACCGTGAGAGAATTTAATTTTTTTATGGCTAAATATTCATTGGAATGTTATCTTTATTCATCTATTGATGAACACTGAGCTTCATAGTATTTATTGGTTATTATAAATTATGCTGCAATAAACATGAAGAGCTAATATCTCTTCAACACACTGATTTCCTTTCCTTTGAAAATATATCAAGTAGAGGGATTACTGGATCATAAAGTAGTTCTATTTTTGTTTTTTGAGGAATTATCATCCTGCTTTCCATAATGGCTGTACTAATTTTCATTACCACCAATATTGCACAAGAAGTCCCTTTTTTTGGCATCCTTGCTAGCATTTTTATCATCCTAGATTTTAATAATGGCTATTCTAACTGGGTTGAGATGATATCTCATTGTGGCTTTGATTTGCATTTCCCTGATGTTTAATGTTCTAGACCACTTATTTCCATGTACTTGGTAATTTGTATATCTTCTGATGAGAACTGATTGTTTAGATTGATGACTCATTTTCTAATTGAATTATTTATTTATTTTTGCCGGAGAGTTGACTTCCTTGTATGTTATCGTTATTAATCTCCTGTGGGATGTATATCTTGCAAATGTTTTCTCCTATTTTGTAGGTTATCTCTTCATCCTGTTGTTGTTTCCTTGGCTGTGAAGGAGGATATCCACTTTCCCCCCAATATTCACCAAAGTACTAGAAGTCTTAACTACAGCAACTAGAAAAGAAAAAGAAATTAAGAGTAACCATACTGGAAAAGAAGTGAGATTGTTTGTGTTTTCAGATGACCTCTCATACATATATTAAAAAACCTTAAGGACTCTTCTTAGAATTGCTAAACAAATTGAATAAAGTTGCAGGATACAAAACCAGCATTCAATAATGGGTAGCATTCTTGTACACCAATAATGAACTGGCTAAAAGAGCAACCAAGAAAGCAATTCCATTTTGTAATAGCTCCAACAACAAAAAGATACTTAAGAATACATTTAAACAAAAGCGCGACAGCTCTCCATATGTACCTATCAAAATACCAAAGCCATTTTTCACAGAAATAGAAAAAACAGCCAAAATTTGTGTGGGCTCAAAAATAATCCAAACTGTCAAAACAGTCCAGTGCAAAGAAGAGTAAAGCTGGAGGCAGCATGCTATCTGACTTCAAAATATAGTGCAAAGCTATTGTGACTGAAACAGCATAGCACTGGCATAAATACATGTACACACATGAAACAGAATACAGAACCTGGAAAGAAATCCACATACATACAGTGAACTGATTATCCAAGAAGATGCAAAGAACATTAATTGCGGAAAAGAAAGTTCAATAAACAGTGCTGAAAAATTGGATATTCAAATGTAAAAGAAAGAAATTAGACCTCCATCTCTCATCATATACAAAAATCAACTGAAAGTGGATTAAAGATAGGACACAAAGTTATAAAACTACTTCGAAGAAGATGTAGAAAAATGGTCCAGAACATTGGTGTGTGCAAAGATTTTTTTGAAATAAAATTCAGTATTAACCTATTCTTCAACTTTTAGTTTTTAACTATTTACTTTGGCAATTTGATACTATGTGATTTAAAAAATTTTTTAATTGACTAAATTGTGTATTTGTTTTGTGAATAACACATTATTTTGAAATACACACACACACATACACACATAGACACACACATGTGGAATGGATAACCAAGGTAATTGACATATACTTTACCTTACATATTTATCATTTCTTATTCTCCTCACTAAATCAACCAGTCCCTAAAATGAAGAAAAATATTTACTTAGTATAGGTTACACAATAAAGCTATTTTAAAAAATGAGATCCAAATATGTGAAACACGTTTCTTTTTTTTTTTTTTTTTTGGAGAGGTTTTTGCTATAGGGCACGTGCGCTTGCCAGAAAGACAAAGAGAGACAGAGAGATAGAAAGTGAGAAATCACCCCCCAGGGGGGATGGCCATGCCGCAATCCCTTCTCCTCCAGTCTCCTCTCAGGATCTTGGGCATGCACACACACGCGTCCGGCATGAGTTTAAGCCACCGGATCCGGGACTCGAACCATGGTCGACTACATAAAAGTCCAGCGACATAGCCATTACGCTAACTGCTGGTCCCGTTGAAACATGTTTCTTAGTAGAACATTCTGTTCTGCCTTTTTAAAAAAATAAGAATAAGCTTGATTTTTGCATTTTTAATACTGTAATATTGGAACCAGTTTCTAAAATAACACAAGAACAGTCTATTTCTTTCAGGACACAACACTATTATTCTTTAGAAGTCTGTAATAAGAACCATTGATGGGAGATCTAGTGATTTCAGAGATAAGGCAATGAAGATGTTCTGCTGAGAATTTACCCTGGTAGAGCCCCTGGAGATAAAAGCAACGCCAAAGAGTTTGCAGACCACATCCTCCTGTGCGCCTCTGATCATTCAGATTGATCTTCTAGAAACTAGGAAGAAATGAGCAACTCATCAAATGACTAGAAATCCCCACAGGGGTACAAGAAATATGCGAAACCAAGAAAATATATCACCCCCAAGGTAAAAGAATAACTCCTCTTCATCCACTGACAATATAATGGAACTCATGGAAATGTCTGATAAAGAATTTAGAGTATCCATAGTGACAAAACTAACAGAGATGGAAGAGAAGAGAGACAAGGAATACCAGAAGAAAAAAGCTGATGAGTTCCAGGTGAGGAAGTTCTTGCAAGAGCTGAAAGAGGAAATACATATCACAAAAAAGAATCGAATGGAACCGTTGGAGATGAAGGCTATAATACAGGAAGTCAAAACCTTTGAAAGTATTAAAAGCAGACAGAAAATAGAATCTCAGATGTAGAAGACAGGATCGCTGGACTAGTAAAACCCACCACGAAGACTGAGAAAATAGCTTCCCAAAATGAGAATAATATATGAGAAATACTAGATACCATTAAACGTCCAAACATCCAGATAATTGGTATCCCACAAGGTGAAAGAGACTAATAAGGGCATTGACAATCTATTCCGTGAAATCCTGGAAGAACACTTCCCAAACCTATAGAGGCATTCAAAGATTCAGACCCAAGAACCACAAAGGACCCCAAATAGGATCAACCCAAGAAGATCTTCTCCGAGACACATTATGGGCAGAATGACCAAAACCACAAAGACAAGATACTAAGACTGGCAAGAGAGAAACGTCAAGTTACCTACAAAGGATATCCCACTGGGCTAACAGTTTCTCATAAACAATATGAGCAAGGAAAAAATGGGAAAATATATTCAAAGTGTTGAGTGGAAAACAATTTCGACCAAGAATACTGTACCTGGCAAGATTATCCTTCACATGGGAAAAGAAGACAAGAACATTTTCAGATAAACAAATCCTGAAAGAATTTACCAACACCAGGCCAGCTCTCCGAGAAGTTCTGAAGCGAGTGCTATCCCAGGAAACCTGAAGTCAGACACACAGAAATAAGAGTTCTAAAACAGCTAAGAAAATGGCCAGCTTAATGGTAAGGACAAGTCCAGCGTTGAACGTTATCTTCCAGAATTTAAACGGAGAGATCAGGCCACAACAGACGAAAGTACATGAGTTTGAACTGGTGAAATAGAATCTTATGACTTTTGACTAAAATATTATTGACCTTCTATGCTTTGTTTTCCAGAGTTAAGGAGTTTTGTCTTCTCTCGAGTTGTAGACAGTTCCATGTACCTACTATTCCAACAGAATCCTAACCTGTTTCCTGGCTTTAAGTATTAAGCAAAGTTCTCTTAACATTTTTTTATTTTGATTTATTAAAGCTAAAACTGACTTTCTTGAAATTAAAAAAGTATTTAAAAAATAAATAAAAATAAAGATAAAAGAAAAAAGCCATTGATGAACATGAAGTTCTTTAAGCCAGCATTCTCACAATTTAGAATATATCATAGTGAACTGGAGAGCTAACTGAAAGACAGATTGCTGGGCCTCATTTCCAGAGTTTCTGAATCAGCAGGCTAAGGATGTGGGCCTGAAAATTTGCATCTCTTATAAATACCAAGTGATGCTGATACTGCATTCTAAAGGCCATATATATATATACATCTATATCTATATTTATATCTCTCTATATTTTTTTGAGAGGTTTTTGCTATAGGGTGCACGTGGGGAGCCAAGAAGGAGACGTGAGAAATGTGCAGGATGAGAACACCAGATTATGATGAGGGTCATTGTGTAGACATGGCCTTGGGTGGCTAGATCTTTATAGGTAGAATGTCCTGAAACTTGTTATGAGAAAAAATGTTTCAAATAATTATTGCAACAGAGTCCCATGCCAAGAAAGCCGGATGGTTGTACATAAATACTAGCAATAAAGTACACTCGAGGCTGACCAGTATTGACTGGCAGTCCTCCCGTTTCTATCCTGTCTTCTTGTCTTTCTTTAATCCTCACCTCCCAACTCAGGAACTGTTCACTGTTTGTGGGTCCAACAGGTGCCTAAGCTCATCAGAAAGACAAAGAGAGAGAGAGAGACAGAAAGCGAGAAATCACCCTGCTGGGGGGATGGCCATGCCACAATCCCTTCTTCTCCATTCTCCACTCGGGATCTTGGGCATGCACATACACGTGCCCGGCATGCATTTAAGCCACTGGGTCCAACCGTGGTCGACTTCATGGATGTCCAGCGACATAGCCATTATGCCAACTGCTGGTCCCATATATCTATATATTTTCAAGAGAGATTTTGTCATAGGGATTATGCACTCATCAGAGACACAGAGAGAGTAAGACAAAGAGAGGGGAAGTGAAAAATCACCCCCTCCAGGGGAATGGCCATGTCACAATTCCCTCTCCTCTACTCACCTCTGGATTTTGAGCATGCACACATATGGGCCTGGTGTGAGTTTCAAGCTGCCCAGTCTGAGACTGGAACTGTGAGCAAGCATGTGGGAGTCCAGTGCCTTAAACTACTATGTGACCTTCCCCTGAAGTCCATGTTTTAAGACCTGAAACTCAGGGCCAGGTTGCGGAGCAATGGTGGCGTGATTGGACTCTCTCAGGAAAGGTCTTTGGGTTCACATCTGAGACCTCCCTGAGTATGCCAGGTATGTTTACATGTATGCTCATAATCCAGCCTGGTTGGGACTTGGGGGTTTGGAGGCCCAGTGCCCCCTTCTCTCTCACAGAAGGAATAAATTAACAAGAAAACCAAACAAGACAGAAAAAACCCTTCCTTTAAATTCTTTCATTGAAAATCACTTCTAAGGTATATTGTATGTCATTATAAACAGCTGGGCTCCATATAACTTCAGAAAGTTTTATGAAAACCTAAATCTATTGTTATATGAATGTAATTTCTGAAAGTAATTTGAGATGAGCTGTTAATTTTTTTTTACCTGGAGAACTGTTTTTTAAGCAAAAAGGAACTCTTGCCTGAATAATAGCACCCACTAGCTTTGCTTTTCAAAAACAGTGTGTTTAGCGCTGGGCGCGTGTGCGTGCGTGCCCAAGATCCCGAGAGGAGAATGGAGGAGAAGGGATTGCGGCGTGGCCATCCCCCCTTGGGGGGTGATTTCTCGCTTTCTATCTCTCTGTCTCTCTCTGTCTGTCTGGCGAGCACACGCGCCCTATAGCAAAAACCTCTCCAAAAAAAAAAAAAAAAAAAAATAGTGTGTTTAGTATGCTATAACTTCTAGCATTTTCTTTGAAATTTTCATTCATTTGCTTAAGGAATATTCACCAAGTGTCTACTATGTATCAATCTCAGGACAGTTCATCATTACATCACATAGATTCGGAGTTTATGTGCGTATTTCTATGACAATGCAGCAAAGAGAGCTATATTAATTTTAACAGCCATTTGAAAGCAGAGCAGGGATTGGCCCATGGCCTGGTGGTGAGGCAGCTGGACCCCACATGAGCGACCATGTAGACCCAGTGGCTTGAAAGACATGCTGGGTGCTTGAGCATGCTTGCCCAAAATCCTGAAATGAGGGAGACAAGGGGGCGAAGGGATTGCAGCATGACCATGCCTCATGGGGGCAATTTCTCACTTTCCTTCTTGTCTTTCTCTCCGGTGAGTATCCTTGCACTCTGGGGGGGAAAGAAATTGAAAAAAATAGGGAGAGCAGAGCAGGCACAACATGAGGGTTGTGATTAAGATATGTCCTTTGCACTTACTGGAGTTCATCCACAATATAAAATGCTATGTCAATAGTGCCTTTAAATATTTAGGAAAATAAGCATTTTAGCAAATGTTGTGTTGACTTTGTGTGCAGCAGTAATGTGCTGTTCAAGAGAAGGCAAATCCCCAGCCCAGTCACCCTGAAATACACCAGTGGTGTGTTCAAGGGTCCAAGATCCACTGAGCTGGAACAATGAAGGAAGAGGCTTCTGGTGTGAATCCTCTCTCTCTAGTGCACACATGCATGCTTTATCATAAGTAAAGACAGTACATTTTCAAAAAATTTAGCAAACTTTGTTCCAATTCCGAAAATTGGTTAACTGATGGAATAGCTTTGTGGGAAGTAGGCTTTTTTTCTTAGAGGTAGCTGGTCTTTATTTCTTCTCAGAGAAGTTCATGTGGAGTAGCTAATTATTCCTAGGCTGTAGATAGATACACAGCAGCGGCCTGGTGGTTAATGCAACTAGATCCTACAACGGTCTACTGTGTAGTCAGAGTCCCAGACCTAGCAGCTTGAGAAATGTGCTGGCATGGGCACATGTGCATGATCACGCCACGTCCAGAAAGATTGACTATGCTTAGCACATCATACGTTAACACAAACTGTTCGAAGTACTTTTTATATACTAACTTCCTGTAACAATCTATGAGATAGGTAAGGTTGGTACACCTATTTGACCTTATCAGAGTGTGCAGCAGATAATTATGGAGGCAGGATCGGATGGAGCATTCTGGGCTATAGCCTTCTCTGTACTGTGCTCTGCCCTCTGTGCTCTCCCTGTTTCTTGTCACATATTGCAACATTTTACCTTCTAGTTTTCTTTTTAGTAAGTAAGTATCTTTCTTTTCCAACAATAGTAAAGACTTGGAGGCCAATTTCTAGGCCAAACGTTTTCTGTAACTTGAGAAGTGTTAAGCACAAATACCTCACATGTAGTAGGTACCTAATAAGTACTTTTTGGTGGACTGACTAGTGAAATTCCCAATTTTATAATATTAGAAAATAGAAATCTTTTTCTTTCCTTTCTATATACAGACAAATACAGTAATCAAAGTATAAATGTGATTATTTACTTTCTTGAAATGTAAATATTAATCTCCCACCCATACCTAGATCCAAGTGTACAGCTACATAAATTCAGCTTCTCTGGATAATGTTGTCATTAGTTTACTCATCAGACTAAAAATAAACCCTTAATAATTGAAGTAAATTAAGAAAATTAAAATATTTTAAAACTAGATGAAAACTCAGGTGTGATATCATCCAACCCCTCCTACTTTACTTATTAAACAGCAGAGGACTGGAACAACTGAGTGATATACTTTAGGTCACCTGTATAGTTGATGGTTACTGAGAAAAAAATTATCCAGATCTCTCAACTTTAAGCTATTTATATCCAGCAGAATAATTCCCTTCAGTTTTAAAGAATGTACTACTTGGGCTAGTGTAGACCATTATATTTTGAAAAGAGTTTACACTTTACCAAAGGCAATGTCTTCTTTTAGCAGGGAAAATGTCTAAACTCCAATATAGATTTTCAGACTGCTAAGAAGAGATATAGAAGACTTTCATATCATTGTTTCAGTATTATAACCGGTTGTTTGTTTGAAAGTGTATTGGTTCTGTGTATTGGTTTGCCTTTGCTCCTCAGTGAACTGGTGTAACAAATTATAATAGTTTAAAATAACAGCATTCCTTTAGTTTGGCAGTTGTGCTGGGCTGTTCCTCTGCCATGACTTGGCAGGGTGATCTCCGGTGACTTTATTCACACGTCTGGGGGTTAAAGGTCCCAGATGGTGTATGAGTGTGACTGGGCTGTGTGTCTCTTTCACCCAGTAGGCTACAGTGGGATTGTTCACATGATAGCACTTAAGTCTCAAGAGCAGCAAGTACATAAGTTCTAACATACAAGAGTTTTTCAACCTGTGCTTATATCATGTTTGCTAATGCCATATCTACATGGCAAATCATATGATCAACCTTAATTCAAGAAGTGGGAAAGTGGGCTCAGCCCTTTTATGAGAGGAAGGAAAATTGATAACATTTTAATAATCTATTATAGTCTGTCCTCTGACTACGATTAATACATTTACCTCCCATTTTCAAAATACCCAGTTCTTTTCTCAAGAACCTTCCCACCCCTTGAAAAGTCACACTTAACTCCGGCAATTAGCTGGAAATCCAAGATCTCACATTTAAATTAAGTCTAGAGCTAGCCAGTGGCCTGGTGGTTAATGCAACTAGATTCTACATGGTCTACTGTGTAGTCGGAGTCCCAGACCTAGCAGCTTGAGAAATGTGCTGGGGACATAGGCATGATCACTCCAAGTTCAGAAAGGAGAAATCGAGGAGAAGGGATTATAGCTTGACCATCCACCCTAGGGAACACCTCCTCACTTTCCATTTGTTTTTCTGTATCTCTCTCCAGCAAGTGCATGTGCTCTCTAGCAAATAAACAAATAAGGTCTAGATGCGTTCTTCTTGCTATGAACTGAAGAAACCTATGAGCTAAAAAATACAAGGTGCTTGTCACCCACATACTCTGGTAAGATAGGGATAGGATAATTATAATTGACTTTTCTATTCAAAAAACAAATGGAAGAACAAGAAGTGGGCGGATAGCAGGCATTGATCTATTGCAATTTTGAAACCCAGAGGGTAAATATTATTGGATCTTCCAACTCTGGGCCAGGAAAGATTTCTTGGTTAGGGCCATGGTTCTGCACACAGCCATAGCTTCCTGGAACAAAATTCCTATCTGTTCTTTGGGAGTGGATTCTTCCTTCCATAGTTTTTGACTCTGTGCTTTCAGCTCTTGGCATTCATCTTTTGAAATGTCATTATTTTTCTTAAAAAAAATGTTGCCTGTTTTTACTGAAAACTTTCTCAGCCTCCTTCCTTTTCCCATAAAGTTTATATCCAGAATTTTAAAAAAAATTTTAACCATTTCGGCTTCCTTACATTTAAGCTAGTGGGCCTTTTACGGATATAAATTCAAAACAAAACAAAACAAAACAACTTTGTGGGCTTTCCATATATCAGATTGTAGTTCACTGTATTCAATGAAATTCAAATTCTTAAGTATTTTTGATAATAACTCTACTAAGAGAAATCCATGAATATGAGAGACAGTGTGGGAGGAGGGTGGAACATGACAGAGGGTGAGAGATAGGGAATCAAGGATGGGAAAAAAAGCAAAATATACAGGAAACAAGAAATAGAAAATTATATGTTGACAATAACATGTCTGTTGATGTGCTTGATTGAGCCAATATACAGTGTATTCTGGATGGAAAAATCTCATTTTGTATGCTGTAATGATGTATAGTGAATGAATGTAAATAAAAGTTAAAAAAATAATAACTCTATTAACAGAAATAACTAAGCTCTGCAGAAATAATAATTAATGCAATTTATTCTAAGCACAAAATTTAGTGACCAGACCCGGAGAAAGACACAAGTGTTTTGTAGGTGTTCAGATGTGGTGCTTCCTTTTATTCAGTTCTGAGAGCAGGAGACACAAGTCTTAATCAGCAGAAGGACTCTTTACATTGGCTTAGCCCAAGAATGTGGGGTATCTGGAAGCTGAGGCTTGTAGGCTGTAAGTGGGTGTAGAAGTTCTTAGGTTAGTATTGGGTAAAGAAAAACACAAGTCTTTGTTCCCAAAAGAATGCCTTTGCTTTAGTTTAATAGAGATAAAAAGGCTTACTATGCATCAGAAAAATACTATGCCAGGGACAGGACATAGGAAGCATCCCACTATCAATGGACCAAAATCTGGCAGCTGTTTCTGTGAGTAATCAAGAGGTAAGGGAAAGAGGAAGAAATGGAGTGTATTTAGCTGTGTTAGAACTAACAAGCTCACAATCAACTCCCAGAATAGAACAACTTCCAACACATTATATACCTATATCTATAACATAAGTTTAGATAGTTCAGCATCACTCCTACACTCATGATTTTCCCACAATTGTTCTGTGCACCTTTTCCTTTCACATGACATTTGTGACCCTGTCTTGTTCTTAAGGCAACATTGAATCTGTAAAGTCAAATTTCTGATATATATTGATAGATTAAGGGAAGCTACAATGTTTTTCTTTAAGCTATACTGTCTAATAAAGCAATCTAAACATCTGTGAGTAACTATTATGTTAATGATAACATTACTGCAATTTTCCCAATTTAATCTGTTATATTGTGTCCTGTGAGCAAACATTTCCATCTTTTAAGATTTCTTGCCTGGAACTGTCCATTGTATTCTTGTGACCATTATCTAAAACAAGTGGCTTAAAATTCCTCTTCTAAGCAAACAGGCTTATTTAAGGCCTTATTTGTTATAGTAATTACGTTAGTTACAGAAGCTACAAGCACCAGTTAACCTTTAAAATAAAAAAAGAAGAAAGTAAAGCAAAAAACGGGGTTAATTTTTTTTTCTGTTATATTTTTAGGCATGACTCTCCCAGGCCTTTCAGAAAGAATTTTAGAATAAGAAAAAGTATTCAGAATTCTGTCCTCAACTCCCGAGATTTAAGAAATTATTTTAGAGGGATTAGGCTTTGGTATGACCACACCATTAAGATGAAAGGAAATCATTCAGCACCTTCTTGACTCTCTCAGGAATCTTTAACAAATACTTCATTGTTTATTTGTAGTTTTTTTTTTTTCTTCTAGAAGGCACAATCTTTCACCAGGAGGAGAGAGAAATCATCCCCCTGGAATAACTGCCATGCTGCATTCCCTTCTCTTCCATTTTCCTCTTGGGATTTTGGGCATGGATGCACACGCATGTACGTGTTTTTCATGCTGCTGAGTTCCAAACTGAAACTGTGCAGTTGGCCTTGTGGGATCCAGCCACTTTAATCTCTGTGCCACCTGCTGTCCCAGATATTATTTTTCTTTAGTTTTATTGCCATAGGATGCATGCACTCACTGGAGAGATACACAGAGAGAAACAGTGAGAGGGAAAGTGAGAAGTCATGGCCATGCTGCAATCCCTTCTCTTCTATTCTCCTCCTGGGGTTTTGGACATATACGCACATGTGTCCAGCATGATTTTCATGCCACCATACCTGGGACTCAAACTGTGGTTGACCATGAAGAAGTTCAGCTTCTTAAACACCATGCCATCTGCTGGCCCCATCCAGATTTTTAACAAAGGGTTTTACAGATATGTCCTTGATTTCATCTTTGTTCTCTGTTTTCTAATTTTGCATTAGAAAATTATTGGTTGGACATATTGGTAATGAGAAATGTTTTTCTTTCTGATCCTACTGTGCTGTGTGAGTATATGAGTGAACTAAACTAATGGCATCTATACTCCCCTCTACTGTCTCACTGTGCCCTGAAGTCATTCAGTACTAGTCCTGAGAAGCTCTGCTTGTGTTAAATTCTTTCCTGGCCCTGTCATTCATACCGTCTAACTCAGATAAAAGCTCCAACCATCAACCTTAATAATAGAAAGGCTTCATGATCTTTGATCTTTAAGACTTTGACTTCCTTGTCCTTAATAATAGAGAGCCTACTGGATCTTTGATCCTTTAGCCCTAGAGCATTCATGCCTGCCTTTTGAGTTTGTCTCTATTGTTCAATGAGCTCATTAAAAACTCCAGATGACTGGGATGGGGTGTTACACAGTAGAAGTGGGTGCAGGTGAAGTAACCTTCTCTCATTACAAACATACATTCTTAGATTACCCTTTGGAAATAATCTTTTATACAGTGTTCTAAGGAATTGTCTGCTTTGTTTTTTGGTCTCAGAGCCCAGTTGGACAGAGTCCTAATCGCTTTATTTTTCCTTTAAATTCCACCTGTAAGCAACAATGTCTTTTTCAGTTTGTCTCTCTCTTGACACACTTTATCCTAGAGGTGAAAAGAAGCCAACTTCCACTTTAAACATTTTTCCTGGAAGCCATCTTGTCAATGTCCACAAGTTTCTCAGACACATTTTCTGTCTTCTATGAGACTACAGATTCTCTTTTCCAACTGTTCTGTCCCCACATAACATAGTCTACTATTTTCCATACTACTTTTCAGCATCAATTTATTGCCCAGTCTCATATTTGATCCCATATTTTTCAGGTTATTTAATAGCAGCACACCATTTCTTTTTTTTTTTTTTTTTTTTTTTGGAGAGGTTTTTTCGCTATAGGGCGCGTGCGCTCGCCAGACAGACAGAGAGAGACATAGAGACAGAAAGCGAGAAATCACCCCCCAGGGGGGATGGTCACGCCGCAATCCCTTCTCCTCCATTCTCCTCTCGGGATCTTGGGCATGCACGCACACGTGCCCGGTGTGAGTTGTAAGCCACCGGGTCCGAGACGCGAACCGCGGTCGACTACGTGGGAGTCCAGCGACATAGCCATTACGCTAACTGCTGGTTCCCGTGCACACCATTTCTTGATGCATTGGAGAGTGGCCAATCTGAGCAAACATGGTGACCTTTAGACACTTGTAGAAACGGATCTGTGAGCTATCATTTGCACGGTGATGAGGGCAATTTGCATGCAAATACGCTAGCTGCCTGTCCTTACTGAAACTACAGAGCACATTATTGGTCTACAGGAAGTCATATGTGTTTAGTCAGAACTGGCCCCAAAAGGTCAGAGGAACTATATAGTGCCAGTTTTCTTCTCATCTCCAGCCTATTTACCCCCAAACAATTGACTTTGCATTCCATTTCCTGTTCCCCCATTTTCTGCCCTTTATAAGAATAAAACTGGGAATGGTTTGGGATTGTGGCTATCTCCATCAGATAAGTTGGGCCCACCTGATCCTCACTTTTCTATACTTGTATGTCTTTATGTGTTTATTTTTATATTGATTTCTAATCTACAGCACCCCCACTTAGAAAAATACATTCTGCTGAGCAGGTCCTGGGAAGTGTATAGATATTTGTGTAAAATAAATAGCCCAAAATGTAATGGCTTGAAAAAAATAACCATTCATTTACCTCATAATGAGACAAGAGAAAAATAAAAAATGGAAGCAGATAAGGGGGCTAGAGCATGTGCTCATGAGGCTAGGCAGAAAAATCTATTAGGGCAGAAAATTTCCTGCTCCAAGTAAATTAATGTAGGAAGGGGATTAGTGGGGGGGGAGGATATCCAGCTGATTAAGCCACATTTGGTATAGCCAATGGCATAAACCAGTAAGCCTAGCCACATTTGATAGAGCAAATAAGATAAGAACAATCAGTGGGCCCAGCCAATAATCAACTGACATGACCTAGATTGAAAACAAACTATAAGCCAGAGTCAGCAGTTGGCATGATGGTAAAAGGTGCTGGATTTCCATATGGCCAACCATGGTTTGAATCCTGGACCTGGTGGTTTGCTTTCTAGCTTTCCCTTTCTCTCTCTCTCTCTCTGTCTTTGTCTGATCAAATAAACAACAATAATAAAAATAATACAAATGGAATTAAATAAATAAATCATTCTTAAAACAAAACAAAACTATAAACCTCACAGAATGTAACTTCTGTGGCTTTGAGCCACTCTTTGTCCACCCAGGCCCACTCACCTCTCAGGAGTGTGCTTTCACTTTTACTTAATAAACTACCTTTCTTTTCACTATGGGTGTGATTTACTCAGTTCTTTGTAGGAAACACCAAGAACCTGGATGTCATCACAGAAGCCATCCTGCAATAATAATTCTGTCAGTACATTTGGGCTGAGTTCTGAGGTGACTGGTCTGAGGTGGCTTGACTCATTTCAATTTGTGCTAACTGAGGCATCTGCTGTTGGTTGGCAAGTTGATTAGGACCTCACAAACTTGCAATTGGCTGATGATATCTGGAGGGATGAGTGGCTGAGTTTTGTCTGTCATCATGTATCAGGCTATTGTGGACTTATTTACATGACAGTGGTGATAAGAGATTTCCAGAGTGGAAAGTGGGTAAGTCCTAATGTGCAAAGTTTTTCAAGTCCCTGTTTGTGCCATGATTCGCTAATACCTTGTTGACCAAACCAATTCACATAGCTCATCCACATTCAAAAGTTTGGGAAAGAGATTCTGCCCCTTTATTGGAGAATGGAGTATTGTGGTCATTTAACAATTCACCTCATCCTGAAACTATTCTGTATTATAACAATAAATGCCCTTACTCTAATATTTTTAACACCTGGGAATTCATAAGAAAATTGAAACTTATTTCACATCTACATTTTTGGGAATGTATTTGCTAGAAGAAACTTCATTTTTATTGTAGATACAAGAAAAATATATTCTGAACACAAAAATAAGCAAATATTCACTTGAACATTTAAGCCTTGCTCTGTTATTGATAATCAATGTATGCATCTGCTTAGTTGCTATTGAGTTGTTCTCATTAATTATTAAATATCTGCATAAAACAACACAAGCAAAGCATATTCATGATAAATATCATAAAAAACACTATTATATTGTAATAAATCAACTTTTTGTAAATGTTTACTTATAAGTTAAGTGTTTGTTGAAGATAATAGCAGTGTTCACCATTATCCCCACTGGTGTACTTTCCTGAATTTACTAATAGCTGAAAAACTAAAATTAAATTTTTCAAACTCCTTGAAACATATGTTCTTCCTGTTACCTGATGTCTACAGGCAGCTTAACTCTCAAGATTGGAAGATGGAGTGAGTTCCATTGTGTGCAGCTAAATGTAGGGACAGAGCATCTCCTCGGGAGGCTTGTGAGTTTTCTCAGATAGCTCTAATATGGTTTTAATCAGTGATTTCCAACAGGAAACAAAGAACACATTGTCTATTTAAGAACTTCAGCTTAGCAGGAATGGAAATGTCTGTGACCCTTTTCCGAAGGAATGAGAAATGGGTAATGTTAATGAAATCAAGAGTGAGGAAAAATGGTGCAAAGAAGGTTTACTTGAAGAACCAACCAGTTTGAGGAAAGCTAAAAGATCAAGGATAGACCTAAATGAATAAATGCTGCTTTGTTTCTACTCTCCAGTCTTCTCCAAGTATCCCCATTGGTCTACCCAAGTAGAAGTCATAGCCTGCTAATGGAATCTGGATGGTCAGCATTTTAGGGAAGAAAAACCAAGTGGAAAACCATAAACAATAGATCTGGAAGAGCAAATAGCAGATACCTGGCACAAGTTCTTGGTGGCTGACTGGTTTGATTCACAGTGTTATGATGGTCCTGAAGTAGCCACTATGGAGTTTTCACTAGAACAGTACCAGAGTTCTGAACTAAGAATTTTCTGGCTGTGTCATACACAAATTTTATTCTTTGGATGAGATAATTCTTTGTGCAACTAATGCATTTAATAAATATTTTTCTGCTTACAAGTCATTCTACTTTGGAAACAAAGAATCTAATCACCAGTAGTTTAAGAATGAGTGGATGAAAGGAAAAATAAGTGAAAGTAACCAATGATCTTACTCACATGAGAAAAATCAAATTGAAGTGTAATATCAATGTAAAAATATGTTAACTTAAAAGACAAAAAATTTTGGTGACTTTAATAGTCAATATGGTAATAAATAAAATTTGAAGTGACCAGTGTGCAATAATAACTTTTCTCACATTTTCAAATATTTTATGAAGCAAAATTTACAACATTTTTTTCAGCAGAGGAATATACATTCTTTTGTTTGATAAATATTTCTTCCCTTTGTTCCTTTCATCCTCCCCTTGACTCCCCTACTGACTCCCCTCCCTTATAGTCTCTGGTATCTACATTTATCCTTTCAACTTTGGATCTTTCAATTTCTACCATAGACTATATATATATATATATATATATATATATATATATATATATGGAGAGAGAGAGAGATTTTTGCTATAGGGTACGTGTGCTCGCCAGAGAGACAGAGAGAAACATAAGTGAGAAATCACTCCCTGGGGAGATGGCCATGTTACAATCCCTTCTCCTTCATCCTCCTCTCAGGATCTTGGGCACACATGCATGCATACATGCCTGGTGTGAGTTTTAAGTCACTGGGTCCAGGACTCGAACTGCAATCAACTATGTGGGAGTCCAGTGATGTAACCATTACACCATCCGCTGGTCCCGACATTGGATATATATTGAGTGGAGATATACAGTGTGTGTCTTTGATAGTCTTGCTTCACTAATATTGTTTATATTCAGCTATTCTGAAGAAAGCTAATAGAAGAGGGATAGACCTACATGATAAATACCACTGTGTTTCTACTCTCCAGTCTTCTCCCAATATCCTCATTGGTTTACCCAAGTAGAAGTCATAACCTGCTAATAGAATTGTTTCTTATGACTCAGTAGTATTCCACTGTATATATGTGCCATAGTTTTCCAAGCCAGTCAACAATTGTTGGACACTTAGGTTGATTCCATGGCTTAGCAATTGTGAATGATGCTGCAAGTGTCTTTCAGACTGTTTTCCTATCCTTAGGGCAAATACCAAGGTATAGGATTACTGGGTCATATCATAGTTGCATTTGGAGATTTTTGAGAACTCTCCACATTGCTTCCACAGAGGTTATACTAATTTATTGATACATTTCCATCAACAGTGTAAGAGAGTTCCTTTTCACCACAGCCTTTCCAGCACTTGTTGTTCTTTAGTTTTTTGATCATAGCCATTCGAGCTGGGGTTAAACGGTATATCATTATGGCTTTAATTTGAATTTATTTTTTGACAAGAGACTTTGAATATTTTTTCATATACTTTTTTGGCATTTGTATGTCTTCCTCGGAGAGTTGTCTATTCAACTCATTTGCCTATTTTTAATTGGATTGTTCAGGTTTTTATGGATAAATTGCTTGAGTTTCCTATATATTCTGGTTATCAAACCCTTGACTAAAGAATAATTCACAAATATTTTCTCGTATTCTGAGTGTTGTCTTCTCATTTTAATTGTTTACTTTGATGTGAAGAAGGTTTTTAGCTTGATGTAATTGCACTTGTCTAATTTTAGGATTATTGGCTGCCTTTTTCTTTTTCTGATTAATATTGTATTTTACATAAAGTCCCCTTTAGGATGTATAATATCTATATCTATATCTATATATATATATCTATATCTATCTATATGCATATATATATATTTAAATAGAGAACTTCATATTTTTCCATCTGTCAGATACTTTCTCTCTTTGCACATTACACACGTCCTCTGTTATCCACTCTCTACCATCCACTCTCCTCTTTTACATTCTCTAGCATCCATACCCATTCTCTCCATCATCACATCTTCAGATTTCTCAACCTCTGCCATAGAGTGCAGACACTTGATACAAGTTCAATGGGGATATACAATGTGTACCTTTCAATGTCTGGTTTACAGTCCTCAACATTAAGTCTTTAATATTCATCTACTTTGAATCAAACAATAGGATCTCGCTGTTTCTTTTTTTTTTTTTTTCTTTTCTTTTTTTTTGAGAGTTTTTTTTTTTTTGCCATAGGGCTCGTGAGCTCGCCAGACAGACAGAGACAGAGAGACAGAAAGCAAGAAATCATCCCCCCAGGGGGGATGGCCACACCACAATCCCTTCTCCTCCATTCTCCTCTGGGGATCTTGGGCACGCACGCACATGCACCTGGCGTGAGTTTTAAGCCACCGGGTCCGGGACCCAAACCATGATCGACTACATGGGAGTACAGCAACATAGCCATTATGCTAACTGCTGGTCCCTCACTGTTTCTTATAGATGAGAAATATTCTATCGTATATATGTGCCACTGTTTTTCAACCCAGTCATCACTTTTTAGACACTTAGGATGATTCCATGTTTTAGCAATTGTGAATAAAAGATGTATGTGCAAGTGTCTTTCAGATTGACTGTCTCACTATCCTTTGGGTAAATAACAAACAGTGGGAAGACTGGATTGTTTGGTAGTTCTATTTGTAGGTTTTTGAGAAATCACAATATTGTTGCCCACAGTGGTTGCACTAATTTTCATTCCCACCAGCAGTGTAAAAAGATTCCTTTTCACCACATCCTCATCACTTTTTTTTTTTTAATTGTTATTCTAGCCATTCTAACTGGGGTTAAGTGATATCTCATTGTGGTTTTAATTTGAATTTCTCACATGTCAAGAGACTTTGAACATTTTTTTTTTTTCATAGGCCCTTTGGCTACTTGTAAGTTTTCTTTGGAGAGTTGTCTATTCAATTCATTTGTCCATTTTTAAATTGGATTATTCATTTTTTATGGGTGGCTGCTTGAGTTCAATATATATTCTGTATATAAATCCTTTGTCTGAGAAATAATTTGTGAATATTTTCTCCCATTCTGGGTTTTTTTTTTTTTTTTCACTCTAATTATTGTTTCTTTTGCTATGAGGAGGTTTTTTTTGCTTGATGTAATCCTACTTGTCTATTTTTGGAATTACTGCCTGTACTTTAAGGTCTTATTTAAGAAATCTTGCCTACTCCAATGTTATCAAAAGTAACCCTCATGTTTTCTACTAGTAGTTTTGTAGTTTGAGTCTTTATATTTAAATATTTATTCCATTTGAGCTAATTCTTGTTAATGGTAAGAGATAAGGGTCATTCTATTTTTCTGCAAGTGGATATCCAGTTCTTCTTAGGACAATTTTCTCCATACAACCAACTAATCTTGTACCATTTGTCAAAAATTAGTTGGTTGTATGATTTGGGCCTTATTTCAGGATTCTCTATTCTATTCCATTGGTATATGTCCCTATTTTTTAGCTAGTACTGTTCTGTTTTGATTATTACTGCTTTGTAATATATTTTGAAGTCAGATAGTGAGATGCTTCCTACTTTATTCTTTGGCACAGTAATGCCTTGGTGATACAGGGTCCTTCATGATTCCAGACACATTTTATAATTTTTTTCTTTTTCTGTAAAGAATGTCACAGGCAATTGGATTGAAATTGCATTGAACATGTAAATTAATTTGGGTAGAGCTCACATTTTGATGTTATTGATTAGGCCAGACTGGGTAGAGCTCATATTTTGATCTTGTTGATTCTGTCAATCCATGGACACAGGATGTCCTTCCATTGTTTTTCGTATCATGCTCAATTTCTTTTTTCAGTTTTTCATAATTTTCCTTAGAATGGTCTTTCATCTCTTTGGTTAGGTTTATTCCTAGGTATCTTCTTTGTTTTGTGGTGATTATAAACGGGATTGTTTTATTCAATTCTGCCTCAATCTCTTCACTGTTGCTATAAAATGTTAGATTTTTGATATTGACTTTTGATATCCTGATATTTTCCTGAATTTTTTTATCATTTCTAGGAGTTTTTTTAATTTATTTTTTATTCTTTTCAATGTATATAATGATACCATCTGAAAATAGGGACAGTTTAGCTTGTTTTCCTATCTGAATGTTTTGCTCTCTTAATCAACTGCATTGGTAGGACTTCCAATACTACGTTGAAAAGGATCGGATAAAATGGGCATCCTTCTTTTATTCCAGTTTTCAGTGGGAAGACTTTTAGCTTTTTCCCCATTCAGTATGATGTTAGCTATGGGTTTGTAATAGATGGCTTTTATTATGTTGAAAAATGTTTCTTCTACTGGGAACCAGCAGTTAGCGTAATGGCAGTGTTGCTGGACTCCCATGTAGTCGACTGCGGTTCGCGTCCTGGACCCGGTGGCTTAAAACTCACGCCGGGCACATGTGTGTGTGTGCCCAAGATCCCAAGAGGAGAATGGAGGAGAAGGGATTGTGGCGTGATCATCCCCCCTGGGGGGTGATTTCTCTCTTTTTGTCTCTCTGTCTCTCTCTGTCTGTCTGGCAAGCGCACGTGCCCTATAGCGAAAACCTCTCCAAAAAAAAAAAAAATCTTACTTCTACTTATATTTTGTTTAGAGTCTTTTTTTTTGGAGAGGTTTTTGCTATAGGGTATGTGTGCTTGCCAGAAAGACAGAGAGAGACAGAGAGATAGAAATCAAGAAATCACCCCCCAGAGGGGATGGCCACACCACAATCCCTTCTCCTCCATTCTCCTCTCAGGATCCTGGGCACACACACACACACACACTGACATGAGTTTAAACCACCGGGTCCAGGAACTTGAACCGTGGTGGGCTACATGGGAGTTCAGAAACATAGCCACTACGCTAACTGCTGGTCCCTTGCTTAGAGTCTTGATCATGAAGGGATGTTGTATTTTATCAATTGCTTTTTCTGCATCTATAGATATGATTATATGACTTTTAATCTTTCTTTCTGCTACCATGATGCAACACATTTATTGTTTTGTATATATTGAACCATCCTTGCATCCATGGGATAAAGCTTACCTGGTTGTGGTGTTTGCTCATCTGAAAGTACTTTTCAATTCAGTTTGCTAGTATTTGCAATAGCGATATTGGTCTATAGTTATCTTTTTTTGCTGTTGTTGTATGTCCCTGTCTGGTTTTGGTATCAGGATGATGGAGGCTGCATAGAATAAGTTTGGAAGGGTTTCTTCCCTCTGAATCTTTAGAAATAGTTTGAGGAGAATAAGTGTTAGTTCTTCTTTAAAAGTTTTGTAGAATTTAGAAGTGGAGTCATATGAACCTGTGCTTTCATTTGTTGTTGATGGGAGACTATTTATTACTGATTCAATCTCATTTCTTGTTATTACTATGTTCATGTTTTCTATTTCATCCTTATTCATTCTAGGTATTTGTATATGTCTAGAAGTATCCATCTCTTCTAAGTTTTCTACTTTCCTGGCATGTAGACACTCATACTATTCTCTCTCATAACTTTTTGTGTTTCTGATATAACAGTTTTAGTAACACCAGCCTCATTACTGGATTACTGGTTTCATCTCTCTGGTTTCTTTCTGTTTTTCTTTTCTTTTTCTTTAAATTTTTTTTAGAGAATTTTGCTATAGGGTGCGTGCGCTCGCCAGAAAGACAGAGAAAGAAAGACAGAAAGCAAGAAATCACCCCCTAGGGGTGATGGCCACACCGCAATCCCTTCTCCTCCATTCTCCTCTGGGGATCTTGGGCACACACACACACGCGCCCGGCGTGAGTTTTAAGCCACCGGGTCCGGGACACAAACCACGATCGACTACATGGGAGTACAGCAACATAGCCATTACGCTAACTTGGGCATGCATGCACACACACCTGGCGTGAGTTTAAGCTGCCAGGTCTGGGACTCGAACCGCAGTCAACTACATGGGAGTCCAGCGACATAGCCATCATGCAACTGTTGGTGCCTTTCTGTTTTTCTTGAGTAGTCTAGCTAGTGATTTGTCAATTTTGCTTATCCTCTCAAAAAAGCAGCATTTTGTTTCATTGTTTTTGTTTTGTTTTGTTCCTTACTCTCTGTTTATTTCAGTTCTAATCAGTACTATTTATTTTCTTCTGCTATTTTTGTTTTTGTAGTTGCTTTTGCAGTTCCTTGAGATGAGGTGTTGAGCTATTTATTTGCCACCTTTTTATTTTTTTTTCTTATGAACATTAATTAATTCCTATGAACTTTCCTATGTGATTGCTTTCGTTGTATCCCAAATATTATGAAGAATTAGGTATTCATTATTTCACTAAATTTTTTTCATTTCAGTCTTAATTTCTTTAGTAGTTCAGGAGTTGTTCAAGACTAGATTGTTTAGTTTTCATGTTTTTGTATATTTTCAAGGGCTCTTTCTGTGGTTGATTTCAAGTGTAATTTTACTTTGCTCAGAAAAGATGCCGGATACAGTTTCTATACTTTAAATTGCTAGAGGCTCATTTTATGGCTATTCTGTTGTCAGTCTTTGAAAATGCTCTATGTGGAGATGAGAAAAAAGTGTTTCATAGCTGCAGGGTGAAATGTTCTCTATATGTATGTCAGGTCCATTTGGGTTATGGTATCAATGAGCTCTTCTGTCTCTGTTTTTTTTTTCCTCTAGATGACCTGTCCAGTGGTGACAGTGGGTGTTGAAATCTCCAATAATTAGTGTGTTGCAGTCTGTATTTCCCTTTAGACCAAGTCATCTTTCTTTCACATGTTTGGGTGCTCCAGTGCTGGGAGTGTAAATATTTATAGTTGTTATATCTTCTCAGAGAATTAATCATTTTAGAACTATGAAGTGTCTTTCTTTCTCTCTTTTTACCCTTTTTATCTTGAAGTCTATTTTGTCTGATACAATATTGCCATTCCTGCCTTTTTAACATCTTGGTTTACATAAGGTGACTTCATTCAGCCCTCACTTTCAGTCTATGTTTACCTTTGTCAATGAGATGTGTCTCTTGTAAGCAACATATAGAGGAGTCCAGTGTTTTTCATCCATTGAGCCAACATGTACCTCTATTTGGGAAATTTAATCCATTAACATTAAATGGTATTATTAATATGTGCAGATATATCTCTGTCATTCTGTTACTCTTTTTTTTTTTTTCTCTAGTTGTTTGGTTTTCTCTTACTTCTATCTTCCTTTAGTTTTCGAGGTATAGTATTCCCTTAATTATTTCCTTAAGAACCAGTCTAGTTTACGTGAATTACTTCAGCTTTTGTTTACCTGGGAATGATCTGATATTTCCTTCCCATTTGAAACATAATCTTAGGAACCAGCAGGAGAAGGGATTGCTGCGTGACCATCCCCCCTGAGGGGGTGATTTCTCACTTTCTGTCTCTATGTCTCTGTCTGGCTAGCGCACACGCCCTATAGCAAAAAACCTCTCCAAAAAAAACAAAACAAAACAAAACAAAACAAAAAACATAATCTTGCCAGGTATATTATTCTTGGATGAAATTTCTTTTCTTTCAGAGTTTTAAATATGTCTTCCCGTTCTTTACTTCTCCACATTGTTTCAGTTGAGAAGTTTGATGTTAGTATAATGGGGTAATCTTTGTTAAATTGCTTGGAGTTTTTTCTTTTGCTTTTTATAGAATCTTGTCTTTGATTTTTTCCCAGTTTGGCAATGATAAGCCTTGGAAGGATCATCTTATTTAAAATCTACTTGTTGTTCTTTATATTTTCTGGACTTGGATGTATTTATGCCTCTCTAAATTTGGGAAGTTTTTAGCTAATACATTATGAAAGAGATTTTCCAAGCCTTTACCCATCTTTCACCTTCTGGAATACTCATTATGTGCATATTTGGCCATTTAATTGTACGTAGGATTTCCTATATGCTGTTCTCATTTTTAATGGTTATTTTTCCTTTCTTTACAGTTGCTTGGACCAAATAAGAAACTTTGTCTTCAAGGTCAGAAATTCTTTCTTCTGTATGGTCTAGTCTGCTGCTAATACTTTAGAGGGAGGTTTTGATTTCCTGCATTGTGTTCTTTATCTGCAGACGTTCCGCTTGATATCTTTTCAGTATATCTATCTCTTTATGTAGTTCCTCCTTCAAGTAATGGAAAGATTTTCTCATATCCTGGAATTGGTTATCTTTTTTCCTCTGGCATCTCATTGAGTTTAGTTATGATACATATTCTTAATTATTTTCCTGACATTTTCTGTAATTTCTTGTGTTTTATCCATTAGTGGTGAAAAATTATTGTATTTCTTTTTGGTTTTCTCCTATTTCTTGAGACTCTGCTGTGATTTTTAATCATCTGTGATACACTCCCTTCTTGTTACTTCTTTCAAGGAGGTTCCTGTAGGGGTGTGTTCATGTCCTTCCTCACGGTGTGCCCGTTTCCCTTAGGTCTGTGCCAGTTCCCTTCTGCTGTGGGTGGCAGTTTGGTATCCATAGTGAGAGTTTGGGATTCAGATTTTCAGAGAGGAGTTTCTTCCTCTTTCTGCTGAGGGGATCATCAGGAAAGAATTCCTCCAGGGCCTCAGTGTCTTTGGCTGTTTGGTTTCTGCATACTCAGACAGCCTTGGTTTTAAAGTGGCTGGGGGCTGAGCTTCTAACTCTGAGACTACAGGAACTGGGGTGGTGGTCTCAAAGGCCAAGGGAGCCTCTCCTCCCACACTCCAGACTGGGCGGGGGGCTTTGGTGACCATCTCAAGATTGGAAGCTCTGCTTCCTTTTTACTCCTGAATGGGAAGAGAGCAGGGTAGCAACAGCACAGGCCAAGAGGCCCCTCCTACCTTCTGACTCACACTGTAGAAATTGGGCAGGGATCTGGAAGGCTAAGGCAGCCCTGCTTCCCACACTCCAGGCTGGCTGGGGGCTTTGGTGATCAGCGCAGGGTAGGAGGCCCTGCTTTTCTTCTGCTCCGTGAAAATAAACTTCTAAAAAATAGTTTTTAACTTCATTTGTTTATTTATTTTATGAGAGAGTGAAAGAGAGAGACATGGACCCCCTGACAGGCATATTAGGAGTGCGCTTTGAGCTTTCTTTTTGTCAGTTATAAATAAGCCTTTAGTAAAATGTCTTCAGTGACAAAAATGCAGAATATCCATTTTAAGTAGTCTTGAGGCAAATAACAGAGGATATGTTATGTACAAATATTTTTCTCCAGCCCCCTGCAAGTTTACCATCTGGACTCAAGTCATTTTCAGGTAGTTGACTAGGTAATTTTGTAGTTTCTTTTTACTTTCTTTTTAAAACCATTATTGTTTCACTGAGTTGGAGATAAATTAAGATAAGAAAAAAAAAACACACACACACAGTAGAACTGTACATCCAGAAAAGAGATTTTCAAGATTGACAGCTGAAAGGGGAAACTGTAGTAGTAAGAGAGATATAAGGAAAGGTAGTTATTTGGCAGGTGTTACTAGTACCTTCTATTTAGCTAACTGAGGATATCTAATCTTTCCATTGAAAAGATAATCATTTAATGTGGCAGTATAGTCATTATGATGTGTTGTGTTTGCTATTTAGTGTTTAAAAAATAATAAAATTTTTTATCATAAGCTTCTGAATGATCCAATCTCTTGATTTAACATTTTCTTTGCAGGAGTACTGATCTTCCACATTATAGCTCTGTTTTTGGAAAGCAAATCAACTTTCATTAGCAAATTACTCCTTTGAATTTTTTCCATGTAAATTAGATTCATTTTATAGGAGGAAAAATATAGAAGAACAAAATAATTAGTTAGGCCTTGAGGCTAACTTGTTAATGAAAATCCTTATCATTATCAATGTATATATGACAGAATGAATAAATGAACCTTGGTCAGATCATATATTAAGATAGAATATACAAATAGAACTCTAACACATAATCTGTAGCAGCCAGTTCAGAAAGTCCAACAACATGCCCTAGAGCATTCCATCTAAAACAGCCATGACTTAATTTTATTAACCAACAGTTTTCCAAATTTTCGTCCCCACTGCAACTTACAATCAACTTTAGAAAGCCAAATGTGTTCCCTACCCAATTGTGGGAGGCTGCGCACCAGCGAATATCCCAGTTTCTCAGAAAGCAAACCATTACACAATGCCAAAAGCCATGATTGGCTCCCCTTCAAAGCCTCACCTTCAAAACCATGCTCTGATTGGCCACTTCCCATAAAGGCCACAATAGGCTCCCCTTCAAAAATCTCACCTTCAAAACCATACTCTGATTGGCCACTTCCCATAGCAAATCGGTGAGCTTAGAGTCCCTCAGATTTGCATATCCGGCACCTCATGATTGGTCCACAAAAGCAACCAATCATAACCCACCTTTTATTGCCCACCAACGTGTATATAACCACGATCCCTGGCCCACAATCGCCAGACGACCCTGAAGACCCTGAAGAATTGTAACACTGCGTCATCTCCAGATGACCCTGAAGACCCTGAAGAGCTGTGACACCGCGTCGTCTCCGGACAACCCTGAAGAGTTGTAACACTGTGTCGTCTCCGTGTTGTAACACTGCGCCGTTCATCCCGTCTCTCACTCCTTCCCTCAGGAAACCTGCCCGACTGTCCCCCGGGTCGGGACACCCAATAGCATAAGACGGTCCGCTTATGTGTCCTAGCCTCCAGCCAGGACACACCTGCAAGCTTCCTTTTCTGCACTATAAAACTTTTCCATTCCTCTGTCTACTTCTAGATTCTGCCAGACACAGTCACTCATCCCTTGATATAGCCAACTCTGAATAAGCAGACTTTGCTTGTTATCATTTGGTTTGTCTCCGTTTAACTCCATGTATTTATTAAGGCCTTCTCTTAGCACTGTGAGATTATATTTGGGTTGGTTTTTGTCATTACAGACGAAATAACCTGTTCACTTACTTGCTTTCTCTATGAGACCGAGATTCCAGGAAGGATGGATGCCTTATGGTGTCTGACAGTGTCTGCCATGCAGAACACTCCCAGAAATACTTACCTATTTCTTTGTCGAATGAAAGGACTCTATTCTTAGAACTGTGTTGGTAGTAATATATTAAATGATGTATTACAAGGATTCTAATCTTAAAATACAATTTCTCACTTCTTTTATTTTTTCCAAGAAAAATGTGTGCAATTTTAATCATGACCAATGAAAATCGAATAGTTTCTGAAAATGAGATAACATCTTTTCAAGTTCAGGAACAGCTATGTAAATGTAGTAGTATTTTTCCTAGCTCCACAAAATTTCACAACTCATTAAGCTATTTATTTTTTCTTCGTTTTTAAATTTGCTGTAGTGTACATGAGTTCTCTGGAGAGAGACAGAGAGAAGGTGGAGGAGAACGAGAAAGCACCCCTCTACCCCCAGGTGGCCATGCTGAAATCCCTTCTTTTTCATTTTCCTAAGATTTTTGGCATGCATATCTATGTGCCTCACATGTTTTCCAAACCACTGAGTCTGGGACTTGAACCATGCAGTACATCATGTGGGATCCAGCTGCCCCTGCCACCATGTCTTGGGCTGGACCCAATCATTTTTTTTTCTTGCTCAGTTTTAGATCAATACTCTGTTCAGCCATCAATCCATCTTATTTGCTCTTGATAAAAATTTATTTCTTATAGCCTATTAAAATGCTACTATATTGTAACTCTAGTTTTTGTTTAATTATTTTTAAATTTATTTACTTATTTTGTCTATGGATGAGAAAGATAGACAGAGAGAAAGAGAGAGTACTTGCATCTCCAACAAGATCTCGATACCACCATCCACCACTATCTTCATCCACTCCTGGATCATGGGCTAGTGTATACCTGGCATGCACAGGGAATTCTTTGTACTGAACTGGAACCTTTTTGTGTGGGATTGCCTCACAGAGTGGGCAATTTTATTGCTGTATCACCATCTGGCCCCAAAGAATTATAGATTTTTTTAAAGATGGCAGAATCATATTTTTATTCTGTTTTATACTATGATAAAAGATAGTCTTGTGATATAAATTGTCCATAAATGAGTGGTTTAGGTAAAGACTTTGATCAACATTTAAAGGAAGGATATTCATCCTAAGTACTTTGCTTGGCTCAGCCGTGGTGGCACAGGTGGTACTGCTGTCCTGCAGTGCTGGAAGCCACATGGCTAAGCAGGCATTGACCTGAAACATGCCAGGCATGTGTTCAAACCAAAGATCCTGAGCAGTTGGAGGACTGAGGTGAGAGGGTCGTGGAGTCACTAGATCTTTTGTCATTTCCTGTCTCTCTCTCAATGTTCTCTCTTGTATGAAAGTAATAAACTTAAAAAATTAATTTCCATATACATTTTCTTTGAGGATGTTTTATTTTTTATTTAAAAATTTTTTTAAACTAGAAGACATCTGTGATTGCTGGAGAGGAACAGAGAGAGGAAAAAGAGACAAGAAAACATTCCTTGGGAGGATGATTATGCCAGAGTCTCTTCTCCTCCATCTTTTCCTCCTTTCAGGATTTTGGGCAGGTGTGCACATGTCCAGCATTTTTCTCATCACCAGATCTGGAACTTGAACTGTGGAGGTGGCCATGTGGGACCTGGCTGCCTTAATTACCAGGCCATGGAGTCAGCTCTTAATTTTATTTTGGAGTCAGCTCTTAATTTTATTTCTTCTCTTCTGTTCTATTATGTTCTATTTTGTCCTACTCTATTCTTTTTATTTTTTTTTTGAGAGATTTCTGCTATAGGGCACGTGCACTTGCCAGAAAGACAGAGAAAGACAGAGAGACAGAAAGTGTGAAATCACCCCCCCAGGGGAGATGGTCACGCCACAACCCCTTCTCCTCCATTCTCCTCTTGAGATCTTGGACACGCACGCATACGCACCCGGAATGAGTTTAAGCCACCAGGTCTGGGACTTGAACTGCAGTCGACTACATGGGAGTCCAACGACATAGCCATTACGCTAACTGCTGGTCCTGACCCATTTTAAATTCTCATGAGTAGTGAGGATTATGTATCTATAGCAGTGGAGACAGCAATACTAAGTATTGTATTCATTTGCACATTTTATTAATTATCTAATTTTAAAGACATAGTATATAAAATCTTCCAGTGTAGAGATTTCTCTAAAAATTCTACTCTTCTCTTTGGCTTACTAGAGAATTTAGAAAAAACAAGATTGGTTTGTGACTGACCTTTTTATGGTGGGAAGGTAGAAGTGAAGTTCAAAACTTCTATCTTACAGAGAGGAAATGCAATTTTCCCTGATTCAACACTGAAGACAACCTTTCCCCCCCACATAGGGTATGTGCACTGGCTAGAAGGAGAGGAGAGAGAGAAAGTGAGAAATTACCCTCAAGGGGTTGGCCATACCTCAGTCCCTTCCCATCCATTCTCCTCTCAGGATTTTGGGCATGCACACACACGAGCCCAGCATGATTTTCAAGCTGCTGGGTCTGGAACTGGAACACGGTCGGCCATGTCGGAATACAGAGCCTTAACAACCACGCCACCTGCTGGCCCCAAAGCCAACATATGTCTGGATCTTTAAATGCTTACATTGAACAAATGCATCATCTAGTCTTTTGATAACTCCATCTACAGGTTTTCATAAAGTCTTCCCAAACAGGGAAGCAATCAGCACCATTCACTCTGCATTTTCTGGGAGACGGTGTGGAGTGGCTCAGTCTGACCGTGTGGAGTGGGCCAGGCACATGAGTATCATTTGAAGGCTGATTGCGAATGTAAGGTCATGGTCATCGCTTCAGCCTTGTCATTGATTCTTAGATGATGGAAATCAGAGACTGTTTTAACCATCTCTCCAGGAGTTTCTTAAGTCCAGCAAAGTTGAGCACAGTGATAGAGTTGAAACTAGATGAGCTTCAGAGTCAGGCAAATATGTATTTTCATCTTAATTTCTCTATCTGCTGTTTACTATAAGCTATTGAGCCCATCGGCGTCTCTGTTTCCTTACCTCTACAGGAGGGATAATAAACATTGTTAGGGTGGTTATAGAATTAGTGATCCTGTGTAAAAAATAATAAAATGTACCTAGAATGGAGATCATAGTAATTTGCATTTTTTCATATTGGGGTACTGAATACCCACTGCTATGTGGGTATTGACTTGACGCTCGGGTACTGCTTAAACGTATTACTCGCTATATACTTATTTGCCATGTACGCTTTCACCATTTTAAAGAGAAAGAAATTGAGTTATAGGGTGGTGAACCTTCAACTGCATGTGCCTCAAGCGCTGAAGGAGATTAAGGCATTATTCTGTTGGTAAATATTTACATTGTCTTTTCAGTTTTGAATTCAAGTTATTATGTCTGCTCATGGTATCTGGGCTTCCGTTTTGAATTTCAGAAATCCAGCACAACTTCGTTTGTCATTAAGTGGCTATCTCCAAATTAACGTTACTGCTTTTATAATGTCTCCCTTTATTATCCACACACTGCTTTAGTCAATGATTTTACTCAGGGCTAATTTGATTTCTTATGATCTTTTCATCAGCTTTAAACTGTTGTTGATGATCCTTGGAGTTAAAATATCAGAGACCACATTAATAGCATGCACTTCATCATTTTTAGTATTTGTGATGTGAATACGAATTCTTTGGTGCCTTTTCTTTTTTTGTGGCATACGAATTGAACCTAGGGTTAATTACATATTTTAGACTTAACCACCGTTTCCAATTTCAATATACTCCAATGCAGAAGTTCCTAGACAGTCTGGCTTTTTATCATCACACTAAAAGGATAATATATTTTCTTGAGAAGGATGTCCTGAAATTATGGCCTTTTGATGGAAAAAAAGACCAAATTGAGTTCAAGGCAAATAAATATGTAAAATATTCCTGCAGGACGATGTTGTGCACTCTTCAGTGAAGTGCTCACATCACATTGCTGTGAATCGGAAACCAGGGCCCTCTGGCCTGCTCAGTGGCCTGAGCACTTTAATCATGCCATCCTCACGGTGCATAGTGAGGACCCGGCTGTCAGGAATGACTTTCCCATCACCCCCGACATTCTCCCCACCTTTCTGTTGAAACTATTGCTTGCTCTATGGGGTATCAATTTTATATACTCAATTTTATTACAAATAAAAATGAGAAGATCTAATCATTTCTTTTGTTTTGTGCCTGTGGAAAGTTAAAGAGATTTCTGATCTTTCGAAGTTAACTAATAAGTAGGTGAACAAATGCATTGTATGTGGTCTCTTGAGTGTGGAACAATAAAATAGAAGGCTTTTTTGTTGTTGTTGTTAAAGGAAATAATTTCATAATACAGTGCTTTTAAAATATTTATTTATTTATATATACCTTAGGGCACACCTCCTTAACCACCACACCACCTGCTGACCCCAAAGCCAACATTTGTCCAGATCTTTAGTGATTATATTGAACAGATATCATCTAACCTTCTTTTTTTTTTTTTTTTTGAGAGGTTTTTGCTATACGGCACGTGCACTCACCAGAAAAAAAGACAGAGACAGAGACAAAAAGCGAGAAATTACCCCTCAAGGGGGATGACCACGCCACAATCCCTTCTTCTCCATTCTCCTCTTGGGATCTTGGGCACACACGCATATGTGCCCAGCATGAGTTTAAGCCACCGGGTCTGGGACTCGAACCGTGGTCAACTACATGGGAGTCCAGCGACATTGCCATTACGCCAACTGCTGGTCCCACAACCTTTTGAAACTCTAACTACAGGGTTTCATAAAGCCCTCCTAAGCAGAGAAGCAATCAGCATTCACTGGACAGAGTGAAACAGAGACAGAAACAGAGACAGAGAGGAGAAAAGTGAGAAATCACCCTGGGGAGAATGGCCATGCTTCAGTATCTTCTCCATTCTCTTTCTGAGATTTTGGCTACACACACACACACACACACACACACACACACACTTGCCTGGCATGATTTTTAAGCCACTGGGTCTGGGACTTGAACTGTGGTCAGCATGTGGTAGTTCAGCAATGTAACCACTACGCCATCCACTAGCCCCCCATAATACAGTACTCTTAAGTGGCAAGTTTATTTTCTTCTATTTTTGGTTGAAGCAGCAAACAGCAAACTACTCCATTGGCATAGTCAAAATGAACAGCTGTTCTGCTGACTCGATACTTGCCAAGTAGTTATTCTTTTTTTTAATATTTATTTATTTAATTCCATTTGTTATCATTATTATTTTTAATCTGACCAGAGAGAGACAGAGAGAGAGAAAGGGAAAATGAGAAAGCAAGCTGCCAGGTCCGGGACTCAAACCGTGATTAGCCATGTGGGAATCCGGGTGCCTTTAACTACCACACCACCTGCTGGCCCCAGTAGTCATTAATTCTTAGTGAAAGTGTAATTGTGTTTCTTTTGTATAATCTTTAAGAAAAATCTGTGTGTGTGGTTTTTTTTTTTTTTTAGATATTTTTGCTATATATAGGACGCGTGTGCTCGTCAGAAAGACAGATAGACATAGAGAGACAGAAAGTGAGAAATCACCCCCAAGGGGGGATGGTCATGCCGCAATCCCTTCTCCTCCATTCTTCTCTTGGGATCTTGGGCATGCACACACACGCGCCCGGGTATGAGTTTAAGCCACCGGGTCAAGGCCTCGAACTGCGGTCGACTACATGGGAGTCCAGCGACATAACCATTACGTTAACTGCTGGTCCCAAGAAAAATCTGTTTTCATATACAATTTTTATTTTCATTATAAAGGAGGTTCTTGTTCTTAATTATTTATCAAAAGATATCAATTCCTGTTATTTATAAATTAAACATATTTTTCATTGTTGGTTTTTATTATTTATGTTTAGAATTATCTTTCTTTTTACTATTTAGCATCTCCAAGAATGACAGTTGTGTTGATTTGTTCAGGTAATGTTGTTTGAGAATTGGTTACATTCTCTTCTTCTTTTATTAACGGCCTTTGGAGTGGGAATATTTTGTACAGCAGTTTGGACAAGGGCATGTTGTCATTGATCGGCGGGTGGATGTGCTGGTGAACCACTGGAATAAGGAGGGGGGGAAGGAAACGAGCGGAGGATGCTGGGAGAACTCGGACAAACGGAGGCTCGTGGCGCATGGTCTGTTTGCAGGAACGAGATTACGGGAACCCCCTCTGCAGTGGGAACCTGCACCCTCACGTTCATCTGATCAAAGAAACAACTTCCCTCTGCGCCTGCCTGTGTCAGTTGCAGGTAATGAAAGCTCTTAAGATGTGAGTCTCTCCCGCCGAGCTCCTTCAACGTTATATTTCTCAGGATGTCCTCTCTGAGTGTTAAGAATCTCCTGCCTTAGAGTTAGAAATTGTCATTAAGAGCTTTATTTGAAACAAAATAAGTACATGGCAAAATATTTATCCAAAGGACTCAAATAACAGGTTTTTATATTATGTATTTAGGTTTTCTATTATTATATTAGTTTGCCTTTAAATGAGTGTACCAAAGTTCCTCCTATTTATTTAATGACAAGTCAACAATGAAGTAGACATTGGTATATTATTTTGAAGAATATGTGTTATCAGGAGTTAATTCTTCCATTTCTATATTTAAAAAGTACTTGCTATGCATGTTTATACTAAGGCAGTCTGAAGAGGGAATATGGGCCCAGTCATAGTGGCACAGGTGGTTGGGTCCCCAGCGATGCTGAAGTCATGTGGGAGCAGCTGGGCTTTTGGATTGACACGTGATACATCTGTGATCCATCTGGCTGGAAGGCTGAAGGGAGAATCCTGGAAGGAGAGACCTGGCAAGGGTACCACACTGTCATTTTCTCTCTCTCTCAATAAATAAAGATGAAGTTGAAAAAGTTGAAAAATAAAGGTAGAGTGAACCGCATAGTCTAGTGGTTAATGGAGCCTGATCCCACATGACTGAATGTGGTTAGAATCCCAGCCTCTGATGGCTTGGAAAACACACTGAGTGTGAGTGCCCCGAATCTCAACAGGATGGAATGGAGGAGCGGGTATTGTGGTGTGACCATTCCCTGTCGGGGCAGAGGGGTGCTTTCTCCCTCTTCTCTCTCTCTCTCTCTCTCTGTCTCTCCATCTTTGGAGAGTGCATGGGCCCTCTGGCAATTAAAAAAAATAGAGGTAAGTGTGATACATACCCTCTGAAGATCTTATTTTTTATTGTCTGTTAATTGGCTTTTAAAATAGGCTTCAGGATGATCATTGGGTAGCACTGATTTTGCCTTTTCAGCTGGTGCACATTAGTAGAGCATGTTGAGAAAGTAAATGGAATTTGGGACAGTAGGGATTTTCATTATCGATGAATATTTTAAAAGCAATTATAGGTAAGTATTTAATTATCTTTAATTTGGGTACAGTTCAGAAGGCCCATGCTGTTGAGAGGAATCAGTTTGGTAAGGTATAGATAGGGATGGAACTAAATTAACAACATATTTATCAGGTGCCTATTATTTTGTAAGTTCTCTGCTAGAAGGAATGAAAATAATTATAACAAAAAGATACTTTTCTGCATAGAATTTATAGTTATAGGACAAGATAGGAAAAGCAATTACATAGTAATATTAAGTCCAATATACTGGGTCGTTGGGAAAGTCACAATGCATGTTTGCATAAAAAAAACACAGAAAAATATGTCATGACTTTCCAGACAATACAATAATAATACATGAATACTATAGGATGACACCAGGGTTGCCATTTGAGTTATAAAATTTAAAAATTCAGAAGAGGAAAACTTTTCTATGAAATAAAATCATCCAAACAAGTAGGAAATGCCGTGCTATTGAGGAAGGAAGAAGGACGCCCTACAGGGCTCTGGAGTGTGACTCAAGTCTGTAGAGCCTTGGGATCTCCCAGGTTACAGAAAAGAAAGAGCACCGTTCTGTTTCTAAATCCCACGAGATCTTCAGGGTCATCTCAGAGCTGACAGCAGACATCCCTGGAAGCCTGTACTCCTAAAGAGTCCTCCTCCTGAATGTCACCTCGAACATCGAATGGCTGTGTATCCTGGTACTCAGGCTCAGTTCAAAGCTGATCTGATCTTCCATTAATTCCAGGGGAGAAGACATTACTAGAAGTTATATATTTAAATAAAGGAAATGGAAGTGTATTTTCTATCTTCTTATTTGGGGGCCTAGAATAGACATTAAAGTTAACCAGTCCCTTGAGAAAAGCCACTGTTTGAGTATGACCCACTTGAATGGGGACACAGTGCTCAGCTCTGACTCGACTGCATGTGGGTAGCTGATGACAGAGACAGCCTGGAGCTGCTGAGCAGGGAGTGCCACTCAGAAAGAAGGGGAACTTCCAGGAGCGCCCTCTATTCCTGTGTTCCTTCTTTAGTTTGAGCCCTACTTGAAAAATGACTCTATAGGGCCACAGGTAGCATGGAGGGTCAGCAGCTGGGTCCCACATGGCCGACTTCGCAGTTTAAGTTCTGGACCCAGGGGCTTGAAAATCACAACCAGCACCCGTTTGTGCATGTTCAAAGTCCCAAGAGGAGAATGGAAGAGAATGGATTTGTGGTGTGGCCATCCCTCTTGGATGATAATTTTTCACTTTCCCTGTCTGTCTCTCTAGTGAGCGCATGTGCCCTATAGCAAACAAGCAAACAAGAAACAAAGCAGCAAAGCATTCAACAGACAAAACAATGGAAAATGATCTGTTGATGACAATGTGTATGGTAATTTCTTTGACTGGATTGACATACAGGGTATTCATGCTGGGAAAATTCATTTTCTTATGTTGTAAAGATATATAGTGATTGAATGTAAAAATAAGAAATGATCATTTTAAAAACTTTATGATCTTTGACCAATCTATGGGTCAGAATTTTGCTATTGATATTACTACAATAGAATTTTGCTATTGATTATACTATAAAGTTTGACAGACTAATTAATGAGTACAAACTGTGGGATTTTAACCTCTTAAGCATGTCTTATGTGCTATTTGGATAGATGTGAAATGATTGATTCTATCAGGAAATACCAAGTAGTTTCCACATTTTCCAAGCCCTGTGTAATCTTCCCCACATAGTTATTAAAGAACACTTTTCAAGTTTTTTTTCTTTATCTTTAGACTCAGTGATTCTATAGGCAATTAAAATCTGATAATATTTATCATTGAATTGAAAGAGAACTTCTAGAGAAGTTATTAAGAAAATGTTTGTTCTCCAAACAAGCTCCTTCCTTTTTATTAGTCCTCGTACATCCCTGGGACATGTGCGATTATTATAAAATTAGCTTTGCTTAACTAGTCCTGGAAGGTCTGATGTTCCTGATGGTGAATGATGCTGCTTTGAACTGTTATGCATTACAACTTTAGGGTAAAACACAAACCAGTGCTGTGTTTAATGGTTAAATAGATGCATATATATTAGAAAACAGAAGGAAAAAGACTGGAATGTATGCAAAACCCAGAGGTTGCATTTAACATCTCCTTGCACTAAACCTTGACTCTTGTCCCTTATAATTATTCCAGTTTTTAAGTCCCCTGTTGTTAGTAAGGTCTAGGATATCGCATGAATAACATCTCTCCCTATTACTGATCCTTTGGGACTTCAAAACACTATTAAAATTCCTTGACAAAGCAAGTCATCAAAAAAAAGCAACAATTCTGCATCTCCCTTACATTGAGGGATAGAGAGCATTTGTTCATATGCTTTTTGGCTGTTAATATGTCTTCCTTAGAGAGCTATTTATTCAGCTCATTTTCCCATCTTTTAATTGGGTTAATCATTTTCTTCCATGTTAGCTGCTTGAGTTCCCTGTGTATTCTGGTTATCAGTCCCTTATCTGAGCCACACTTAACAAAAATTCTCTCCCATTCCGAGAGTTGTCAATTTACACTAATTACAGTGTCCTTTGCTGTGCAGAAACTCCTTAATCTGATGTAATCCTACCTGTCTATTTTGGAGATTATTGCCTGTATTTTGGGGGTCTTGCTTAAGAAGTCTTTGCCTACCCCAGTGTCTTGCAGAGTTTCCCACCAGTAGTTTTATAGTTTGCGGTCTTAGGTTTAGATCTTTGATCCACTTTGAGTTGATTTTTGTTAATGGTGACAGTTAGGGGTTCAGATTCATCTTTCTACAGGTGGATATAGCCACAAAAAGTATAAGATACTTAGGAATAAATCTAACCAAAGAAGTCAAAGAACTCTAAAAGGAAAACTATGAAAATCTTAAAAAGGAAATTGAAAAGGACACTAAAAAGTGGAAGGACATCCCATGTTCCTGGATTGGCAGAATCAATATAATCAAAATGGCAATCCTACCCAAATTAATCTACATGTTTAATGCAATTCTGATAAAATTACAAGAGACATTCTTTACAGATCTAGAAAAGACAATCATAGAATTTGTCTGGAACCATAAAATACCCTGTTTTGCTAAAGCCATCCTGCACAAGACTGGAGTAGATGGCATCTCACTCCCTGACCCCAAGATATATTACAAAGCTGTCATAATCAAAACAGCATGGTATTGGCACAAACATAGACATGAGGACCAATGGAACAGACTAGAGACTCCAGAAATAAACCCCCAAACATACAGTCAACTCATCTTTGGCATACCGACTGTCTGCACTCTATGGTAGAGACTGAAAGACTGGAGAACATAAAAGTATTAAAAATTGTAATGGACACTAGAGACAAAGTGGAAAGAGAGTGTAAGAGGGGAAGAGCATAGAAAATTTGGGGGGAAATGGAGAGGTAAGACACTGGTGGGACACAGATAAGGTTTATTATCTGTTGACGAGGATGTGTATGGTGGTCTCAACTGGTCTGGACTGAGGTGTGTATCATGCTGGGTAAAGTCTCTTCACAATCTAAATGATGGATAGTGATTTAATGTATGAATAATAATAAAAAATATATAAATATAAAAAGAGTAAAAATTCTGCCCTTATGTGTGCCAAAAGTGCTTAGGAGTTCTGTCTCCCCAGTGTCTTCCTTTTCTAAGAGGATTAGAATTTGGCTTGAATAGGTGCTCTTGAAGTTTTAGTCCCCCTCCACACACTTTTTTTTGAGACAGATTTTTGTAACAAGGCGTGTGTGCTTGCTGGAGAGACAGAGAGATGAAAAGCAAGAAATCACACCCAGGGAGAATGGCAATGCCGCAATCCCTTCTCCTCCATTCTCTTGGGATTTTGGACATGTACACACAAGTGCCCAGCATGAGTGTCAAGCAGAGAGCTCAGGACTTGAAACAGTTGACCACATGAGAGTCCAGTGCCTTAGCCAGTACTCCACATGCTGGCCCACACTCTTTCCACTTCCGGTTCAATCGGTGCTGGACACCAAAAGCATTGAGGTCTTCTCCCACTCCAATAAATTCTCCAATTGTCCACACACCAGGTGGATCCTACAATTCAATTGTATTCTGACCCCAACTACGTGGAGTTAATGCTGACTCCAGTGGTTAGGGGCTCACAAAACCGCTTCTGCTTTAGACACCAGTCCCAAGTCCTAGGTCTCCTCCTCTCCTTCCGACCAATAGCTATTATATAAACAGGGTTCCCGTGAACTCTGTCTCAGAGTTGCTAATTTCATAGCTTGCTTACAAGATTCACAGAACTTGGGAAAATGCTTGACTTTTACTGATTTCTTATAGTGAATATAACTTGGAAACAGACAAATGGAAGAGATGGAGGTGGGAGGGACCAGAAGCTTCTGTGCTGTCTCCACCCTTCTAGTAGTCCCACGTGTTCTCCTACCCAGACACTTTCCAAACTCTGTTTCAGAGAAGTTTCATTATGTCATCAGGATTGATCAAATCCGTGGCCATTGGTGATTAACTCAACCCAAAGAAGTTGGTGGGTGAAGCTGAACGTTCCAACCATCTAATCATGATTTTAGTCCTCTTAAATCCCTATAGCATTTGCAGTTATTTTAAAATAAGCTCTCTCAATTAGTCCTAGGGGATCTGACTGTTCTTGGCAGTGAACGATGCTGCTTTGATCTTTTCAGTGACTGGTCCCCCCACAGTCACCGCAGTAGAACAAAAGACATTCCTATTACGGTACCACTCGGGAGATTGCAAGGAACTTAGGAGCTTTATATCAGAACTGGGGATAAAGGTCAGGTATCTATTTCCAGTTACCGCACTTTTTATGATACAGCCAAACAAACAAAAAACAAAAAACAGGAGAGTAAGGTCACTTGTTGTCCCATGTATTCATCCAGAATGCTCAGAACTCTTTTCATCTGTCGGTCACGAAAGTGGCAAATACCCGTGGTCCTTATTCTAGCTGAGTTCTCTCTTGCCTCCTTTCAATACCATTTGTTGGAAAAAGAGTCATCCTTTATCTTCATTTCCTGGCACCTACACCCTTGCCTTGCATAGAGCACAGAGTGGGTTCTTAAAATAAACCAGAAGAGCCTGTTGAAGTTGTAACATCTTTTCATATTAATAAACATAAAAAATGTTTAAAGCAGCTTATTAGGTTACTAATTCATTCAGTTTTAATCACAACAAAAATTCTCCCAAATTAGATGCCACTTACATGCTGGGCACCATGCAGGTCTCTTCGTATGTGTCCTCTCCTAACTCTCACGATATTTCCTAGTGTGTCTTCATGTTCCCCACATTATGTATAAAATTGAAAGGTCTGAACTGAGGGCTGAGAGGCAAATATAGGACTCTGTAACATTCTGCTCCCATGCCAGAACTGTTTCAAATGTTCCATGTATATGCAAAGTGAATCGTTACCAAATGAGATGGGGTTGGGAAGTTTAAAGGGATAACTTTACTATACTGTTCTGTAGTAGTTCCTCAAAAACTTCGATTTGTCCCTGACCCTCCACCCAGTGGACTTTCCCTTTATGTTTCTACTGCTGGCCTATTTTTATCTAATTTAATATTGCTTATAATAAAGAAACCTAACTTTAGGACTGCGTCTTATATAGTGTTACATTGTCAACACTACATCACTTAATTATTTTGCCTTAAAATTCAAGAATTAATCACTTATACATCTTCATATTTGAGTTTAAAATATAGAAGTAAATATATGTATGGTACAGATTTACTTCTAGAACTTCTGTTTCTTATTTAGAAAAATTAGTATGTTTTCAGTGCCTTTTTTTTTCAGAACAACGATTACACTTTGTGCTTTAAGTTTTGCAATAAAAATCATTAAAATAGTCATGGCAAGATGTTTAATTTCTACCTTTTATGTAGTGCACAACATTTCCTTTCCGTATCATGTGTTCAGTTGTGCCAGGATTCACACCAGACGTGCTGTTGACTGAAGGGTGATAGGTATTTGGATAACAGGTATAGGCACACGTACTAATCAATAGTGACTGTTTCAGGCTCCACAGTCTCACTTGCATACTGAATACAAATAGCAAAAAGCCACATAGTCTGACACACTGTAATGTTTCATACAGACTTCTTTTCCAAGTTGTCTATTTTGCATACCTCTGATTGGAATTAAATAACTTTCTCTATTCAACTGAGAAATTGATAGTCAGAATTCATCTTATGTCAGATTTGGCTCCCAGTTTAATCCTGTGATTAACTGAAGCATTTCGTGTATTTCTTATTTTTTATTGTTCATTTAGAAATTATCTAGAAATAATGTTCATGAAGCTATGATTTCATCATATAATTAAAATATGATAATTAGAAGTGGTATAAGCTTTTAGAAATGTAGAGTTTTTGAGGAGTTGAGGTTAAAAATGTGTCACGGTTCATTTTACCAGCCATACCTTTGGCAGGAATCCAACTCCTCCGCTGTCCTGCTCCTCTGTGGAATATTTCATTATCTGGCATATGACTCAGAATAACGCACAAGGTGAATGTTGATAATATGAAGTCCAAGGAACAGAAAGGGATTATGAAAGACTGCATAGTGTTGTTCCAACTTGGTTTTCTGAAAGGTGATTATGATTCCCGCCCACTTCTGTGCCAGCGGAATGGAATGGAGATTCCTGCCCCAGCCACTTTGGTTTTGGTAGTGACATGTCATTGGAGGTCAGACACACTTCCAGACAGAAATCTTGAGTAGTCACTGTGCCTGTTTCCACCAATTCTCTTACTATTTTTGTCCCCAGCCACGAGATCCTGTGTCTCAGGCAGGTGCCTCCTCTTCAGCCTGGATCCTTGAATGAAACACATGTGGAGCAGAGAGACACAGCTGCTGCGTAGAATGTCAGACAGAATCCATCCTTGGTTATAAGCTATCTAGATGCATGGCTGTTTATCTTATAACACAGCTGACTAATACAAAAGGTTGTTTGTATTTTCATCTCTAGAAAATTATGAATACAGTGGGTTTATTTCAGTAATAAAGACAAAAAATGATTAGGTTCATTTAGGATTGAAAGTGAAAATGTTAGATTAGTGTCATTTTAAAACTACCCCACTTTAAACCTTGATTTAAGAGTTTTTTTTTTTTTTTTTTTTTTTTTTTTTTTTAAGAGAGAGATTTTGCTATGCGGCACGTGCACTCACCAGAGAGATAGAGAGAAAGAGGGAGACATAAAGCAAGAAATCACCCCTCAGGGGGGATGGCCACCTCACAATCCCTTCTCCTCCATTCTCCTCTTGGGATCTTGGGCACGCACGCACATGTGCCTGGTGTGAGTTTTAAGTCACCAAGACCAGTTCTCGAACCATGATCTACTATGTGGGAGTCCAGTGACATAACCATTATGCCATCTGATGGTCTCTTGATTCAAGAATTTAAGTATGACTTTCAATTTACAAATAGAGATCATAGTTCATTACTAAGATCTTTATTATTTTATGATATGAAAAATGAGAAGTTGTCTTTTTTATGATAATTGTTTCCAGTCCAAATGCAAACATTTTCAAGTTTAATTTGATTCCAACCAAATTTAAGGAATTGTCAGACTTGTTGAAGAAAATGAAATTTATTGAACTAGATATTTAAAGACAGGCAGAACTTTCATTGCAATTTGTAAGTCTTTTCTTATGCTTCATTGTAATAGTATTTATTTTTGTAAATGTAATTTGTATTTAGCAATTCTCTGGTCTAGTAGATCAAATTTAATTTTGTAAATTCTAACAGTTAATGGAGATTTAAAACTCTTGTGGAACTTTCAATTATTTTGCAAACATTTTTGTTCCTTTTCCTATATATTTATAATAGTTATAAAAATAACATATCAACATACTTAAAAATTAACCACAGAATTTGCCATAGAGTGGAATATGAAAAGAAATAGATTATATCTGTCTGTTTTAGGCCATAATCTTACTGCTTAGAAGTAATAACATTTTTAGGTCAAGTTGTTATTCTTCCACCTCTAGCCCATAATTCCAAATATCATTTTTGAATTTATTTTCTTGATTTGTCATCTTGAAAGTTTAGCAGTTGACCTGTGGTTGTGGCCAGTTGAGGGATTTTGGGGAAGATTGTAGCATGAAGAGACTCTTTCCAGGACAGCTCTCTCAGGAAATAAATAAATAAATAAATAAATAAATAAATGATTGCTTTCAGAGATTTGAAGACATTGCTCTACTTCCTAGTTTCCAATAGTGCTGATAAAGAATTTGATGCATGGGGGACCAGCAGTTAGCGTAATGGCTATGTCGCTGGACTCCCACGTAGTCGACTGCGGTTCGAGTCCTGGATCCGGTGACTTAAACTCACGCCGGGTGTGTGTGCGTGCGTGCCCAAGATCCCGAGAGGAGAAGGGATTGTGGCATGGCCATCCCCCCTGGGGGTTGATTTCTCGCTTTCTATCTCTCTGTATAGGCACGCGCCCTATAGCAAAAAAAACCTCTCCAAAAAAAAAAAAGAATTTGATGCAAATTTTATTTTTATAAATGTTGAAAGTAAATTTGTCTTTCTTTCTTCTTAGGTACTTTTAAAATTTATTTATTCTAGATATTCTGAATTTCATTAGGATAAATCTAGGTTTATGTTGTTTTAAATTAATTATGCTGTGCATTTAAAGATCCTTTAAAATCTGAAGACTGCTTTCAGTTATTAAAATTGCTTCCCTTACTTTCTCCCTTTTCTCTTTACTGTCTCTATTATATAGTTCAGCATCTGAGCAATTTGTGAGTATAGTTCTGTTAACTTCTTTCTCTCTCTCTCTTACCCTTTTTTTTCCCCAGAGTTTTTTTTGCTATCTATAGGGTGCGTGTGCTTACCAGAAAGACAGAGAGAGACAGAGAGACAGAAAGCAAGAAATCACCCCCCCCCCCCCCCCCAGGGTGGATAGCCACGCCGCAATCCCTTCTCCTCCATTCTCCTCTCAGGATCATGGGCATACTCGCACACATGCCTAGCATGAGTTTAAGCCACCAGGTCCAGGACTCGAGCTGCGGTCTACTACATGAGAGTTCAGCAACATAGCCATTATGCCAACTGCTGGTCTCAACTTCTTTGTCTCTTGACAGAAATTGTTTGCTTTTCTGGGTGTACCTATCTTACAATTTTTTATGAGGTTACAGACATTCTGGACAGTACAGGAAAGACGAAAAAATTGAGTATGCAGGCATGTTACTCTGCTAGACTCTTATGCAAGGTATTGAGTCCATTGTGTCAGGAGTTTTGAATATTTTGTTGCCATGGTTACCCTCAGTGTGCTCTGGCTTTAAATTGCTCGTTAAGCTAGGGCTGGCTTGCTGGAGAGTGTTTCTCCATGTTCCCTCGCACCCTCAGCTTTCAGTCTTTCCTGTGACTCAGTGTGGGCCTCTCTGCACATTTTCTTCTCTTTGCATGGAAGACCGCTGTTGTATGCTCTGGGTGTTTTCTAGTCTAGCGCGGTGGGGCTAGGGGTGATTATTGGCCCTGTGCAACCTCACTCTTCACTCTGCCCTATGACCTCAGGTGTTAGGGATAGGGCTTCCTCAGTGATCTGCTCCTTGTCCCCATGGCAGCCTGTATATGTATGGCAGGTTTTGTGCTAAAGCAATCTCCCTATCCCCTGCTTTATAAGATCTTTCCTTTTATCCTGGGTTGGGATTTTCTCTTCCATTCTCCTTCAATCACAGTGAGTCTCACCTGTGCCCTCAGGATGGAAGTACTTCCTGTTAGGCTTCAGGTGCTAAAGGAGCTTGTTCCACGGAGGACGGTCTAGGTGGGGCTTCAGACTTCCCTCACAGAGATGCCACTTGCTCCTATAGACTTGCACCACCAAGGAAGACTCTTCTCATTCTCCCACTCTGCCCCCGATCTTTCTCAGAGACGCCTGGCGGAAGTCATTGGAAAGGAGTGTGTGAGCAGGAACAAAATCCCGCTGTGTAAACTGCTCCTCAGGGTTCAGCACTGGCCTGCTAACTCACATTCAGGCTTTAGTAATTGTGGTGGCTAATTTTATTCGTCTACTTGATTGCACCACAGTGTCCAGATATGTGGCTAAACATTATTTTAGACAGTTCTAGGAGGGTGTTGTTGGACGAGATCAACGCTGAAGTTGATGAACGCCGTACAAAGCTGCTGGTTGTCTTCCATAATGTGGGTCAACCTCATCTTGTCAGTCGAAGGACAAGACAGAACAAAAGACTGAGTGAGGGCGGACTCAGTCAGTGGACTGCATTACAACATTACTGCTCTGCAGAGTTCAGACTTGCCAGCCTCTGTAATCGCAGGAGCCAATTCCTTTAAACAAGTACATCTATCCGTATCCATATCTGTGCCTGTCTACATCTCTGTCTTTCTATCCGTACACACATACGCAGTCCTGTGGCACATAACACTTTGGTAAATGACAGACTGTGTGTACAACAGTGGTCTCAGAGGATTCCAGTGGAGCAGAGCTATTCATGTCGCCGAGTGACACCACAGCTGTCATAACATTGTAGTGTGACACATTACACACGTTCGTGGTGATGCTGGTGTCGGCAAACACTGGGATGCCAGTCGTGTAAAATACAGCACATACAATTATATACAGGGCAGGATACTGGATAACGATAATAACCATGAACTAGTTTATGTATTCACTGAACTTTTTTATTTTTTCAAAATTTAATGTATTTTATTTTAATTTAATTTCTTTTATGTAATCAATCACTATACATCACTTAGCTTGTAAAGTGAATTTTTCAACATGAATACATTTCACACGAGTGCAGTTGGGGATACTAAACATGTTATCATCACTTTTTAATCATGATTATTTTAGAATTTTACTTATACAAAAAGTTGACTGTAAAGCAGAATGCCACGTTATGTTGGCAGCAGCCTGGTATGACTCCTGTCTGCTGCGTCTCCTGATTTCATCATTTTCTCCTGTGCTTAGTTTTATCTGTGTTTTGTTCATGATGGCCCTTCTAGGGGAACGAAAGGTGAGATTGATCCTCTCCCTGTGTAGACCTATGCGAGTGTGTGTGTTTGTGTCTTAGTTTACAACAAAAAGAAGATGAAGAAATTTAAAAAAACACAATTTTTAATAGAAAAACCTTATAAAATAAGGATGTAAGTTTCTTTTTCTTTTTTTTTTGTAGAGAGTTTTTTGCTATAGGACACGTGCACTCGCTAGAGAGACAAAGAGAAACAGAGAGACAGAAAGTGAGAAATCCCCCCCACCCCGCCACCCTGCAGAGGGGATGGCCACACTGCAATCCCTTTTCCTCCATTCTCCTCTTGGAATTTTGGGCATGCAGGCACATGCACCCAGTGTGAGTTTTAAGGCATCAGGTCTGGGACTCAAACTGCGGTTGACTATGCAGGAGTTCAGCGACATAACCATTACATCATCTGCTGATCCCAAGATATTTTTTATATATGATATGTACATTGCATTTGTGTTGTATTATTACAAAAGAGTCAAAAAAGTTAAAAAATGTTTTCTTTTGTAATTATTTAATTTTATTATTATTGTTATTTTTCCATTTGCTATAGGGTATGTGTGCTCACCAGAGAGAGACAGAGAAAGAGAGGGGAAGTGAGAAATCAAGGGCCCAGGTCTGGGACTTGAAGTGCTGTCAGCAATGTGGGAGTCTAGTGCTCCAACCACCACACCACCTACAGGTCCTCCCAAATTAAAAATTTTATGAGCCAACCTGTGGCATGCCAGTAAGGCAGCTGGATCCCACATGGCTAACCCTATGGTTCAAGTCCTGGACCTGGCAGCTTAAGAAACATGAGGGGCTTCTGAAAGGAAGGAGAGATGAAGGAGCCGGGATTGCAGTGTTACCACTCCCCCAGAGGTGCTTTACCACCTTCTCTCTCTCTCTCTTTGGTCAATTAAAAAAGTATATAAAGGGACCAGCAGATGGCATAATGATTAAGGCACTAGACTCCTACATGGCCAACTATGGTTCAAGTCCTGGACCTGGCAGCTTGTTTTCATTTTCCCTCTTTCCCTCTCTCTCTGGTGAGCACATGGGTCCTATAGCAAATTAAGACAAATAATCACCATAAAATGAATGCATAATTTTTAAAACTATATGTTAACATTTGTATAAAGTAATATGAAAAGTTTTAGTAAGCTACGGTTAATTTATTCTTGAAGAAAAAATACCATTTTAGAAATTGAGTGTAGCCTAAGTGTACAGTGTTTATAAACTGTAGTTTATAGTGGCTTAAACTACAGTTTACGGTAGTTTCCAGGAGTGTCCTAGGCCTTCACTGACCACTCACTGTTTCACAGAGGTACTTCTAGCTCATGGTATGTGCTTTATAAAGGTATACTCTCTTTAAACCTATTATACCATACTTTTACTGTACCTTTTCTGTTTAGAGGCACAGATGCTGATCATGGTGTTGCAGTTACTTATAGTGCTTAGTCCAGTCACGTGCTGTGCAGGTTTGTGGTCTAGGAGCAGCAGGCTCCACCATATAGCGTACAGGTGTGTGGTAGGTCGTACCTTTTAGGTTTATATACTCTATGATGTTTGCGCAATGACAATTACTTATTTATACATTTCTCAGAACATCTCTCCATCATTGTACACATGACTATATGACTACACACACACACACACACACACACACTCTGTTTGGTTCCTCTATAGAATCTTACATAATAAAACAATTAGAAGAAAATTTTCCTGAATTCTTTTTACCTGCTTTATGACACCTGAATTTGTTTTCCATGCTCTGCCACAGGGGATCTGGTGTTCACATCCCATCTCTCTGTGGAAATTCCCTTGGATTTTAGGTTATTTGCAAATTCATCTCTACACCTTTAAGAAAACTGACGGTGCACAACGTATCCAGGCACTGGACAGTGGCACAGGAATGGGTGTGATGTTTTATGACAGTGATTCACACGGGAAGGTTCCAGGCTTGTATCTGGAACCCTCCCTGAGTATGCTAGGCATGTGTGTGCCTGTGATCCAGAGCTGGCTGGGGCTGGGGTGGGTGGTGGCATTGAGATCCTACTGAGGGTGTTGTCTCTCCATCTCTTTCTTTCTGTGTCTCCTGTTCATGGAAGAAATAAATAAACTTTAAAAATGTATTCAGCCTTGGGAACCAGCAGTTAGCGTAATGGCTATGTCGCTGGACTCCCATGTAGTTGACCGCGGTTCGCGTCCCGGACCCGGTGGCTTAAAACTCACGCCGGGTGCGTGTGTGTGCATGCCCAAGATCCTGAGAGGAGAATGGAGGAGAAGGGACTGCGGCGTGACCATCCCCCCTGGGGGGTGATTTTTCACTTTCTGTCTCTATGTCTCTCTCTGTCTGTCTGGCGAGTGCATGTGCCCTATAGTGAAAACCTCTCAAAAAAAAAAATGTATCCAGTCTTTCCCTGTTTTAATGATGGGAGTAGTGTTTGTTCCATCTCTCCATGCTAGACAGCAGAAGAGCTTTCAGCAATAATCTTTAATTTTGAATAAAACGAGAGTTGTTATTTTTAAAATTATCTTCTGCTACTTATAAATTGGCATTTCAACCAGGGTTCTGTTTTAAATTTAAATGTTTGAAACTCAGTGTTTCTTCCTCATGCTGTCATTTTTATGAAATGATGTGATGGTGATCCTTGCCTGATCGCTCTGTGTGTGGATAAAGGTCCACGCGGATTAGCATAAGCAGACAGTAGTCACAGGTGAGGTGCCTGAATACCCCAAAGCCTGCCTGCAGTGCCGTGCCTGGTGTGGACTTGTGTAACTCTATGGATTTTATCACCTGGAAGACCTTCCTTTTGTTGCCAAGTTGGAGACTATCAGTCACTAAGTAAGTGTTCTCTGCTCTGGTTGGAGAGGACAGGACAATTTTATTCTTCGTGGAGCTGTGTTCTTTTTCACGGCATTCAAACTGCCCTCACAGAGGTCCTTGCAATGCATCGCTTCTCCGCAGGCTTTCATCTGCCTCTCCCCCAGCCCCGCTCTCACAGTGCGAGTGGCCATCATGAAAATCTTTCTTTGCCGAGTCCTTTTTAGGGCCTGGCTGGGAACAAATCTAGGTACTCTGTCAGTAACCCTAGTATAGGATGGCTTCCCCACAGCTCTTTCTTCGTTTCTGTAAACGCTAACTGAAAGCTTGACATCTTTTCAGGTCATTGTCGTACTGCACAACTCCCATCCCTACATTAGTCTTTTCCTGTTAATGCTTTGCTTTTTAAATTTCCTCTGGGCCGATTTGTCACTCATTACATTCTTATGAACCTTCTGTCCTCCAAACATTCTTCTTTCATCAATGGCACCTTTCATATTTCTAAAGTTGCTGTATTTATTATTTATAGTGTATCTTCACTGTCATTTCACTGCAGTTTTTGGAGGTAATGAAAGAAAATGCTTACAATAAATTAATCATTTTGAACTGATAGTTTCTTGTACATTTTTAGACAAGTGAGTGATTCAGTCCTGCTCACATAGTATATTAATTTGCCTGTGTGTCCTACTATCTGTTCATTGGTTATTCATTCAGTAAACATTGAGTGCTTTTTATATCTAAGGTCACATCTTAGGCATTGTAGTTACAGTGAACAAGATAGATAGAAGCTGGCTTATATTGTACTAAGAAAGTCATTAATTATTATGATTTAATTGTAGTTGTAATAGATTGTACCAGAAGTAACCTGGACTGATAGCATTTAATAAGAAACCTAATTTAATGTGGAGGTGAGAAACATTTATCAGATAAAGTAAGATTTGAGTTTTGCTCTAAAGAAAAATGGGTAGACATTTTTAAGAAAGGAATTCAAGGGCCAGTAGGTGGTATGGTCATTGGGGCACTGGACTCCCATGTGGCCAACTGTGGTTTGAATCCCGGACCTGGCAGCTTGCTTTCTTGCTTTCCCTATCTCTCTGTGTATGTCTCTCTCGGGTCAAATTAAAAAATAAATTGTAATAACTAAAATTAGAAAAGTAATGTTTAAAAAAGAAAGGAATTCAGGAAAAAAAGTTTTATGCAGAAGAACAGCATTAAATGAAGTTTTTGGGATTCAGTAAAATCTGTAGCCTTCTCCTTGGCAAAATGGAGCCCATGACTTCGTTTTTTCTTGCAGGCATAACTGTGTATATAGTAAGTTAGTGTCAGAGAGTTGAGAGGTAGGGTCCTAATATATGCTGTGTTACTGACTAAGCTCTGTGTTTCGGAAAGGCCACCTCATTTTTAAAATATTCTGATGCTTTATAAAATGGTTTAAATGATTATAATTGCTATAAGAATTTCAGAGAGAAAATATAATAGGAGATGCTAATAACCCAGAGACATATGAAAACGTTCATACGCTTTTACATACCGTGCTACTGGTGTCTCTAACTCCACAGAAAGAATTCGACAGTAGTATAAAGCTGTGCCGACGTTTATTGCAATGTTATACAAAATAGCAGAAAAACACAGGAAAAGCCTTAATGTTAATAACATAAAGAACAATTAAATTAGGGCCAGATGGCATGGTGAAGGCACTGGATTCCCACATGGCTTACTGCGGTTCGAGTCCTGGATCTGGTGGCTTTTTCTCTGTCTCTCTCTCTCTCTCTCTGTCTCTTTCTGGTGAGTATATGTACCCTATAGTAAAATTTAAAATAATAATAATAGATAAAATTAAAAGGGAATGATTAAGTGATGTGATATATACTTAATGAAAAAATTATCCAGCTACTCATATTAATAAATGTGAAAACCATTTCATGAGAAACTATTTTATTTAAAATTTTTTAATTTAATTTTTTTTTTGGGGGGGGAGAGGTTTTTGCTATAGGGCGTGTGTGCTTGCCAGAAAGACGGAGACAGACAGAGAGATAGAAAGCAAGAAACTCCCCAGGCGGGATGGCCATGCTGCAATTCCTTCTCCTCCATCCTCCTCTTGGGATCTTGGGTACGTATGCACATGCGCTCGGTGTGAGTTTAAGCCACCGGGTCCGGGACTCAAACTTCGGTCAACTACATGGGAGTCCAGTGACGTAGCCACTACACCAAATGCTGGTCCCATATTTTATTCTAATTTTTAAAGAGTTATTTTGTTTAAACTTTATTTATTATTGTTCTCCAATTTGACCAGAGAGAGACAGAGAAAGAGAGAAAGTGAGAAAGAAAGTCCCAGGTCCAAGGCTTGAACCATGGTTGGCCATGTGGGAGTCCAGTGCCTTTAACCACCATGCCATCTGCTAGCCCTGAGAAAGTATATTTTAAAGTAACATAAAGCCACAGATGATAAATTTGCTTGGAACTAGGATTATAGCCAAACAATTTATTTTGTATTATGCAAGGACATAAATGAAATTTGCAATAGTGAAAGTGGTTGTGTTTATGTAGTGGCTTATAGGGGTACTCTCTTTCTCACAAAAGGCTCTTTGATATATTATCTAAGTATAGAGGAAAAGACTGGTAGTATACCTATACAAGCGTTTGCTCTTTATGCTTTATCTTCTGAGATTTAATAAAACACAAATTTTGTCAAGGCTGCAATTTTGAGATCTTCATGGATAACATAATTGTCAGGTCCAAATACAGAAGATGGTGCAAAGTGATATAAGATGACCAGATATCTTTGCACATGTTAAATTCAGTCATTTGAAAATCATTCCCTTGGGCTTTAAGCCTATTTATTTTTAATAGATTTCTACTAAAATATAAATGGTCCTGGGAAGGGTAACTTTTTTTCAAATTGCCATTGGGCACATAAATCATCAATGAGAGAGGGAGAGAGGGGGAGGGTAAAGCCTCCCTCATGGAGCAGGGTCACCCTGCAATTCTTTCTCCTCTATCCCTCCATCCTGTAGGGGTCTTGAACACTCATGCACATGTGCCCGATGTGTCTTTCAAGTTTTTGGGCTGGGATTTGAACACCAGGCAGCTATGTTGGATTGGACTCCCCTAACCTTTACACTACAGGCCTATCTGGAGAGGGTAACATGCTAAGGTGTTATTGACAAGCATCTTTGCTGACCCCAGTTAGCTAAACCTATGTTCTATAACAAAAAGATATGAGACACTCTTGGGTGCAAGTGGGAAAGAAGAGCGAATAGGTAGAAAACACAGAGCAGGGGATCCCCTGAGTCTGGATTGCCTGAGAGATGGTATTTCATTTCAGTTTTGCATCAGTGTTAGCTTCTAAAAATGGGCATCCATAGGGCCCCAGGTGGCATGGCGGTTAAGCGGCTGGACTCCCAGCATGATTTGAGTCGGGAACTGGCACTGTGAAAATCATGCCAAGCATGTGTGAGTGTGTGCCCCAAATCCCAAGAGGCAAATGGAGAAAAGCAATGCCTGTCTGTCTGTTATTCTATTGTATATTAATCATTTAGTTTATTTTCAATTAAACACCCGTGAAGGGTGCAATAAGGCATACTATTAGAAAATTAATCTAAATGTGGAATTGGAATTAGAGAAAATACCTATTAATAGAAAATGAAAATCCTCTGAAAACAAAATGACGTTAATAATACGGAGCAGATGTCACAACTGGACCTTAAGTTTGACTAAGTTTTAGGAAAGTCAAACACATACATGAAGACATGGTTCATTATATATTTTTTATTACAAAAATAACGAAGAAGAGACACATTCATTTGACTGGAATCAAAACACGAGATTAAATTCAACAGTATAATTTCCCTTTTCCTGGGAGGGGGAACTCATCTAACAGTTTTCCTCAGGCCACTTTTGTTTCCACACAAAGTAGTTGACTACATGGAAACTAAAGGTCTACACAGTGGGAAGATTTCCCCTCAGCACCACCTTGTAGGTCTCCCCTGAACAAAACAATGCGACTGCTGCCCATGTCTGCCCTGTATCCATGTGCCAAGCTAATCCGGCTCTGAACCAAGCTCGGGCCTTTCTTCCTCTGTACGTGGGTGCAATGGAGTCCCCACATGGGCCCAGATGTGAGCTCAGGGAGAGTTGCTGCTACACCAGTGACATTATGACCTCTGGTTCTGCTCGTGCCAGCCCCCAGATGTACTTTCTATCTTTTCACAGATTTTCGTTGGTTCCACTTATTTACCTGACTTTGGGAGTCTAAACATACCGGCTCATGCTGGGCAGATGTGGCTACACAATCCAATAGTGCCCCATGACAAGCTCTTGTGGCCGTAGCGTTCTATCTGCAGTGTCAGTGGAGGTCCTTATTGCCCATGGTAACAAGTGATCTAGTTCCAAATATCCATGGTGTCTTCTCTCCTGGCCCACTCCTGGTGCCAAGTGTCCCAGGTGTGTTCCATGAGAAGCACATTCTGAGATGCAGTTTTGACATCCTTCTGCCCAAGACTGGCTTAGCCTCCTCTCTCATTCATGAGCTCCTGTCTTTCTGATGCACCTTCACAAGCTTTACTGTGAACCCATTAACCCCAGAGAACTCTGAGACCACTGAGCTGAATTCCAAGAAAATATTAAAATAATTATAATGAAAACTAGTTAACTAATTAAAAGAATTAATTTTGTCAGTGCAACTGGGCATATGAATACTTTCTGATACACAGAATGCCAGAAATATTTACCTGGATATGACAGCCAAATTCAAGGTAATTAAAAGCATAAATGCAGACTTCGATTGTAAAAATTTCAGGAAGCTGTTAAAATCCATACAAACACTGCTGTCATTATACCCACTGGACCTTATTATAATTTCTGCCCAGAAACTGGCAGTGTGGCTGAGTGTTGGGTTCTATTTATAGTTTAGAAAGCTGTGTTTCTAAGGAAAATTACTGAATACTTAGGTGATGTCTCAGATCCATAACTGCATAGCAGAGAGAATAACATGTATATTCATTTCCCAAGCATAATGTAAGCATTCATTATTATAATACCCATAAAACACTTGGAGCTTTTTAATAATAAAGTATTGCAAGTAAGGATTTAATTTTATTAACCATATTCCACAAGTCTAAGATTATAATGATTTAAAAGTTTTTTAGTAAACTACAAAATAATGTATCCTTCCTTCAATCTGGTCATCAGAATATTACTCAGCCATAGGAACAATGAGACCTTGCCATTTGACTTACAGTGGATGGATATAGAAAATTTAAAGCTAAGTGAACTAAACTAGACTATGAAAGACAAGCACTGTATATCTCCACTCAATATGTCCTGAATGTCTGCACACTATGAAAGAAACTGAAAAATGTGAAGATATAATAGTAAGGAGGACAAGTAGACTAGAGACTGAATGGAAGGGGGTAGAAACAGAGGTTGGATGGGAGTGGCTCAGGGAAGAAACACTTAATGGACACAAAAATGTGATGTTCACTGTTCAAAATGATGCACGTGGTAATATCCTTCATTGATTGTCATGAACCTTATGCGCATTTTGAAAAACCATACTATGTGTTATAGAGATGTGCAATGGTTAAATGTAAATGAGAAATCATAAAAAAGTATCCTTACTCTGTCCTATTAGATTTTTTACTGATTAATCCCATTTCTTGATTTAATAACTTAGCTTTTAAATTGGTTTAGGTTGAAAACACACCTTGATGTTATAAACCAAAACTTTCTTGAAATTGCAAAAGGATTTTTGTATTAAATCAAATCCACAGTTAAAAAGATAACTCTATGCATTGAGAAACATCATTCTGAAATGGGGTCCATGGGTTTCACTGGAGTGCCAAAGGTGTTTATGGCCTAAAAATGTAAGTACTTCTGTTTCAAACCCAACTGATTTATATGAAAAATAGTCTGGATAAATCAGAGATGGTTTTTTTCTTTTTCCTCATAGTTTTCTCTCTCCAGGAGATATCAGTTCTCTTGGTATGGTATTAATTATTAGCATATTCTGAAGACATTGTTCCCATTTGTTTCAGTAGGGACTAAGCTACTATGATGACTCTGTTTTTTTTTTTTTTTTTTTTTGAGAGGTTTTTTCGCTATAGGGCGCGTGCGCTTGCCAGACAGACAGAGACATAGAGACAGAAAGCGAGAAATCACCCCCCAGGGGGGATGGTCACACCTCAATCCCTTCTCCTCCATTCTCCTCTCGGGATCTTGGGCACGCACGCACACGCGCCTGGCATGAGTTTTAAGCCACTGGGTCCGGGACGCGAACCGCAGTCGACTACGTGGGAGTCCAGTGACATAGCCATTACGCTAACTGCTGGTTCCCAATGACTATGTGACATTTCAACTGATGTCTCAGTCTTCTCAAACTTAACATATCCAAGAGTGAGTTCCTTACCTTCTCTTTGCAAGTCTGCTCCTGCTCAGTCTTACCCACTGAGCAACATTCAGCCTCTTACTCAAGGTTGAAACCTAGTACTAGTCATCTTTGAGATCCTTGCTTTCACCTAAACATCATATCTGTAAGAAAGTTCTATTGGCTGTACCCTCACTTGAATGTGCCCAATTCTTTCCATCACTACTATTTTTACCCTAATCCAAGCCACCCTCAGACTTTTCATCTAGATTATTGCCACAACTTCTGAATGAGCTGTTTCCACATATTGCAATGCATTCTTCACATAGGAGGCAGAGCAATCTGTTAAAACACAAATTCAATTAAGTCATTCCCTTCTCAAAAACCTTCAGTGACTTCCCATTGCATTTAGAATAAAATCTAACCCCCTTTGGTGCTTCAGAGTAATCTACTCCCTGCCCGTCAATCCACTCTCATTTTGTAACACTCTTCTGCTCAATGTACATTCATTTATACCGTGTTTATTTCAGTTATTCTAATTCACAGTTTGAGTTGGCTTCCATTTGCCTCTGCTTTTCCTGTTTTCTTTCTCCAATTTTCTGACTGCCCCAGAAGATCTTCACAGACTACATCAATGTTTTCCTTGCATTCTGGCTTTCCAGGTTGACTGATGGGGTACTTCAGCAGGGGATCTAAGGGAGAGGTTGTTCTCCCTGCTCTCCTGCCTTTGTGGTCACCTGTGAGGGCTGTATCCTTTGGAACGTCAAAGCCTCTCAAGGTGGCCTGATTCACATGTTTCCCTTCTTCTGGGTTCTGGTCACCACTGCCCAATCTTGACATTTTTGCTGAGGGGTGGTAACAACTCCATATTAGACCCAGGATGCTGTGTTCTCTGCTCCTAACTTTGCAAAAAGTGCCTTCATCAGTCCCTCCTCTAGCGGCCTCATATAAAGGTAACGTTTCTTCCTGTAGGAACTGGGGCTCTCTCAGCTTCTTCTATTGCAAGCCATTGCCACATGCTGTTCCTCTGTCTGGGCCATGCTCTCCTGTATTCTTCACATGGTTGGCACCTGTTTGTTCTTTAAGTATCAGTTGCAATATCTTCTTCTAAGATGTTCCTTTTAACCAGCACTGATATAGTTGGAACACTACTATAGCATTCATATGTTTATTTGTTTGCTTGATTCATCCAGTTATGTGTCTTTCCCAGTGGACTGCTGACTTCCAAGGTCAGCGAGCTCATGTGTTTTGCTCACTGTCATGTACATCCCAGGAACATGCTATTGAGCACATAGTCATGATAACATTTAGAGCATGTTGAATGTTTTCCTTGTGTCAACAATGGACCTAAATGCTTTATGGATAACTCATTAATCTTCATGATAACTTTATGGGACACGTAATTGTGTGTATGTGTGTGTCTGTGACTTTTATTATTTTTTTTCATTTTACTTATGGTAGGACTCTGAGATGAAGAGAAATACTTCACCAAAGATCACACCCTCATATGTGACTTCTTTGAAGACCTAGTATAATGAGATACATTGTACTTCTCAAAATAACATACTTTAGCTTATTTTATAGGATTTCTAAGAAAATACATACTTGAGCACTAAATGTGAAGATGAACCTTGTAAGCAGTATGGGATATACTTTCAACATTATTCAAATTTTTATTTATTAAGGATAGTGATTGGCTATGTGGTCTCTGATTCTAATTTTCATGACTGAGTTATTTTATAATAATTAGTAAACCGCTTTGCACTGCAGTTTTCTTTTTTTTTTTTTTTTTTCTTTTTTGGAGAGGTGTTTGCTATAGGGCACGTGCGCTCGCCAGACAGACAGAGAGAGACAGAGAGACAGAAAGCAAGAAATCACCCCCCAGGGAAGATGGCCACACCGCAATCCCTTCTCCTCCATTCTCCTCTCGGGTTCTTGGACACGCACGCACACGCACTCGGCATGAGTTTAAGCCACCGGGTCTGGGACTTGAACCGTGGTCAACTACGTAGGAGTCCAGCAACATAGCCATTACGCTAACTGCTGGTCCCAACACTGTAATTTTCAAAATAAGCCTTTGAGAGGGCCCAAGGCCCCAAGGGCTCTAGCAATCTCACTGGACAAGCCTCAGGTAACCCTTAATGTGACAAGTAAGAATTAAGTTTTTTTTTTTTTTTTAAATATTTTCTGTTTAAATCAGAGGTTAAAATTGTTTCTGAAAACACACTCAAAAAGAAACAAGGGAAGATAATAAGCAAAAAAAAAAAAGTTGACATAAGAAGATTACAGTGGTAAAAATATAGTTTTAGTAAAAAAATTAAAAGGAAAGGTTTTAACATAGGAAGCATTTTGTATGGTAGTTTTTGTCTTTTGGGAAATGGCTAATGTAAAGGAAAAAAGGGACCAAAAAATGACAAGTCTACAGCACGTTGTTGAAGGTTTGAGTCATAAACTGCTGTTCTAATTAGAATCCATCAAGCTACAAATGGTGGTCCCGACAAAGTCTCCAATGAATACCCATCATTACCTCTTGAGGGGCCCCTAGATGGACCTCTGAACCCCCCTGACTGCCATCCTCCCATCTTCATCCATCCATCTCAGCAGGAAGCAGCTAGAAAGATCTTTGACCCACTTCCCTAATGGCAGTTAGGGTACTTCTTCAGAGGGGGGTTGAGATAGGAGTTAGACCCCATTTACAGGTGGATAGAGCAGCTCCCCCCATCCCCCCATCCGTTCATCCACCTCCCTCCTAGAGGAGAGCTGCTGCTTTGTGGTTCAATTTCTCTTCTCCTAGTCACCATATTCCTTTGGTCTTAGACATGTAAATCTTGTTTTTGAATAATTGATGGCCCAAAGCTTCTAGACAAAGAATTTTCTGGCCTTGGTACCCACTCCCCAAATTAGGAGAATAATTGGATACATCCAGCACCTGCCTCTCCCCACCACTAGAGGAATGCATGCATAAGCCCCACCTACAAGAGGTCAGGACAAAGCCCTGCTTGGCCCAGATAAAAACACCTCCCACAGTTCTTCCTTGGCAACCCACTTCATGGACCTCTCCCTTCATGGGAGCTCTGTTTTTCCTTTCCTCTCCTTTAATAAACTCCCTACTTTGCTGTGTCTACTCTCTGTGTCCGACTCTAATTCTTCCTGAGCATGGGACAAGAACCCGTGTCTTCACTGCGAGTGTGGGCCCCATCACTCCTGAGCCCTTGCGTTCCTGGGTGCCCTTCACTCCAACAGCATAACCTGAAACATGATCTAATTATCTAAAATTCTACTCCATTTCTCCTTGCTTTCCCTGTTTTCAGAGCTGTGGAGTAAATGGCCCAACAGAATTTTCCATGTTGTCTTACAGAAACTGCTGGGCAAAATGTAAACCTTAGATGAAATAATCTGTCATCGGTTAGTTTCTATCAATTTGAAGGGGATTATTGCATTTCTAGGCATGGGGAGCCAGTATCTCTCATTTCATGTGACTCTGAAAAGAGGAGTGCTAATCAGGTCCCTGGTCCCTGTCACCTAGCACCCTAGCGATGAGAAGTGTATAGGTTTGCCATCACCTCTCTGCCTTTCACAGAGTTACTCTTTTCATGAAGACATAGAATAGCATTTACCACAATGTGTTGTGCACAAAATAACTTCACAGGAGCGATGCTCAGTTGGGTGATTTCCTGATCAAGTGAAAACGTGGAACTTGGCCCCGTCTGCTGCCTTATAAACTCACTAAGTGCCTGAGTGTAGCCAGTGTTCTGAGAAGTCCTGAAGTTAAAAGAAAATCTAAGAATCTAGTCCTTTCAATTGGTTGAGTAAGATTTATTTTCCTCCAGAACAGCTCCTAACATATCAGGGAAAAATTTCATAGATCGTGCTTGGGGAAATACTGTTACAGGATTTTGCAAGTCTGTATTTATTTATTGGCACGATTATTTCCTTGTAAATGGAAGAACAAGGTTGACCTTAAAATAACCTGTGAGAAGTCCTGAGGAATTTCCTTGACTAGGGTAAAAGGAGAAAGAAATGATTTATCTAAGTTGTATTATTCTTACTGTTTACATCTTCCCTGTAGTAGCTGTGAACTTTGGTTGCTATGAAACATGGCAGTTGCATTTCATAAATTTAATATAATAGAAATATTTTTCTCTATAAAATGTGAAAGCAGATGGATGACCAGTGGTAAAAAAATGGGAGTTTTATTCCTGTGTATTATAAGCTAAGAAATAGTTTTGAATAGCTAACAAAAATAATATATCTATTGACAAAGTATCTTTTTTTCCCATTTATCATTGGAATGATTTAGGGGGAAAAGAAAGGGAGAAAGAAGAGAACTATCAATTGAATTATGGAACATTTTAGGAGAAAAATATTAAGCTAATTATTGAATGAAGAACTAAAAGTTTTTGTTTTAATCAATAAATATGTAACTTAAACATAGTTTCAGCAGATGGCTCTTGTCTTTTCACAGAACTCAATGGTGTATCTCTTTTAGTGTCTTTTACTAATAGTTCATCTGTTTTTATAGTTCTCTGTGCTTTATTATACCCGAAATGCTTTCTCCAGTGAATAGATCATCTACATGATGACTGCCGTATCTTCAGTGGCACTCCAGTTTTTTCTCTGCTCCCCAAATAAACGCCTCCCAAAACTCTACATGGGGTGTGTGAAGGACAGTCTTTCCTATGACAGACCGAAAACAAAGGCGTGTTCTTTGCACTCTCCTCATTCCTGTTTCCCTCCTGAGTTCTCCGCAGCTGCACCTGTGCCCGATGGCTCTTGTTTGCATCAAGCAGAAACCAAAAGGTGAACATGCTTTCGTGTGTATTTTCTATTTATAAGGCTGTCAGATTCTGGGTTACCTTTTCCACAGATGAAAAGCCTGCGTATATGAAGTTGGATTTAGGTGATTTACTGAATCGGCTAGCTTCTTGATTTGAATAAAGGTAAATCGGGGGACATTCAGTTATTGGAAGAACAGCTGAAGCCTTCTCTTGCAAGGGGTGTGCCTTGCTGTTTAACTTCAAGTTGCCATGCCTATGGTGAAGCTTCTTCAGTTGTTGGGAAGAAGAGAGCATGCCCAGTTGAGTCATAGCAGCTCCCCTATAGAAAGCTTCTTGGTACGATTTTATTTAAGGAGTGAAATCTTTATTAAATTGAGTAGAAAGCAGAGGGTACATCTTTTCGTATTTTTAGAGGCTTCTGGTATAGAATTAATTTATTATCTTAACAAAGTGAAACCTTATTGAGAGTTCAGTACGGATAAAAATCATGATTGTCTTTTTATTTAAAATATTTTCAAATAAATCTATTTTACATCTCGAGTAGAGTATAACATTACCATCTGGGCATAATTTCCTAAGCAGCAAAGTCCGTTGTTAATGTTCAGTTTTATAAATGAATTTTCTAAATGTGGGATGCAAGCCGTTCCAAAGCTGTTGTTGAAACAACAGCTTTTAGCTGAATTCTGGAAGTAAAAGGGAAACCAAAAAAACGTCTAATTTAAATATTTAATTTTTTAATCTAATTTAAATATCAGAACTCCCTCCGTCTCAGACTGTGTTCAGGAACTGTTTGTCAATTCTATATCCTCCTGAAAGCCAGTCTTCCAGCCTTCCTGAGGAGTCAGCCCGTGCGTGCCCATGTCCCTGTTAGTGACGGCACATCTTTTAACAAGGATCCCCTCGGGGGATGGCTGAGAACGCCTGTATCACTCACCCACCCTACAGCGGACTTGCCAGCGAGAACACTCTGCTCCTCTGATGGCGTCTGTGGGTTTTCTGCTCTCATTTGATCTTGCTCCTGTCATGTTTCTTTCAGAGTTTCCCTCCAACACTTCCAAATCCCTTCCTCCTTCATGAGTCTCTGCCCCACACGCATAGCTCCACTTGCATTTCCCTAACTTCTTTTTAGAGAGAAAATTTTTGCTATATGTGCTCGTCAGAGACAAGAGAGAAAACGAGAAATCACCCTCCAGGGGATGGCCATGCTGAATCCCTTCTCCTCTATTCTTGTCTTAGCACTTTGGGCACACACGCACACATGCATGGTGTGAGTTTCAAGCCACCGGGTCCGGGACTTGAACTGTGGTTGACTATGTGGGAGTCCAGTGATGTAACTATTATGCCATTTGCTTTATAGTGCTTGGCCAAACTGAGGCTCTTCCTGCCAGTAGAAGTCAAACTCCTTAAAAATAGGAGTTAAACATAGAAACTTGGAGATGACTTTCAGCATCTGGAAAATGCCGCAGTGGTAAAATGTGAAGCTCCACAAGGCTAGTCCATGTAGGAAGTTTCCAGGTGGAACCTTCGGGTCCAGAGACCTCTCAGAGTACACTGAGGAGGTGCGTGCCTACAATCTGGGACTGGCAGCTGAGGCAGGGGCTGGGTCACTGGATGGACTGTGTGTGTGTGTGTCTTCATCTCACATACATGCAGAAGAAATAAGTGAGTAAACTTTTTATTAAAAAAAGAATTATTTATTTATTTAATTCCATTTGTTGTTATTATTTTTTAAATTTGGCCAGAAATATACAGAGAGAGAGAAAGGGAAAGTGAAAAAGCAAACTGCCAGGTCCGGACTCGAACCACAGTCGGCCATGTGGGAATCCAGTGCCTTTATCCACCACGCCACCTGCCGACCTCAAATTCGTAAGCTTTTAAAAAGTGATTTTTAGGGACCAGCAGTTAGCATAATGGCTATGTTGCTGGATTCCCATGTAGTCAACTGCGGTTGGAATTCCTGACCCGGTGGCTTAAACTCACGCCGGGCGTGTGTGCGTGAGTGCCCAAAATTCCAAGAGGAGAATGGAGGAGAAGGGGTTGCGGTGTGGCCATCCTCCCTGGGGGGTGATTTCTCACTTTCTGTCTCTCTCTGTCTTTCTGGCGAGTGCACGTGCCCTGTAGTAAAAGCCACTCCAAAAAAAAAAAATAATAAGTGATTTTTTTTATATATATTTTTTTATTATCATCATATTCTTCTTTATATTACATTGAATTACATATAACTTTACAGTGTATTACATTGCTTTTTCAAAAGGGAATGCCATGCATGTCAGTCAGTACAGAGACATTAATCTCCCCACTTTAACATTCAATATCTTTTCTATGTTTTCCCCAATCATTATTATTATTATTCTAATTATTTTTTAAAACAGTCAATTGCTATTTCTCATTTTGCTTGTACAAATACTTTGCCTATCATGAAATACTTCTCAGACAAATCCAGTTGAGAATACCATACATGTCAACATCAACAGTTAATAAGCCATATCTGTTTCTCACTAATGTCCTGCCTCTCTATTGTTCACTTGTTATCTTTCTCTATTCTCTTCTCTTCACTTCCCCCATTCCACACTGTCCTATTCTCGTTAAGTACCTTCACTGCTTTTATGTCCTCCAATTTTTTGCTCTCTATTATAGATTGCTGATAGTCGGTATATACTGAGTGGATACATACAATATCTTTCTTTCATAGCCTGGCTTACTTCACTCAGCAATATATCCTCCGTATCTGACCACTTTCTATCAAATTCCAGGGTCTTGTTATTTTTTATGGCTGAGTAGTATTCCATAGAGTATATATACCACACTTTTCCAATCCATTCATCAGTTTGTGGACATTTAGGTTGGTTCCATGTCTTGGCAATTGTGAATAATGCTGCAATAATAAGTGATTTTTAAATAGTCAATTTAATCTTAAAATAACTACTACTGTTGCATTATGCAGGATATATACTCTGACCCTCAATACTTGTTTTTGAGTATTCTGATAATTATCCCTAAGTATACGTTCATTGCTGTACCTGCCTGGTAACGTAAGTGACTAAAGGTGTGTGGGACTGTCACTGCAGTTATAGCAACACCTAGAGAGCAGGGATTTACAGAGGAAGGCCAATGGGCATTAGAAATTAAACAATATTTGATATTAACTTACTTTAATTTTTATTTTTATTTGAATACTTGAAATTCCAATGTGAGGGAAAACTCCAAGTTGCATTTAGAATATGCATTACTACTAATAAATAATGTGAAAGAGCTCGGAAAAAAATCACTGGCAATTAGTAGCTTATTATTACAAGGTAACATATGAGCCCATTCTGAAAACTGTTGGGAAGAAATAGACTCACACCTGGTCGGGACCAGCAGTTAGCGTAATGGCTATATCGCTGGATTCCCATGTAGTCGACAGCCGTTCGTGTCCCGGACTGGGTGGCTTAAAACTCACACCCGGTGCATGTGCGTGAGTGCCCAAGATCCCAATAGGAGAATGGAGAAGGGATTGCGGCATGGCCATCCCCCCGGGGGGTGATTTCTCGCTTTCTGTCTCTCTGTCTCTCTCTGTCTGTCTGGCGAGCGCACGCGCCTTATAGCAAAAACCTCTCAAAAAAAAAAAAAAAAAAAAAAGAAAAAAAAGAAAAAAGAAAAGAAAAAAAAAGAAATAGACTCACAGCCTGGTAATGTGATCCCATGGGTACTCTCAGTGTGCCAAGCAGAGTCTTGTATGGAATGGCAGAGTTCTTACTGTGCATCACCACCTCTGACGGGTAACAGCTGGGAAGAGATGGTCATCGCTTGATTTAAGTGATGAACCCTTAACAAAGATGGAGTTAAAGTATTTTTTAAAAGAATTATTTAATTTAATTTTATTTATTTATTCATTTATTTTTAAAAAATTGACCAGAGAGAAACACACACACACACAGACTGAGAGAGAAAGAGAGAGAGAAAGAAAGTGAGAAAGCAAGCCGCTAGGTCTGGGACTTGAGCCCTGGTCAGCCATGTGGGAGTGTCCAGCACCTTACCCACCATGCCACCTGCTGGTCCCAGAGTTAAAACATTTTAGGGGAAAAAAAAGTCTACCCAACCAAGATCTGTGACCATTAATTTAAAGGCAGGATGGTTGGGTGGTTTTATACTAATCATATTCAGCTTTTGAGGAATAAGTTCAAAGCAATCAGAGAGCTGGACTTCATTTTAACTGAGGCTTGTCCAAATGAGTGTGAAATTCTAAAAGTGGGTAGGGTAGTTGAAAGCAAAGGAGGGAGTGACTGGAGAGACAAATCGTGGAGATGTGGATCAAGTGAGCATGATGATGAGAACGTGATGGTGTGAATGCGTGGTGATGAGGTGACAGAGTTGGTGGCATCTTTTTTTAAAAATTTATTTATTATTATCATAATTTTTAACATTACATTTAATTACATATATCTTTACAGCATGTTACATTTCTTTTTCCAGCACACTTACCATCCATATCAGTCAATACAAAGACATTAATATCCACATTATCATCTTCAAATAGAGTTTCATCATTTTTTCAGATTATTATTATTATTTATTCTCGTTATTTTTAAAACATTCAATCACTATATATGGTTTGGCTTGTAAATAGAATTTACCCAACATGAAATACTTCTCAGACCAATTCAGTTGAGAATACTATAAATGTTATTGTCAACATATCATAAACCATTTCTGTGTCCCACTGAGTTCATGCCTCTCTATTTGTTCTCTTGCTATCCTTCTCTGTACTCTTCCCTTCTTCCTCCCCTCCACTCCATTACACACTGTCTTCATCATCCATAACGATTTTTATTGCTTTTACACCCTCCAATATTTCAATCTTTACCATACAGTGCTGATAGTCAGTATATATTAAACGGATACATATAATATCTTTCATATCCTGGTTTGTTTTCCTTAGCAATAGATCTTCCATATTCTACCACTTTCTATCAAATGCCAGGATCTTGTTTTTTATGGCTGAGTAGTATTCCATGGAGTATATGTGCCACACTTTTTCAATCCATTCCTCTGTTTGTGGACATTTGGGGTAGCTCCATGTCTTAGCAATGACGAATAATGCTGCAATAAACTTTGACGTACAAGCGTTTTTCTGACTGAGCATTCCCCTGTCCTTGGGGTAGATACCCAGAAGTGGGATTGCTGGATCAAATGATAGTTCCATTTGTAGATCTTTGAGGAACCTCCATATTGTTTTCCAAAGTGGCTGAACCAGTTTACATTCGTAGGTGGCATTTTTACACACTTTGAGGAAACGTACTTGCTATTTTGAGCCAATTTTTTTTTTCCCTTTTCATCTGTTTGTATGCTGATTTGTGTACAGTGATATAGATTTCAGCCAGGTAAATAACCCAAGCTCCTTCTGATAAGCTAATTGTTTTATAAGTGATTGCGTTGATTACAAATGCAATGGTGTCCTTCATATCTCAGTCAATTCTATATCTCTTCCTTCTTTCTTTTCCATTTACTGCTTCTTCCCTCTTTCTACCACCTTAACACATACAATAGTGATAGTTCAGACTATGGTGCTATGAAAAGATATCCCAAAATTCAGTGACTTGAACAGCCACAAGTTTGTTTTCTCACAAGCAAACTTGCCAGGGTAAATTATCCAGGGTTTTGAAACAAGTTTTTTTTAATTAGAAACCTACTCATCTCCATGTACAGGGAAGGAAAGAAACAAAGAAAAGTTATTAAGCAGATACTCACTCATTCACACCTTAGAAACAGAGTGATATTGGAGCAAGAATGCAAGTTAGAAACTTTCTTTTTTGTTTTTTAGTTTATTTTATAGATGATACAGAGTGTGTGTACACGTGAGTGAAACAGAGAGACGGGAAAAAAAGAGAGAAAGCGTACCCCAAGGAAGGTCCAGTCATGCTGCTATCCCCTGCCCCCAGTCCTGCAGCTCAGTAGGCTCCTGGGCATGCGTGAACTCCCAGCACATTCCAGGCTGACCAGGCTGAGCGTCCCAACCCTCAGCTGACCATGTGTCTTCCAGCGCTGTAGTTCAGTACACTCCCAGCTCTCCACGGATGTTAGGCTAGAAAGTTGGACGTTTACTGAGCTCACGTTAAAGATTATTTTAATACAAAATGTTAGTGTGATTTTTAATATAGAAACATATAATATTTTTGTATTTTGTACTTGATTTATTACATTATTATTTCCGTTATTTTTAATTTTGCTACCAGGCACATGGGCTTACTGGAGAGAGAGAAAATGAGAAAACAGGTGCTCAGAGGGATGGCCACACCACACTCTCTTCTTCTTCACTCTCCTCTTGGGATTTTTGGGCACATATGCATATACACCAGTGTGTTTTCCAAGCCACTGGGTTCAAGACTCAAATTGTACAGTGGGCCATGTGGGATCCAGCCACCCTAACCAGCCAGCCACTGGCTGGTGCAATAGATTACATTAACTTTTATATTTTAATTTTTAGTTTTGTGTGAGTATTGTGGGACTTGCTGATATTTGACATATATTTGTTAAATATTTTTAATTACATACCAAAGTTTTCTGTTGTCATTCAAACATTCAATTATTGCTTAATAAAAATATCAGATATATTAGGTAAACATGCAAAGTGGAAAGGAGTTGTAGGTGATATACAGACAATAAAATGATAATGAATAAGGTCAGAGAGTGATATGAGATGATGACAGTTGGATTATCATTTAGTGTTTGACCATCATTTTTATTCAAATACCTCACTTGTTAATTATCAATCTGTTTGTAAGTCTTGACTCTGTGTCATTTGTATTTCCCCAACACATTACAAATTATTTGATGACCTCTAATTTCTCTCCTCTGCGTTGCACCTTCTGAAAGCAAAAGTAGTTTCTGGTCTTAAGCAAAGAGCCAGTGTCTAAAGGTCTGATCCACATCCTCTTGGCTGGCAGACCCAGAATTCTAACACATGCCACTCAGTAAACAGGGTGGCTTTATTCATGAAAATAAAAGAATTATGAAGATGTCTCATGAGACTAGATTATTTTAGAAACCAATAGATGTAAACATTTCTGAGTCAAAAATGCATTTCTATTTATTTATTTTTTTACTATAGGGTGTGTGTGCTCACCAGAAAGACAGAGACAGAGAGACAGAAAGTGAGAAACCAGCCCCCCCACTGCCTGCAGGGGGGATGGCCACACCACAATCCCTTCTCCTCCATTCTCCTCTCAGGATCTTGGGTACACATGAGTTTAAACCACCAGATCCGGGACTTGAACTGCCGTCGGCTACATGGGAGTCCAGCGACGTAGCCATTACGCCATCTGCTGGTCTCTGATTTTATTTTTTGTTCTAACTCATGAAAGCATGCTGAAGAAACTTACAGGTCCAGGAGAGCAGTCCATTCGTTCTATGATGTCCCATCTAAGCACGGTGTTGTTTTCTGGAGCCTGATTTTATTTTAATGCAACAAAGACTACTCCTACTAGATGAAACACAGGGCCACCAGCTCGAACATCTGTGGAGTAGTCAGCAGAGGTAGAGACAGCAGGTTTTCAGGTGAGAGGATGTTTGAGGATGAGGGGCTGAAGTTGGAGTTCACTGCAGGCCGCTGTGATACCACACTCAGGCGTCACGTTTCAGTCTCATGGTTAGATGTGCTAGTGAGCCTCTGTGTATCTCTGCTCTACGTGGCACTGAAAACCCCCGAGTAGAATTTCTGAATGTCACAACAAATTGGTATATTTTGTAACACAAATTGATTGCATACTTCTTAATTCTTTAAAGAAAGAACAAACCGTTGGGACCAGCAGTTGGTATAATGGCTACGTTGCTGGATTCCCATGTGGTTGACCATGGTTCGAGTCCTGGACCTGGTGGCTTAAACTCACACCAGGTGCATGATCCTGAGAAGAGAATGGAGGAGAAGGGATTGCAGTGTGGCTGTCTGCCCTAACGGGTGACTTCTTGCTTTCTGTCTCTCTGACAAGTGCATGCGTCCTACAGCAAAAACCTCTTAAAAAAAAAAAGAATGAATGGACAAACTGCTATTGGTTCTTTTATAACTATGTAAAAGCATTATTTTGTTCTTTTAGTTATTTGAAAAAAGATGGTAACAAGACAGTCTATATTTCTCTTAGTTAGTGACTTAGAAATGTGGTGGAAAACAGCCACTAATTATTTCATATGGACTTGAAAGAAATGTCTATTCTTACTGCTTCTGATGGTAATTTCATTTGGAGTCAAAACTAGATGCTATGGGACCTGCAGGTGGTGTGGTGGTTAGGGTGCTGGGCTCCCACATGGCCCAGCACAGTTTGAGTCCTGGACATGGAACCTGCTTTCACTTTCTCTCTCTTTCTCTTTCTGGTCAAATTAAATAATAATAATAAATAAAGTTAAATAAAAAATAAAAGATTTTTTGAATGATGCTATTCTGTTTATTGTGTTTTATAATGGAATAATTTATTCAGCCCTAACAGCAACCATGAAATTCTCCTCAATAAGGCAGCATGCTGTACCCACTGTAATGTCTAACCATCAAAGATGCTTGTGGAGAATCATCCTCAGAACATAGAATAATAATAACTTCCTGAGTCTCTCTAGTGGAAAAGCTCTCAACTTATGGTTTTTGATAACCTGGGAACCACTGAAATTGTTTGTATAATGTTGTATATATGTATATTTTCAGAGAAGAAAAAATAAGGCTTTCATCAAATTCTCAAAGAAATCTCTGACCTCTAAAATATTAATAATTGCTATAGTTGTAAAACTAGAAAATGCTTTCTTTGGGGATGATTTGAGTCTACATGTTAGAAATATTATTTTGAGAGAAAAATATCACATAGCCCAGCACGTAGGAGAAGTTCAATAATGTCAGCCAAATTCCCACAAGCAGGGCTAAGGCAAAGTGTGAAGATCATTTAAAAAGGAAGAAATATCAGTACATTGGGGGAAAAGTGAATATTTGAATAGCTAGCATGAGGAAGCAAGCAAAAAGTGTGACTGTTGAAGGGAGTGATATTTTCCTCTATCCCTGTGTGAACCTAAGCAAATGCCTGTTTTTATGCTATTCTCAAGATAGACTAGACTTTGGGACAAAGGGGATGGGAGACTATTATTAACAGTGATTATTGTTGTAAGTCAGGGATACATGCTAAATAATAAGACATCAAACAGAAAGTAAAAAAAAATACTTTTCATTTTTAAATTCTGCCTGTTTGTAATTCTGAAAGTTGATACATAAATTGATCACTTATTGTGCATCAATGAATTCGTATTTCTTTAAATTGAGATTTAAAGTTGTGAGTACGTTGGGACCATCAGATGGCTACATCGCTGGACCCCCATGTAGTCAACCGCAGTTGGAGTCCCACACCTGGTGGCTTAAACTCACACTGGACACATGTGCGTGCATGCCCAATATCCCGAGAGGAGAGTGGAGCAGAAGGGATTGTGGTGTGGCCATCTCCCTGGGGGGTAATTTCTTGCTTTCTGTCTCTCTGTCTTTTCTGATGAGCACATGTGCCCTATATAAAAAAAAAAAAAAAAAAAAAAAAAAAAAAAAAAAAAAAAAAAAAAAAAAAAAAAAAAACCTCTCCAAAAAAAAATAGTTGTGAATATAGACAAGTTTTTATAAAATGTATTAGAATGATGCCGGCTTGATTTTTTTTTAAAGAGGTTTTTGCTATAGGACTTATGCGTTCACCAGAAAGACAGAGAAAGACAGAGAGATAGAAAGTGAGAAATCACCCCCCAGGGGGGATGGCCACACCGCAATCCCTTCTCCTCCATTCTCCTCTCAGAATCTTGGGCACGCATGCACACGCACCCGGCATGAGTTTAAGCCACCGGGTCCAGGACTCAAACTGCAGTCAACTACATGGGAGTCCAGCGACATAGCCATTACACTAACTGCTGGTCCCACCAGCTTGATTTTCATGAAAAGAAAAAAAAAAAAAAGAAGTCATGGAAGCATAGTGGTAAAAACAGTGTTGGATGAATTTCATATTCATATGGGTAAAAAGTGTCTTTATTACTAACTCATACCACACACAGAAATGAAGTCCAGATAGATTGCCATCTAAATGCAAAAGATAAACCATTAAAACTGAAAATGTAAGTACAAAAGAATATCTTCCTGATTCTCTATAGGTACAGCCTTCTTAAATTGTGCAAAAAAGCACGTCTAATATAAAAGTGAAAATTTACAAACTAATTTATATTAAAATTGAAGAACCTCTAGTCATCAAAACACAGCACTATGGGAGTGAAGGAATTTGGAAAATGCCACCCCCAGATATGCCACTTTGATATACTGATTACTTTGAACTAAAGGCACTTAGGGGACAGTGGGTGTAGTGAGCGGTTTTCTTTGGGCTTCTTTACCTGTCGAGGTCAAATCCTCCAAAAGGAATTCAATTGTCATTGATCCCTTCCCAGGAACCTCATGAAGAGTATAGGTTTCTAGATCTCCTTGGTTTGGGGGTATTTCCTTTCCTTTCCTGTGTTGTCCTTGTTCGTGTAATAAATCTGTATACCTTTGGGCCAGATGACAGCACCAGGATAATGCAGCAGGACCCAGATGAGAGGGACGTGGGTTTACAGAGCAGGGCCTCCCTGTGCAGGCTGGGGCATGTGCAGGTGCCCCTGAATAGGGCTGGCTGAGACTGCGGTGGATCATGCTTTGAAGACCCTATTGGGGTGCCTCTCGCTCTTTCTCTGTCCTTCTTGCTCTCATGGAAGAAATACATAAACAAATTTATATACCTTTTCTCTTGGAAATCTCTGTGTTAGTTTACTTCATAGACTGCTATTTAGATTTCAGAGGTAGAGAGAAAGTCTTTCCTCCCATACGGAATTGAAAAGGCAATCCCCAGAGTGAGAGAAAATATTTATAATACATTGCTCTCTACGAAGTATCTATACCTGCAATTTATAAAGAACTCCTTGTAAATTAAAGAGAGACGCAGGTTTTTTGTTTTGTTTTGTTTCGTTTTTAAAAAAGACAAGATACTTAAACAAGAAAGATATATGGTCAAAATATAAAAAGGTACCCCAACATAGCCATAAGGAAATACCAAGTAAGCCTCAACGCCTTATCACCACATACCTAGAGAACGTCTAAAATGAAAGACAGACAATACTGAGCACTGATGCGCGTGTGTCAACTGGGACACTCGAATTCTGCCGATAGTGACAATTTATAAAGCTGTGTTGTTCACTAAATTTGAACACATGAGTGCATAAATCAGCAAATCCACTCCTCAGCAAGTATTTAACATAAATGCATATTTTTTTCAGTAAAAAATATGCAGGAATATTTCTCAGAGCCGATTTGTGATAGTATTAAACTTGAAGGTACTAGAATGTTCATTAACAGTAAAATGGATAAAGTCTGGTCGGTTCAGAAAATGGGATACAATTGGGTAGAATGGGAATGAATGATCTAAAGCAGCACACAGCAATATGGAAGAATCTGATAAATACCAGGCTGAACGAGAGAAGCGGACTCAGAGGTCATGCGATATGTCCTATCCGTGTGACCTCGGGATGCAGCAAGTTCATCCCTGGCGGGAGAAGTCAGAATGCTGTGGGCTGGGGGGTAGTGATTGACAGTGAGGCCTGGGAGCACCCCTGGGAGGCCGGTAATGGCCTGTCTCCTGGTTTGGCGATGGGTCACACGAGTGTACGTAATTGTGAAAACTCACAGTTCTGCAGACTATGTACACTCTTAAAATAGGTATCTTATCCTTCAATAAAAGGTAGCAAATCAGGATTGTCTGGAAACAAACTTCTATTGAAAACTTCCTGTAATTTAGGAATACAAATGCTTAGCCAGATCCCAGTGATTTATTTTCCAAGAGGAACGGCAGCACTGGGCGAAGTATAAATGTCATTATTAGGGCCTTCCTTTGCACCATGGAAATAGAGGCCGCAATATATCAGAAGGGAAGTTTCCCAGGAAAGGCTTCTGTAATGATGTGTGCCTCTGCAAACATATTATTTGCTGAAATAAACACTTCGACTGCTCTGAGGATTTGGAGAAACTGTTCATTAAACTGGGAGGAGAATGACACAAGAATTCACTGAACGGAAAATAAATAGCCTGTCATGTAGTTTTTCTCTCTCAGAGAGATAACTCGGAGATTAATGAGATTAGATTGGTGGAAATTGCTCTGTTCTTCCCAACCCAAACCAAATATAAACAAACTAATTGAAAAACATATCATATCTGATATGTTCCAAAGGCATTTTTTTTTCTCAATTTCTAGGAAGAAAGTGAAGTCTACAGTTCTTTCAAAATATACACTACATTGCACACATTTGGAAAAGCTTCTTGGTGAAGGGGGTGAGTGGGAATCGTTATCCGTAGATGAATTACTGGGTTTATTAATGGAGCAACTTGCAGCCAACAGCTTCCAGGAAGTGAGCAATCGATGTGGTTCTTGGGCCCTTTCTCGGAACAAGCTTTCTCCCTGGACTTTGCTATCTGGATGTCTTTATTTTTGTGTTTCTTTCTGCTTAAAATGACCACCATGCTTATGCCTAAATTACTGTGCATGGACTCTCTGGGGCTAACCTAATGTAGTCTTGCTTTCTATTTGCCTGCACGTTACTCATTAAAATTTAGGCCACTATTAAAGGGGAGCAAGCCAATATGATCAATATGCAAAAAGACAAAAGGAACCAATTCATGAGAAGACCGCATTCGAAGTTACACATCCTACTATATAGGACTGAATAATAAAAAATAAAAGCAGGTCTAAGATGGGACCAGCTGTTGGCATAATGGCTATGTCGCTGGACTCCCATGTAGTCAACCATGGTTTGAATCTTGGATCAGTGGCTTAAGCTCACGTCCGGCGTGTGTGTGTGCATGCCCAAGATCCCGAGGGGAGGATGGAGGAGAAGGGATCGCGGTGTGGCCTTTTATTCTGGGGTGTGATTTCCCTCTGTCTCTCTGTATCTCTCTGTCTTTCTGGTGAGCACATGTACCCTATAGCAAAAACCTCTAGAAAAAAAATAAAAACCAAGTCTAAGAGTTAAGAGATCAATAGTTGAGGGTCTATATAAATAGTACATGAATATTTTCTTTAAGAAACCTGGGAAATATTGAATTTTGATTCTTCAAAGTTCATAGAGTATGAACATATGTATATATATATATATATATATATATATATATATATAATAAAATGCTAATTTTCTGAACTGTTTCTCTAAGCAAGCTGGAGGATGTTCCCTTTTGCAAATACCATAGAATGATAGAACATTTCCAGAAGACTATCCAACATTTTTCAAAAACATAGCTTCAAGGGACCAGATGGTGGTACCATTGTAAAGGGTGACACTCTGGGCAGTTGACCCTCAAGGAAGGGTTCTATTGTGTCTGAAGACTTCCCTGAGTACTCCAGGCAGGTGCGTAACCATGACCTGGGACTGGCTGAGTCTGGGAATGGATCATGACATTAAGACCTTATTGGGGTGTCTTTCTCTCTCCCCCTCTCATTCTCACCTTCTGGTTTTTTTATTTTTGTGATTGTTGTTGTTCTTCATGTTTGTTTTATTGATTCATGGAAGAAAGAAAGAAATATATAGCTTCAAATTTAGAAACCACATGACAAAGCCGTATGTCATTGGACTTGTATTGTAACCAATCTTTTCACAGAATGAATAGTATAAAATAGCCAAGATTTGCAGATTGGAGGTGAAGTCCAATTTGCTCCTTTAACAGATGAAGAAAACACTGGCCAGAAGTACGTGGTCAACAAGCCATACATGGCCTGTTACTCTTCCCACTTCATCAAACTGAATGACGAAAACACTATATATGGATTGGTTTATGTGGCTATTCTTGAAAACCATTCAATTGAGTTTTTATTTTTCAGTTTGTTAATAAAACTAACTTAAATCTGGCATGTTTATGATTCATTATGCTAAGTGGGCCGGCACTGCAGTAAGTGGTTAAGGCAGCTGGATCCCGCCCGGCTGATTGCGGTTGGAATCGTGGTCCAGAAAGATTGGAAGCTTGTGTGATCGTGCCCCAAACCCAGACAGGATGGAGAAGTGGAAAAAGGACTGTGGAATGACAATGTCGTATTGGGGAGTACTTTTGCCCTCTCCCTCCCCCTCTTTCCATTTCTGTCTCTCTCTGGAGAGCACAAGTTGCTCTTATAAATTAAAAAAAGATAACAATGATACAAAATAATAGTAATATCTAAATAAAAAGTACAAGTTATGCTGCATATGTATAATAGGTGAAATTATAAATAAATTTGCAGCACAGCATCCTCTCTAAAATGAAGAATATATTAAGCAAAGCTTTTAAAGATGCTTCTGTGTTTATCGCTACTCATCTCAAGTTTTCTTCTTCATTCAGACATTTGTAGTATAACTTCAAAAGATGTCATTGCTTTGAAGAAATAAAGAAATACTTCCTTTTTGTTTCTTCTCTTTGTAAGGTCTATTACCAACTTTCTATGAATACTAAAATGAAATGTGTGAGAATGGCATTGTTCAGAGAGACATAAATATCTGAATGGAGCACACATTTTCATAGTATTAAATTGTGTCATTTATTTTCAGAATTATGGAAGTGTATGGCTCTTTTTATTTTTTGGAGAGGTTTTTGCTATAGTGCGCGTGCGCTTGCTAGAAAGACAGAGAGAGACAGACAGACAGAAAGCAAGAAATCACCCCTCAGGGGGGATGGCCACGCCGCCGTCCCTTCTCCTCCATTCTCCTCTCAGGATCTTGGGCACGCACACACACGCGCCCAGTGTCAGTTTAAGCAACTGGATCTGGGACTTGAACCATGGTCGTCTACATAGGAGTCCAGCGATGTAGCCAATACACCATCTGCTGGTCTCAGTCAGCTAAATCTATCTAGAAAAAGAAGAGTCAAGAAGTAAGTGTTTTTAGTATTCACGTTAGCACTATCCAAGAAAAAGACTTAACTCACAAACGGGAACATCTTCATTCTATTGTTTATTGTTCCTTAAGCTGAGAGGGGAAGAAAAAATATAGCCTTTTAAAAAAAATTGGTTGAACTTTCCTCATGAACCTTTGCATTGCTAAATAAGGCATATATAAGGATTACAACCAAAGACTTGACTCCAAATTGCTAATTGAGCTTAATGTAATAATGAAAGAACCTTTTAGGTAAACACTCAGTCTCAGAGTTCCACCGCTGCCCCCATTCCTCATCTAATTAGTCATAATTAGTCATATGGGGAAGGTGTGACAAGTGTCCTGATGGAGGACGATGCTGGCAGAAGAGGTTTTCAGCTTTGTATGGTGTCTTCTGGAGTCCCCCTTCTATATTACGTTGATGTGTTTTCCAAGTCTTTCTAGGAGACCTTGGGTCCCAGTGACAATGACTACTTCGTTTTTGCCTTGGGGTTTCCCTCGGTTTTGCTGTAGGAGACCCCACGGACAGGCCCACAGAGTGTTGGCTTAGCTGTCTCTCGTACACGTGAGGCCCGTGGGAACCTCTAGGCTTCTCTACACAACACCACAAGAGAACCAAAGGAGGCTTGGCCTTTGCCTTAGTTTATTTCAACATGCTTGCCTCTAGGTTTGCTTAGGGGTAGTCTGTAGACAATGGGTTTCTAGAATCCAAACTTTCTTCATTCTTTTTCGGTTGATGTATTTCTTGAGATAGAGAAATAAACAGGGTTTTTACACCATAATCCGCCCCCAAGTCAGTCATCCTGGATCACGGTTATACACACTTAGTGCACCTAGTATACTTAGGGAAGTGACAGGACAGAAACCCAGGAGTGCACCACTACCTGGCACCCACATTCTCCTCAAACCTCCTAACGTAACTTTCCTTTTTGGGATTTAAAATGTGAGAAAGGGTTTCGGCACGTTTCTAAGTATCTGCTCTATAGGACTGAAAGATTACCGCTTTCTGCTTGCTGTTTGGCTAGCAACTCTCTAAATAAGTCTTCCTTTTCAAGGCTGTTGAGTCTACATCCTAATTCTAAAATGGCAGATAAATAAATTTAGTCTTTCTCTAAGAAAGCTGACTTTTCAAGTCTATTGCAGAAAAAAAAAAATGGATTTTTTTCCCCCTCATCATACTGTCCTGTGGCAAGCAGTCAGAGCTCTGTTTCCCATTTAGGTCGAGAGAGGCCTTGGGCTGACTAGAAGAATGCTCTGTGGACAGAGATGAAATAGAGAAAAGCACATTCAGGCAGGTCAACAGTATCCTTCCCCGATGGCTGGCAGCACCCCACTGAGCTACCTTCGGCAGACTACACAGGGTCTGAAGAGATTGGTGAGCATTATCGGAGGTGTCAGAGACCACAGGAAGGGCGGGGAGAGCAGCCATGTAGTTTCTACCCTTGATATAGCTCATTTACAACTTCAGTATAGATTTCATTTCCTCTGATAAGCATGAAGAATGTGAGATGCCTGTTCTGAGAAATGCTCTTTAAAGCTGAGGTATCTGCAGGCAATGCTGTTGGGCTGGGTTTTCACAGTATGTCTAGTCTTGCCCTCGTGGGAGTTGAGGGCGTGGAAGGGCATTTTTTTAATGTCATCCTCTTCTTCTTCGTTTTTAACCATTAATTCCCTTATATTACTTGAGATCATAAACACAATTTTGGAAATATGCCTTTCAGCACGAATGACCTAATTTAGCATCTGCGACTCTGTTTCTGGACTTCTCTGAGTTGATTTTTATTCTGTGCTTCTTCCTTAAGGCACCCTGTTTTCTATCTTCTGTAAAGGTAATCAAGTTGCAATGGACAACAGATATTTTATTTGGGTGATGAAGCCTGTCAAGTTGTCCATGCGATTTTATTATTGTTCACTCTATGAGAGAGAAAAGTGTAGGTCTTCAGGGTGCTGTTGAATTTTTGCCTCATTCATGATTTGGTAGCCCCAAAGGTTTGGCCATTTCTCCTGCGGCCTCTCTCCCTGGCCTGCGGATGGCTATATTCACATGGTCTTCCCTCTGGGCATGTCTGCGTCCTAACCACCTCTTCTTCCCAGGATGCCAGACATATGTGATTAAAACCTACCCTAGAATCTCATTTTATCACAACTACCTATTAAAAACCTTTCTCCTGGGACCAGCAGTTAGCGTAATGGCTATGTCGCTGGACTCCCACGTAGTCAACCGCAGTTCGAGTCCCGGACCTGGTGGCTTAAGCTCACGCTGGGCGCGTGTGCGTGTGTGCGCAAGATCCTGAGAGGAGAATGGAGGTGAAGGGATTGCGCCATGGCCATCCCCCCTGGGGGGTGATTTCTTGCTTTCTGTCTCTCTATCTCTCTCTGTCTGTCTGGCGAGCGCACGCGCCCTATAGTAAAAACCTCTCAAAACAACAACAACAACAACAAAATCCTTTCTCCAAATCCTTACAGACTGAGGTGCTGGGGGTTGGGATTCCAACCCATGAATTTTGGAGGAAAGCAATTCAGTCCATACCAATGATCTATATTGATATAGTTCTCCTATCTATTTATTTATTTTAACTTCTCTTCTCTGGGGAAAATGAAGCCCCATGAAGTCAGAACCATGTTTGTCTTTCTATACATCCTCACACCACCAAACTAGAGTGGAATACGGTACAGAGGTCAATAATATTTATTTTTTAACTAAATCACTTAATTACATAGGAACACAATATATAATGTTATCCAAAATCTAAAGATGTCCTAATTATTGGCATCACTAACTATCTCATGCTGCATCTTTTACTCTGCAAATATAAAGAGGCACAAGATAAAGAGATACAGTTTAGAAGTTTCTTGTTTTAGGCTGAAAGGCAGAGAGAAGAGGACAGTGCTTGGGCGACAGATCCCTCTCTCCTGTGTCATTAGCTCTACTGTAGATTTCTAGAGGCTAGCCCATATTCTCTTACTACATCAGGAAGATGTGAAAGTTTATTTTTCTCTTATTTTAATAGGTCGTTTCCACTCCTAAAATGTCTTCAATATTTAATGGCTTTGAAGACATTTCTTTAGGCTAAAACATTACATTAATATTACCTTATATTTAGGTTTTCTCAAATGAATTTAATTCTCTCATTGCATTCACTGGCTGTAATCCAGATCGTTTGTGTCACTATGCTATCTAAGAGATTCATCCTCATTAATTATAAGATCTGACAATGTGGAGTTTTACCTGTGGCCCATGTTCTTAGAACAGAGCATGGATTAAGGAATCACCCCTTCCTCTTCAGATCCTCGGATATTCTAGGAAATGGCTTATGCAAAGAATTATCCTTTTTTTTTTTTCAACATGGCTTGGAGAAGACTATACCTATGATTAGACTAAAGGCATGATGACTTGAACTATCCTGTGCCCACAGCTTTAGTTGTGTTTCTCTCCTTCCCCGGACTCCTGAACTTTTTCCTCCCCTCAGCCTGACCCAACAGAGAGAGTCCCTCCTCCACAGTTCCCTCCTAGAATGGGGTGACCACAGGGCAGACCTCCGATCCGCTGTCAGCTCACGCCTTGCTCTCTCATCCCGCTTCCTCACGCCTGGGTCTTTCTAGGCTTATGTACTCCTCTTTATAAGAAAAACCCCTTCTGCTTAAGTTCTTAGGTCAGTCATTCTCCCTACTGTGATCACCCCTCTTCCTTTATTACCATAATCCTCTTAGAAATAATCTGTCCATAGCTAAATCTGAATTTGCCTTTTGTTTTATAAGCCTATAACAAATACAGCAAATTTATTTCTGCATTGCTTAAAGACCAAAAAACCTAATGTGTGGGCTTAGTAATGCAATATGGTGCTTAGTTTCCTCTAATTTTTCTTGACTTTTGTATGAGCAAAAAAGAAGAAAATAAGGGTCACTCAAAGTCTAGGTTGGCTTCATCTTATTTTAGATGAGCTGGGATCTTGGCAGCCACAGCTGGACACCAGAGACTACATCTGCATTTCAGAGCTCACTCTACTGCTGATTCTGTGGCTGTTCCAAATAAACATCGTAAGATGAAAATCGTCATAGCTGAGAATGTGTGCGGGTTAAGGAAAGAGATTGGCTTGAGTCGGAAATCTGATGGAATGATCTTGTTTCAGAAAATGAAATGTGCTACAAACCCAAGATGTTAATTGGAAGGTTACTAATGAATTAAAAAAAAAAGTATGTGAACTCTGTAAAACCTTAAATAATATACTTAAAAAATGGGTACAGCCTCTTCACAATCTAAATGATGTATAGTGATTTAATTATGAATAATAATAAAAAAGAGACATAAGCCACAAAAAGAAAAAAACACAAACAAAAAAACAAAAATTATCTACTTATATTTATTTATTATAATTCTTATTAATTTTGAAAGTTTTCTATAGGGCACGTGTATTAAACAGAGAGAGAGACACAGAAAGAGAAGAGGGAAAGTGAGAAAGCAAAATGCCAGGTCCAGGACTCCAACCGTGCTCTCCCATGTGGGAGTCCAGCACATTAACCACCATGCCACCTGCTGGCCCCAGTAATATTCTTTATTACTCAAGTACAATCAATCCTTTTTATCTATTGGAAATTTTAAATTTCAAAATGGCCCAGATGGGAATTGTCCAACTTTTTCTGTAAAGAGAAAGTAAATTTGAAAGTCTGGAAGATCACCCTCAGAGTAAGTGATTCACTAGAACAACTTCTAGAAGTCAGAAAAGCTGTTACACCCATGGCTGTAGTTATTATAGTAAAAGAATATTGTTAAAGTGAATAAAGGTGAAGTGTCACAGGGCAGACTCCAGATGCCAGGCTCTAGCTGCCACCTGTCATCTCCCAGTGGAGCTGGAGGGGCGGTGCTGAGCCCCCATCGGAACATGTGCCAACAGTACCAGTATTACTAGCCAGTGACATTTACCGGAGACTGCGTACTCTGGGATTTTACTGCAGGTTGTTTTCCAGGCCTTCCAGAGATCAAACTGAAAAGGTGTGGCCTAAGGACCCCACCATAGATCTCACTGTTAGCACAAGCTACCTGGCATGGCCCAAGGCTCCATGTAAACAGAGATACTCTGACCGGACGTGATAGTTCAGGGGCTGAAATGAACAGTTTTGCCAGGACCTGATCAGGGACAGGGCTTTCTTTGGAATGTACAGGGTTGGAACACCCCAGTGAGCCAGTCCTTTTTCTGTGAAGGGTTGGGTAATAAATATATTTGACTTGACAGAATGTATGGGTTCAGTCACAACCACTCAAATTTACCACAGCGCAAAGCAGTCATAGACAATACATAAATAAATGAACTAGTGTGACTGTATTTCAATAAAATGTGTTGACAAAAACAGGTGGAAGGCTGGCTATTTGGTGTAGCAGTATGGACTGCTCAAGAGAACTAAATCTCGTGTTGGGACTGCTGTTTGAATCCCTGACCCAGTCTGCCTAAAACAGGCTGCACACTCACATGACTGCCCAAGATCTGACGGGCTGGAGGTTTGGAAGAGTGGGATTGCTGTGTGGCCAAAAACCAGAAGCTGCTCATCTCTTTCTCTCTCTCTCCCTTTTTCTCATGCTCACATACACAAACTCTATCATAAATAAAGAAAAAACTAAAATGATAAAAACAAAAACAAAAACAAAACAAAACACCCAGCAGAGGAAGGAACATATTTGCTGGCAGGCTGTAGTTTGCCCAGAGTATACGGCGTAAATTGGATGCATGGGATTTGGAAGAAATTCCATTGCATGGATAGCCTTGTTTTGGCTCTATTTCTTTGCATGGACACTAGAAATAAAATGCTGCAAAGAATTCCTGCTAGCAGTGAAGAACCGATAAGCTTTCATAAAAATGTATTCTCTCCTAATACATTGGAAGTTATAAATTCTAAAGGATAATCCCTCTCACATGTGCACAAATTAAACTTATGCTTTCCTTTTAGAAAGTATGAAATGTATTTGAAATGAAGCTAAAAAAAGAACGACAGCATTCCTAGGTGAAAAGTCAGATTCTCTGTGGTAAAAGAGGGTGATGTGGTTTTTAATTAATTTGGCAATTATGCTAAATATGTTGGTCAGTGCTTATTTCTTTGAGGAATCCTTGTTTTAATTTTCTTTCATGAGTTAGTTAAGGTTTCCGGCCCAGTATGATGTGTCCAAATTTGAAGATAATGAAGTTTTTCATTATTACTTGATGGAAGTTTTCATATCATAAACCATTAGAGAAAGTCACAACACTGTGATTTACTTTCTAGATAAAACAAGAAATCGTGGTGTGAAACTACTCCCTTGTTTCTTCAGTACAGAAGATGCCAGTTCTGCCGATGAGACTGTGCGAGGATAGACGTAGCTTGTGAGAAAGAGCTTGAAACTCTGACCTGGGGAGGGTAGCCAGGGTTGGGCCCCAGCTCCTCCTTCCAGTCATGCTGGAACTCTGGGAATATTGCATTCCTCTCTGAGCCTGAGTTTTCCCATCTCGAACACAGATTAAATCATTCTCACAGGTTTGTGGAAGCATCTATTTAAATCAATGGTCACAGTTAACAGCACTGGAACGTGATAAAGGCTCGGTTATAACTGAGATTTACTGAGTACTTAACACGCACTAGGTATGATGCTAAAGTAGCTCGTAGGCATGGTTGTTATTTAATCCTCACAACCACTCAGTTATGTTCATTAACCAGATGACAACACAAGCTTCACCCAGTTAGGAATTAAGCCAAGTCAAACTGTCTCTTGGTAATAGAGCTCTAAAATCAGGCATATATTAATAATGACAATAATAAAATAGAACATGTGAAACTATACATTGTAAGACAAGTTACGTGAATGTGGTCCCTCTCTTTAGCAGTCCGTTGTCTGTTGTTAATAACAGCATGCCATAGGCTGGCTAATGTATAAAGAACAGTGTTGTATTCAGCTAGTGGTTCTGGAGGACCGAAGTTGAGAGGCACAGCTGGTGAGGGACCCGCTGCAGAGTCCAGGGACAGCACACAGTGTGTGTGTCTGTTATGGCTCCGTCTCCTTCTTTGGTTTCACATGTAGTTGCCAGAAAGAGACAGAGAAAGAAAGAGAGCTAGAGAGAGGGAAAGTGAGAAGTCAGCTCTCAGGAGAATGGCCACACTACAATCCCTTCTCCAGTCTCCTCTCAGGATTTGGGGCACACACGCATGTGCACCTGGCATGATTGTAAGCGGCTGTGCTTGAAACCACATAGGCGGTCATGCTGGACCCAATGCCCTAACCTCCATGCTACCTGCGGGCCTTCTACCCTTTCAATACTGCTACAAAGGCAGGTGCATTTCAAAAGCATGGACTTTGGGGGACGCAAACCATAGCACTCTCCTCCTCTTGTCATGGTGTTGCCCTGCACTGCAGGGAACTGAAAGCAGGGCACGTGAAACCACGGGTAAACGGGGAGTACGGTCTTTGCTCCTAACCACTGTCCCAGCAGCTTCGAGCTGGGTCGTACCATAACGTTTGTTTGTTTGTTTTTTTCTTTTTTCCATGCGCCGGCCTTTAAGAGTTGAGAAAGTTTACATACATTTTAAATTTCTGGACTCTTGAACACTCAGTGCTCCTGCAGGACAGCAGTCAGGCAGTCAGCAAGGGAAGGCCCCACCTGGGTGAGGCGGGTGCTGCCTGCTGGGCCTTCACTCCCCTACTGCCTCATGTGGGCGCTCTTTCGTCACTCCGGTGTCTGCAGGATTGGAAGGTATTGACAAAAGGAAGTCAGGGCAAGCAAGCTGATGCCACGCAGTGATCCGCGACTACACCGCGACTACACCGTGCTGGTTTCTTTCTTCTCGGTCTAATTAGGGACAGGCTTGGGGTATGAGCAGCCAGACAGCAATGCAGGGTGGACGGGAAGCTGCCCAGTCCTTCCTGCGCAGGGAGTCTGTTACACTCCGAGCCTCCTGGGACTGCGCAATGGCCCCTCGTGTTGCCTCCCTCCTCTTACTCCCCAGCCCCAGTCGGTGTGTGCTTAGTGATGTCCTTGTCTTTCAAGGCCCACCTTCCACCTCCTCCAGTTAATCGCTTTGTCGTTATCTTCCGTTATTTACACATTGATTGTAGCGTTATTAGCATTCTTGAATGAAAATGTTTCTTTTCACAAATGTTGAAGTCTCGTGTGGAAAGAATTTCATTAAAACAATAAGTTAAGCACACACACACACACACACACACCTGTATCATTTAGAGTTCCTACCATTGTCCTCATTGTAAATTTAATAGGTCCTAAATAATGTCTTAAAATTTTAAGTTGATTTGAATAATTAGGTCTTAATTTAGTCTAGCTGCAAAAGTTCCAGAGAACTGACTCCTGGCCTCTTCGCCCGGGCGTCCCTCTCTGGCTGGTTTGCTTCTCCTTCCTCACGTGCTGGTCATGCCCTACACACTGCTTCCTTTCCTTTCCCTCTTCTGAGATTCTGGTAACCGCTGTGTTATCCCCTGACACCTTCTACTATTAGAAAGGCTGATTTTAATTCCTTGTTATTTCTCAATAGGGCCGTTTTGGTGTACTATCTTGCCAGTTTATAAGTAATGTACCTTTAGCTTGTTTTTTGTTTGTTTGTTTTTGTTTTAAGTTTGTGGCATAGGGCACTGGAAAAAATCAGAGAGAGAGAGTTTGAGAGAGACAGAAAGGGAAAGTGAGACATCACGCCACAATCCCTTCTCCTCCAGTCTCCTCCTGGACTTTTGGATACACACACGTGCCCCTGGCGTGATTTCCAAGTTGCCAGGTCGGGGACTCAAACTGCAGTCGCCATGTGGGAATCCAATGCGTTAATCTCCATACCACCTACTGGCACCTTTAGCTTGTTTTTAAATGCCAAGGTATTCTGAAGTCACCCATTAATCAAAAGTGTGGGCGAGGCTAATAGGAGACCTTCTAGTCTCCATGTCAGATCTTTGACCCAAGTCTGTGTATACCCACGTCTCAGCAGACACAGAAGCGACCAGGATGAAGAGAGCACTTCTCTGCTTCATTGAAGCCAGGCGTGGCCGTGTGACTGACACTGGCACACTGAAGGAACATGGCAGCTTCTGAGAACGTTAACGTATAATGGCCTCCTTCTGCTCCAGTTTTGTTTCAATCCCTATTTCTTCACGCTGCCTATAACACACGTCTGATCCCTGGAGCTTTAACTGCCCTTTTGAAACATACAGATGAGGACTACGTCCTACAGAGGGTAAAGCAAAGAGGTGGATGAGATCTTGGTTCCTTAGAAATTAGTGGACTGCAACTGCCACTACCCCCTACTATTAAATAAAATTTTAGGGACCAGCAGATGCCATAATGGCTACATCTCTGGACTCCCACGTAGTCAACTATGGTTTGAATCCCGGACCTGGAAGCTTAAAACATGTCAGGCGTATGTGCATGTGTGCCCAAAATCCCGAGAGAAGTATAGAGGAGAAGGGATTGTGGCGTGGCCATTTCCCTAGGGGGTGATTTCTCGCTTTCTGTATCTTTGTCTCTCTCTGTCTCTAGTGAGTACACACACCTTATAGCAAAAATCTCTAAAAAAAAAAAGAAATAAAATTCCAGTTTGTTGTAACTAATGTATTTTTATATCAATTATTTTTAGGTAATTCTAATCCTAACCAATATATGTTTAATTAAATGTGTTACAATGTAAATCCATGAATTCTCACTCAAGGGCTTTGAGATTCCCATGTAGGTCATTTACTCAGAAAATTGTACTCTTAATGAGCTAATCTTCTATGTGTATTAGTGGCTTGCCCAAACTTCATAAGGAACTGGTCATTTGTAATTAAAATCTGAACTCTGGTTTGTGGGAGCATGACCAGGAGAAAGCAGTTGGGTACAGTGACAGCTCATTGTAGGACTTCAGTTTCCCCATTGTTCTCATGCTCTCGTTTGCAATCTCATTTGTTGCTCTCACGTCCCTCGGTCCCCCTTCACAATCTGCAGATTTTAATGAATGCTGCAGTTACTTGAGCTGACTTGCATAATTTTTGAACTGCTTAGGTGGAAACAGTCATTTGACAGAGATGACTTGGCAGTTTTATAAACTGGTAATTGGAAATCAATGTGCTCTAAGCTTCGGGTTGAAAACATAATGAGCAGGCCAGTCCACAGGGACAGAGGATTATATGTTAATCCCACAAAGGTCAAAACTGTACTAATTAAATTAAACATGTGAGGCACTCCCTGCAGCACTGGCGAATTACAACATTCCTCCAGAGAATCTAGGATCGGGCAAGTGAGAGTGGGCATCGTGTGTTTACGTAATGCTGTGGCCCCAACATTGCCTTTTCTTGTTTGAAAAGCAATTATAATGAGTGAAATGAAATGGCTCTTAAAATTATGAGAATAGACATAGGTCTAAAAAAATACTTAGTTCCACTGAATATTTTTCTAAAATAAGTAATTATATATGTACATGTTAGATCAAGGTTCATGTCTTTGACTCACTATTGCTGGCCAGCAGGTGGCATGGTGGTCAGGGTGCTGGACGCCCACATGGCCAAGCACAGTTCGAGTCCTGGACTTGGCCGCTTGCTATTTCACTTTCTCTTTGAGACTGGCAGGTGGTGTGGTGGTTAAGGGTACTGGACTCCCACACGGCTGACCCTGGTTCGAGTCCTGGAGCTGACAGCTTGCTTTCTCACTTTCCTTCTCTCTTTCTCACTCTGTCCCTCTCTGGTCAGATTAAAATAAATAAATAAATAAATAAATAAAAAATAATTTAAAAAGAGCTCATTGTTTAAAAATACTCACCATTGCTTATATTCTATAGCTACTTACATTTACCTGTATTATAATGGCTCACACGTTTTATTTAAGTTCATCATTTTTATTTCTGCCTTTCCTCATTAAAGTGTTATTTGAAGGCAGAGGCTGAATAATTATTTTTAGTGGTTAAAGAGGTGTTCTATATAGTTGATAAATATTGAATTATGATAATTAAATTATGAATGAATGAATGAACGAGTTAATTATTGAATAAAGATGTGGGCTACTCCCCGTCTACCTTACACTTTGCGAAATGTGGTGGTGCTGGGTGGATTTCTTTCTATTGTGTTCACTCATAAATCCCAAGGGTGTAAAAAGTGCCTGGTCCACAATTTTTTAAAATAAATATTTATCAAACGAACGTTACCTGGAACTTTACTTTAGCTCATTTGACCCTTCTTACAGTGATGTGAAATAGATGATACCGCCGTCCTCTTGTTTCTATTTGGTACGGAGACTGCAGCTGCCTTTCTGGAAGAGTCTGGTCAGCGCGGCCTGGTGTCAGTCTCGGGAGGGCAGAACTATCCTCTTCTTTAACCTGACCCAGTGATGGGTGGCAACTGCCTGCTCTGCTGTCTGGAGGAGGATTCCGAAGCCTCTTCTAGAAATCCTGCTCTTCTAGGCTTTCCTCCCTGACATGGGTAAGTGAGAAATGACAGGAGGTATACGTCACAGAAACGTATTGGGGAATGTTTTATTTCATCTCTTTTCATATAATAAAAAGCTCTTGTTTTCTTATTCTCTCTGTGCAATGCTGGTATTTAATTTGTTTTGTTGATTCTATATTTTCAAGTGCATTTATTTTCTTTGTGCATGTGTGTGTCTGTGTGTGTGCGTGTCTGAGAGAGAGAGAGAGAGAGAGAGAGAGAGAGAGAGGTGCCCCCTACAGGGTTTACATACCACCAACCACCTCTAGCTTCAGCCAATCAGGATTTAGGGTACTGAGCATGCCACGCCTGTGAGGAAACCTTGGGAAGCGAACCCAGGACCTTGCCATGTGGTTGCAGCATCACAGAGCATGGTGCTACTGCCGCACCCATGGCTGCTGGCCATTGTGGGTTCTCAAATTGAGTATCATTCAATGTCAATCTCTTCTGAACACTAACAATTACATACCATGTAGTCTTGGGCAAGATATTCATAAACTTAACAATGGTATAGTCTCTTCTACAAAATAGGGTTAATAATAGTATCTATCTCATAAGACCTTGTGATTATTAAATTATCTATCTACCTATATGTGTGTATACACAGATTTTTCAGTCTATACATATATAAGTGCCTTGCACTGTGCTTGACTAACAGTAAGCTCTCAATGCATGTTAGCTATAATAATTCTATTCTCCTATCAATGCTTTGAGATTTTAAAGCCAATAAAGTGTCTTTACTACTAAGCCAATAAAGTGTCTTTAAAATGGCTTTTTTTTTCCCTCCTTCTGAGGGTGGTCATACTTCCAGAAGCAAGCAATTTAAAGTAGAGGCGTGCTAGGAAAAAGAAGCTTGACTTTTAAAAAAAATAAATGGGAAAATGTCCGTGAGACATGAGCCTTCATTACAAGGATTTTGGAGAAGTGAAATAGAAGGAAGGTAAGGCATTCCGAAGTTGAGATTGGGTAAATTCCAGAACCTGCATGAGTTTTGTAATATTTACAAAAATGAAAGCTGATTCCGGACCTAGGATAGATCCATGTGCTCAGGCCCAGTATGTAGCACGCAGCTGGACCCTGAGCTGAAAAACCTGCATTTCCTCATAGTCAATTCAGAGAGTGTAGCCAAAGAGATATCCCTGGGACTTGAGTTGAGAAATTGACATTCGAAATTGAAATAGATGAATGAGCCTGAGTGGCCACCGAGTAATCTGACCCAGTTTACGCTGGCCTGAAAGTTTGACTGCTTTGCATTCTTTAGTAGATGCCAACGGTAAGTGCCATGTTAAAAGAAAGTTTCTACATTCAAGCATGCTTTTAAATATCTGAAATTATGTTCTGCAGAGAGTAGACCAGATAATATGTATTACCATTAAAAGGTAATAGTAGAAAATATGGCTAAATACATTTTGTTATTTACTTAATGATGTGTTCTGAAGCCACAAAAATGATCATGTTTTCAAACTCTGAATTGATATGGAAAATTGCAATATGAAAATGTTAAATTAAAAAGCAAAACAAAGCAATGGATATAAAATTTGAATGTAACTACATAAAATTGATGTGTAGACACTCACTCAAAGGTAACGTATAAATCTGTGTGTAGATAGAGCGTTAGAGTAAAGAGTATGTAACACAATTTTCTCCTCATAGTTTAAGAACAGTCCGAAGTTGGTGAAACTATTTCTTGACAATTTTTTTTTTTTTTTTTTTACTTAAAATTACAAGACAAAAGAGAATTTCGTTGATCCAAGAGCTTCTGTTCCAAGTATATGCCATATGAAGGATATGACTTAAAGTAGTTTTCTGGTATAACGTTATGAGCACTTTTATTTCCAAGTGTCGAGGTACACTTGATTCAGTACCTACTACATGCCAGGCCCCGCACTAAACATTTGGCATACAGAGATCAAAGTGGATTCTCCCTGATTTTAAACGACCGACAGCCTATTGTCCTAAACAGAATGTGCTTCTAGTAGCAAGGGAGAGCGTTTTGTTCCTGGCCCTTACAGTCCTGTGTTTCTACCTGAACTAACAGGCTTCTTTCTATATGTTTAGATTCTAAGGCCACTTTTTTGAAACAAATATTCTTGCACAGTTAGATACAAGGATTCGTCACAAAGTTCAGCTCCAGTGAATCGGCAGTATGGCCGTGTAAGAGACTGAAATATAGAGGTAGCAGATGGTATGGTGGTTAAGGCCCTGGACGCTCAGATAGCTGGCAGTGGTTTGAGTCCTAATCCTGGAGGCTTGCTTTCTCACTTTCTCTCTCTCTTTCTTTCTCAGTGTCTCTCTGGTGAATGCACGTCCCTTACAGCAAATAAAAAATAATAATAAATAAAATTAAATAGATAATTCTTTAAAAAATAAAAATGAGCTTGAAATATGACTGCTGTTAGCGAACAGACATATTTTTCATAGAAGAAGAGTCAGTTCTTACTGAACATAACTTTGGATGGTAGGACTGAGCATGATCTTTGGATACTGAAAAGCCAGAAACTGGAAAATGTTTATGAAGAAATTTGAATTTATAGACTAATGAAACTCTTAGTCCTGTTTACTTAACATATCAGCCAAGGCTTTCCCTGTGAACAAGACCAGTGAAGTATATGTGGATGTACAACAGGACGCGTGTTACAGAAGGGGCTCGTGTGATTACAGAGGCTGAGAAGTCCCACAGGAAGTTGTCTGCAGTTGGGCACCTAGAAAAGCCTGTGTTAGAACCCAGTCTGAGTCTGAAGCCTCAAGAACCGGGAGCTCCAAAGTCTGAGGTTAAAATATAGCTACCCTAGATCATGAAGAGAGACAGAGAACGAGAGAGTGAGAGAGAATTCACCCTTCCTGGCCTTTTTTGGTTCTATTTGGGCCTCCCACAGGTGGGATCATTCCCATCCGCACTGGTGGAGGACAGATCTTATTAACTCAGTCTACAGACGTCAATCTCTTCTGGAAATACTCTCACAGACACACCCAGAAATAATGTTTTACCAATTATCTAGGCATCCCTTAGCTCACTCAAGTTCATACAGAAAACTAATCATTACCCTGAATATAGCTAGAAGACAATACTTTCTCCTGAAATTCCAGAAACTCTTTCAAATCTAATCAAATAAATGTTTATTCCAGGAAACAGTTGGTTATAATCTCATCCTATAATACAGATGCATTGAATTTTGAGTTTTATTGAATTCATTGAAGTCTCCATTCTTTCATTTGTATTTGATAATGGAAAAACATGATCTTTTTCTTCTTTGCCTTTTCTCTTTTAAAAAGTAATTCTTTATTATTGCTTTAAGAAAGCACATTGGGGGACCCGCAGTTGGCGTAATGACTATGTCCTTGGACTCCCATGTAGTCGACAGCGGTTCAAGTCCCAGACTGGGTGGCTTAAACTCACACCGGGCATGTGTGCGCTCATGCCCCAGTATGGCTATCCCCCCCGGGGAGGTGGTGATTCTCACTTTCTGTCTCTCTGTCTTTCTGGTGAGTGAATGAACCCTATAGGAAAAACTCAAAAAAAAAAAAAAAAAAAAAAGAAAGAAAAAAAAGAAGGCATGTTGGAAAACAAAGTATATCTAATTTGATTCAGACTTTTTCTTTTCTTTTCTTTTTTTTTGGGGGGGGGGGAGAGATTTTCGCTATAGGGTGCATGCGCTCGCCAGACAGACAGAGAGAGACATAGAGACAGAAAGCAAGAAATCACCCCCCAGGGGGGATGGTCACACCGCAATCCCTTCTCTTCCATTCTCCTCTCGGGATCTTGGGCACGCACACACACGCGCCCGGCGTGAGTTTTAAGCCACCGGGTCTGGGACGCGAACCGCGGTCGACTACGTGGGAGTCCAGCGACATAGCCATTACTCTAACTGCTGGTTCCCCTTTTCTTTTTTTTTTTTTTTAAGACAGAGATTTTTGCTATAGGGCACATGCACTCACCAGAGAGACAGAGAGAGATAAAGAAAGAAAAAGTGAGAAATCACACTCTGGTGAGATGGCCATGCTGCAATCCCTTCTCCACCATTCTCCTGGTATCTTGGGTGCACATGCACAAGCCCTCAGCATGTTTCAAGCTACCAGGTCTGGGACTCAAACCATGGTTAGCCATGTGGGAGTCAAGTGTCTTAACCACTGTGCTATCTGCTGGCCCCCAGACTTTTATTTGTCATTCTTAGTTCTAAGACTAGTTTCTAGTTCCTCCAGGATAATGTAAGAATAGTTATAGCAAATATTATTTCCTCTTTATATATGTAAGTTTATATTTGTAAGGACCCTAAATACTCATGAATATTAATTTCTTTTACACTCAGTGGTATTACACATATCACTTAGTCACAAATTTTTCAAGAGAATTCACCAACCAATGTTATTTTATAATTTATGGACATTATCATAATGAAAATATATGTTATATTAAAAATAATGATCATTTTGTGCATCATTTGAATCCCAAACACTAGAAATACATGTGCAAACATGACAGCAATAGATAGAAGTGACCTTTTACCTTCAGGGGTGCTTTTTGATAACTCACTTTAGCATTGTATACCTTTCCATTGTGCAGTCCCAGTAGCTTTGAAAACGGGTATTTATTTTTAGGGTCAGTCAATGCATGTCTGAGGGCTAATTAATGATAAAAGATCATTGATGTCACTGCTAGTGAGGAATTTTCACAACTGACACACAGGTAAATGGCTTATACTGTTAACAATGTTCAAACTTTTTTTTTTTTTTTTGAAAAAAAAAAAGAGAAAGCAGAGGACAATAGAACTTTTTGGCTCTTCTAGCCTCCCATATTTGACTAGGAACTTTCACGGAGATATTGTGAGTATGTTCAACAGGACCAGAATTGGAATAGCATCCAGATACTTTTCACGGCTTCCTACACATTTCTTTTTGGCCACACAAACCTACACATTCTCTTGGTTTACTAACACATGGTTATTTCCAGGGCCTGTGGAGCTGCCGCTTCATGGTGGCATCAAAGGTAGAGCTGCCTGAGCTGGTGTGGCAGTCTCGCTGCGGTTTTGATCGTGTTCTCAGTATCCGATCCTGTCCTAGAAGGAAGCCTCTTCTGGACAGTTTTGAGGCTGTGGTAGACTGCTTCAGCTTGAGCACAGAATCTGGACTATTCCTATTCCAAGTCTTTCCAAAGGGCCTGGAGAAGTCATGGCTACCAATATTAACAGACTGCTTGATTCACGGATGACGGGACTCTTCTTAAGTCCTGTCCCTGACATAGAGATTTAAGATGAACAGTAAGCCTTCTTATCTCTGCTTAAGTGAACTTGTTTGTTTGTTTGTTTTTGCCATAGGGTGCTTGAGAAATCACTCCAGGGATGATGGTTATGGCACAGGTTTTGGGCATGCATGCATGTATGCTTAGAGTGATTTTCAAGCTGCAGGGTTTGGGACTAGAACCACAGTCAGCTATGTGGGAGTCCAGTGTCTTAATATTGCACCACCTGCTGGTCCCAAGAGTTTCCTTCTGGGAACAAAGACTTGTGTTTTTCTTTAACCAATTACCAACTTAAGAATTTCTAAACCCACCTGTAACTCACAGGCCTCCACTTCCATGTCCTGCCTTTTGGTGACAGGCCAATGTAAAGACTTAAGCCGATTTACAGCTCTTGTCACCTGCTCTCAGAGCTGACTAAAAAGAACCACTGTACCTCAGCACTCCGAGGAACAGTTCTGTCGTTCTTAGGGTCTGCTCACTTAACTTTGTGGTCAGCATAAACTGCGTTAATTATTATTTCCGTAGAGTTTGGTTATTTCTGTTGACAAGCTCTTTCCATTCTGGAACAAGCCTTGTGCTCCTTCCGCTGATGGAGAGGATAAACTCCTCGGCAGTTCCGACACAAATCTCCGGTTGTCTGTAACCCTTTCCAGTGAGTATCTGGTGGTATTTTTATTGAGTTCCCATATGCTTCTTTCACCTTTATCTCCTGCCAATGTGGTTGGTGATTTCTGTATCTTCTTAAATGCTGGGGTGTGTGAGGATAGCGTGTCATTTGATCTTATCAGCTATGGTGCTAGTACATGTTTAATTTTGTCTCTTGTTAGTCTGAACTTTTATTTTGTAAGGGATTCATAAACTGAAAGACTGTCATATTCCTAGAATTCTCATTTTCTCTCTCTCTCTCTTTTTTTTTTCTTTTTTTAGTTTTTGCCATTGGGTTGTCAGAGAGAGAGAGAGAGAGAGTGGGAAAATGAGAAATCACCCCTCAGGGGGGATGACCACACCACAATCCTTTCCCCTCCATTCTCCCCTCAGGATTTTTGGGCACACATGCACAAGCACCCAGCATTATCTTCAAGCTACCAAATCTGGGACTCGAAGCTAGGTAGGCCATCTCAGAATCCAGTTCCTTAACCACCACGCCACATGTAGGCCATCTTTTCTTTCCTTTTTGAAGCGAACCAAAGTATAATGGTAGAAGTGAATGCTCCATGACACGTGACTCATAACATTCCTCTTATTCTAACTGCTGCCCTGAAGTTGGTGTATGTAATTTTCATTTTCACTTTCATTTTCTTTTCTTCTCTTCTCTTTTCTTTTTAACATGGATTTATTTATTTGTTGTGATTTTCAGGTTGCTGGGTCTGGGACTTGAACTATGGTTGACCATGTGGGAATCCAACATGTTTACCACACCACCACCTGCTGGCCCCATGCAATTTTCACTGTTACTGTTTTTTACTACATGTGCTTGTACATGGAACAGATTTGGATGTGTAGTCCACACCTAAGGGGATGGCACACCTGTGCAATGGATTAGCCAGTTCTTCAAAGTGTCTTCAAACTAATATATTACAGTTATTTCACTTTTACCCTTGAGGCAGGTAAGCGCAAAACCAGATTTCTATAGAACAGTCATGTGGAGCCAAAAGTTGTAAAAGCCCTCCTGTGAATCAAGAGGCTTCTTAAATACCTATTGGTATTTCCATCTCACTTAGGTGGTTTTACCAATGGAGTGATTTCATGGTGACTTAAAGGGTAGGATGACTGCTCTTTAAATTTGCAAAATGTATCTGGGCCTACTATTTTTAAAAATTATTTTTATTATTATTTTTAAAAATTTCATCAGAGAGAGACAGAGAGAGAGAGAAAGTGAGAAAGCAAGCTACGAGGCCTGGGACTCGAACCATGATCAGCCAGGTGGGAGTCTGATGCCTTAATCACTGTGCTACCTGTTGACCCCGAGCCTACTGTTTTTTACAGTAATTTTCAAGATATAAGTTCCTTTGTCTTTTACTTCATTAATGGGACTTGTGTCATTTGCCTGTATTTATTGGTATATTTTTGTCAATCATCTTACTTCTATGATACATACAAAATATCTATCCAGAAAATGTATTGTATTATTCCATATTTTTTTAAAGTATATAAATTGAAACTCACTGTACATTTGCTTTGCAACTTTCCTTGTTGCCTCCAAATTTTATTTTCAAAATTTATTCATTTTAATATAGACTTAGTTTATTCAATTTACCTGTTGTATAAAGCTGCAAAAACAAAATCCTGTAATTTATCAATTTTCCTGCTAGTGGATGTCTTAATATACATCCTATATTTGCCATTTGATGATCATGCTCAAGATACTCCCCAGGGTGTATACCTTTAAATTAGGATATGTACATACCCAATTTATTAGACATTGCTTTCTATTGTGGTTTTATCACTTTAAACTTAATCCGGTAAGAATTTTTATTTACTCTTAATTCTACACTGATCAAAGTCATTTAATACTCCACTATGTTTGAAATTATATCACATTGCTATTTTAATTTGCATTATCCTGTTTAATAGTGAGGTGGGTTATCCTGAAAATATATTTATTGAAATTCCAAGCTTCTTCTTTTGTGAATTGCATGCTTATAGCTTTTACCCATTTTTCTGTGTAGTTGCTTGACTTTTCCTTGCAGATTTGCAGGAATTTTTGTTTGCGAGAGTTCTTGTTTTGGCCCTTTTTTTGTCTCAGCTTCTTTAGTTCCTGGGATTACAGGGACATGCTGGTGCACACAGCTTTGCAAGGGCTCTGAATACTAAACCTGAAAAGTACTTTCAAACTGCAGAACACTGGACTCCTTAGCATCAAAGCACGCAAGGCCAGCAGGTGGCGTAGTGCTTAAGGTGCTGGGCTCCCAAGTGGTCAACTGCAGTCTGAGTGCTGGACCCAGCAGCTTGACACCCACACCAAGAGTATGTGTGTACATGCCCCAAATCCTGAGAGAATGGCGGAGAAGGGGAGAAGGGGTTGCAGCGTGTCCGTTCCCCCCTGGGCAGGGTGATTCCTTGCTTTTTGTCTCTCTGTCTCTCTGGCAAGTACACACATCCTATAGCAAAATTCTAAAAATAAAAAAAAAAAAGGTATTCGTATACTGTTTGTGTTTTTATGTAAAATTTATACAAAATGCAGTCTATGTATACTGTCTAATGAGTTTTAACAAATGTACATGTGTTATATGTTAAAGCACATATACTTGCTTTAATTTTTCTTCTTGTTTTTTAAGATTATTAAGAATATTCTAGGTCTTGCATTTCTGTGTTTAAATTTTTAAATAAGCTGATGAATTCTTGTGAAAAATTGGGGGATAATGATTGGAATTGCATTGGATCTATATGTGAGAGTGATATAGCAATATCGAGTCTTCCAATCAAGAATATGGTATAGCTGTCTAGTTAGATTTACTTTAAAAATTTCTCTCAACAGTGTGGTGCAGTTTTTAGAGCAGAGGTCAGGTCTTGGATGCAATATTTATTTCTATGTATTTTGTGTTTTTGCTATGTTATATTTGGTTCTGCTTTCTAAAATTCTCCAATTGTTCATTGCTATATACAAAACTCCAATTGATCTTTATAAATAAACTTGGAATCCTAAAAATCTGTTAAACACATGAATTGTTTAGTAGTTGCCTGACAGATTATTTAGGACTTTCTGTGTAAACGAATCTGTCAACTACATATAGTCATCTACAGTTAGTAAAAGTGGTTTTACTTTTCTCTTTCCAATGTTTATGTCATTGACTTTTTTTTCTTACCTAATTCACTGGGTAAGACCTTCAGTAAAATGTTAAATAGAAGTGGAGAGAATAAGCATTCTTTTCTTTTTCCTTCCTTCCTTCCTTCCTTCCTTCCTTCCTTCCTTCCTTCCTTTCTTTCTTTCTTTCTTTCTTTCTTTCTTCTTTCTTTCTTTCTCCTTCTTTTTATGTTTCTTTAAGTTTTGCTGTAGAGCACATGCACTCACTAGAAACGGACAGAGAGAGAGAGAGAAAGTGAGAAAGCAAGCCACTAGGTGCGGGACTCAAAGCATGATCGGCCATATAGGTATCCAGTACCTCAATCACCACCTCACCTGCTGGCTCCCAAACCAGCATTCTTATCAAGGGGAAGAGGTCCCTGCGTCACCATGAAGTGTGATGCTAGCTGTACATCAGACAGAGGGAGCTCCTTCCTGTTTCTAGCTTGCTAGGAGACTTGACTTGTTTTTTCATACAGAGGTGTTGAATTTTGTCAAATCTTTCCCTGCATCTATAGAAATGAAGATCTTTTTCTTAACTTTGTTAATACATTTAATTTCAATCACCAATTTTAGAATATGTATCTGTATTCTTGGGACGTATCTTAGTAAGTCATAATGCATTATGTTTCTTACATATTGATTGACTTGGTTTGCTAATATTCTGTTTAAGATTTTTACCTCTATGTTAATTAAAAGATAATGGTCATATATTTTCTTTTCTTTCTTTTGTTCCTTTTCCGTTTCCACTTTCTCCTTTTTTCTTCGCTTTCTTTCTTCTTCCTTTTTTTTTTATATACCTTTGTCAAACTTACTTTCATTAGGCTAAACTGGTTCTATCAGCTAAAAGAGCTTTTGTAATGTTGCTGTTTCCTCTTCAAATGTTTGACAGAATTCCCCAGAGCAACTGGAATTGCACTGGATTCACAGCATATTATTCTGCTAAGTTCTGAGAGCCAGTTCCATCTACTTAGTATACAGAGGGCTTCTCAGAATTTCTGTTATGTCTTCTTTCAGTTATAGTAAGTTTACCTCCTTTTAGACCAAGAAAGTTGTTGGATTTATAGACATAGTGACTGAGAATTATTTTTTAATCAATGAAAGGGAGGTCATAAAGATCTTATTTAGCTGAGTGAATTAATCATTGCAAAGACAATTTCTCCCAGTGTATCTATCTATTCTTGTGCTGAGTTCAGACATACAGTTGTTATTAGGCATATACCATAAAATAACTCTGGTTTTATTCCAGATGGAGAGAATCATACTTTCAAAAACATCAACTAGGATATAGTCCAGGAACAACAGGCACTATTAGTTGTGGGAGGCTGCGCACCAGCAGTCTGCCGAGGTTTCTCAGAGAGCAAACAATTGCCATGATTGGTTCCCTTCAAAAAACCTGACCTTCGAAACCTTGCTCTCATTGGCCACTAGAATCCCTCAGATTTGCATATCCGGCAACTCATGATTGGTCCAAAAGCAACCAATCATAACCCACCTTTTACAACCAATCATGGCCCACCGTTTACAACCAATCACGGCCCACCAGGGTGTATATAACCACAATGCCTGGCCCACAGTAGCCAGACGACGACCCTGGAGAGCCTGAAGAGTTGAAACACCACACAGTCTCCAGACGACCCTGAAGACCCTGAAGAGTTGTAACACTACATTGTCTCCGGACGACCCTGAAGAGTTGTGACACCGCGTCATCTTTGTGCTGCTCACAATAGATGATGCGACCCTGAAGAGTTGTAACACTGCATCGTCTCCATGCTGTACCGTGCTGCCCACAATAAACAGACGACACTGAAGACACTGTGTTGTCTCTGTGCTGTGACACTGCGCTGCTTGTCCCGGCTCTCACTCCTTCACTCAGGAAACCTGTTCGACTGTCGCCCCTGGGTCGGAACACGTGGCGCCCGAACAAGGATGGGACAAGTGGTGCCCGAACAGGGATGGGACAATTAGTATGTACAGAGCAAGATGTGAGGAAAATGCAGCATGAGGTTGAAAAAGGGAGAGAAAGGCCTTGAATTACAAGTTAGAAAAATTCTGGACTCTATCCTGAAGATTTTCTGGAGTATTTTAAATGTTTTTAGAATAGAAAAGTGGTAAGCCTTTATTAAGTAATAACTGTATTGGCAACACAATGAAGAATAGCATAGAGAAGTTCAGCTAGAAACAGAGAAAGATGGAGCCAGCAGGTGGCGTGGTAGTTAAAGCAATGGACTCCCACATAGCCGACCGTAGTTTAACTCCTGGACCTGGCGCTTGCTTTCTCTCTCTCTCTCTGTCTCTTTCCAGTGAGCAAACATGTCCTATAGCAAAAAGTTTAAAATAACAATAATAATAATAATAAAATTAAATAAATAATTCTTTAAAGAAATGGAGAAAGAACAATATATAGAAAGAATCCAATATCTGATAAGTTACTTTCCCTTACTAAAATGCAATACAGCATTTCTATTTAACACTGAATTGTTGATCCCCATGATATTGATAAATGAATACATAGAATACTAATTTACAGCAGCAGCATCTCACTGTTATGGATGATGCTTTTGGCATCTTATCTAAGAATACTTGGCCTACAAACCCAAGGTCACAGAAAGCCCAAACTTTCTCCTAGTTTTTAAATATAGATGTCTGTATTCAGGTCTTATCTAGATAATTCATAATATTTAATAGATATGCTAGGTATCTAATTGACATTATTATTAGTAATAATAATTACCTAGATAATAAACATATCTACATAGTAGAAACATTTAGGTTTCATATTTCATTCTATAGCTCATGTCCCTTTTGGGCTAATTTTCGGTGATGGTACAAAGCAGGCATCCAGGTCCATTTTGTTCGTCTATAGGTATAAATTGTCCAGCACCATTTGTTGGGTATTTTCCCCTTTGAACTGCACATTCATCAAAGACCAGTGGACAATGTCTGCAGGGTTCCGCATCTAGAGTCTGTATTTTACTCCACCAACATCCAGCTGTATATATTCACCTCCTTTGTTTTCTTTTTCAGAATTTTTTTGACCCTTCTGTCTTTTGCCTTTCCAAATAGTTTTGAAACCAGTTGAATTACTACCAAAAGTGCTGCTGAGATGATCATTGTTGTGACGAAATCTGCAAAAGAGTTTCTGGAGCACTGGTGTTTAAACAGTATGAAGCCTTGTTGTTCATTAACGTTATGCATGTTCTTTACTCTTTACATTTTTTTTAATCAATGTTTTGTAGTGTTCAGTGTGTGGATCTTGCATGTGTTTTGTTAGATTATAACTATTTAATGATTTTTTTTTACTTTTAAATTCTAGTTTCCAATTGTTCATTTCTAACTTATAGATACAATTCATTTTTATATATTGCCTGGAGTCCTGCAAACTTTCTAAACTCATTAATTTTACTAGCATCTTTTGTAGACTCAAAGTCTCTACATCTATAGCCATGTTTTCTATGAACAGACATTTTCCTTTTCCTTTTTCTCCAATGTGTATACCTTTTCTTTTCTTTGTTTCTTTTTTCTTTTTTTCCTCATTGCACTGGCTAGTAACTCCATAATGACGTTGAATAGGAACAACGAGAATATATATCCTTGTCTTGTTCCTGATCCTGGGGAGAAAGCCAAAGTCCTTCTCTATTTACTATATTAACTACAGGATTTGGGTGAAATGTTCCTTCTACTGTTAGTTTACTGAAATGTTTTAACATGCATGTTAAATTTTGTCGATACTTTTTTACATGCATTACGATGATAATATTGTTTTGTTTTCCCTTTATTCCTGAGATAATTGCACTGATTGGTTTCTGAGTGTTGAACGACCCCTCTGCGAGTGGAGTGTAAGCTCCACCAGGACAGGCAGGGTCGCAGTGGGGAGGGCTGCCCTGCCCTGAGAGCTGGCAGCACTGTGGAACTTCATGAGCTTGTTCAACCATTGGTAGAGGGAAATCAGCCACTGTGGGAGTACTGACCCCAAGAAACCTGTAAATGCTACCAGTGGGGGCTTCTTATCTCTTCTGCTGGCTATCTAATACTGTATAACCGATGATCCCCAAACTTAATAGTTAAATTGTAATATGTGTTCTGCTCAGAAGTCTGCCTTTCGCAGTGTTTGGAGGACACAGCTCAGTTCTTTTTGATCAGTGTTAGCTGGGCAAACTTGAAGTCAGAGGCAGAAATCTATCTTAAGCTTTACTCACTCACATACCTGGTGAATCAGATAAGATGTTTATGTCTGTATGTATCTGCAGACATTTTTACCTGTTTGTTTGTGTGTCTGTTTGTTTTACCATAGGGTGTGTGCGTTCACTGGAGAGAGACAGAACCAATGTAGAGAGAGGAAAAATGGGAAATCACCCCCTCCCCCAGAGGGGATGGCCATGCCTCAATCCCTTTTCCACTCTCCTCCTGGGATTCTGGGTACCCATGCGCACATGCCTGGGGTCATTCTCAAGCTGCTGGTCCAGGTCAGAGTCAAACCAGGGTCAGCCGTGTGGGAGTCCAGTGCCTTAACCACTGTGCCACTTGCAGAAATCTTCAATGAGTTAAGGTGCAAAGGGATGCATGGGGCACCAGCGCTCACCTCAGCTCCTTGAGGCTTACAAGGCTCCACGGAGAGTCTCGGGTGGGTGCCTGAAGGGCGTCTCATTTGTTCCTGGGCGTGGCAGCTCACGGCAGTGCCAGCTGTTCATAACCCTGCGTGTAGCGGGCATGGGCCATTGTTGCACTCCACAGACTGGTGCTGTGGCCCCTGGCAATGGCCTGCTCCTAATTAGGGTTCAGAACTCCAAGTGGAAATACCTTCTAGAAAAATAACAGGTTTTAATGTAAGACTTGTTTATTGATGGGCATTTTAAAAAGTGATTTCGTGTTAAAAGTCTTAAAAGAATCACAGTGGCTAGTCATGGTTCCTATGCTGCTGGGAAATTTCTAGTTGACTGGAACAGTTTCTCTAAACAAATTCCTTTGGGCAAACATCTCTTCTAAGAAATGATTCAGAAGTGATTGCTATAATGTAACCATCACGTACCGAGGCACAATATCAGAAAGTGGACTCTACACTATTACTATATTTCCAGTTCAATGTATTTGTCAAGATTGTATCTCTGGAGACAGACGCCTGTGCTGAAAGTTAGGCTCCACGTTTTGTTGTGTAGTCTTGAGCAAGTTATTTAGCTTTCTATTATCTCTGTTTCTGCATCAGTTAAGTTGGGATTATTATGATATTATTATTTCATGTGGTTGTTGTGAAGACTAAATTGCTTAACCCAAAAAAACGAGTATGATATCTGATGTAGGGAAAGCACTTGATTTCGTATTTATTCTTAGGGTCCTCTGCATTGACGAATGTCACTCCCATCAATTTAGTATCAGAGAAAGAAACCTAGGAAACATTAGCAAATTATCTTTTTTTTAAATAATTTCATTGTAGTCGCTGATTTACATAGAATAGTTGCATATCTTTGTGGGGTACAATGTTATTTTTCAAAGCATGTGTCCAGTCTGTAATAATCAAATCAAGGGGGGGCCAGCAGGTGGTCTAGTGGTTAAGGTGCTGGACTCCTGCGGTTTGAATCTTGGACCCAGTGGCTTGAAACTTACACTGGGCGTATGTGCTTGTGTGCCCAAAATCCAGAGAAGAGAATGGAGGAGAAGGGACTGTAGTGTGGCCATCTGCCACCAGGAGGAGGGCGTGATGTCTCCCTTTCTCTCTCTCTCTGGTGCGCACATGCCCTATAGCACAAAATGTCTCTAAATCATCATCATCATCATAATCAAATCAAGGAAGTAAGCATGGTTACATCTCCCACATTCGTCATTGCTTGGGATGACACACATTCCAATTTGTGCTTACTTCCCTCCAGTCGCCAGAAGGTACAGACCCTACCCCATCATTGAAGTGTCCTGTGTTCTGACGCTTCTGAGCGTGGCTTCTCACGCTCCAGTGCTGCTCTCACAGGTGTAGCGTTCACATCCAGAACAGCCAGAACGACTTTCATAATGTGTCATATGGTAAACCCTCTGGCAGTGCCTCATCCTTGAAGTGATTTGACTAGGCCCTCCAAAATTTGACTTCTGTTCACGTAATTCCCCAGGTTTAGTTCTTGCCACATAAATATTCTTCTTCTTCTTCTGTTTTTTTTTTTTTTTTTTCAATGTTTTTGCTATAGGGTGTGTGCGCTTGCTGAAGATACAGAGAGAGACAGACAGAAAGGGAGAAATTACCAAAAGGAATACCAAAGGGAATGGCCACATACAATCCCTTCTCCTCATTCTCCTTGAGATTTTGGGCACATGCTCACATATGGAGTTTCGAGCTGCCAGCCGGGTCCAGGACTCAAACTGTAGTCAACCACGTGGGAGACCAGCACCTTAAGCACTACACCACCTGCTGGCCCCATGTATAAATAAATATTCTTAAAGCTCCATAAATAAGACAACTTCATACAAACCTGAGTTTTTCAAGTAACCCTGCTTGTTTATTCTTTCTCTCCCTTACCTCGGCCTTGACACAGAGCTTATCCTTCAAGGCTCAGGTTAGCTATTACTAGTTGCGGGGACAACGGCCCACTTAGTAAGGCCAGGTGTCCTCCCGAGATCTCTAAGTGGCCTGTGGCTACTTCTCCACGAGCGTCTGGCAGATGTTGCTTACAGAGTACACAGTTGGTCTCTTCTGATAGAATGTAACGTGACTCCTAGGCAGTTGCCGGAATGTTCTCCTTGGTATTACTGCTCCATGCCCACAATAAGGCAGGAGATGTCTACGCAGTGCTGGCTGAGTGGATGGATAAAGGCTGACTTAAATGCAGCAGTGTTTAACCAATCACACAAGGCACTTTTGGCATTATACTTTTGTCTTTTAACCATAAATATGTTAGTATTTTTTCCTGTAAATGTAAAGGTTTTCCTAAAATGACCTTTAAAACAATAAGGTTTTTCTACACAGAAACCCCTTGGGAAGAAATCCATTCTAATTTGATTGCAGAGTTGCTTAGAGATAAGGAGAGAGGAGAGCATCAAAAGTTAATTAAGGAAACAAGAATTCATGGAAATGTTTTGTCATCCCTGAAATTGCAAATAGAATTGAAAATGCACTATTTCGGATGCCTCGTTGTTATATATTCCTTTCACTGCATGTAGTATTCCATTAGCTGTCGTCCCTCATCCCAAGGCCATATTTCCATAGCGAGCGCTGGGACAGTTTTATGGGGAACATCCACCAGATGGATGCCTGGAATGAAAGCGTCTCCGACTTCCATCTGAGAGCAAGAAGATTCCAGAACCCTCACTTGTGATTACATATTGATGCTGGATAACCGAGCGTGTAAAACAAGTGCTTATTTTTAGTGAGAATGAAATCATTTTAATTTTTCAGAATATTAATAAGGCTAAAGGCTGGGTCTAACTTTCTCCTAAAACTGTATTCTCATGACAGAAATAATTATTTCTGTAGACGGTTGAGAGCACGCACCCCTGGCTCTCAGGCCACGCGGTCGCTATGGTGACCTCTAGCTACACCAGGTTATTGAGGACTTACACATGCCTAGTCCAGATTGAGACATGCTGTCCGGAAAAAACACGGGGAGAGGTCACAGACTTGGTTTACAAATCTAGAAATTGTCTTCATCATTTTAATATTATTTGTTGAAATAATAATTTAAATGTAGTGGATCAAATAAAACATAATATTAAACAATTTAAAAGTTAAACATAGGTACTATAAAATTTTAAATTACATATATGGCTTACTATATATATATATATATATATATATATATATATATATATTCCTTTTTGTGGTTTTCTTTTTGTTTGTTTGTTTTGTTTTGCTATAGGAAGCATGAGCTCTCCAGGGAGGGAAAGTGAGAAATCACCCCCGGGGGGATGGCCACAGAGAGGGAAAACGAGAAATCGCTGCCTGCCAAGGGATGGCAATCCCTTCTCCTCCACTCTCCTTTCAGGGTTTTGGCCACACACACACACTTGTGCTTGATATAATCTTCAAGCCACTGGGTTGGGACTCGAACTGTGGTCAAGAATGTGGGAATCCAGCCACCACATCACCTGTTGGTCCTACATTATGTTTCTATGGGACAGCTTTCCTCGAAGTTTTCCCCAACTTGGAGCTTGTTTTGTGTGCATGGGATACTGAGAAAGTGTGTGATAAAAGGGCTTAGGCGCAGCACTCCCACCAAAGCTGGTGTAGTACACTCACATCTGTGTCCACAACAATTTGTGTAGCGTTGGCAAATGCGCTCGGGTACTTCATTGTTTTCTATAAGAATATTTGAACATGTCAATTACATGACCTAATTCTTACCAATAGCTGTAGTTTATAGTGTATATCTTGGCTCAGAGATTTTTATGTTCTGTAAATTTTTTTTAAATATGTATATAAAAACCATGCCTCTGAATCTTCAGTTGAAATCCTATTTCTGTTATTTTCTCTAAGCTCTCTGAAGGGAGCTGGGAAGGGGCAACTTGGATTGCACTGGCCCTTGGTCATCGCTCTCAGGGTCCCACCCATCCTCTAGAGCAGTGAGTCAGTCCTGGGAATGCAGGCCAGAGAAGGCTGCGGGTAGGGAGGGCCTGTCTGCCAGGGCTGCAGTGTGCAGCCAGCCAGTGCTGGAGGCATGCCCGGGGGAGCTGGAGCCAAGGCCCGCAGACAGTCAGCCGGGCTGTTCGAAGAGTGACAGATTCTGCATAGGCTGCAACAGTTGGGAACTGTGAGGCCAGACCAGAGACGGGGAATGAAGGTGGGGGGCTCTGCAGGAAAGTCCCTTGGGTTGTCGGACCAGAGGCAGATGGTATTTTATGGGGTATCAGTGGCATTGGGCTGTATGCAGGGGGTAGAGAGGTTTTGGGATGCCAACTCATTTTAGGCAACCAATGACACATTTGAGTGTATTTAATATAAAATCTAGTTGATCCAGGAAATAATCAATGTAATTTGTGAATTGTGTCAAGTAATTTTTCTGCAATATAAAATCGAACAAAGAGCTTTATGTAATAAAAAGCTGAAAGAGTGCTCCAATTAAAGAAGAAATCAAATGTGATCTTTTGGCTCAACATTCTTCACTGAGTTCTCTTGTGTTTGCTTTTAGCTTTAGCACCACAGTCAAATGCAAGCCCTCTGGGTTCATTTACAGTTGACATACACGTTCATAAAATAGATGACGAGCCATGTGTTCAACTGTGCGTCAGTAATATCTTCCACAGGTACAGACACACACCAAAACGGTAACGTTGTTATGTTGGCCTTTGGCTAATATCATAGCAATTTTACTTCTGTTTAAATGTACTCTCCATAATAAGATGCAGCTTTAGTATAATCTATTTGTGATTGTTAATATGTTGATGTCTTAAGCAGATTATTAGTGATTACTGTAAGAATGATGATAAGTTACCTGGATTATTTCTAAAGAGGTAAAATGGTCCAAAGCAAGTAATTAAGTTTGTCATAGGAAGAGGTGAAGCTGGAGTATGGCTTGGAAGAATTGGGTTAAGAAATTCTCTTTGGAGCCTGTAGGTTGTGTAGGGTTTAATGTGCTGAATTTCCACATGGTCAATCAACCATGGTTTGAATCCCAAACCTGGTGGTTTGAAACCCACACTGGGTAGCACGTGTGTATGTGTGCTCAAAATCTCAAAAGGAGAATGGAGTAGAAGTGGTTGCAGCATGGTCATCCCTCTGGGGGATGATTTCTTACTTTATGACTCACTCTATCTCTGTTTCTCCAGTGGGCACACGCACCTTATAGCAAAAATCTCTCTCTGCCAAAAAACAGAACAGAACAAAACAAAAAACAAAGAAACTCTTTTTAGAGTAGTGTTTCTAAGTTTGGATGCTATTGCTAAGAAGGTAACTTTTTGTCTTTATAGACAAAATTCCTCCCTTACTGACAATACCTTCATGAAGTTATGGAAGCACATTCTTGGGGACATCTTATCCTTGAAAGGACAGAGGAGTTCAGTATTCTGCGGGTCCCAGAATGAGCTTGGGACCGAAGAGTGCAGTTATCAAACATCTTTACTTACATACCAGCATGTGGAAGCCAAAGAAGGAGTCAGAAAACTGGGATGGTATCTTTGGAATTCAGGATCCCTTGCCAGTGAGTCACTGCTTTTCCCCACACCACAGAATCCGTATCTCCCCCTGCCTGCTTGGGTCTCTGGTTTCTCACTCACTCCACTGCTCAGCACTGAGGACACAGACAGGACCAATGCTGTGACCGCCCAGGACTGACCACAGGTTGGCTGTGCCCACTCTCTGTAGCTGTTGGCTGTTGAGAGGAACAGACAGGGCTGCAGCTGGGTTACTACAGCACTCATTCTGGAATTGGTAACGTTTTGGTTGGAATAGGTTCCAGTAGTGCTAGTTGGGCAAGGCACCTTCTTTATGTCTCTTTCCCTACAAAAGTGGAGCTATGCGGGCCAGACAGTGGCGCTGTGATGAAACAGGACCTCTGTGATGCTGACCCACATGGCAGGGTCCGGGATTGCACCCAGATACCTGCTCAAGTTCTGTGGGCACACATGTGCCCGCCACCCAGGCTGGCTGAGGTTGGGTCGAAACCCTGATCGGGATGCTGGCTCTCTTATGTTCTCACTCATAGGAGACATGTTGGATGGTCTGAAAAGTCAAGACACATTTTTGCATAGAAAAACATAGAAAAATACTCATGACTTTTTTGACAACCTAATAAACAAACTTAAAGAAAGAAAGAGGGAGGGAGGGTAGGAAGAAAGGAGAGAAGGGAGGAAGGGAGAAACATAGAAAGGAAGGAAGGAAATGGAATGAAAAAGCACTCACATTATGGAGCTGCTAAGAAAAATGAATGAAAAGTCAAAGCAGAAGAAGTGTTTAATCAGTTCCTTGCATGTAGTAAGTACTCAAAAATGTTCCTTTTTATTATCGAGAAGGAAGAATGTTTCGATCCACGACTGCCTCTTCTTTGAGCCCCTTCTGGGCACCTCTTTAGGTAGACGGGGCTGTAGAGAGATTGAATATTGTGCAAGGTATTGACAGTAGGAGAAGACATCCTTCAGGAAATAGGAGACATCCTTCAGGAAACTGCATGCCCCGCATACTAACACACCCTTGACAAGAGCCCGATAAGCATCAGCAGATTTCTGAATATGTAGAAACACCAGTGAATTCAATTACTTTTAATGAAATTCTCACTTTCTCAAAACATAAATCATAAACAAACTTAAAAAATTAAGACTGTCTCAAAGACTGTCAGAATGATACTGTACACTGACTTAGATTTATCAATTCTATTTATCACATCCTTTCTCTTTTAATTAAAAGGTGGCAACTACTCAATCATCCTGTGAATTGTACACTTTGTCACTTCTATCAAAGCCTTTCATATGAGACACAAAAACAATTTTATGACCGAAAATTTTGTTTTCATTGTGTTGGCACTATTTCTATTTATCAGATAAACTATTACTAAAAGACTATTTGGTGGATTGAATGTCTTTTTTTTTTTTTTTTTTTAATTTTTGCCATCGAGTGTGTGCCCTCCCCAGAGAGAGAGATGGAGAAAAGGAAGGTGAGAAATCACCCCCAGGAGGGGATGGCCACACCTCAATTCCTTCTCCTCCATTCTCCTCTTGGGATTTCAGGCATGCACGCACACATGCCTGGCATGATTTTCAAGCTGCCGGGTCCAGGACTCAAATGGTGGTTGACCATGGGGGAGTCCTCAGTATCTTAACCATCATGCCACTTGCTGGGTCCTTGAATGACTATTTTAAAACTTGGTTGAATTTTGGCATAGCAGAAAAGTGATATCTAAGGATTATAATGTAACTAGTGACAGTAGGGCAGCAAATGGGGGAGGCACAAATGAGGAATAACCAGTGGGCATGAGCACTCACCAGAGAGAGACAGAGAACAAGAGGGAGAAGCACCCCTGACGGAATGTGATTATGCCGTCATCGCTTCTCCTCCATCCCACGTTCCTGTCAGGATTTTGGTTACATACCCACATGCATCTGGCATGTTTTTTTCAAGTCTCTGGGCTGGGACTTGAACTGTGGTTGGCCATGTGAAATCCAGCTTCCTTAACTATTGTGCTCTGGGGCTGATTCTAGAGCACAATATATTAATGGTCAATACTAAGTGTTCAAGTTTTACCTCTACATGCAGAGTACAGAGAAGGGAGGTTGTTTAATAAAACTATCTTCTTAATTTTTAAGTACATATTCTATTTTCCCAGCTAGGTCAGATATACTCCAAAATCAGGAACCTCAACATGTGCACAACCTAACTGGAAAAATAGAAAGATAGAAAAACCATATACTTAACCATTAAGTAAGGTTTGTATTTAATAAGGTGTCAGTGCTTTTTTTTTTTTTTTTTGATTAAGCTCTTTGCCATAGGGTGCATGTACTCACCAGAGGGAGGCAGAGAGAGAGGAAAAGTAAGAAATTACTCCAGGGGAAATGGCCACGCTGCAATTCATTTTTCTCTCAGGAGGTTAGGCATACATGCACACCCACCAGGTCTGATTCTGAAGCTTCTGGGTCTGGAATTCAAACCACAGTCGGCCATGAGGAGTCCAGTTCCTTAATCAGCGTACCACCTGCTGGCCCCAAATGGTATATATTTTGAAGTCTGTACTGTTCTACTCAGATACACTTATCAGAGGGAAGAATGCATCCGGTAAGGGAAATGATGGGAACTGGGACTTGGTAGTAAAGCTATAAGGCTTGTGTAGGAGTAGAGCGTAGCTAGTTTAGACAAAACAGAGGGTTTGGGGGAGCAGACAGAGAGCTTCCAAGTAAGATGGGGAACATATTGCGAAGTGTCGTGAATACCTGATAAAGATGTATAACATCCTTCTGCAGAAAAACTAGAATCATCACACATTTTTGAGAAAGAATATGACACATGCAACACATTTTTTGCTGAGATTTATCAGGCAGTAATATTTAGGATAAATTGTAAGTAAGAAAGGGTGAAGACCAGGAAACTAGTGAAGATTGGTTTAGCTGCCGTGGAGAATCAGAAGCAATTTCAAAGTTTCCAGCATGGGTGAAAAAAACAATAAAAATCATTGAAAAAATAATACCGACATCTATAGTTTTCTATGTAGGATAATCTGACTTAGGGAAAGATAACAAATTCATTTTGTACACTTTAAATTTTAGCTGAGAAGTCAGTGACTCAACTGAAAGGAAAGTATTTCAATATACCCACTAAAACAATGGAGAGAGTTAATAATAAGGCCATTTATAGTATTGAGAAGTGATTCTCTCTGTCAAGCGATCCTCAAAATAAAACTATCAGTATAATTTCTAAGATTTCAAGCTGATGGACTTGACTTGTAATAAAGAAATTTAAGCAACTTCGTGTCTGGCTTCGGAATACTGAAGCTTCAGACACTGGGTCAACTGATTGATGGTAAGGTAAGTTTATTCTGATAATATCATTATCCTCTGCTTTTGAGAAAACACATGTTTTTCTTTTACTCTACTTAAAGGAAAGAATTACATAAGTCTGTGGAAGTGATAAAACTCTTTATTTCAGTAGTGATAAAATTCCATTCATACCCTCTGAATTATAATGCTGTAGTGACGGGTCTACTAAATTAATGGAGAAAGTGGCTTTAAATATCATCTATTTCCTGAAGACAGCAAATTTATACCTCTGGCTTTGATCCTCTGCCCTGAACTCCACACCCATATATTTAACAATCTAAGCTATATCTCCACTTGAGAATCTAATAAACGTATCAAGCTTATATTTAAAACAGAATCTAAGTTCCCCCCACAAACCAGTTCCTCTCTCTGTGTCTAGCTTTATAAATGACTCTGATATACACCCTATTTTCAAGGCTAAATCTTTGGAAGCATCTAAAATAGGGTATGTGTGCACATGTGCACACACACACACACACACACATTTAAATATATATACTTTTTAATGTATATTTCCCTCATACTATTGTACCCAATCAGCATATTCTGTGGCCACTGCTTACAACTGTGACTTGAGTCTGAACAGATATTTTACCGCTATCATAGCAGTATCATATCACACTTGAAATACAGCAAAGTGTTTTGTTTCTTTTTTCTTTTTTAGGCATAGGGTGCATATGATCACTGGAGAGAGAGATAGTGAGAGGGAAAGTGAGAAATCACCTCCCAGGAGGATGGTGGCCATGCTGCAGTCCCTTTTCCTCTGCCCTCCTCTCAGGATTTTGAGAACTCATACACACACCTGGCCTTCAAGCCTCCAGGTTTTTCAAGCCACCAGGCCCGGGACTCAAACCGTGGTCCTTCAGCCATGTGAGATTACATTAATCACTACGCCATCTGTTGGCCCCTGTTTGTCCTATTCTCTCAACCTTTCATTTTCCGTATAACAATCTAAATAATCTCTTAACAAGATTACATAGGAGCTGGTAGGTGGCATGGCGGTTAAAGCACTGGACTCCCCACATGTCCACCAGGCCTGGACCCAATGGCTTGGAAATCTCAGGCACGTGTGTGTGTGCCACATTCCAGGAGGGGAATGGAGGAGAAGAGAATGCTGCGTGGCCATCCACCTTGGGGGTGTGGGGATGATTTCCCACTTTTCTTCTCTCTGTCTCTCTCTGGGCATGAGCCTTATGGTAAAAACAATAATAATTAATAATAATAATAATAATAATAAAAGATTACATCAACCCCTGCTTAAAAATATGTAGCAACTTCAAAAATCAGTCAGGGCCTTTATTTGCAAGTAGTAGAAACCACGTCTTATGAATTCTAGCAGCCAGTTTCCAAAATGGCCATAGCTTTTTTGCACCTCCTTAGTATTCATCCCTGGGTAGTCTACACCACCTCCATACTGGATAAAGCTTACTGTGTACCCAAGGTAGTGCTGAAATGATGGCGTATGACTGGGCTAGGTCACAGAAGACATTGTAATGGCCAACTCGGTCTCTTTGGATCACAGGAGGAAGCCAACTGTCATGCCATGGGGACATTCAAACAGCTCCAGGGAGAAATCTACTTGGTAAAGCACTGAGGTTTTCTGCTCACAGCCAGTCAGAGACTCCGGCCTCCAGATACAGCCGTGGGATGAGGCCTTCTGGGAGCAGGCGTCCCAGCCTCTCAGTTCTTTGTATGAGTTCATCTCTGGTTGCCATGACGGCTATAGCCTCGTGGGAAACTGTGCCAGAGTCACTCCTAAATTTTGGACTCACAGAGACGTGCAAGGTATTAAATGTTTGCTGTGAATTTAAGCTAATAAACTTAGAGATAATTTTTTATGCAATGATAGATAAGTAACATATTAACATAGGTGGAAAATAATGTAGTAAGTATCGGTAATTCAAAGAATTGGCTGGGGAGGTTAAGAGAACCAGGTTCAAATCTCGTCAGCCAGGAGCCACATCACAGCCGCACTGCAGGACTGTTCGCTGAGGAGACAGCCACGGCTTTTCCTGGCAGTGATGGAGACTCCCAGAGACTGGGAGAGGGGAAGAGTTCAGGAAGGGAATTTGGGAAAATATGGAGAAGTAAGACATTTGTGTTACACAGGTATGGTTTGTTGCCTGTTGGTGATGGCATGTACAGTAGTATCAACTCGTCTGCTGTTGGGTGTATATCATGTTGGGTAAAATCTCTTCACAAAGTAAAATAAATAAATAAAATAATTACAAAAAATAAGAAAAGGTAAGTGCCGGCGAGGCTCTGGTGAAAAGAGAACTCTCCTAAACTGCTGGTGGGAATGTAAATTAGTACAGCCATCGTGGAGAACAAAAACGACCTACAACTAGCACTACCATATGATCGGCAGTTCCACTCCTGGGTATCTACCCAAAGGACAGGAATACACTCTATCATAAAAGTACTTGCACACCTATGTTTCTCGAGGCATTATTCACAATTGCTAACACATGAAACCAACCCAAGTGTCCATAAACAGATAAATGGATTGAAAATTGTGGCACCCATACACTATGGAATACTACTCAGCCAGAAAAAAAAAAAAACAAAAACAACAAAACAATGAGACCCTGGCATTTGATAGGAAGTGGATTAATATGGAAGACTTACTGCTGAGTGAAGAAAGACAGACTATGAAAGAGAGGCACTGTATGCCCTCACTCAGAATAGACTGAACGTCTGTATCTATGACCGAAACGGAAACATTGAAAGATATAAAAATATGGAGAACAACTGTGGATACCAGAGGCAGTGTGGGAGGAGGGTGGGAAGTGGGCGAGGGTGAGAGGGAGGGAATAAAGGAAAAAAGAAAAAAAGAAAAACATTTAATGGGCATAAAAGTGGAAAATTATCTGTTGATGATAACATGTATGATACTATCTTTATCTGGACTAATATACGGTGTGTTCATGCAGGGAAAATTCACTTTGCATGCTGTAGTAATATATAATGACTGAAAGTATAAAAAAACAAAATTTTAAAATGTGAAAAAAAAAATATCAGTTTGCTTTTCCCTTGGACTTATCTCTTTTCCTAATCAAACTTGAGACTTTCCCACCGTGTGCAGTAGGTAGCACTGACTTCGCACAGACACCCCGCTGCATCAGGGAGTCCATTTTCCTCATCAGAGTGACTACTCAGAGACTGACGAGTGGACAGGGTTGGTTTACCCAGAAGAATCCAAGATTTTGCGTGGCAGTTGGGGGAAGAGAACATATTTCTCCACTTCTGTTTTGTAAATAAACTAAGTGTATAGTTCTGAATGAAACTGGAAACTATAATACAAGGATGTCCAGATATAGGAAAAAATCAATACTGTGGAAAAGGGTGAAAAGTCAGGAAAAAATTGGAAACTTGCTCGTTTTTATTGGCGAGCAACACCTTTCATTTTTCAGTTTCCTGAGCCACAAAATGCTTTGCTTTCTAACACTTTCAACAGAAGGCGATTTACCTGATACAAAATCAAATAGGGATTACGTTTTCTGCTTGTTCCCACATCTCATGAGGATTAGGTTTTGAGCACTGTATGCATTTAAACCAATTGGAACCAGATTGCCTATTTATTAATTATCTTTTAACCTTTTTCCTCCTGTGTAAGAAATAAGCCTTCATAATTTAACAAGATAAATGGGAACTAATCTAAAAATGATGGATAATTTTAAGGCATCAGAGTGGCCTTTTCTACGAACAGAGAGACAATTCAGATGAATAATGGTGATTTTATGCTCCTAGTAAAACACGAGGACGGTTTTATTCTTTGATTGAGTTATGTTCAATGTCGTTAGATGCAGTCTGTGTGCCAAAGCGGTCAGAGTTAGAGGGCATAACTGTTGATAACGGTTTGAGAATGATGATTTGCCACATGCTAAATAATCAAAGTCAATTTGACTTTTCAACTCAATTTATTAGGCTGTTTGAAAAGTCTTGATGCATTTATACGTAGGAAAATAGAGAACTACGTCATGACTTTTCCGACAGCCCAATTCTACATAAACCTAGAGACTAACCAATCTTTCAGAACTGTAACGCTAAGGTTTTTTTTTTTTTCTTATATGATCAGAATTCACTTTATTTTCATCTCTTCTGTGTTATGTACTCTTTGTAAACATATCCACCAGACTGCATCTGACACATAGCAGTCAAAAAAGTTTCTTTTCATTAATACTGGCCATGCATTAACCTTAGAATCTGACCTGATAAACTCTTACCTCCCAGCCTCAATGCACAACTGATAAACCGATACAATGAAAAGCTAGACTTCAGAATTTACTCCTATTATTTAAATACAGAAGTGAGTTAGCAGTATTCCATAAAATGTGATTACTATTAGGGGGGCTGTCATCCGGCCGAATCAAACAGAAGACAGTGTTATGACAGCTAGAAGTCTTGCACAGATGCATTCCAGCTCTGAACTGCTACCACAGACAACTTCATCTAAGTTTGTCCTTTGTGCTTTTTCTGCTTAGAAGGTCATGGTACACTTTAAATACAGATGCCACATATACAAAACTCTACTGGTTTAAGAGTTCCGAGTATTATTTTTACTATAGACTCCCCCCTTCCCCAGATGGGAAGACCCTGCCTTTGGTATAAATAACTTATTTCCATGACAATATGCAAAGGGTATCATTAGTGTTCACACTCGGTGTGTGGGCTTTTGGTAAGGGGGTGCTAGAGCCTCTTTACTGTCAGTGCTCTGGGCCCATGGATAAACAAACTAAATTTAACACCCTGGGTTTTGCTGCTCTGACAAAACCATTATTGGTAGCCATGATGGTGTCCCCTGTCCCCAAAAATGTTAATGAATGGCTATTAATTATTGAACCGGCCACTAGCTTCAAGGCACGCTCAGAAGGTTGGTCTGGCACTACATTCATTCGTTAAATTAGCATCAGGGCCCTTTCTCTTTCCCAGATCCTCCTAAGGTATCTGGAATAGGCTGAAAATCCTTCACAACAGATTCACAAGCAAACAACTCCTTGTCCTTCAGAAATGCCTCCAAAGGAGGCAGAACCTGTTCTTTCCTCTCTTGCTCTGCTTATTCTGTGAGCGCTTTTTCTTTGAAGGTAAAGTAGCAGCCTCCGAAGCTGAGAGCAGGTCGGTATGTGATTAAAGCAGTAATGTCCACATTTACTCTTCGGCACACCTGGACCTTAATCTCCGTTGGAACGGCAACACAGTGCTAGTAGATTTTCCGGGTCTTCTCTGGTCACCTGCAAAAAGTGCAGGGTCCTGGTCGTCTCACTTGCCCTCACTCCACTGGAGCTCCTCAGGGTGATCTAACAGAGTTGGATGCGGTGTCTCTCACAGATATGTCCTTTTTTTTTTTGTTTTTCAGCTCTGGGGTGGAGACGCTGCTGTTAAACGCAGAGATGACACGAGGGTTGCTTTACTGCACTGGCTGCTGGTAACTGGCCTGGAAGAAGTCTTCCACCGGCTCAGCGATGCTTCTGTCACCATGCTGGCCTCTGCCAAGCCAGATACTACGTAGTACTTCAGCCTTTCCCCCAAGTGTGACCACCATTCATGACCACACCCACCACAAGGGGCTGCTTTTCTCCCAAGCTTTCTGTGTAACCAAAGTCATGAAGAACACCCACAACTCCCTCCAGGTTTTCTGCTGATTCCACAGTGGCCTGAGGTATGGTAGATTAGTGCTCTGCAAATGGGATTCTTTTTTTTTTTTTTTTTTTTTTTTTGGAGAGGTTTTTCGCTATAGGGCGCGTGCGCTCGCCAGACAGACAGAGAGAGACATAGAGACAGAAAGCGAGAAATCACCCCCCAGGGGGGATGGTCACGCCGCAATCCCTTCTCCTCCATTCTCCTCTCGGGATCTTGGGCACGCACGCACACGCGCCCGGCGTGAGTTGTAAGCCACCGGGTCCGAGACGCGAACCACGGTCGACTACGTGGGAGTCCAGCGACATAGCCATTACGCTAACTGCTGGTTCCCGCAAATGGGATTCTTTAGCAGCGACTTTCCGGGCCTCTACCTTCTGGAAGAATGTGGATTCTGCCTTTAGTTTGCTGCAGAGCGTTGAACCGCCTTCTAGGTCACCTTTTCTTGATCTAGAAGGTGACTCTGCTCTGTCAGTTCCTTGGCTATGGGGATTCGTTCACAGAGCACTGAGCGTGCAGACATACTGACCGCATCGTTCCCTTTTGACACAGCCCTGGATCCTGAGCTGGAGCAGGTGGACACATGCACCGGGAGAACGCGACCCGGGAAATCTCTCCCCGGCAGCCCCCACCGCTGGCGGGAATCAAGGCCACTGCACCCCGCGAGCACCAAGGCCTCAGGCGCCTCCGCGACACCAAGGGAGTTTTTTCTTAATTGTTTTCTTTGTGTATTCTTCCATTGACCATCTACTGTCCCCATAAATAGAGTGAATATGCACTATAAAGACATATATGTGTGTTTCTGTACATAACTGTTCTCTATATACACACGTAGAAAATGTGTGTGCACGCAGTGCGAACATTTCTCTGTAATAGCAAGTTTACCTGGAAATAAATCATTTTCCAAACACCCTTCTTAGACAAACATTTATAAATTATTCTCACACAATTATTCTCCTTATGTAAATGTATATACATTTGATTTTTGAGGATGTGTTTGAATAGGGAAGACTGACTCACAAATACAGGAGTAATATCAAGGTCAACTCTAGTGAAAATAGTTCACTGAAATATTAAGCATTATTTTTAGAATCAAGTTAGACTAAACTACAAGGTGGAAAATAGGTATGCACATTCAAGTTGTATTCAGTAAATCTATGGATCCTTGTGGATAAGACAGAAAGATTAGAGTAAAAATAAAGATAACATTTTTGAGTGTTAAGGTAGAGAAATCATAGAATATTTTTTTTCAAAACTTTTCTGTAGTAATGTTGTGACCTTATATTTTCATTACAAATGATAAGATTAATTCAGATATGGTTTATTACCTGTTGATGATGACATGTATAGTATTCTCAACTGGACAGGTCTGAGAAGTATTTCATGTTGGATAAAGTCTTTTTACAAGCAAAATGATTAATAGTGATTGAATGTTTAAAAAATAATTGGAATAATAATAATAATCTGGAAAAAAGTGAAACGCTCTAGGATGATGATGATGGGGATTTTAATGTCTCTGTATTGACTGATATGCATGGTATTCCTTCCGGAAAAAGAAATGTAATACACTGTAAAGTTATGTGTGATTAAATGTAATATAAACAAGTTATGATAATAATAAAAAATTTAAAAATAATAAGATTAATAAAACTTCTGAGAAAAATTTTACAAATGAGAGATCATTTATATTTCAAAAAAGTTTTTGACAGAGTGGTAAAGTTCTCAACTATATAAAAAAAGTGAGAAGTGGAGCCAGCAGGTGGCGTGGTGTTAAGACATTGGACTCCCACGTGGTGGACTGTGGTTTAAGTCCTGGACCTGGCAGCTTGAAATTCACGCCAGGCACCTGTGCTTATATGCCCAACATCCCAAGAGGAGAATGGAGAAGGGATTGTACAGGGTCACCCCCCCCATTGGGGGTTGATTTCTCACTTTCTCTCTCTCTCTGTCTCTCTTGGGTGAGCACATGTGCTCTATAGCAAAAAGCAAACAAAACAAAAGTTAAAACAAAATGTTTCAAGTCATCACATCTGGAAGTAGGTATCTCCTCGTGGCCAGCTGTCAGGGATGTCCCAGGGGTCTCCTAGTCCGAGGGCCGCTTTGGCAGGCTCTGGCGACACTAACCCTGGCTGGCCAAGAACCCAGACTCCTCCAGGAAGCTGACTCTGCTGTCTGGGCAATAGTTCTCTCTGAAGCGTCCCTCCACTGATACTTTCGGGCCTCCAAAAAGAGAACAAAACAGCTGGTCCATAGAAATAAATAATAATTTAAAGTGATGAAAATGATTGAAAATGTCTCAACTCTGTCTTTCAAATGAGCAGTGGGATGATCTGTACCTAGTGATGATTCAGATGAAAACAACAGTATAGGACTCCTAGAAATTCTCAGTGTGGTACAGCTGCTTCTTTATTTTCTTTATTTTTAAAAATTTGCCAGAGGGCAAGTGGGCCTGAGGGGGTGGAAAGGCCATGTGGAATGACTGTCATAATCCCTTCTCCAGCTGCCTCCTGTAGGGATTTGGAGCCCTGAGGCACAAGCACCCGGCATGTTTCTCAGGCTGCACTCCCGGGAACCCCAGCCTGCATTGGGTATGTGGGATCCAGCTGCCTTCACCACCACGCCAGGGTGGCCCACTTCTCTTTATTTTAAAGTTTTCTAGAGAGTCCGTGCACACATGGGAGAAGAGAGAGAGAGAGACCGCCCACTGAGAAGCAGCTCTGGGCGTGATCGGCCCCTTGTCTTCCAAGGCTCCTGTCCGGATTTTGGGCACGCACACATGCACCCGGCTGTGTCTGAAGCGCCAGGTCCTGGACTCCAGCCGGGAAGTCGGTGTTGTGGAGTTCAGCCCCCTTACCCTCCGCCATGGGCTGGCCCCTTTTCTTTATTTTAAAAGGAAACCATCAGAGGCCTTCTTGTCTAGCCCGCGTTGGCCTGCCTAGCGTTCATAGCCTCCCTTGCACAGTCTCTGCAGCCCGGGTGAGCACGGCGAGGCTCCGGCCTGGAGGCAGAGGTGCTGTGGCTGAACAGGCACCAGCCGATGGAGGGCCTGGATCTGGCGGCGGGTGTGCTGGCGGGCCTGGGAGTCCAGGCAGGGCTGGGTGTGTGGTCAGAGCCCAGGGCTGGCCCCGGTGCTGGGGGACCGACTTAGTTGCTGGAGCAGGTTGCACACAGATTTCTCAATCTGAAGACCTTTTATGGGGTTCACTTTCCCTCCTAGTTAATTGTTTGGTGATATTTTGCGGTCCATCTTATTTGCCGTAAAATAGGGAACTGCCCCCACTTACCTTTTACCCAACTGTTTCCAAGGTCTGAATTACTTTGCATTTCAGTGTTCAGTAAAATTTCACTTATTATTTACTTATTTTTTTATTTTAAGTGCATGAGAGAGAGAAACAGAGTGAGAAAGCAGTTGTGGGGCGGAGGGGGTTAGAGACAGTGGTTGAGGGTACGGGCAAGGCTGCAGTCCTCTCTCCTCGTTGTCCTCTGGGGATTTCTGGTACGCAGGCATGTCAGCCAGTGTGGGTTCATTTATTTATTTAGTTAGTTCCTTTTGAGAGAGATTTTTGCTATAAGGCATGTGGACTCACCAGAGAGACAGAGACACAGAGCGTGAGAACTCACTGGCCCACCGCTGCAATCCCTTCTCCTCCATTCTCCTTCAGGGATCTCGGGTGCGCCTTCACACGCACACAGTGTGATTTTCAAGCCACCAGGTCCGAGACTCAGCCTGTGTTTGGCCACGTCGGAGTTCAGCCACATAATGGTTATGCCATCTGGTGGCTCCACAAAGGTGTGTGCTATGAAGCTGCTCGGTCTGGGTAATAAACCGTGCAGCTGGCCATGAAGGACCCAGACCACTCTCCCCCATCGTTTATCTTTTTTTTTAAAGAAATCATTAAAACTGATTTTGTAAAAAACATTCATTCTCTCAATTTTATTTTTATTTTTTGAGTTATTTTTGACTTTTTACCTAAGAAAAAATGTATGCATTTGTAGACAATCAGAAAATTATTTGGTGAAAACTAAGTGCTGCCTAAACCCTCAATTTCTTAATACTTTCAGTTCCCTAATCTTGATTATTTGGTGTGACGAGAATGATTGGTTTTCTACTCTATAAATGCTCTCTATTTTTCCTGGGCCTCTGTTCAGACGTGTGTGAAGATATGTTAGTTACATGATATAATGGAATTTGTAAGTCATGAAGTGTGTAAGTCAGGGAAGATTAGGTTCTATTGCAATAACTCACAGTTCCAAAGTCTAAGAGACATGAACAGCAGGGGCGGCAGTGATGGGGTGAGTAAGGCACTGAAATCCCACATAGCCGACCGCAGTTTAAGTGCTGGACCCGGTGGCCTGACACTTACGCCGGTCATATGTGCGTGCATGGGTGCCCCCAATCCCGGGAGAATAGAGAAGGGGTTGTGGTGTGACCATCCCTCCTGGGGGTGATTTCTCACTTTCCCTCTCACTGTCTCTCTCTGGAAAGTGCACATGCCCTATGGCAAAAACCTTAAAAAAGGAAAAAAAAAAGCGTAACCTGATTCTTGCGAATTGTCCATGGTCAGCTGAGGCCTTTGCACTGCCTGCTTTAACGAAGAGGCTGCTGTCTGAAACGTGGCTGGTCGGGATGAACACACACTGTGGATCTTCACAGCCGGGGTGCTACCTTTGTGAGTCCCTCTGCATACTTACATTCTCATGGCTCCTAAATTGGTATTGACGGTACCTTTGTGGCCATGCTCAGATGTGGAGAATGGTGGAGAGTCAGCGCCTTCGTATTTCAGCACTCGTACTGTAAGCTGATGTCTTTCTGGGTCTACACGGCCGCTTTTCACATATCGTGCTCTTCAGTTGATTTTTCCACTTAAAATGGCCCAAAGTGCAGTGCTCACGTGCTGTCTTATGTTTCTAAACAGAAGGCTGTGGTGGGCGTTATGGAGAAAATGTGTGTGTTAGGGAAGCTTTGCTCAGGCCTTTGCTACAGAGCAAAATTTAATCCATTTAATGTAAATGGATTAAAGACAAACCTAAAACCTTAAACTATGAGCTACTATAAGAAAGCACTTCATAATATTGGTTTGGGCAAAGAGTTCATGCATAAAGCATTTAAGCCTCAGTTTGTGGTGTCTATATTTGCACCTCAGTGTTTATTTCAGCACTATTCATAATAGTCAAGCTATGTCATCACCTTGCGTCCATCAGTAGATGAATGGATAAAGAAAATATGATATATATACACACAGTGGAAGACCAACTCCTGCCATTTGAAGTTAAATGAGTGAGCCTTGAAGACATTAAGTGAAATAAGCCAAGTATTGAGAGAAGCAACACATGTCCTCCTTTATACGTAGAAGTAAAAACACAAAAAACAAAAAAACTGACCTCATAAAAGTAGAGAGAAGAATGACTATTAGAGTCTATGAAGAAGGGGAGAGTGGTCAAGGGATGTTGACTACATGTGAACAAAGTTACAGGTAGATAAAATGCAGTAGGGAGAATAAAGTTAACAACTCACTGACATAGCAAATTGAACTCTTTTCTTCAAATAAATTTTATTGCCTCAATATCTTGAGATTTGTAGGGACCAGCAGTTGGTGTAATGGTTATGTTGCTGGACTCCCATGTAGCCAACCATGGTTCAAGTCCTGGACCCGGTGGCTTAAACTCATGCCGGGCACATGTGCGTGTGTGCCCAGGATCCCAAGAGGAGAATGGAGTAAGGACTGTGGCATGGCCATCCCCCCTGGGGGGTGATTTCTCACTTTCTATCTCTCTCTTTCTAGTGAGCACACATGCCCTATAGCAGAAACCTCTCAAAAAAAGATCTTGAGATTTGTTTGAGATTAATCATTTTAAAATATCAGAGTAACTAAAAAAGAGGATTTTGAATGCTAACACAAAGTACTGACAAATGGTTGAAGTGATGAGTACACTAATTACCTTGATTTAATCATCACACATTGTATTGTAATGAAAAAATTATAACCTCCAAATATGCAGTGTTATTATATGTTAGTAGAAGATATTTTTAAATGTCAGTGATTCAGACAGAGTCAGCAGAAAGAGTGGTGGTTAAGGTGCTGAACTCCCAAATGGTTGACTGTGGTTCAAGTCTTGGACCCAGTGGCTTGAAAATCATGCTGTACGCATGTGCATGTGTGCCCAAAATCCTAATAGGAGAATAGAGGAGAGGGATTGCAGCATTGCCATCCTCCCTGGGAAGTGATTTCTCACTGTCCCTGTCATTGTCTCTCTTTCTCTCTGATGAGCACAAGCACTCTAGGGCAAAAATTTAAAATAACAATAATAATAATAATAAAGTTAAAATCTTAATGAATCAGTTGTAGAACATACAGAAAAAAGAGAAGACATTTGCCAATCTGTATATAAGGTTGCTTTAGAAAGTGCTAAAGTAATATCTGTAGTATTAGGCTATAAGCTTCGTAGTAACATGTAAAACTATACCAGAAACAGAAAAATGGCTAGATCTGTGGATTAAAAAAGAACAGTAGGCAGCCTTGTTGTGATGCTGAAAAACCCAATTTACCATCATATATTACCCAGAGTTAGAAAAACACTCAACTCTTATTGGCTAGTGTTTTATTATAAAGAAGCACTGTATATAATTAATTATTGGTAAAACAATTAATGAAGTGTCTTTAAATAGAGACACATGTGAGGCAAGTACTATTAGTTACATTGGCAGAAGGCTGTGACCAGAGACTCATAGAAATCTAACATTCTATTTGTCCTACTTCTTCTAGCAGAAATGACTTGGTATTTGCTACTTTGTTGAGCATAGAGCCTCTATAAAACATAACTATTGTGAATAATGAAATATGACTGTAGGTTGTACTTGCCCTTAAAACCCAGAAGGACATGTATCATTTCTTCTCACGTTTTGTTGTTCAAAGCAAGTCACATGCCATTACTACTTTGGAGAGATAAGGAAGAATAATTTTCCTACAGGATAAAGAACTGTATGTTTAATTCTGACACAAACCGAAAAGGTTTGAAATAGGCAAAATTCCTCTAACTCTGGTTAGGGTGCCTGTCTCCTTACACACTCACCTGCTGACACTAGTGAGGTGTCAAAAGTAGATCGCTAATTTATCCCAATCTGTGTAACTTTCTATGAATACACTACTGACCAGGGAGACCTTTGAGTTTCCTCTAAGGAATTATTCCCTTCATAGTGATTATATGTGACTTGCCAAACCACTTTAATGTCCATTATGAATGTAGAAATAACGGGAAAAGATTATTTTATCTCCATATATATTTATACTAGTCTTATTTTACCTAAATGTATATACTTTAAATAATATTGAGCATGTTTAAGGTCTTGGATTTATTTTGACATATGACACTACACATAAACCAATTGCAAGCTTTCCAAAGAAATAGATTTTAGCCCTGTTAATATATTAAAATCATATAAGATTTAATTTAAAAAATTATTCAATGTTAACCCTTAATCTCTTTTTTTTGGGGGGGAGAGATTTTTGCTATAGGGCGCGTGCGCTCGCCAGACAGAGAGAGACATAGAGACAGAAAGCGAGAAATCACCCCCCGGGGGGATGGCCACGCCGCAATCCCTTCTCCTCCATTCTCCTCTTGGGATCTTGGGCATGCACGCACACGCGCCTGGTGTGAGTTTTATGCCACCGGGTCCGGGACGCGAATCACGGTCGACTACGTGGGAGTCCAGCGACATAGCCATTATGCTAACTGCTGGTTCCCAACCCTCAATCTCTAGGTGAGCAGTAAGAATGCTTAGATACATAAAGCTTTAGTTTTAGGTTTCATTTTTTTTCAATGTTTGCTGTATATGCTTTTTTTGAGAGGTTTTCTATTGTATATACTTTGAGGTTATATTATTGAATAACTAAAATTTTAAAATTATATACATCCTAGCAAGTTGAATCTCTTTGCTTCAAGTAAATTTTATTGCCTTAATATCTTGAGATTTGTTTGTTTGAGATGAATAATTTTGGTGAGTATTAGTGTGGTACCTATTATTCCATTACTTTAATATCAATTTTTCTGGAAGCTTATGATTTAAGTGTATCAAAAAGCATCTTATACATTGAATGCTTTTTTTTATTTTTGGAGAGGTTTTTGCTATAGGGCGCGTGCACTTGCCAGACAGACAGAGAGAGACAGAGAGACAGAAAGCGAGAAATCACCCCCAGGGAGGATGGTCACGCCGCAATCCCTTCTCCTCCATTCTCCTCTCGGGATCTTGGGCATGCACGCACACGCGCCCGGTGTGAATTTTAAGCCACCGGGTCCAGGACGCTAACTGTGGTCGACCACGTGGGAGTCCAGCGACATAGCCATTACGCTAACTGCTGGTTCCCTTGAATGCTTTTTTTTATTGCAATGTCAACTGCATTTACATTTAATGCAATTACTGATATGTGAAGTTAATTCCACCGTCATGCTACATGCCTCTTGACTTCTTCTCCACACACTGTATTGTTCAGCCTGATAGGTACAGTCTTAGATCTGAACTTTTCAGGTAAGTTTCGAATATCGGTCCCTTGTGATGATGAAGTGACAAAGGACGCACGCAGGGAGCCCTTGGGCAGGAGGTATTCTTTCCCTGCCCCCATGGGGTGGCACTGGCTCCCTGACAAGCCATTCCAAGAACATGTTCTCTGTGACTAATCAGTGTTCACTTTTTTTTGGAGAGGTTTTTGCTATAGGACGCATGCGCTTGCCAGACAGAGAGAGACAGAAAGCGAGAAATCACCCCCCAGGGGGGATATTCATGCCTCAATCCCTTCTCGTCTATCCTCCTCTCGGGATCTTGGGCACGCACGCACACGCTCCCGGCGTGAGTTTTAAGCCACCGGGTCCGGGACACGAACTGCGGTTGACTACGTGGGAGTCCAGCGACATAGCCGTTATGCCAACTGCTGGTCCCCAGTATTCACTTTTTAATATTCAGGAGAAAATGGCTGAACTTTTAGACTCTGAGGAACGTTTCCCAGGTTTTGCGTGGATAGCAGAGAGGGCTGATGTCCCACCGTAGGCCATAGGGACACTTGGCACATTCTCTGTCCTTCTCAGCCTTTGGGGACTCCGCCAACACCAAGGTAGAAAGATTATCTTTTTAAATTCCTGTTACATTGCTTTCTTGAGAATGTACAGGCATCACTAGATTTGTTTTAAAGGATTGTGCTTTTAAATGTAAAGATCTATATGGACTTTTGTATTTCCTTGAATATCATTTGTGTAGATGGAATGCAGTATATTTTTTTTCTTTTGAGACTATGACATATATTTTATAAGAAGTTTGTCAGAACAGAATAAACCTGATTTTGTTAAAATTACAAGCCTAGAGCTCAAGGCCATCCTAAAGATTATGTTAATAGAATAAGCTTTAGATGTGTTCAAGTTCAGTTGAAAATATATTACTGCAATTTGAAAAAAGACTGTTGGCAGTGAGACTCACTCCTAAACTCTACAGTGGAAAAGTATTTTCCTTACAATTTAACTCCTCCTTACCAATGGCCACTTACTTTCGTCTAATGAGAATTTCAGACTCATGGTGACTGTTTCAATGCTTTTGTTTCAGCGTAAGAATACGTTTTCACACAGTATTCAAACCACTAGGCTGCAGACTATATATCTATATCTATATCTATCTATATCTATATCTATATCTATATCTATCTATCTGTCATCTATATTTTTTTTTAGGTTTTTGCCATAGGGTGTGTGCACTTGCCAGAGAGAGACAGTAAGAGGGTAAGTGAGAAATCTGCCCCCCCCCCAGGGGGGTATAGCCTTGCCACAATCCCTTCTCCATTCTCCTCCTAGGATTTTGGGCATGTATGCACACGTGCCCAGCATGATTTTCAAACTGCCAGATCCAGGACTCGAACTGTGATCGGTCATGTAGGAGTGCAGTGCTTTAAGTGCTATGCTACCTGCTGGCCCTCAGACTATATTTTAATTGGCTTAAGCATCTCTCCCTTGCTCTCTCTTCTTTGCATATATACATATATATTGGAAATAGAAGATAAACTGTGGTGGTTAGAGAGCTCTTCTTTCTTCTTTAGGATGCTTTTGACAAGTTTGTAGAAAGGTTTTAGGCTTAAGATTGTATGTAAGGATAAATGCAGTAATTAGTAGGAATAAAAAGAAAAGGATCTCTTGATTTTGTAATGAAGTCAAAGAATCCTAAAATTATATTTGGGGACAATATTCATGGATAATGGTGAAATGTAAATTTTAAGGACCAGTGGGTGGCATGGAAGTTAAGGGTTCTGTTTGCTTTTCTTAAAGTAAGTCTCACAGGTATCTGCAAAATCGCCGTGCCCTCTTCTGGCATTCAGTATGTATTAGTTGAATTTGAACTGGGCAGCAGATGAGCGTCCTGACATTTTTTTCATAGAGGTTTTTGACGTAAGGTCATGTGTGCTTCTCCAGAAAAAAAGAGAGACAGAGACAGTGAGAAGGAAAGTAAGAAATCACTCCCCAGGGAGGATGGTCATGCCTCAATCCCTTTTTCATTCTCCTCCCAGGATCTTGGGCACACACACACACACATGCACCTGGTGTGAGTTTCAAGTCACTGAGTCCGGGAACTCAAACCACGGTGGGCCATGTGGGAGTCCAGCCTAACTGCTGCACCGTCTGCTGGCGCTGAGCCCGACATCGTTACTGAAATCCAAGGCCGTGGTAGCCTACTACTGCTGACCGATTCTATGTCACCTTCTGCCTTCCGTGAAGGTCATCTTTGCCCACAGATTTCCTAATATTTTTAAGCTGAAGCAATTTTGCTTTTCCTGCCAGCTTACTTTGATCCTATGTGCTTCCTCCATTTCAAGCTCTCGTTGTCACTTTTAATGGCTTCTCTTCTCCCTGGGGAATGCGGACACATACAACCCTTTCAGTCTGAAAAGCATTAGCTAGGCAGATGGAAGGCACACGGCAAGCTCCGTATTGGGATTTATAGATTTTTCTCCTCTTGGTATACATCAGCTTGGCCTGAGAGCAAGAAAAGCACTTCTCAAATGCATGCATGGACACTCAGAGTGTGTGGCAGGAAGGAGAGAGAGAGAGCTTCTCTGACAGAAAACTTGCCGTCGCATCTATTATTTTTATCTTTACTACATGGATGACTTGAAAGAGGCTTAAGAACTTTAAAACTGTTTTTGTAAGGTCACATCGAGAGATTATTATTCTTTCCACAAGTTTCCTGTCTTCGTTCTTATACAACACTGGGTCATACATCTCCAAGAGTTGCCAGAGGAAATGGCACTAGGCAGTCTCTTCTAATGCACATTTCCAAGAAGCATCGAAGAGAGCAATTAGCATTTAGAAAAATATATATCATGATTATTTATAACAAATCTGTAGAATCGCTAACCGTCCCATGTCCTTATTCAATTGTTAAGGAAAGTGTTAGTCCTATATGGCAAGATGATATATTCAAGGTCATGCAAATAATTTGCAGGCTTTCTGATTCTTAGTACTTTGTCTTTTTCTTTTCTTTATTATAACTGCCACTTTTGGAGTTGGATTTTTTTTCCTTCTGCTGACACTGTGCTAATTATTAGCAATGAACGTCTGAGTCTCATGACACAACAGAAAGAGGTTAAGATTTGTGCCCAAGCTAGCCTCGTATTTTAATTTTAGCTCCTGTATTTACTGCCTATAGCCACTACACTGGTCAAATGTCTTATGAATTTTAAGTTCAGATTATAAAACTATAAAATGTGGATAATAATACCAAAATTGAATGGCTGTTTATTACATTAGGGAAAATGTATATGAAGATGCCCATTAAATATTAAGCTCTCAATAAGGAGTATATGTTTTCATTCATAATTATTTATATCTTTATATTTTTCGTTACGCCTTAGGCAGGCTATATTACCAGCCACATGAATGACGGGGCGTGTAGGGCAGAAAAACAGCCACGGAAGTGACCCAGCTTCAGAGAGGCTTTTGGGGTGGGGCTTGAATGAACTACATGAAAAAAGTAATTGCAAATTCTAATGAGCCAGCTATGGATGTGGACTATAAAGGTGGTGAATTAGCTGATAGAACAAGTTTAGTCGGAGGAGTTCAGAGGACTCTGTCGCCCATTGAGTTATGAGCTAGGGGGCCATGATGGGTCCCCAGTAAAGAAGCTGCAAGAAAGAAAGGATAGACTAAAAGAGAAGAAGGCAGAAATCAGGTTTTTCAGAATGGTTTAACGTCATGAAGGAGACAGGCTATCCTGAAGCTCAGGGAAAACAAAAGCTCTCAGAATTCATCTTCAAAACAACATCAGTGGGCCTGTGGACAAGGTCCACCTGGGGATGCTGAGAATCTTGATATAAACGTAGTCTAGCAAGAACCTGCCCAGGAGCCAGGAATGGGCAGAGTCGCCTGTAGAGACCATCACTATCAAGTCAGCCTGCGAGGATTTTTTTTTTTTTAATGAATTATTTTTATTTTATTTTATACATTTAATTGCTATACATCACTTTACTTGTAAGTTGAATTTACCCAACATGAATACACTTCACACCAGTCCAGTTGAGGGTACAAAACACATAATCATCAACAGATAACCCATTTCTGTGTCCCCAAAATGTCTTGCCCCTCTATTTTCCTCCTTAATTCCTGAGCTTTCAGGGAGAACCTGGCTGGCAGCAGGGACAGGGACCTGAGAGTGAGGAGCACGTTAATTAAGCATGCTGGTTGTGGCTTTGCTGTGGTGAAAGGTGAAGGCCAGAGAGAGACTCAAGGAACAGCGATAGCCTCATCCTTCTCCCGGTCAGGGCAGCTTCTCCTGTCTCCTGGATAAGAGGCTGTAGATCTGCTCTGTGTGTTTTGTGTTTGCGTGTGTTCCTGTCACTTTGTGTATCTCTGTGCGTGTTTATGTGTTGGGCCAGAAAATAACCAGGTGAGCGAGGATATGATAGTGATCATTCTAGAAGGTAATTAGTCTCATCTGCTTCCACTAGAGTGCTTTGTTCTGGTGCTATTAAATTTAGATTTTGTTAATATAATTATATATTTTATAAAATATATAAGCCGTCTGTTGGTGTGGTAGTTAAGGCACTGGACTCCCACATGGCCAACCGTCATTTAAGTCCCAGACCCAGTGACTTGAAATCCACTTGGCACATGTGTGTGTGTCCCCAAAATCCTGAGAGGAAGATGGAGAAGGGACTGCAACGTCACCCCTGGGGGTGATTTCTCAGTTACCCGCTCTGTTGAGGGCATGCACTCTATAGCAGAAAAACCTAATAGATATGGATATAGATACTTCTATCATCATCTGTCAATTATCAACTCTGTTGAAAAAAATAAAGCAAATGAGTTAGTGAAAGAGAACTGAAAGATTTTAAACGGGAGGATGGTCACTGTGTCTTTATTGTTTATGTTTGCTAATTGGGGCTTTCTGAAGTTGGGACCTGCTCCCTCCCAGAGACAAGGATATAGGGACAGAGGCCCTATCTTTCTTTTTATTATTATTATTATTATTATTATTATTATTATTATTATTTTTAAATTGACACAGTAGTTGTACCGATTTGAGGGTTCAGGGTGATTTTTCAGTACATGAATACAATGTACAATGATCAGATCAGGGTGTATAGCAAATTCATTATCTCAAACATTTGTCATTATTTTGTGTTCAAAATGACAAAAAAAAAGGACAAATGTTGTCGAGGACTCAGAGAAAGGGGAACCCATTTACACTGTTGGTCAGAATGTCCATTAGTGCAGTCGTTATGGAAAACTGTATGGAGTGCCTTTGCAAAACTTGAAATAGAACGGCCAGAAATCCCACTGCGAGGCAACTACCCACAGGGAAGGAAATCCAGCGGTTAGAAAGACACCCACGCTCTCCCGTCCACCGCAGCACTGTTCTCACAAGCCACCACAGGGAAGCACTGTCTTTCTCCATTTCAAAGGATGGCTCCCAGGTCCTTGAGACAGACATTCTGGGAGCAAAAAATCTGGCAAGAGGCTGGGAGAAGATTTACATCTCCAAGTGCTTAAGGAAAAATTATAATTGAAAGTTATCTAAAGTAAATGCTTTAAGAAAAGGGAGGCCAGAGCCCGGAGTCAGGAATAAACCTGTCTAAAATGTAACCAAGCTGAGCAGCATATTAAAGCTGTCTGTCAGTACGGATAGTTTGTGAGTTTTGTGAGCATGTTTATTTTGAGTAAGTGAACCTTGAGCATGGCTAGAAAGCAAAGATTATTCTCATTCGATAATAAGCTAAATATTTAAATACTTTTGTATTACCTCACTTTTAAATAATACAACTTTGTTAAAATTTAAAAGGAAAGAAAAGGTAGCAGAGTGAGAAAGTTTTTATTCAAGGGAAGCACAGAGACTTATCACCTGATGGATGGCAGTAAAAAAGTCAGCTCTTTAGACTGCAGTGGCTCCTTCCTGTTTTCAAACACAGGTACTTACAAACCTCATGTACCATTAATATGCACCATGAGTCATACAAAAACCAATGGGATTCCAAACACCTGATTACTAATCTTGCAACCAGAACTAAAAACAATATAGGAACAAAACATTTTTCTGAAAAACAATAAATGAGTGGTCATAATAAGGAAAAAATAATTAAAACATGATTAACACCTAATTTACCAAAAAAACCCTATATTTTCTTTCCTTCCCTTTTGTCTTCTTTCCTTTTTCTTTCTTTCTCTTTTTTCCTTTCTTCCTCTTTCTTTTTCTTTCTTTTTTTCTCTTGCTCTTTTTTTTTCCTCTTTCTTTCTTCTTTCTTTTTCTCTCTCTTACTTCTTTTTTAAGTTTATTTATCTGGCTCATCCTCTGAGAGTGGCACTCCCAGCAGGGTTATGCCATGACTCAGCCCTTGCCTTGACCAGCCAAGATCATAGGTATGTGCACACCCAGTACACGCACGGAGATCTCGAACTAGGGCCGTCCCACACAACTTCAGTGTCATGGAGTGTGTCAACCTAAGAGGTAAGCTGAGTCAAAATACATAAAGCAAAAGGGATTTACTTGTGCATAAGTGTGGAGACTACACTCAGCATGTAGCCTGGATAAACAAACTCAGATTGCCCCAAACACACCCGCCAAGGTCTTACAATTCTCAGGCAAGTTTTAAAGGCAAAAAAAATCCCAAGAGGGTGAAGGTGAGAGGTGACTTTACCAGTTGTTTTAGAAAAATTACCTTTGACTACTAAGATCAATAACAAGAGTGGCACCAGTCCAGGGCTGGATTTGCAGTGTCTGGGCAGATGTTTTCACAGTAGTTCTTGTGTCTGGTTGCAGTGGTCTTTGGGCAAGTCATGGTTCTGGCCGAGTTCTTTTAATAATAGGTCTTGTTATCAGGCATACTGTCATGAGCAAAGATCCCTCCAGGGTCTTCCTGGCTCACTTTAGTCAGGGTTTAATACAAGTTGACATAAGTGACTCCATTTTCAGTCTGACAGCTTTCACTAGTGCTGTCTCACCATTGCACCACTGCAACTGACCAAAACCCTGTACTTTAAGACCTTGATGCAGAGGTTAAGGAGGCTGAAACAAATTGGACTACTTGCTTTCTACCTTTTGGTTTAGGCTACCATGCTCAGTGTATTTTTGTACTTTATGTAGTGCTATCTGAACTTATTAAATATTTGTAGGAAGAAAGATAAGCAGTAGCAAGGAAGGAAGGAGAGAAGGAAGGAATGGAGAAAGGAAAGAAGACAGGAAGGAAGATAGGCAAGCAGAATTGGGAAAATGACATGATCTCCGTAGTAGAACTTAATTTAATATTACATATTATTTGATTTATACAAATGTAAGGTAGCACAAAAGTGACTGGAAAATCTGCACGGAATATCACACAAATATTTACAGCAAAGTAGAACAGGAATAAAATTTTTATTACGGCCTTGAGAGACAAAAGGACTCCCTCTATAAGGACTCTCCGTATTTCCTATGGAAGATTTTAAAATTAATCTCAGAGGTGTATGTTTATATTTCCAGTGACCTGAAGGCCCTGGATTTCATATTGAAAACCAGAAGTCTAGGTCAGTTATTGGATCCCTTATGTTTTAAAGAAGACAATTTACGGAGAGGGGAGCAGAGAACCTACTGCTTCCTTCCTGTTGCTACATAAGGAAACCTTGGTCTTTGTTACTGAGAAACTGTGGCTGATATCACTCCATTTACAGAAGGAAAAAAGAAGGGAGAGAACTAGAGAGGACGAAGAGGTAGGGCAGAACACAAGGAGGGAGATTGATGGATAAGAGTCAATGACTGAAAAAGCTGGATTATGGGACCAGCAGATAGCATAATGATCACATCTCTGGACTCTCACATAGTTGTCTGCGGTTCGAGTCCCAGACCCGGTGGCTTAAAACTCATGCCAGACGTGTGTGTGTGTGTGTGTGTGTGTGTGTGTGTACCCTAAATCCCGAGAGGAAAATGGAGAAGGGATTGTGACAAGGCCAACTCCACTGGGGGATGATTTCTTGCTTTCTGTCTCTCTTACTCTCTAGTGAGCACACATGCCCTGTAGCAAAAAACTCTCTCTCAAAAACAAAAACTAAAAAACAAAAAAGCTGGGTTACGTGCCATAGCAAAGAGGCACTTTCTTATTACCCAGGTGGGGTTCCAAAGAGTGACAACCTTCTCTTCTTTGAATCCTGTGACAAGACAAACACATATAAGTGACTCCATAGACTCAGGACCAATTATCCTGTGGCCCCAAACTGAGAGAAGGAAAAGTTGTTTAAGTGGATTCTGTGTCTCTCCCAGGAGGCCCACAGTGAGGGCTGCAGCACCGCAAAGCTGTAATGCGGAAGGCTGCATATTAGATCTTGCACATGAACAACTGTTTGTCCATTTTGTTCCCTTCCGCTAACATGGCTGTCTGCTTCTGTAAACCTGCTTGCTCTTCCCGTGAGAAAATAGCTTGTGCTAGCCATACAGAAAACTGTATCCGGGACGACATCCTGAACCTGCTACTGTCTTGCTATCTAGCCCGAAACCCTTTTGTTTAGCAATGTAACTGCTTGCATGGAAACCCCACTCCCCTTAGAAATAATTAACCTGCTTGATTCAGCTTCTTTAACTGCTTACATAGAAACTCCTGGTAACTGCCCCCTACAAAAAGACTACTCCAACTTCAGTTGGGACGGCAGTTCTGACTCTCGGTACCGCCCCCCCCTCCCCCAACTCAGACTGTAGTGGCTGGCCAGCTAATAAAGACTCCCTTTAAACTTAATCTGACCTTGGTGGTCGTTCATTCGGTGGCACTCTACAGCAGTTGCAGAGGTTTGTCAGCAGAGGCTACAGTGTCCCTCCCCGCTGACCCCTGTTCTGTCCACTGCTCATTTCCTCTCTGCCTTGAACGAGTCTTTCTGAAGGTCATCTGGATCCTAACCTCACACACAGGATAGTAAGTACATACACTAGCAGGTACCCTCTACTTACACCTTCGTTAAAAGAAAACGTTCAGACAATTTAACTTAGCAGAGTTTAATTGAGCAAAAATGATTCCAATCGGGGTGCCCCCAGAATGGTTTCCAAGAACTCCAGAGAGCCACGTGGTAAGGTGACATTTATGCACAACAAAGGAAAAGGGACTACAAAAAACAGAAGTGAGGAATGTGGCAGAGAACTGATTGGTTTGTTCACAGCTAGATGTGAGCCTGCAAGAGCACATCTGAAGGGCGGGCTGTCTGTGATTGACTGGAGTGTGGCTGCTGTGATTGGTTGACACATGGCAACTTCCTCAGGAAGCAGACCTCCAGGGAGACTGTGGTTGGCTCTGCAACTCGGGTCCAGAAGCCTTCTCAGGCCAGTAACGTTTACCGCCATTTACCGCGTCCCTGCAATGGCGTGCGCGTCGCCAGCGGTTTCTGGTCTGAGATGGGGTGGAGAGACGTCTTTTCTGCACATGGGCGGAAAAGAATAAGGCATGTGGACGTGTTCCAATTTCTAGCATCATCTCAGATTTGACAGCAATTACGGTCGTTATTTTTTAATTAACTAAAAAAAAGAAGAACCCCAAAAAACACAACAATAAAACCTCGATACCACATTGTCTCTAAAAGATAAACTTTGAGAATATGACTAGTTAGGTTATCAGATTCTCTTTTGTAATAGTCTCCCCCCCCCCCCCCCCCCCCGTATGTGTATAGAGATTCAAGGAATTGTTTCAATAATTATTCCATTTTAGACAGGTTGGAAAAAAGTTTTTTGTCATATCAAAACCAGGAAGAGTTGTTATTTGCTATATTGTACTCTTTCGTCCACAGAACCGGCTTTCCTGTCACATTCACCCCCGAGGAAGTGATTACATTTTAAACACCGCATATAACCTTCAGGAGATTCATCTTAATTTACAAATTAAGGTACCTCATTTCATCATTACAGTTTACCTTTGAACAACAAGCTCATCTTCATTGCAAGTGAAATATTACTTATAAAATATAAGTATTCTGCTTTTCAAAATCCTGTTTCCTTTGTGAAGAAGAGTAAAAAATTCTGCTTTTTTAATCTATCATAACCACCTGGTCCTTGAGATTTCTGTTTGATAGGCTGCCAATGAAATTCATCAAGGTAGCTATAAGTATTTAAAATTCAACGTTTTCCCCAAGAAGTTTAAAACTAGGCCAACTTTTGAAATAAAATAAATCCCCAAACTGAAGTACAAATGAAGTTTCTCAGTCAGTTCCGTCTGGCTGGTAATTCTTTATGTGTTCATTTAGTCAGATGATTAAAAAACACTTTTGTACTGTGCAGTTGCCCTTCAGGTAAACTTCTGACATCTGCACGTGGCAATCAAGTTGGCTCTAGTTAGTGCCCATTAAATTCAGTGTGTTTTCTTCCCTTTGTGTGTCAGGGAGTTCTGGTTACACAGTTCCCACAAAGTTCCTAGAAAGCTGTTTCATAGAGTTAACAGAGAAAGAGTTTAGGTAGGATTTCAGGTTAATTGGCAGTCTCAGAACTTTAAGACATACATGAGAATTTTAAACCTACTTTCCATAGTGATAATAATGAAATAATTGTAGTAAAATATAAACTCCAACTAGCAGCTGTTAGGCAAGATTCATTTGGCCTGCTTTTGCTGCTTTTCATCTGTAATTATGGTTTTAATTAGTTTATAAAGGATGATAGTGCTCATTACTACCATGGATTCTTTTGAGTTCATTTTTTAGTTTTAAATTGTATTTACTTAAAAAACTAAAATATTTAATTTGGCATGCACAAGAACTAGTGATAATTAATTATCAAAGACTTTTCAAAAAGTGTGTATAATGTGGACTGTTTCCTCCATTCATGAAATTAGCATTAGCTTAAGAACTATATAATATTGTAACATCAATTAGTTGTCTACGGCATAAGGATTTCAAAAGATACATAGAGATGAACAACATTAGAAAAATTAGCTAATGGGACCAGCAGTTGGCCTAATGAGTACGTTGCTGGACTCCCATGTAGTCAACCGTGGTTCGAGTTCCAGACCTGACGGCTTAAAGTCACGCCGGGCGCGTGAGCGTGCTTGCCCAAGATCCTGAGAGGAAAATGGAGGAAAAGGGATTGTGGCATGGCCATCTCCCTGGGGTTGATTCTCGCTTTCTGTCTCTCTGTCTTTCTGGTGAGTGCACGTGCCCTATAGCAAAAACAAAAACAATAACAAAAACAAAAACCTCTCAAAGGGAAAAAAAAAAGGAAAAATTAGCTAGCAACTAGGGGAGCTTGTTTTACTTTCACAGAAAGAAACAGTATTCATAAACAAATGATTTAAATATCAGCCACCTTTTAAAAGTCACTGATGTGATAGATAGGCCTGAGAACCAATGGATCTCTCTCTTTCCAAAAAGTACCTTCATACTAATGTAATTTTGTGAAAAATGATAATCAACATTTGTTCTTTCATCCAGATAACTTTTAAATTCATTTTCCTAAAAAATATTTTAAATTAAGTTAAAATTATGTCATGCTAAGAATCAAAGCTCATACGTAGCTCAGACCCAAAATGAAATCGAATTAAGCCTCATGAATTAATGATAAAGGCTAGTTCTTGGTTAATACATGGACTGAATCCAAATAGAGAGACACTCTTCTGCCCTTCATCTGCTAAGGTGCTGGACTCATTCAGCTGTCAGGTACTTCTTGAAACTTACAGCTTTATTTTGTCTTGCTTTGCTAAGAAATAGCTCTCATTCTTTTTTTTTTTTTTTTTTTCTGGAGAGGTTTTTGCCATAGGGCACGTGCGCTCGCCAGACAGAGAGAGACAGAGAGAAAGAAAGTGAGAAATCACCCCCCCAGGGGTATGGTCACACCACAGTCCCTTCTCCTCCATTCTCCTCTCGGGTTCTTGGGCACTCACGCACACGCGCCTGGTGTTGAGTTTTAAGCCACCGGGTCCGGGACGCGAACCGCGGTCAACTACATGGGAGTCCAGTGACATAGCCATTACGCTAACTGCTGGTCCCCCAGAAATAGCTCTCATTCTGATATGGACTCCATTTAACATGACAGGTGTCACAAAGAGATGCAATTAGATGTTGATTTTGGTTGTGTCAGCTTCAGCCACCAAGTCAAAACCAGTGGCCATTCAATGAATTATGTGTGTTAATGTTTTTGAATAGAAGTGAGACTTTTATTATCTGCCTGTACTTGAATTTCTCTTTTTAACTAGTCATACTCTACTGAAAATGCTATATAAGGAGATCTTCCAAAAATTCATGGATATTGTGTAAAAACTTCATGTATTTCAGTGTTTTGTGTACCCAAATAAACTCATAGGTTAATTCCATCTTTCCACAAATGTTTTAATGTCTCCTTGTAGAAGAAGACAAGATTGCTTGTGGACAAAATTGATTGTATCAACATAAGTCATGGTGACAATAATATTCTGATCGTCAAGCTTTTCTCAAGACACAGGAGGTCGTTTCCTTAATCAGTACTGTTCTCCCAGACATGTGGACTGAAGGGATTCTTCACTGAGGCCTCCTGACTTCCTCCACTTCTTTCTCTCTTTCTTGTTTATAGCCAGAGGGTGTGTGCACTCATTAGAGAGAGAAATGGAGAAAATATCTTTCCCCCAATAGTGCGTGATGGCACCACAATTCTTTTTCCTCCGTTTTGCTGTACTATCAGGATTTTCAGCATGCACACATGTTCCCGGTGAGCTTTTCACTCTTCTAGGATCAGGATTTGAACCATAGTCATCCCTGTGGAATCTGGCTCCCTATACACAATGCTTAACCAGTGTGCTGCAGGGCCAGCCCCCACTTTATTCAACTGCCATCAACCTGGGAGACCGAAGGTGAAAGGGGCTTTGATGCATCAAAGTTCTCACGTCTCACTCCCTTCACTGTCAGCTTCTTCTTTGTCTTTTCTGCTGAGACCAATCCATGTGAACTGATTAAAATGAGATGAAACGAAACTTTCCAGTCTGCTCTTCCTGTCCCTTCGTCCTCCTGGTCATTTACGTTTTATTCTTGTTATTCCATTCTCCATAGCAGATGGTACTCTTACCATTGAATACATCTGTGAAACACATACGTGAGTAACACACTTTCCTACCTAGACAGAGAGATGATTTCATAGTGCTTTTTAACAGTCACCCCACATGGCCTAGGTTGGCACAAGGACTGACTCTGGTTTGCTGCCTTATTTCCTGAGTAGCCTGGAGTCATGCATTGGCTGTGACCACGTGTACATGAGGGCTGTCCCAGATGGCTTCTACTGGGTTATTTCACTGACTTTTTGAGGGAGAGGGGAGGAAAGGAGGAATATAAGAATTTTTTTTTTCTGTTTTTGCATTAAAAACTATATATAGTTTTGGGAACCAGCAGTTAGCGTAATGGCTATGTCGCTGGACTCCCACGTAGTCGACCGCTGTTCGCGTCCCGGACCTGGTGGCTTAAAACTCATGCTGGGTGCGTGTGCGTGTGTGCCCAAGATCCTGAGAGGAGAATGGAGGAGAAGGGATTGCGGCATTACCATCCCCCCTGGGGGTGATTTCTCGCTTTCTGTCTCTCTGTCTGTCTGGTGAGCGTTCGCGCCCTATAGCGAAAACCTCTCAAAAAAAAAAAAATTATATATAGTTTTAACTGTAGTCCTAGCATGGCCTCTAAAGTGTATGAAATCAGTTATTAAGTAACAGTACTCAAGAAATCCTTAGATATCACTCATGGTGTCATTTCTATTAGAAAATATATTCTGGATTTTAGCCCAGGTCTCCAGAAACAGCTCTTTATACTCATTTCTCTCTTTTCCCCACGGCTGTCTTTGTTCCTTTGGTATTTCACTTTCAATGTTCATATGTTTGGAGGTGAGGAAGCTGCTCCCAAATACCAGCTCTTTCCCATCCAAAGTCACTAAAGTACGTTTTGCACCTTCGCAGTTAAAAGTGTAGATTATTAGGCTTTTTTCCTCCATCCTGGAAATGTGATAGCTATAAATGTAATTTGAAGTAAAAGTAGTTTTTTTTTTTTAAAAAAAAAGACAAAACCAAATATTTTAAGTATTTAATAGAAAATATGCTCATCAACTTCTCATTAGTAGAATATAGGTAATTTTCAGACAGTCACATGACATCGGACTTCAGCTGGGTCTACGTAGGGCTATTTGAGCGAGCTTTAAAAGGCTAACAAAGACTGAGAAATGCCTTGAGCACCTGCAAAATAGGTTACACTCTTCGTGGTGAAACCCCAAGTTCAAGAACCCAGTAGAGCTCTCTAGTCAGAAGCCATCCAAAGGCGAAATGTGCACCTGCCGTCCCTGAGAGCAGACTCCTTTCCTTCTCAGCAGCTCAAGGAAACCTGCAGACGCTCCTCCTCTCCTTGTATGTGAAGCTCCAATCTTTGAACAGCACGGTTGGGTGGGAGTTCAAGGAAGAGAGGTCGGATAGATCTTAAAATAGACCCTCGCTTTGGAAGGGCTGACATTTTATAATCAAGTTCCAGAAAGACTGCATCATTTCCAAGTCTGTTTCACCCTGGACCCTGTGATTTCTGCTAGCTACCTTGACTTGAGTCTCTCAAGGGACGCTGAAGTTATCATGTGTGACTTGGGTGTGTGACTTGATCTTCACCTGGAACATCAAGAGAGATGCGTATGTCCATGCTGTTTCCAGGGAAATGTGCCCTCTCCACTTTGTAGGTCTAATTCCCATCTGGTTCTAAATACTGCCCTCATGGTTCTTCTTGTGCTCGTAGCAACTTCAGCTTCTCTTGTTGCCCAGCCTCCTTCTCTTCTGCTTTTAAAAATTGCAAAGCATTTCTTTACCTAAAACACAAAGTCAAACTCTTACTCATGAAATTATTGATTCATTGACTCAAAAATTACTAAGTGCCAGAGCCAGCAGATGGTGTAGTGGTTAAGGCACTGGGCTCCCACATGGCTGATCATAGTTCAAGTCCCAGATCTAACAGCTTGAAAATCATACCAGGTGTGTGTGCATGCATGCTCAAAATCCCAGGAAGACAATAGAGGAGGAGGGATTGTGGTGTGGCCATCCATCCTGAGGGGTGATTTCTCACTTTCCTTCTCTCTGTGTCTTGGCAGTGAGCACCCGTGCCCTGTGACAAAAACTTAAACAAAAATTAATAAGTGCCTATTAAATGCTAGTTCTGTGGTAAGTCTTTGTGCTAACACCTAGTTTTCTTTTTCTTTTCTTGGCTCAGTGTATATGGTGTCACATCCAAAATTCTTTTGTCTGAATTTCTTTTTTTTTGAGAGGTTTTTGCTATAGGGCGCGTGCGCTCGCCAGACAGACAGAGAGATACAGAGAGATAGAAAGCAAGAAATCACCCCCCAGGGGGGATGGCCATGCCGCAATCCCTTCTCCTCCATTCTCCTCTCGGGATCTTGGGCACGCACGCACACGCGCCTGGCATGAGTTTAAGCCACCAGGTCCTGGACGCGAACCGTGGTTGACTACGTGGGAGTCCAGCGACATAGCCATTATGCTAACTGCTGGTCCCTTGTCTGAATTTCTTTATAAAATTATACAGTCTAGTTTCACTTCTACCACATACGTAATGTTTTTCTCTTATAATATTTTTATATCTCTTAAATAAATTATTCCTAGCATTTATCCCATTTTCTTTGCAGAATTTGGCTCTTTTAGGTATCCTTTGCTTTTTTAAATACTCTTGCTTTTTTATTATTGTTTTGTTTTTGCTATTTCTCTATTTTGCTTCCCTCCTCTTACTGGTTTTTTTTCTCTCCACTATTTCTTCTTCCTGATTTCTCTAAATTTAAATGTAAACATTCTTCTTCTTTTTTTTTTTTTTTTAATATATGTTTTTGCTATAGGGCGTGTGCACTCGCCAGGAAAACAGAGAGAGTCAGAGAGATAGAAAGTGAGAAATCACCCCCCAGGGGGCATGGTCATGCCACAATCCCTTCTCCTTTTGGGATCTTGGGCATGCATGCACACATGCCCAGCATGAGTTTAAGTCACCAGGTCTGGGACTCGAAACGCGGTCGACTACATGGGAGTCCAACGACACAGCCATTACTCCATCTGCTGGTCCCAAATGTAAACATTCTTGAAGATCCCAACTTTGAGTTGCTCACCTCGATATACTGTGGCATTATTAAACACTTCTTTCTGCAACTTCCAAATGTCTGTCTTCAGGTGTGATCTCTGACCTCTGCTGCTGTTCCACGTGTCCAGTGGTCTTTCTCAAGTGCTCTGTGTGCCTGTCTTGCTAATATGTATAGTTAAAATCCCCAAGTGTTAACAGATTCTGGACACAAATGGTGTCACACCAGCAGTAATAACTCACATTTCAATGGCTTTGACCCCGCGTGCACAACACCGGAGTCCTCACACGGGTTTCAGGATTTCCTTGGTCATGCTGTGTGTGCTCATAAATCACACTGTCCTGTTCTCCTCTTCAGGCCCCTTGTGAATGTTCAGCATCCAGAGCACTAGAGGGTGCTGTCACTCTGGTAGATGCCCTTCTTGAGAAGAATAATTTCCTTCCAAGGCCTGTCTGCCCTGACACCCAACTCCCACGACTCGATTCTCTGATCCTGTTTTAGCTTCATTCATCATTCTTATTTGTCTAATTTTTATAAGATAGTACTTTGTCTCATTTTTGTGAGCCCATAACAGTGCCCGACACACAGAGACTTAATAAATATTTGTTGAATGAAAGAAATAAAAGAATGAATAAACTTACGGTTCCAACCTATCCAGTCAAGGTGCTTCCATCCTTCTGCCATTCTCACTGGTCTACGCATACTCTGGTTTGGATACAAAACTGAAAATGTTCCTTTTACTCTTCTTTATCCCGCCTGCAGCCTAGGAATTGAACCTGTGGGCCTGCACCCCGTGCTGCTATGGTGCTCTGTACTAGCCTAGGGCTAGTCTTGTAAGCAGGGCTTTCTGAGGATAGCAGTCAGTCTCAGGCCCACGGTGTGAGCACAAACACAACGGCCAGTTAAGAAAACCTCAGCAGAGTTATTGAATTGCAAGTGCTATTGAACGCATGTCCAGATGAAATGGAGAATTATTTATATTTATATTATTTATGCTTACACGTGAGAGCAGGGTGTCTAGTCTCTCAGCACCTTTCCCCTTCCAGTACTGGAGAGGGTTTCCAGTGACTCCGCCATCCGGACTCTCACTGGCTTTGCGGCTCGATATGGCCCTCCACTGTGTGGCTCAGAAATACCTGAGACCGGCGAGTTTAAGAGAACAGAAGTCCTGGAACCTGAGAAGTCCAAGGGCAGCACGCGAGGGTGGGAGGCTGGCAGGAGGGCCACGGAGCACAGAGGACTGCAGGCATGAAGAGAGGAAGAAGCGTTCAGCTACTCTTCCTCTGACAGCAACCAGCTCTGAAGAAAACCACGCCCTCCCCAGAACTCGAACTCACTGGGGCTCCGCAGACATCATTCACGCCTTCGTGAGAGTGCTTTCTCCACGGTGGAGTCACCATGGTCCAGCCACCACCTGCTAGCCCGCCCAGCATCACATTTTAAAGCATGAAATGTGGAGGGACAATCCATGAGCCAGACCCTAGCACCGTGTTCCTTCCGGTGGTCACTGCTCCCTGCTACCATTTCAAGGAGAATTCGTTACAACCTGCCACTCCTCTCTCCTGCAAGTTTCATCTTTGTCCCGAGGAGGGGCACATATACGAGTCCCTCATGTACTCACAGAGGAAGGGGAAATGGGATGTCACTTTTAAATATGTCACAGGAAGACAGAAAATTATGGAGGCGAAGTCGGGAGCAGATCACCTACGACAGCTCATGGAAGGGACTGCAACAGACTGCCAGCTGTGACCCGACTCGGGAGCCTCCCGGGATGCCCGTTGGTGCAGGTGCTAGCCTGGTGCAAGCTTCACCTACCAGGAGCATTTTGACATCTTTATTCAAAAGCATTCTCAGGATCTCACGAGACAAACCCGTTTCTTTCGCACTTCCACTAAAAGGCATTCATCTTTGTTTTTATTTTGTTTTGTTTTTATTTTTCATTGAATATCCACTGTCCTCCTTTGATATTTCACTCTTACCTACAAGGATGAATCTAATTTTATTTTCTTAAAAAGGTTTTTGCCACAGGGCCTGTGAACCCATGAGGCAGAGAAAAGACAGAAACAGTGAGAGGGAAAATGAAAAATCACCACTGCAAGGATGGCTGCGCTGCAATCCCTTCTCTTCCATTCTCCTCCTGGGATCTTGAGCAAGCACATACACATGGCCAGCATGTTTCAAGCTACCGGGTTTGGGATTCGAACCTCGGTCAGCCATGTGGGAGTCCAGCAATGTAATCACTATGCCATCTTCTGGTCCCCAGGGAATAAGTCTAATTTTATGCTACCAATACAATAAATCTGGCATCAGAATATACACAGAAGCTTGAGTTTCTCAGTCTTTTTTTTTTTTTTTTTTTTTTAGAGCTTTTTGCTATAGGGTGCATGCGCTCTCCAGACAGACAGAGAGATACAGAGAGACAGAAAGCGAGAAATCACCCCCCAGGGGGGATGGCCATGCCGCAATCCCTTCTCCTCCATTCTCCTCTCAGGATCTTGGGCACGTATGCACACGCGCCCGGTGTGAGTTTAAGCCACCGGGTTCGGGATGCAAACCATGGTCGACTACATGGGAGTCCAGCAACATAGCCATTATGCTAACTGCTGGTCCCGAGTTTCTCAGTTTTAACCATGACCGTATGTGTGGTATCAGCACAGTATAAAGCATTCTTAGGTAGAGCAGCCTAGCAGGCCTTTACTGTTGTTTTTTGTGTCTCCACTCTTGCTCCCCTGTAAGTAACTTCTAGATCAAGAGTGCATACATGCGGCTGATTTCCACATGGCTGACTGCAGTTCAAGTCCTGGACCTGGTGACTTGCTTTCTCGCTTTCTCTCTCTCTCACACTCTGTGTCCTTCTCTTATCAAATTAAAATAAATAAATAAATGTATAAGTAAAGTTAAATGAAATGATTCTTTTTTCTTTTTAAAAGTACACACATATAGCTGTCTGACAGCAAGCAATGATGTACAAAGACAGGGACGGAAGTAGTTCCACAAGATGGGTCTCTGCAAAGGGTACATGGGCAGGTCTGAGCACATTCTAAACTCTTATTTTCACTTGCATTTTTCTCAAACAAATAATAATTCAACTTCTCACCTCTTGCAAAGAGAAGAGTAGTCCTTAAACTTCTGAAATTGTACAACGTTGTTGTTTCCTAACCTGAATCTGCCTTTCCCACTGGAAAGAGAAAGCTAGTGTTCCTATGCTGTACATCAGTTATGAGTGAGATAGGAAGAATTTAAAATTAGGTGTCATTATGACATAACTGTCTTATTTTGTATTTTGGCTTTGAAAATCATGTATGAGAAATAGGTCTATCAAAGAACCCTAAAAAGGTAGTATGGCTATATTGTTTCAAGCTTCATTTTGTCTAAGAAAATTAAGTCAACCTGGCATTCTTTATTTTTGGAGAGGTTTTCGCTATAGGGCCCGTGCGCTCGCCAGACAGACAGAGACATAGAGACAGAAAGCGAGAAATCACCCCCCAGGGGGGACGGTCACGCCGCAATCCCTTCTCCTCCATTCTCCTCTCGGGATCTTGGGCACACACGCACACGCGCCCGGTGTGAGTTTTAAGCCACCGGGTCCGGGATGCGAACCGCGGTCGACTACATGGAAATCCAGCGACATAGCCATTATGCTAACTGCTGGTTCCCAACCTGGCATTGTTAAAGTCACGTTAGAATACAACTTTGAGATATATATCCTAGAGACTTCCAGTTGTTTTTTAGCAATGTCCAGCCACGATATGGAATTTGGGCTTAGCTTCCGAGTATTCATCATTTGGACATTGCTCCTAAATGGGAGCAAACACTGGCAGAGCAATATCAAGGGGTTTTTGTAGAGAAATGCCAGTCAGAAGGTAAACAATTACTGTCAGAGAACATTATTTTGAGCAGCCTTTACAAGTAAGAGGGTAATTTATTGGCTAACTTTTTACATCTCATTGATTTAGTGTTAGTGTAAAAGAAGAAATGCATCAAATCTAAAATTCGGATAATCGAATCTCACCTCTGTCTTTGACCTCATAGAAACTGTGGGAGGGAAGGCAACCGGTTAACTTATTTGGAATTCTTGCTGACTGGCTTGAGTTTCTTGCTAATCTGGAAATCGTTTGTAGAAAAGTTCGCTGATATTACATTGCCAGGTTAAAAAGTTTAGTGTATTTTTTTAAAAGAATCATTTATTTAATTTCATCTATAGGGCATGTGCACTCATGAGAGAGAGAGAGCATGAGAAAGCAGCCAGATCCTGGACTCAAACTCCAGGTGGCCCATGTGGGAGTCCAGTGCCTTAGACACCACATCACTGGCACAAGTGCTTTGATCTTTTATAATTTATTTACAATTAGGACCCTGAGGAAAATTTGACACTCAGTGGCCATGTAAGCATGGTTAGTTTTAGTGAGGAGTTTCAGACAGAAGTAGAAGAAAGATAAAAATGAATGCATAGTATCCACTTTTTAAACAGATGGCTTTTAATTATGTTATCAAATTCAAAATAAATATTAAAAAAGACCTCTGTGTATTTATTATTCCAGCTCTTGGTTATGAGCCACAACTGTAAGATAAATGACAAGTAATTTGCCCAAAGAAACTTAGAAAAAAGATTTAAGGAAGAATGGTTTTAGGAAGCTGGATATGGATTTCTCTCCGTAGGAGCATTTAGCTGGTGGCTTGAGGTTTAATAGTGAAGGCCAGAAACATGGGCCAGGAAGTCTGGCCCTGTGACTTGGATTCATGGAAAGTAAACTCGTTATCATGAACGTTTCCTGGAAATTGAACTAGTAGTAATGTGGGTTCCCAGGATTTTCAAAAAGTACCGGCCAATTGGCCATCAAAAGGTAATTTTCTCAGCATTTAAGTAAGACTTTCAGGGAAAAATAATACCATGCTCAGGCCATAGTCCCAATGTATACTAAGTTTAATTTCTTTTTGAGGGTCTAGAAAGTAATAAAGGTAAATATTTATAAAATAGACATTGATTTTGAATAATTGTTTTTGGGAGACCAGCAGTTAGCGCAATGGCTGTATCACTGGTCTCCCATGTATTCGACCGTGGTTCGAGTCCCGGACCTGTTGGCTTAAACTCACGCCGGGCACTTGTGCGTGCGTGCCCAGGATCCCAAGGGGAGAATGGAGGAGGAGGAATTGCGGTGTGGCCATCCCCCCTGGGGGGTGATTTCTTGCTTTTTGTCTCTCTGTCTCTCTCTGTCTTTCTGGTGAGCACACACGCCCTATAACAAAAACCTCTCCAAAAAAAAAGAAAAAAAAATTGTTTTTTAAAAGCAGTGAAGGAACAATCATTTATGGAATGTGCAATCACCATTAACTTAATTTAAATGCAATGACATATTAGAACCTTTTGATTATTTTCTTTTTTTTTATTATCTTGTTATTTCCTGATGAGAAAACTGTTTCATTCTTACTTGTGATGATTTGAGAAAGTACATAAGAGAAAAAAGAAGAACATTAAAATGATTCAATTTTTCCCCCAAAGAAGTTAACTGATAATGTTTTAATGTTTCTCAAAAAATGTTTTTACAGTGAAGTTATTTGAGAAAATGAAGATTTACATTCTAGCACTGCTCATTCCAGTGTCTGGTAAACAGCTGAAAAGTAGGAAAAAAGACACTTCTATTTTAAATGCAGTATATAATCTACGTTGCTCCCAGGACATGGTCCTTATTCTTTTCTTTCTTTTTTTTTTTTTTTTTTTTTTTTTTGAGAGGTTTTTGCTATAGGATATGTGCACTCGCCACAGAGACAGAGAGACAGAAAGCAAGAAATCACCCCCCATTGGGGATGGTCACGCCACAATCCCTTCTCCTCCATTCTCCTCTCTGGATCTTGGGCACGCATGCACATGCGCCCAGCATGAGTTTAAGCCACCGGTTCTGGGACTCGAACCATGGTCGACTACACAGGAATCCAGTTACATAGCCATTACGTTAACTGCTCGTCCCATGATCCTTATTCTTTAAAAATTGTGACTTACTTCCCTTTTCTCTAGTACACTCCTGTCACTATTCTTGGTGATTAAATACCCAGATGTTTAATCTTGCCAAACCCTGGCTCTTGGTTCTATGAGCTTATTGCTTATGTTGATCTTGCCCTGATACACTTTCACATTTTTATTTTTTGGGGGGGAGAGATTTTTGCTATAGGGTGCATGCGCTCGCCAGAAAGACAGAGAGAGAGACATAGACAGAAAGCAAAAAATAACCCCCCAGGGCAGATGGCCATGCCGCAATCTTTTCTCCTCCATTCTCCTCTCGGCATCTTGGGCACGCATGCACATGTGCCTGGCTTGAGTTTAAGCCATCGGGTCCGGGACTCAAACCGTGGTCGACTACATGGGAGTCCAGTGACATAGCCATTATGCCAACTGCTGGTCCCAACTCTAATGTACCTTTTAAAATTTTTCTTTTTTTAAGATTTTTTTTTCCTCATAGGGCACATGTGCTCCCTGGAGAAAGGGATAGAGAGAGGGAAAGTGAGAAATTCCCCTCAGCCCCGCCCCTGGGAGGATGGCCATGCTGCAATTCCTTCTCCTCCATTCTATTCTTGGGATTTGGAGCATGCACACGTAGGTGCCCAGTGTGATTTACAGGCTGCCATGCCCAAGACTCAAACTTCTGAGAGCCACGTGAGAATCCAGTGCCTTAACCACCAAACCACCTGCTGGTCCTGCCCTGATTTTTCATCTGGCACTCTGTCCAATAATCACTCTCTATCTTTTCAATGGCAACCACCACACCTATGACCACCTGTCTTTTCAACTCATGCCCCCCCCCCATTTTTTCTAATTCAAATAATCCAGGCCCTTCAAACCAATAAGCTTACTGCTTTTCTACTTCCCCTTATGTTCCCATGTTCTTTCTTAAATTTCAGGGTCTTCGTTTTAATCACTTCTTGTGCATATCCTCAACTCTCTTGTCCTGGTATTGCTTCATCATACTGATTTAGTAAAACCACCATCCCAATTAGATCAAACTCTCCAACATCCCATAGAGTAGTGGTGAGCGATCCCAATGAGCTGGCGGATGTGGCTTGACAAGAACAACCACTGAGGTTGTTCTCACTCCCTGTCTCTCTCTTTCACTCATATGCACACTCACAGGCAATATATCATAAATTAAAAATATTAAAAATTAAAAGAAAGACAGTGTCCTTATCTCCTAGTCTCCATGGGAGGTTAGGGACCTGACTTTAGTAAGCACCAATTAAGAAACACAGGTGACCCAATTGCATTAGTCTCTCTCTCCCTCTCTCAGACACACACACATACACACACACACAAACACACACACACACACACACACACACACACACACAGTTCTTCCATCCTCACACTTTGCTGTCTGTTTCACAGAGGAAATTGAAGCAATCCGAAGTGAAGTTCTTCCAGCTCTCATCACCATATTTTCACATTTAGGGCCCACAGTGTGCATTCACTTAGCCTTTTCTTCTGCTCCTGTGGATGAAATCTTATGCTGGCTCTTCCACTGTGTCACATTCTTGCTCATCAACTTAAGAATATTGCGCTAGTGATACCCCTCCCCCTTTGCATAATCATTTCTCTCCACCTCTGTAACACTTGCTCATCAGCAAACAAACATGCTCTTACATGTGTCATCTTAAAAACAAAACCGAAAAAACCCAAAACTATCATCTTCTTACTTTCTTTTCACTCTACCACAACCCATATATATTTTTCTTTAATGAAAGAGAAAAAAATGATTATTTGCCAACTTAAAAATCATGTTTTCTAATTTTTATTCTTCCATTCTGTCTTGAACCTATTCTTTTTCAAACTCAGTCTCTAAATTGTTAAATCAAGTGGCCAATTTTCAGACTAAGTCTTACTTAATTTATATGTAACTTTGGTTGATCATTCCTTTCTTCTTGGGATAGTTTTGTTGGACCAGCCTAATGGCACAGCAGCTAAGTGCTTCCCAAAGGAAGCCAGTCCCATGTGCTGGCCACGGTTCAAGTCCCATCTCTGGCTGCTTGAAAAACATGCCAGGTGCATGCAGGTGAGTCTAGGATCCTGATGGAATGGGAAAAAACTATTGTAGTATGACTGGATCCCATGGAGGGGTGCTCTCTTTCTCTCTCCCACTAACCACTAAAGCCCACCCTTCCTTAATGGGCAAATCACTTCTTCCCTTTGTTTGGGCTGAAACCTTTGGAAGCATGCTTCACTCTTTTTAATCTGCCATATTTCATTTTCTATCCATTGGCGACATCCACTACTCTATTTTCAAAATATGACTGTTTCTCATCATCCTCAGCTAATGTATTGTTCCAAGCTATTCTCTTTTTCTCCTGTTTTATTGCAGTGTCCCCACACGGTTTGGTTGCTTCCTCCTTCACTTCTCTGATATATTTCCAATAGAACCACTGAGAATAGTGCTTAAAGGTAGGTTCGATATGTAGCATTCAAGGCCATGTCAGTTAAACCCATACAATGGCTTCACATATGTTAGGACCAACAATTAAAATTCCTGTAAATCCCACAGAAGACTCTATACAATGCATTTGTTCCCTGTTCACAGTACTCATTGACCTGCCCTCGCTCTTGCTCACTCCTCAGCACCTACACTAGCTTCTTCACTGTTAATGTCATTTTTAAAGAATTACTTATTTAATTTTATTGATTATTATTTTTAAATTTTACCAGAGAGAGACAGAACCAAAGGGAAAGTGAGAAAGCAGGCTACTAGGTCTGGAACTTGAACGGTGGTTGACCATGTGGGAGTCCAGGACCTTAACCACCATGCCACCTGCCAATCCCTATTAATGTCATTTTAAAGAGTTTGAACACAAGGACTTGTACTTGTCCTTCCCTCTGTCTGAAACACTCTTCTCCAAACATGTATATGAATTTCTCCTTTACTTCTTTCTGTTCTTTACTCAAATGTTACTTTCTGAATGAAACTGAACTTTATAACCCTATCACACACTGCACATACTCTGCAATTCATGTTATTCCTCTCATTTTATTTTTGTTTATAACACTCATCTAACATATATTGTATGCTATTTATTTATCTTATTTATTGTCTTTTCCTCCACTAAGAAAAAAGTAGATTTTTTGAGGATGGGGATGGTTTTCCTTTGCTTCCTATTGTAAAACCAGTACCTACGATGGGGACTGCCTCATAATAGACACTAGTTAAATATATGCTGAGTGAATAATTGAGAGCTACCACCAAGGTAGCAGCAGAATATAATCTGACCCACTTCTTAATCAAAGTTTAGCTCTGTTAGAGAAATTTCTGATACAGTCTAATTTTTTTTTAAGAGAGAAATTTTACTCTGTCAAGGAAGAATTAAAACTGAGCCATTTTTGGGACTCAGACTGGGGAGTCTGCCAATGGAAATATTTGACCCAGATTTAGGCAAGAGTAACAGCACTAAAAATCCATTATGCGTGAATCAAGTTATGCATAATAATTTATTGTAATAAATTCCCTTGTTTTCATTTCCAGAAATGTCTTTTCATGTAAATTGGTAAGAATGGAGAATGAAAAATGATAACTTTAATATTTTTCTATCCCATTGCTTATAAGTCACTCTGAGTTCTGATGACTTACAGAGTGCTGAGCATAGAACAATTAATCATGGGGTGGGGCCAACATGTAACCAAGCTCTCAGAGGCCTACAGAGACCACTTCAAAAAAGCAACAAAGGATGTCTTACCCTGCACGTGGTTTGAAACTGTAAGAGAAGTTTGCTTTGCTGATAAAGTAGTAGGACTCAGAACCTTAGAACAAGAACAATACAAAAGATTAAGAAGGAGCCAGCCAGGTGGCATGGTGGTTAAGGCAGCTGGATTCCATGACTCTCCTCAGGATAGCAAACATCTTTTCCAGACTGTATAAACTAGAGAATTCTTGAATTTTCCTGGGAAATATTTAGGAGGGTGGGGCTGGAGCACATAAATGATCATTTTTGCCTTTATGAAATGTGAGTTCTGGGACCAGCTGTTGGCGTAATGGCTATGTCACTGGACTCCCATGTAGTTGACCACAGTTTGAGTCCTGGACCCAGTGACTTAAACTCACTCCAGGTGCACGTGCATGCGTACCCAAGATTCCGAGAGGAGAATGGAGGAGAAGGGATTGCGGCATGGCCATCCCCCCTGGGGGGTGATTTCTCGCTTTCTGTCTCTCTGTTTCCCTTTCTTTCTGGTGAGCACATGCACCCTATAGCAAAAGCCTCTCAAAACAAACAAACAAACAAACAAAAACAAAAACAAAGAAAACAAAAGAAACAATAAAAAGAAATGTGAGCTCTGGAGTTGGTATTGCTTTGAGTTGCAAAAAAACTGTGATACGTATTTACTCCTGAAAATGAAAATCCATTAATAACATAAACACTTCCAGTAGTTGATTAGTTCCATATCTTTTTTCTTATTCCAAAGTTTTATAATATTCAACTAAATATTTAATTACTACATGTGTTCCAAGTTTAAGGTTTTTACTCAGACTTAAAAAATTTATAAAGTCATAGTCTATTTACAGTATATATGTCATTTCAATGTCGTTTCAGATTTTGATGACTCTCAGCAATTATCTGTGGAGTGAATGAAGGGCAGAAACCTTCTGCATTAATCATGTGAGTGGCTCAAGTTATTGAGCTTCAAGTGACTATTTTGTGATGCTTTAGACCAGAGAGGTCCCCAAGTCTCTGGCCACCCTGGTCTGTGTCCTGTGGAGGGCCAGTGTTGGTTTGCCAGGCTGCATGATGTGGGTATGGGTGTGGGCTGCAGGAGTGAGTCTTCCTCTGTGTTTGCAGCCACTCCCCTTTACTCACATTGTGACCTGGGCTCTGCCTCCTGTCAGATCAGCTGTGGTATTAAATTCTCATGGGAGCACGAACCCTTGTCTGATTGTTCCATTGCATATTATAATGTGGTAGTGGTGGAAACGGGGTGCACATGGATGTGGTGTGCTTGGTTCATCCTGGGACCTTAACCCTTTCTGCTCTTGAAGGGATTATCTTCCACAGGCCAGTTGGTTCCCAGTGCCTGGAGGGTTGGCGAATGCTGCTTTAGGCCACTCAATTAAAATTGTAAAATTAAAACATTTCAAATTTACTCTTTAAAGTCATTTTACTACATTTTGTCCTCAAAAAATATTTAAAAATAAAAAAATAGCTTTTATTACCTGAATGTCTACAGTTATTGTTTAAGAAAGATGTGCTGTTTTGGTATGTGGTTCGGTTTGTGGTTCTAAAAAAAAAAATCTATGAATAAAATTGCTGTGTTTAGAGCACCATCTGACTTTAAAAAATCATGCTTTATTTTTTTTTAGTTAAATGAAGACCATTAGTTATCATCACTTGGTTAAGATTCCCTTTATGATGTTGGGTTTCTTTATACTGCTTATATGTTCTCCTAAGGTACATATTTCTAAGGCTCATCAAGATTATATGCCTGCCAAAGAGTACGTTGCTTAGCAAATGGAAAAATGCAAGGGTATAAATCAAGATTTAGTTAACACAAATTTAGTTAGCACTCCTGGAACAATTCTTTGTTGTTACAGATATTTCTCATCTTCTAAACCAAGGAGTGGGCTAAAAGGTAAGAACCATCATCTGATAATGATTTTTTTTCTTCATTTAAAAAGTAATAGAATCCTTGGCAGTTATTCAGACACCATTAAATTTACTGACTTAAAAATAAAACAGATTATGTTTGTAGCTGTCAACTGGATCCAAACAATAAATTCTAATTTTTATTTCATTTTAATTTGTTATTTAGAATATATTAAGCTTATATGAGAAAGAGTAATCGATTAAGAGTAATTAGTCATTGAAATTGTAATTGTACTGGGTCACAGGTGACTTGGTGGTTAGGGTGGCTGAACCCCATATGGCTGACTGTGGTTTGAATCCTGGACCCAGTGGCTTGAAAATCACATTGGGTACATGCATGTATAAACCCAAAATCCTTGGAGGAGGATGGAGGAGAATGGATTGTAGCATGGTCATTCCCTGTGGAGAATGATTTCTCACTTTCCCTCTTTTTCTGTCTCTGTCTCCAGCAAGTGAACAAGCTCTATAGTAAAAACTAAAATTAAAAGAAAAAAGTCATGATTGTACTTTCTCTGTAGGTCTTAAAGGATAACACAATGAGGAATAATGTCCTGCTCACTGTCTTTAAGTGGGAGGGGGTGAGCAGGGGTGGTAACCAGTGAGAAGCATATTAATGGAAAGGCCCAGAGTGAAGGAGGAGATCGAAACCAACCCAGACCGAAGCTACGCCATTGCCTTCACGGCCTCGCTTTCCGATCGACAGGTCATGACCACCTGCACATCTCTGGCCTTCCCTAACTGGGAACACTGAGGCTTTCCAAGCTGAGCGGACAATCTAGCAAGAGCCATTAACATGGCATCTCTTCTAATCTATAGGCACAAGGTTTTCTTTTACTTCTTCCTTTAATGTAGTTTAGCTTTTAATTGTCTCCTGATGGAAATAGCGCAGTTGATGAACACAGAGCAAGATAAGGTCAGTCACTAATTTCCGCTAACATGTCTGACTGGAAAAGTGTCTTGGAGTTCTTCCTTCCATTTCAGTCAAGATGAATCAATATTAAGTACTTCTTCGACACCCACCTGGCTAAAGTTGACCCCCTTATTTATTTCTCATATTTCAGTCACACCCCGACTGTTTTGTCCTCAAGGACTTCCATTCTTCCCCTAAAAAAATCCTCCCAGCACACAACACGAAATGCTTCTGCACACAGCCTGTGTGACTCTGGCGTGAGGAAACTTGGCAGCCTCAGCTTGGGTCTCCTCACTTCGCTCTGTGTGGCTTTTCTCTCTGCGGATTTCACTTTGTGTCCTTTGCTGTAAGGAACCGTGGCTGTGTGTGTGTATGACTATGTTCTTAGGGCTGCGAGTCTTCCCAGTGATTCACTGAACCTGGGGGCGACCTTTGAGACCTTTGACCTGTGAGTACTTTATATTCCTTAGGCTCTATAGGGCTGGAGACAGAATCTTACCCAGAAATGTTTTGAAAGAAGAAATACATTGCAGATCTACGCAGGATCATGAAGGGCCAGGAAATGAAAACCAGTACTGCCTTTTTTAGCCGTTAGTTATTCTGGGACTGCGTACTCCCAGAATCAAACTACCGCCTAAATATTTAGAGAAACAGACTTACGGCACATTTTTGGCAGAAGCCCTAGACAAGCTCTGATAAGCAGTCCTGGGGGCAGAATTTTGGTTACGCTGCCTCTGGTGCTGAGATCTTCTGGTCTAGCCTAGACTTCTTGCCCTCAAACTGTGTAGTAATTTCTGACCTAATCATTGGTGGCTGCTATATTGTCATGCGTTTTTGCATAGAAAAATATGGAAAAAATATGCCATGACTCTTCTGATGACCCAGTGTCAGGGTTAGCATGGTTTATGTGGCACAAGGATAACAGAATTAGAAAAAAAGTCTCCTGTGTTATGTTTCATGGACAGGGGCTTTAGTTGTGGCAGACACTTGGACTTAATAAACAACTTAACCAGTACAGAAAGAGATAAAAAGAAGGCATTCCAGGTGACCAGCAGATGGCCTAATGGTTACGTTGCTGGACTCTCACAGAGTTGACCGTGGTTCGGTCCCAACCCAGTGGCTTGAACTCACACTGGACATGTGTGCATGCATGCCCAAGATCCTGAGAGGAGAATGGAGAAGAAGGGATTGCGGCATGGCCATCCCCCTTGGGAGTGATTTCTCCCTTTTTGTCTCTCTGTCTCTCTCTGTTTTTTCAGCAAGTCCAAAAACCTCTCTCAAAAAAAAAAGAAAAAAAAAAAAAAAAAAAAAAAAAAGGAATGCATTCCCTTTTTACACTGAAGCCAGGGCAGGAGAAGTGGCATTAATTGAAAATTAAATAAGGAAGAGACATCTGTTAGGATCTAAGTAAAAATTGTTTGGATTCTTCTTGTAGCACTGGGGCAGAGATGTGTAGAGAGAAAGTGCATGGCATTTGCTCCAACCTCCCGGAGGGGAAAAAAAATCTCTTAAAATTTTTGTCCATCCTTTGAAATTTTGAATCAATTAAATCAGTTTAGTCTTGCATATTTTCACTATTAACTTACAGTACTAGCAGCTTTTCCTAGTTCCCTAAATGAACATCTTTACATATACCATGTTCTGGCATGAGAGATTCAGAAGTAGAAGAAAAAATCTTAACTCCTAAAGATGCATTGTTTAAATTAAATTAATAAGAAAAGGTCTAAAATGTAATTAGATTTCCAAATCATACTGAGAAAACAAGTAGCAGAAGAAAATGAGATTTCACTGTAAAACTTGCTGTTGGAGCCAGATGGTGCCAATATGCTCTGCAAGGCTGATTCCCATTGAAAGGTTCTGGGTTCCCATGTGTCCAGACACCTCCCTGACTCCTGGGCACATGTGTGTTCATAATCTGGGGCTTGAGGCTGAAGGCAGGTCATGGCCTCAAGTCCCTGTTGTGAGTTTCTTTGCCTCTCTCTCTTGCTCATGAAAGAAATTAATAAGCTCTTCTTTAAAAAGAGGTGATTAATGATTTTTTGTTTTTTAAAAAAACTGTTGCTTTGGAAATTCTGATATTTTTATAAAGCATACCAGAGTACTAGAGAGGATGCTCAGCAGAAAGACGTTTTTATTTATATCCACAGTAGATGACCTGAGGTAATTAAACTAATACAAAATCTGGACAAAGATCATATAATCAACAGAGATTCCTGAAATAAATAAAGAGTAGTAGGGGTTGCAGGGCTTAAACTATAATGGCACTTTGTGTCAAAAATTCTGATCCATTAACAATGATGGATGGCCTTTTCTGCTTGGTAATTTGTTAAACCTTTCACAAATATGACTACAAGGTATTCAGAAAGAGAGTCATTTTATTCGTGTCAAGGACAGATAGCGGCTCAAACTAACTCTGACTAGCAAAAGACATTGTCATCTGAAAATAAAGTGAAAAGGCAACTAACAAGAAATAGATCCTGGGACCAGCAGTTAGCGTAATGGCTATGTCGCTGGACTCCCACGTAGTCGACCGCGGTTCGCGTCCCGGACCCGGTGGCTTAAAACTCACGCTGGGCGCGTGTGCGTGCGTGCCCAAGATCCTGAGAGGAGAATGGAGGAGAAGGGATTGTGGCGTGGCCATCCCCCCCTGGAGGGTTATTTCTTGCTTTCTACCTCTCTGTCTCTCTCTGTCTGGCGAGCGCACGCGCCCTATAGCAAAAAAAACCTCTCCAAAACAAACAAAAAAAAGAATAGATCCTATAATTTTGGGACTAATGATTACCTTGAAAAGAACATTATGAGATACAGGCAAATGCATGAGAACTCTAACTCAGCATTGTCCTAATAATGCCCAACTGAGGCTCCAGATATCTTGGAACAAAGAAAAGATATTGCCATTTTTTTTTTTTTCTATCTTGAATCTGACTCAGTATCTATGGACATAACAAAATCATTGTCTTTTTTACTAAATTTGGGGTTGTTCACTATATGGAAATAAATCACTGAAATACCAAATGGTGACTCTTCTCCCTTAGTTGTTTGTTTGTTTAATTGCCAGAAGGCACATGTGCTCATGAGGGGTGTGAGTGAGGGGGGGAGAGCGTACCCCCCAGTGGGGTGTGGTTATTCCACAATACCTTTTCCTACATTTTCCCATCCTGTCAGGATTTGTGGCACACACATACGCACGTGCACCTGGAGTGCTTTTTAAGCCATTGCAGCCAGGACTTGAACTGCAGTCGGTCATGTGGGATCCAGCTCTCTTACCCACTAGGTTATGGGTCAGCCCTCCTTCAATTTCCTGAGATCCCTATATCTCTCCTTGTCCACCAGGTCTGTCATCTGACTGGATCTTTCATTCACATTGTATAGGTACCTGGAAAAATGAACAATGCCTAACCCATCAGAAGGACAGGATCATAGCTTTACTCTCCAAATGCCTAAGTAAAGGCCTTCATGGGGAAAGGAGTTCTTGTCCACTCTATTAATTATGTCTTTCGACTCAAGAAATCACAATAAAGTCAGCCATCTACGAGATTCTGGTTGGTGATCAGCGTGGGGAAATCATGTTCAGAACTGCCGCCACCACCCCTCTGTTCATCAAGCTTCCTAACTACAAGGCTGCAAGTTGAGCAGCCTTTATAGAGTGGTGGTTAGAATCTTAAGGACAAAGACAGATGCAGTTTAAGGTTTTACGGAATAGCAGTTCAGTCGGTCCCACCAAGAAGTTTTACTTCTAGAGGAACTCTCCAACAAATTTTACTCCAGTCAGCTCACCAACTGCTATAACAGCACGAACATTTATTACTATTTATTTGTTTAGATATTTACTTCTGCCCCCACAAAAAGGGACTGCATATCTGGAGTCAGAGGTGGGGTAGTGGCTAAGATGTTGGACTCTCACATGGCTGACTGCAATTTCAGTCCCGGACCCAGTGGCTTAAAAATCACACCAGGTGCATGAGTGTGCATGCCCAAATTACTGAGAGATGACTGGAGGAGAAGGGATTGTGGCCTGGCCATATCCCTAGGGAGTTATTTCTCACTTTTTCTCACTCTGTCTCTCTTTGTCTCTCTGGGGAATGTACATGCCCTATGGCAAAAATCCAAATGAAAAAATATAATTAATTAAAGAGATGACTTATTCAATCACTCTGCTAGCATTTACTGAATTTTTTTTTGAGAGGTTTTTGCTATAGGGTGCGTGTGCTCGCTAGACAGACAGACAGAGACAGAGAGACAGAAAGCGAGAAATCATCCCCCAGGGGGGATGGCCACACCACAATCCCTTCTCCTCCATTCTCCCCCTGGGATCTTGGGCACGCACATACACGTGCCTGGCATGAGTTTAAGCCACCAGGTCCAGGACTCAAACCGTGGTCTACTACATGAGAGTCCAGTGACATACCCATTATGTCAATTGCTGGTCCCGATTTACTGAAAATTTTCTTTGTGTTAAGATTCTATTTCTGGGAACCAGCAGTTAGCGTAATGGCTATGTCGCTGGACTCCCATGTAGTCGACCGCGGTTCGCGTCTCGGACCCGGTGGCTTACAACTCACGCCGGGCGCGTGTGCGTGCGTGCCCAAGATCCCGAGAGGAGAATGGAGGAGAAGGGATTGCGACGTGACCATCCCCCCTGGGGGGTGATTTCTCGCTTTCTGTCTCTATGTCTCTCTCTGTCTGTCTGGCGAGCGCACGCGCCCTATAGCGAAAAACCTCTCCAAAAAAAAAAAACAAAAAAACAAACAAAAAAAAAAACAAGATTCTATTTCTTACCTTAGGGAACTTCCACTCTGAATGGGGATTCACAGGTTTCAAACCAGTGAATCATGATCTGAAGGTTCTCCTGCCCACTGCTTCTCCCTCCCTTTAATTAGAAACATAAGCACTGTGTCTAACTGATTCTAACTCCGTGTTGTACCTACTTCCTACAGTACCAACTGCCCTTCCCAATCTGTATACCCAAATGATTCTTGTTTATAATACGTATGAAGGAGGGGAGAACTAAGCAGCAGAGTTTTATTCATGCAGTCCTGGTAGAGATAAAGCGCGATGCTGTATTCTTCACCCTTCCTTCATCAGGGGAGGCAGTTACGATACCTGTGTAAAGAGCCTGTAGTTGAGCTGAGTGTTCTGCTCCAGCTCAGCTTCTACACGACGTACTTAGCACTTCATCCTGCCCAGTGAAGCCTGTGTTACGGGGAGAGCGCAGACCAACCCCGAGCGCCTGTCTCAGTGAGGCTGCACTCAGTAGCCTTTCCACCTTGTTCCTTTGGGGGTATTAAAGTTCCTCATCACTCCAGGTACTGACAGCTCACACCTAGGGTATCATTATTTCTACCTGTTTTTCCTGGTGACCTGAACTTGGTACCATTCCTCCCTGTGTACCTTACACTCAAAGGTTATTTACTCAGTTTCCTCCTATTTCAGCTAATTACATACCTTCCAGTGAACGAGGGCAATGAGGACTAGAAAGGAAACTGCCTTTTTCTATATTGCCATCACTTACTACAATGACTGGCACACAATCTGTCCCTGGCATGTCTAAATGAAGTGAAAAGTGTTTCATTATTTGACTTCTTAGCATTAAAAACTCTCTCTTGGTTGAGCTGAATTTTCCTCAGGTAATGACTTTGCTGTCATAGATATCTAGTTGGAGATTTGTGTTAAGAAAAAAAGAAGGAAAACAGCAATGAAAACACATTACGTTACTGTAATGTGATTTTTAAGGCACTGCATTGCTGAATGATTTCTGTGGTAATATAAGTGTCATGGCCAATACATACAGAGGAGAAATATGTATGAACAAAGATGATATTTAGATTTGAGAACATTATTTATTAGCCACACATCCTCAATTATTGAAAATTAGCATAAACAGCTCTGCCAATACAATGTAAAGGATATTTTCCCATTAATTATAGAGACATTCATTTCTTGGCATTCAGAACCACTTATAATATTGCCATTTGAAATATGGGAATTTAAAAAAGAAAAACAACATCAGTTCTGGGCTGATTTTCTCAGAGGGCAGAATTTTTGAACATATGGTTACTTGCTTATATATAATTATTATTGGTATCTCATTGAGTATGATGTTAGAGGTCTATTCGTTACACATTTTTCCTTCTATAGGAGAAATGAATGACAAATTTAGTAATCTCCTGAAATACAAATGCTACATAGAAAGCTAAATGAGTTTCATCGGGGATAAGGGGAAAGTAAAATCATGGCTTTTGTGTTTCTTTAGGCATTTACATATAACTAAGACTGTGATCCGGATATGGGAGCCTCCCCAGGAAATGCAGGGGAAACGCCCATGAAAAAGGCTGAAACCATGTTTATTGCACTGTGGCATCCCTGGACTTAGAATATAAAATGTTACTATATTTCTTGATAAATTTTGGTAATACCAGTATTTTCAGCATTATTTTCAGTCTCTGTGAGTCTGATGCTGCTATGCTGCTGTCTTCTTCATTAAGCCTGAGTGTTTTATATATTATTTATATATATATATATTTAAATATGGAAGAGTTTTTTGGAAGTTTATCAATGGCATTTTCTGATACTCGAATTGAAAATAGATCCCTTTAAAGTAAATTTATTTTGCATCTGCCAGGCATTTGAAAATACTCCCTTTTTCAAAAACCAGGGTCACTTTTGCATTAAATTGACAACTTGAGCTATTTCCGATTCGGAATGCAAAGTTAGTGATGTAAGTCCTTAGGGGGATCTTTCTTCCTCCTGTAGTCAGTGACAGCTTCCCAGGCAGATGACTTTGCTCACTGCACACTCGGCGTCCCTGTTTCTTGGCCTCCCTTGCTCTAACGTCATCATCTTCTGGATTGAGGGTTTCTCCTAGTAGACTCTACAACCGGGATAGGCTCCGAACTTTCTCCTTCACCTTTGAGCCCTGGGAGGGCATAAAAACGTGGAGCCAGATGGTGATTCTGTGACAGAACACAATGTTCTGGAAGGCTGGCACACAGGAAGGCTCTGGGTTCGAGTCCAGAGGTGTCTCTGAGTACTCCAGCCCCCCACGTACCTGTGATCCAAGACACACCGATGCTGAGGATAGACCCCGCGTGAAGATCGTTGGAGATCCCTCTATGTGTGTGTCTCTGTCACTGGTGGAATAAATAGATAAATAAACTTAAACTAAATTAACTCTTAATTATGAAATTAGGCCACTGTCCTTAAAGGAAATGTCAAATTTAGGGCTCCACTTTTGTTCTGGACCTTCTCGAGCAGCTTTTGGCAATCTTCTTCTGTTAAGGGCCAGATAGTAAAAAATTTAGGGTTTTCAAGCCACATGGTTTCTGTCGCATAATCCTTTTTAAATTAAAAAAAAAAATTCCTAGAATCCTTTTAAACTGTAGAAACCCTTCATAGCTCTGGAGACATAAAAACACAGGCCATAGTTCTGATCTGACCCATTGCTTCCAGACTCCTGTTTGAGGCTAGATTCTCCTTCCACTTAATTTTTGGCCTCTGAGAGCCTTCACAGTTCACTGAGGTATATTTAAAGTCTATAAAACATTTTTTCTTTCTGACATTTTCAATAGTTTTCAGTTGGAGTGTCAGAATAGTCAATACTGCTGAGAATAGAAGTTTTATTTTATGCATTCTATAAATATTTATTTAGATTACTGTTCACATTGCCATTTTCTATTCTTACCATGTTTTTATTCTCAGACCTTCTTTCTGACATAATCTTCCTTTTCTTTCAAATATATTCTTCAACTTTGGGTCTGTTGTTGGTCAAACTCTTGGACTATTTATCTTTGTTAAAAGATTGTTATACTGTGTATTGATCATAGGTTCAGTTTTATATCTCAACCATTAGGTTTTTATTTTATTTAATCCAAGTGGAGTTTATTGTGTTTTCTGATTCTGAAGATTTGTATATTTTAAAAGAATTACTTATTTAATTTTATAAATTATATATATATATATATATATATATATATATATATATTTAATTTGCTATAGGGCGTGCATGCTCACCAGAGAGAGAGAGAGAGAGAGAGACAGAGACAAAGACAGAGACAAAAAGAAAGTGAGAAAGCTAGCTGCCAGGTCCAAAACTCGAACCACAGTTGGTTATGTAGAAGCACAGTGCCTTAAACACCATGCCACCTGCTAGTCCCAAGATTTGTGTTTTTTATTAATCCTAGGAAAATGTCAGCTATCATGTCCTTGAATTATTTATCCTTCGGTCTATTCTTCTGTCTTTCTGAAACTCCAACTGGTATAGGTTAGAATTCCCAGTGTCTTCTTATCTTTTACTTTCTCTTTCATTCACTTCCTCTTTTCTCTCTTTCTCGCTCTGCTCCTCTCCTCCCTCTCTGAGTTTCTGGTAATTTCCTGTAAGCTGTTTTCTAGTTTACTCATGCTTATGTTGGTTGTTTTCCTGTTGCTTAATTCATCCTTTTATTTCTTTATTTTTGTTTTGAACTTATCATTTTGCGTAGTCTCTTGTTAGTTGTTGGTTTCCTCACATCTTTAAAATGATTAAACAAGCTGGGTTTTATGATTGGTGTCTGATCATTTTAATATCTGAAGAGCCTCAAAGTATATTTGTGTTGTTATTTTTTTTCAACCTAGTTGATGGTGTCTTGTTTCTTTTTTATTTGGTAGTTCGGAGGTTTTGTTGGGATGGTCCATGTGGTAATTTTATGAGATGTAGAATGAGAACATGGGCTTGTGCTAGGTGCTGGGTGGTAGCCCAATCCCAGACAGTTGGTTTAACTATGAATGTAAGGTGTTTAAAACATGTTGGTAGTAAACATGTAAATGCCATTCCTGCATGTGGTCTCACTTGTGGATGAATATTCTCGGGGGAGAATATTCCGTATTGCTCTACTCATCACCAAGGCAGATATCAACGTATTTTACTGTTCTCTCCTTCACCAGAGGTTGTTTATTTTTCTATTTTATTTTTTTCACTGAAGGTGAATCTCTTCAGAGGTACAAGCTTTAAGGGTTTTCTTTGTTCTGACTATCCATTAGCTTTTTATAATAAAAACCCTCTGTTACTACAAATCAGCACATGACCCCAGGTGCTCTGTCTTCACTGATTTCTGTGCCTGCGCTGTTTCTGGTCTCTTGAGATTTCATTTTTCCCTAGCTATACTTTTAAAGTGAATGGTTTCATATTTCTCTCTGGCATATTTATATGTCTGGGAATGTGATCATTTTCAGGATTTAAAAATCTCGTGTTAGATATCTTACTTTATTTTGTTTTCTTTCAGAGAATGCAAAATACTTAAGACATAGGTTCTAATTCTTTATTGGAGTCAGTTACCAACCTCATGATCTTAGGGAAGTAATTTATACTTAGAATCTCAGCTTCTTTATCCACTAAAGCCTTAAGAATACTAATGTTATAGTACGGGTTGGCGTATATGAGGTAGTAGGTACTAACACACTTTTCAAAGCCATAAAGTACTATCTAAACATGAAGTGTTAAAAGAAAAACTTCAGACAATTTAATTCAGCAGTGTCTAACTGTACAAAAATGATTTGAATTGGGCAGCCCCTAATATAGCTTCTGAGAAACTCTGGGTAGCCACATGGTGGGGTTACATTTATGTGCAGAAAGGGAAAGTGAAGTACCAAAATGAAAGTGAGGGAATGAGATGGAGAAATAATTGGATTGGTGGAGGCTGATGTTTGTCTGCATGAACACAGTTTCAAGGGTGAGCTTTCTGTGATTGAAGTGCAGCTGCTGTGATTGGCTGTAATTGAGCACTTACTTAGGAAGCAGACTTCTAAATGAGGTTGAGATTTGCTTGTGGAGCTCAAGCACCAGTAGGGACCTTTTTAGGTCAATATAGTTTAACAATGTCTGACCTTTTAACATCTTAATTTTGAGAGATCGATCAAAACTTAGGGCATTGGAACCGTTCTCTGGCACCAATATAAATGAATTTTCTTTGTTTTCAGCACAGAATTTACAATCAGCATAGAATTCACAAGTTTCAGTATGGAATCCATAAGTCTCAGTGTCACGTCAGTTGGAGAATTTTTTTTTTTCCCCCTAATCTGGTTAAAGCAAGATCACTCAATGTTTGATGGATGGCTACATATAAAACATCTAAGACTTACGAGGATAAACCTGGGGGGCTGATATGGGGACTATCAAGTGGCTAACATGCAAAGCTCAAACTGTACTTCTTAACAAGAGTTCCTATAAAACAAACAGAACCAAATTAAACAAGTCAAGACCGAGAAAAAATAGGCAATTTTGTGTTATTTGAGTCTAGCTGGTCATGGGCTTTGTGCAGGGTGCAATGATGATGAAGGACCACAGCGCTATGTGAAATGGCTTGATTTAAAGAGATTTTAAATCTTTGTTGTTGGCCCAGTAATGCAAATCATAATAATCTGGAGGCCTACTAGAAGAAATAGAATCTTAAAAAAATGTGAAAAACCCAAGCCTTTTATTTACCATTTAGGATGTTTGCAAATGAACTGCTAGTTGTTTTTGTAAATCACTTGCTTTTTTTTTTTAGTTTTTCTTAGTGTTTTGGGGTCCCCAAATTTGGGGGTGCCTGCCCATGATGTCTACTGATTCCAAAGAACACCTTAGAGGTCTAGCAGAGAAAGACATGAGTTTACCTCCTAGGGAAGCTCTTCTGACAGCCAGGTGAAGACTGGTCTGTATCGTTAGCAAGTACAGGCTCATTTTTTTTTTTTTTTCAGAGATTTTTTGCCATATGGCTCATGTGCTCACTGGAGAGACAGAGAGACAGAGTAAGAAATCACCCCTCCCTCCCCCCCCCAGGGGGATGGCCATACCCCAATCTCTTCTCCTCCATTTTCCTCTTGGGATTTTGGCCACACCCATGCACATGCCTCTGAACAGAGGAGGGGTCCGCTATAGTCTATCTGCAGTCGGGTCAGGGGCTCTCTGAGTCTTTCCATGTGTTCCTGTTCTTCTGGTAATCAGCGGCTGGTGCTCTGAACACGCCTGGCATTCAGCATAAGCTGTCGCAGTGATTATTTCAGCGAAATTCCCCAGGCTCATGTTACTTCCCACTTAGTCTTTTGGCCAGCATGTTTCATTTTCTGGTGAAGCCACCCTACGACATTGTCAGCAGGGACACTGTCCAGCCAGCAGATGTGCCCAGCTCATCAGCTTCATCACTACCAAGACTCTGAGGGGGGTGTGAGAATTCACGTGATAAATAGTGATGGTTTTAGTCTTGCTAATCTCATAAATGTCTTGCCACATGTCCTGCCTCCATAAAGGTTTGTTTATGGGCCAGCGGTTTAATTCCTCAGTGAAGTCCCCCTTTTGGGAAGTCCAGTCTGACTGTGCCACTGCTGCACAAATTCGTGCTCCTGGCATTTTCCACCCCTTGCCCTTTGCCAAACAGCAGGCTAATCCTGGTGATTATGCAGCTGCTTGCTCGAGGTGACAATTAAGCAGGTCTCTGATCTCAGCCTGTGTGGCTCAGGCATCTCGCCCGCGTTGGAGCTCTTTCCTCAGGCGTGGTGCTTCTGCACAGGACAGGCAGCTAATCTGCTTCTGTGCCCAAGCACAGAGCACACAGAGTGGCCAGCCACCCAGCGGCAACAGCCTTGCCTTGCTTTTCTTTCCGAAGGTTCACCTTCTCATCCACTGCCCTTAGACGCTCTAGCAGTCCTGTGGGTGTTTTGGAGGCATCCTCATTCTCACACGATGGTCCCAGCTGTCTAAGACTGTCTACTTCATAGCACGTTGAGGTGGGGGCCCACCCTGTTATTCCCCAGGCAACATCCCCCTGTCCTCCGTTTCCTCTATGGTCGATACAACTGGTGCTCTTTGGAATCCAGCCGATTATGCCACATGTTTTGGGAGGGGCCTAAATTTGGGAGTGCCTGCCCATGAGGTTTACCAGTTCCAAAAAACAGAGGTTCAGCAGTGGAAGACATGAATTTACCTCCTAGGGAAGCTCCACCTGACAGCTGAGTGGAGCATGGTCTATGCTGTCAACGAATACAGTCTCAAGATTTATATGCCAAGAACAAAGCATACATAAATCAAATAAACACATACATTATTTAGGGATTTTGACACTGGATCAGCTTACCAATCAGTAGAATCAACAGAATATGTCCGGGCTCCAGTGCTCTATCTAGTCTTGTGCTGTTTACATGGGAGGGGTGTGAGGCCTACTTCCGGAACAGCCCGGCCACAGGCCAGTTCCCTGAGATTAGGGAGTGATCTCAAGGGGCTGGTGAGGTCCAGTTGGGCCAGCAGCCGGACCAGGACAAGGAAGGAGGGAGAGGGGAGCTCAGTGCATAGTTTACCCTCAGATAGGTGTGGCATTTGGTTTTGTTCAGCATCAAACATAAGCCCCTAACTTGAACAAAAAGGCAATGGAAAGCTGTGGAATGTTTTGTTAAGTGTTTTTGTTCAGTTTCAATGCTATTGTCTACCTTTTGGAGGATGACTTTTGCTTGTATGAAACCCTAAGCAGTCTGATTTGTTACAAAATTTAAATTATTTTTAGTTTGTGGATAAGCTTCAATATTATACAACTGGTATACCACTACCACCAAGAGTTAGCCAGCATCAACTCTACTGACATATTTTTCTCAGTGTAAACTAGCTTATCTTTTGAAGACTATCAGAAATACCCTTTCACTCTTCTTTGAGGTTTTAGGGTGTCTTTCATTTGAAACTGGCATTAACATCAGTGGAATTTTTTCTGAAATTTCCTGCATTGGCCCACAAACCCAGCGATTGCTCCGGTTTTGTGTTAGGACATAAACTCGAACGCAAGCCAACCTCTGATTATAGTCTCATGTGTTTTCTGTAGAGAAGAGGTCTGAATTATTAGGACACTGGAAGTGAGAAAGAAAAAAGAAAACAAAAAAAATACATAAAGTTTTTAGGATGGCATAGGAGTCATGATATTGGGCAAAGTTGTCTATGTCTAAGATACCTGTTCCAAAGAAGAAATTTTTTGGGTGAGTTTTACCTTACAGTTCCCAATGAATGTACAGTTACAAAAGTCTGAAGTAAACCTCTTTAGTTATGAACCCAGAGTTTGAGGTTTTAAAGCTTCGTTGCAGTGTTGAGTGGTAAGAAGAATTTGGTATGGTTGTCTTTCAATGGGGTTCATGGCAGTCTTTTTTTAGTGTCACTTTCAGATCCAGTGTTTAGATCATGAAGGGTTTGATTGTTCTCAGTCAATGAATCACAAAAATCATCCTTTACCTGGTGAAAATACACTTTGGCATAATGTATTAAAGCCTTGCAGAGTTCAGCACCTCAGATTTTTTTCAGGAATGCCTCATGCGGGAAACACATTTTTAAATAACCTTTTAACTGCTGTTACAGCACTGGCTCTTTTTAGCAGAAAGCTTTATACAACTAAAAACATGCACCGAACATGGCAATGAGTGAAATCCTTTTATCTTACTTAAATGGCCCATTAGGTAGTAGAAATGTACCTGAGTTCTCAACTGTCTTCATAATATTATAGGTTTTACAGGCTAACAACTGGCTGTAAAACATTTTAACAATTTTAGAGCAGTCATTATACCAATATCACCATACAAACAATCGATTTTTTATAATCTGGATTATTTTATCTATTCCATGAATCATGGAGTGCAGAGCATTTTAATAATGAGAGTTATGAGGAGAACTAAGGAAGAACAGGGCAACCATCTAAACTGCCACAAGTACATGTTTAACATTAGATTTACATCATTGTTTATTAACTAGATTGTTATAAATAATTTGACTTAGTTTAGTCTTACGGAGTTCATTGAAATTACAGATCTTAACATTTTACACTTGACTTTTTTCTCTTTTTTATAGAGAAATTTTTGCTATAGGGTACATGCACTCACTGGAAAGACAGAGAGGGAGAAAGAGAGAGAGAGAGACAGGGGACCAGCAGTTAGCATAATGGCTATGTTGCTGGACTCCCATGTAGTTGACTGTAGTTCGCTTCCTGGACCCGGTGGCTTAAAACTCACGCTGGGCGCGTGTGCGTGCGTGCCCAAGATCCCGAGAGGAGAATGGAGGAGAAGGGATTGTGGCGTGACCATCCCCCCTCGGGGGTGATTTCTCGCCTTCTGTCTCTCTGTCTCTCTGTCTGTCTGGTGAGTGCACGCGCCCTATAGTAAAAACCTCTCAAAAAAAAAAAAAAAAAGAGAGAGACAGAAAGCAAGAAATCACCCCCCATGGGGGTTGGCCATACTGCAGTCCCTTCTCCTTGAGTCTCCTTTTGGGATCTTGGGTACACACACACATGTGCCCAGCATGAGTTTAAGCTGTTGTGTCCAGCACTCGAACCACAGTTGACTACACGGGAGTCAGTGACGTAACCATTTTGCCATCTACTGGTCCCTTCACTTGATCTTAGACAATGGGCCAGTTAGTGATAAATAATAGCTCAACAATTTTTGTATTGGCTGACTTAGCATGAAATTCTGTCAAAGCATTTTTTTGTTTGTTTTGGTTAATTCTGGTTCTGTTTAATGTTGACGTAGCAGTTCAAAAAGCCAATCAGTTTTTCCGTAGAAACTGGAAATTATTTACCCAACTTCATGATTATATTATCAGAAACCTGTGTTTATCATAGTCCTTTTCTTCCTCTTTTTGAATTTCCTTAAAGACATAACAATTTAGGATTACAGTCATTTCTAAAAAGCTTTTAGAAGAGCATCAAACAAAGCAATGAACCATGGACAATGAGACTTGAACCAACCATGGTTAAACAACTGATGAGAATTGACAATTGACAAAGAAATTTGACTCTATTTGTGGCATATACCAGTTTAACATCATAACCTAGAACACGACTGATAAATACCACACGAAAGAGTCCTGAGACTCTCGAGTCGTTTTGGAACACAATACTCATATACATATACCCATATATAAATAACATATCCATGCATGTAACTCAAATCTAACACGAAGAAAATTGAATGCTACTCAAATTAACAGTCCTCTTCATATTATTTAACATATTAAAATAAGCCTCATTGGTTCTGACATATCTCTCTTTTGGATGATTCGGGGTCCTTCTGTGAACATCCCAAAGTTATTTTGAAGTCAAAGAATTTAATTTAGAATTTATTTTGGGGAATCCTTGTTAAAAATATTAAAACAACTTAAACAGCTTGACTTAACTGTCAGCAGAAACCAAACAAGACAAACATGTGAAAAATTTAGCGCTTACAATATTTGGAAGAGTTATTTTTTTTCCTAAGTAATCGACAGTATAAAAAAAGACATTACAAGGGACCAGCAGTTAGCATAATAGCTATCTTGCTGAACTCCCATGTAGTGGACTGTGGTTCAAGTCCTGGACCTAGTGGCTTAAACTCACGCCAGGCGCGTGTGCGTGCATGCCCAAGATCCCGAGAGGAGAATGGAGGAGAAGGGATTGCGGCGTGGCCGTCCACCCTGGGGGGTGATTTCTCGCTTTCTGTCTCTCTGTCTCTCTCTGTCTTTCTGTCTCTCTCTGTCTTTCTGGCGAGCACACTCTCTCTATAGCAAAAAAACCTCTCCAGGAAAAAAAAAAAAGACATCACAAAACACAAAGATTATATGTAGAAAAATATAGAATCTTTTTTTCAAGTATGATAAGTAAAGAAATCTTTTTATAATCAATTTGTATTTTATTAAGAGCAAATCAGTACTTTAACCTTGTTGTTTAATACTTTTATATTAGTATTTGTATACTACTCTTTTTTTTTTTTTTTTTGGAGAGGTTTTTCGCTATAGGGCGCGTGCGCTCGCCAGACAGACAGAGAGAGACATAGAGACAGAAAGCGAGAAATCACCCCCCAGGGGGGATGGTCACGCTGCAATCCCCTCTCCTCCATTCTCCTCTCGGGATCTTGGGCATGCACACGCGCCCAGCGTGAGTTGTAAGCCACTGGGTCCGAGATGCGAACCGCGGTCGACTATGTGGAAGTCCAGCGACATAGCCATTACGCTAACTGCTGGTTCCCTATACTACTCTTGATATTAATTTTAAATTTTTTAGAAAACCTTATACTTTTTTTTTTAATATTAGACAACCTTGTTTACATATAAAATCTCCTTTACAAGATCTAATTTTTACAGGCTTTAGTGACTAGTACTAAAATGGAACCATAAGAGAATCAAAGATGAAACTTTAGGAAAGTCAGTCTTTAACTTTTTTCTATTTACGATTATATTTTTTTCTTTTTTTTGCCATAGGGGTACATATACTTGACAGAGATAGAGAGAAGGAAAGTGAGAAATCATCTCCCTGGGGGAGATGGCCATGCTGCAATCCCTTTTCCTCAATTCTCCTCTCAGGATTTTGGGCACACAGGGTCATGTGCCCAGCATGTTTTTCAAGTCACTGGGTCTGAGGCTCAAACCGTGGTCAACCATGTGTGAGTTCAGTACCTTAATCACTATGCCACCTGCTGGCTTCCTTTACAATGACTCCTACAGAATGCAACCTTTATCTCTTTCACAGCAGAAGGAACCCAATGCTTAACTAATGAAAATTAATAATAGCCTCCTGAGTCTTTATAGATACTGGGCTATAGGGAAAGTGAAAACTTTACTAACCCCCTCACATAACGAGGCCAGATCCCATTTGCAAAGTTGCCTGTATCTAACTGAGGATCTAAGAGTTGTCTCAACCAGCTTTGCCCTGTCTCTTCAGCCTTGTCAGTCATTGCTTATCTTTAGGTCCCTTGCAGAGGACTGAAACTGATCATTTCCCCCTCGTACTCGGAAAACACCTTAACCCAGTGATTGACTCACTGATGCAATTAAGTCTCCTTGTGATCTCTGCTCAAAGACAGCAACCAGGCTTCCTTATTATTCTGCTAAGAAAATGAATAACTTCCATTTACTTTTTTTTATTTTGGAGAGGTTTTAGCTATAAGGTATGTGTGCTCGCCAGGAAGACAGAGAGAGACAAAAAGCGAGAAATCACCCCCTGGGGGGATGGCCACTCCGCAATCCATTCTCCTCCATTCTCCTCTTGGGATCCTGGGCACATATACACATGCACCCAGCGTGAGTTTAAGCCACCAGGTCCAGGACTCGAACCGTGGTTGACTACATGGGAGTCCAGACAGGGGAGTCCAGCGACATAGCTACTACACCAACTGCTGGTCCCAACTTCCATTTACTTTTATATGTATATGCTCACTGGCTATCCTACGTAAGCTCGAATCTCGTCCTCTGGTTGACTCTCCCCAGTGCTGGCCCCACTGAAATAAATCTCCTATCCCCCTTCAACAAATCCAGTGTCTCAAGATTGGCTTTTGTTGAGTGCTGAGTGGCATAAGCCTAACTGTTATTCTTCTAGTCTACAGAGTCACAGCTCTGCCTTACAACTTTTTATTTATTTAATTTTTATCATTGGAATAACCAAGAAAATAAGTAGTTCTTTTTAACAGAAAGAAAAGCCAAAGTATATACATTTTAAACTTAGGCTTGTTAATAAATATTTAGATTTTTCTTTCTAAATTGTTAATTTGTCATTAATCGCTCCAATCTCAAGTTTCTGGTTTTTCTTTCTCTCTTCCCCTTTTCTTTTTTTAGAGACATTTTTGCTGTTGGGCATCTGTGTTTGCAGGAGAGACAGAGACAGACAGAAATCACCCCCGAGGGGGCTGGCCATGCCACAATCCCTTCTCCTTCATTCTCCTCTCAGAATGTTGGGCACTCATGCACATGTGCCTGGCATGTTTCAAGCTGCTGGGTCTAGGACTCGAACAGCAGTCAGTCATGGGGGAGACCAATACCTTAGCCACTACACCAACTGCTGGTTTCTATTAATAGGCACAAATTTTAGGGGAAACAAATAGAAAATTTCAAAGGCGGATAACAGAGATATGAGATGATCAAAATGAGAATTGTTAGGAAGATTTTTAATTGCCAGAGGGTAAGTGTGTTTGCATGCCAGACAGAGGGGGAGAAAAGCAATCCCAGTTAGGCTGGGTCACACAGCAATCCCTTTTCCTTCACTTTTCCATCCTGTTGTGGGGGCTTGGGGGCCTGGATGCTTACGCCTTCTTGAAGCTTCATGCTGGGGCTGGGCATTGAACCAGGGTTCAACGGTTTCTCTAAGCAGAGTCCTGAACAACTGCAGTGTATTTGCATGGCCCATGTTAGGTATTTAAACCTGTGCATTTTTCCATTGTAAGAATGTTTAGTGGCTTAAAGAAGGTGTATTTACAAATACATGGAATTTTCCCCAAGATTTTAAAATAGAGCACTGAAATGTCAGAAAGCTGTTTTTGAAGACCAATTTAATTGCTGTGTGGCTTTTTTATTTCAGTCTATTTTTAATATTTATTTATTTATTTATCCATAGAACACATGTGCTCAGCTGAGAAAGACACAGAAAAACTGAGAAATCATCCCCAGGAGGGGGTGGGAATCACCACACCACAAATCCTTGTCCTCCAGTCTCAGGATTTTGGGCATGCACACACACTTGGCATATGTTTCAAGCCATCAGGTCTGGGACTTGACCTGTATTTGGCCATGTGGAAATCCAGCGCCTTAGCCACCAAGCCACCTGCTGGCCCCAGCATGTTTCTTACTTAGATTACTGACATGAGGGGGAGCCAATTTAGGAAGAGGGTGAAGAAGTATTTTCTATGACTGTATTTAGCAGGAATATCATGGAAAAAGAGACTACCTGAAGTTACAGTTGATCTGCAGTTATATTTCAAACTTTTTAAATAAACTGTTTATCTAGTTTTCTTTTTGTTTAGGGGCAGGCTAGTAGAAAAGAAAGCTTTTAAATTAAAGCTTGGTAAATTAAAAAAAAAATTTTAAGTATGTCACTTAAACTTATCTTTTATAGACTCTTAAAAAAGACAGTAAAAATTTTAAATCTTTTGGAAGCTTTTGCATATCAGTGGACATCCCTGGATGGGCCTAAATTGGGAGCCCTAAATTTTAATTATGGTTTTTAAAGGCTGATGTTGTTTATATGAACGTTCTGCATAATGGTCATAGTAATTTCAAATCACATTACTAAAGACTCACTATTTTGGAAATATTGTAGGTTCCAGGAAGGTCGAGTAGTCAGATCTTTAGAATTAGGAATTCAATTTTTACATAAGTTTTGAGTATCTGGAGCCAAGGAAAAAACCTAAAAGGGAAATACTTCATCCTGGGTTTACCTCTGAGTTCTTCTTGACCCATTTAGCCAATTATAGTTTTCTAAATATGCAATTTAAAAAAAGAAATGAAGATGACAGAAAATGGAATCCCCGTGCAAATTACAAAAAGCTGAATCTTGCCACATCCATCACAGTGACAGCTACTTTTTGTCTAACCCAGCCAGTCAACGAATCCAATCTAGTTAATGATCAAAGCCCATCTGATCTTGCCCTCAGTCCAGTTTCTGTTGCAACTCCAAATGCAATTCAGACCAAAATTTGTTCAAATAAACTCAGCGAGTTCTAAACACAACACCATGGAGCTCAAATATGAGAGAAAACTTACCCATGGTCCCCAGTTGCGACAAGAGAGCAGTGAACACAGGGTCTGGCAGGTTCCTCACTCGGTCACTCATATCACTGGAAGCTCTAGATTCTACTTCTGACACAACAGAATAAAACTCAGACAATTTAATTTAGCAGCGTTTAATTGAGCAAAAATTGTTCCAAACAGGCAGCCTCTACAATGCCTTACAGAAACTCTGGAGAGCTGTGTGGCGGGGTAACATTTATGTGCAAGAAAGAGAAAGTGATGTTCAAAAAAGGGATGTGAGGAAATGAGGCAGAGAAATAATTGGATTGGTAACAGCTTGATGTTAGCCTGCATAAAGGGTGGACGTTCTGTAATTGAAGTGTGGCTGCTGTGATTGGCTGTAACTTAGCAATTTACTAAGGAAAAGACTTCTAAATGAGGTTGTGGTTTGTTTGTGGAACTCAAGCGGGGGTATGGAGGCCTTTTCAGGCCAATAAAGTTTAACAATGGTATAATTAGTATTTTCATTACTATTATTAATATTTCTATAGCCAATATCAGCAACATGGCTCCATCAGGTTTTTGAAGCCCCAAATTAGAACTATTGCTGATATAAATTTCAAATGTTTCTGATACAGGAAAAAAATTGCTTTTTCATAGGCCTTATAAAAAAAAGTGAGCACCGTTTTTTTGGAAAATAATACCAAAACTACACAATGAAAAGGGAAACTTGCCTGTATTTATCATTTATTTACATATCACATAATAAAACAAGTTTAAATAAATAAGAAGAACATATAAAAACTAATAATTTTGCTAAAATTTCAGGGAAGAAAGAAAACAAAAAAAATGTGTCATATTCAGAAGTCCAAGTGTAACACAAATGTGGACTTTCTCTATACAAATAGTCATTGGCCGAGCAAGTCAGAATTCAACTCTCGTAGTTTAATGACCAACCTATGCAATTATATGCATACAATGGTGTGTAGAGATTTTTATTTACACAACTTGTAAGAGCTTTACTAATACGTTAAATTACATACTCAATCTTTTCTTTATTTCCTGCAATGGGCTTGAATGCAATTTTAAATTTTGTTTTAATAATGTAATTATTCACATTACTTACAATGATGTATTTCTGCACTACATTATTTATTTGAAAAAAATTAGTACTCTACTTTTGGCAAAGGCAATACAGGAACACAGAAAGTTGCTTAATCAGAAATTGTTGGAAGTTCATCTGGTCACAGTAATGTAGTTACATTTAGGGCTTCTATGGGAAATACTGTTGTAATACATGTTTTCATTGTGGTCACTTTTTTGGTAAAGAACATAAATATTTAATATCCATGGCAAAAGGAATACAATCAACTTGCATTAGTAAGCATTTCTTTTGATGAGTTAAGTTTAGAAAATCTCTGACAGAGAAAACAGAGTGCTTCCTACAAGCAAATGTGAATCATTCTGATTTAGAGCTGGACTTGATCTACAGGTGAAATGTTTCTGTGTATTTACCTTTAGGCAGGTGTTTTTAGAATTCTTCTATTTCTGTAATACTAATAGAAATAGCTAACACTATCAGGTGCAGGTCTGAGCACTTAATAATGTTAATCTATTTAAACATTCCAGTAAGCCTGCCTGTCTGCTTCTTACACAGGAGAAAGCAAAGCCTGTAGTGGAAGTAACTTGCCCGAGGCCGCTTACCTACTAAGGGGAGGCCAGAATTTGAACTAAGTTCTGGAGTCTGCTCCTGACTATTCTTAGTATTGTTTCCAGTTTTGAAAAGTAATTTTTCATTTTCTGTTCTTATTGATGAAGTACTCATCACTTTTTTGATTTTTGAATGATTGACAACAAACATGTTTAGATTTCTTTTGGTTTTGTTTTAAAATTTGCCAGAGGTTGCATGTGCTTGACAGAGAGACAGAAAGGGAGAGAGAGGGAGAAGTCACCCCCTGGACCCCAGTGGGGTATTGCCAGCTATAGTCACCTTCTTGCGGGTGGCTTTGGTGATGCCTGGTTCTTTGTGTTTCAACAAAGAACTAAATAAAACATGCCAACAGTGAAGGAAAGGGTAGTTTACTAAGTACAAGCAAAAGTACACTCCTGAGAGGAAGGAGCAGGCCTGAGGGCACAGAGAGAGTGATTCAAAGGCCCTGGCAGTTACTTTCTGCAAGGTTTCTAGTTTTTTTTTTTAAGAGAGATTTTTGCTACAGGGTGCACATGCTTGCCTGAGAGACAAAGAGAGACAGGGAGACAGGAAGAGAGAAATCACCCTCCCTACAGGGGGGGATGGTCATACTGAAATTCTTTCTCCTCCACTCTCCTCTTGGGACTCTGAGTATCCACGCACACGTGACTGGAGTGAGTTTTTTTAAGCTACCAAGTTGGGGACTTGAACCATGGTTGACTGTGTGGAAGTCCAGCAATGTAACCATTATGCCATCTGCTGGTCCCAAGGTTTATAATTTTTTAACCTATGGCATGTCAGTTGATCATTGGCTAGGCCCACTGGTTTATTCTCATCTCCTTGGTCATATCAAATGTGGTTGGGCCCACTGATTCATCTCATTGGATCTATCAAATATGGCTTAATCAGCCGGACATTCCCCACTGGAAATCTTCCTCCACATTACCTTGAGTGGGGAATTTTTGCCCTGACCAGTTTCCATTAACCATAGAGACAAGCACTCCAGCCCCCTTCTTTGCTTCCATTTGCTGGCTTTTTCTTGCCTCATCTTCTCTTTTTTTTTCATTCAGTTTATCAGGATTTTGGTCACACACACACACACCTAGTGTGTTTCTCAAACCGCTGGGTCTAGGATTCAAACTGTGTGCCAATGATAATGTGGGATCTGACTCTCTTAACCATTAGGCCTTGGGGCCAACCCCAAAAGAACATTTAGATTTAAAAAGACTGCTTGAGAGTTTAAGTGAATTTTTCTTTATGCAACTTCAGTAAATATAACAGGGCAAAATGAAGAATTTGAGGTAACTCAGAAAAACATATTTTTGTACACAGAGACCAACAGGGAGTATGTTCTTACAAAAAGGTAGCTGCTGGATTTCACAGCTATTCCCCATCGTCATAATTCTGGTTCTAATGTCTCTTGCATTGAGCAATACAACCTTAATAGTCCTCCCAGCTCCACTAAATTTTAGACTGGCTTCTTGACTACAAGCCTCTGACCTCCCCTTAGAACTTTTACCTAAGAAAATCTATCCGTTGGAAATTCATTCTCTGCTTCTTTGAGATGTAAATCGCCTCAGAGCCTCTTCTGGGTTTTATACTCCTGGAATGCATTTCTCAACCTGGGAGCTGTCCCTTTGAAATGTAGTCATCAAGAAAGACTGGGCCCCTGACTTCCACTCTCTGTGGGAAGGTAGGAGCCCATTAGCAGGTAAAGATGGCTTAATTAAATTGACCAACCTCCCCTTAGCTCTTGCAAAAATCTTCCTGCCTTTTGTTACAGGGCAGGTGAGCTCCAGCTCTATCCTATGGGAATTGTCTTGACTTCTCTTGCCCTTGTCCTGAATAAAGTCTCCCTTTCCATTTTTAACACACGTCCAGTAAGTTTTCCCTTTACCTTGTCAAGGTAACTCTCCATATATCTGGTGATAAGAGCGAGCTCCAGATAGAGACGGTGTTGTGTGTTATGTATGTTTTAAGAGTTATATAAATTATTGACTATCTTGATTTAAATTTTTTTTTTAAATTTCATTTTAACTAATATAGCTTGATAATTTCTTCTTGATGTGATTCAGCCTGTGGAAACTCAGAGATAAGATGCAATGTTAGTGGGATACAGCAAATTGATGTTTCTGACTAGAAGAAATATCCTGTAGTGTTGTCAAATTCGATACGTACTTCTTTAGGTGTGCGTTCAGCTAATGACAGTCGTCCAAACACCAGGCACCCGTGTAAGCGCTGAGTTTATAATGGAAAATAAATAAGACAAGTTTCTTAACATTAGGAGGCTTGCATTCTATTCAGATATGAGCAAAGTAAAAGGAAATCAGTCTGGAGAAATCTAGTGTTATTTAAATTTTAAAGGCTGAATAAACATGAGCCTGAGATTTTGGTTATATCCCACATGTATCAGGGTTATTGCCCCCAAAACATGTTTTAGTTTATAGTAAACAGTGATACTGTGAAAGGATTACACAGGATTTGACAGTGTGTGACCTCCCCCACGCTTTCTTTCTTCCTCTTGGCCTTCTTGAGTTTGTTATGTAAAAAATGAAGGTCTAGTCAAACAGTTGCCTGCATTATTTTAAATGGACCATGTGAGACCTCCCCCCACCTTTTTTGGTGATATGGCATGAGCATTCACCAGAAAGAGACAGAGAACGAGAGAGAAAAAGTAAAACCTCACCTCCATGGGAGATGGTCACACTGCAATTTCCTCTCCTTCATTCTCTTACTCAGCATGTTTTCTTAAGCCTCTGGTTCTGGGACTTGAACCATGTAGTCAGTCATGTGGGGAACCGGCTGCCTTCGCCTCCACAGCACTTGCTGGCCCAACCACTATGAACTCTTGATACAGTTGTAATCTCCCTCTTCTTGCCCTTTTCTTTGTTACATGTACCAGCATTCTTGGTTGCTGTTTCCCTGAGTAGTGTCTGAGAAACCAGCATTTGCTCATCTTGGAGATTCATCCTAAGTCTTGGTCCAGATAAATCACGTTTCTTTCACTCATGAAGCCTTGGCCTTCCTTTTAGGTTGACAACACTATAAACAAAACAAGACCTTCACATCACGCTGTTTAAGGACGAGTAAAACCCCAAGCTGGAAAGAGTAGACATTGGGTCTTTGAGCATTTAAGATGTATTAATCAATATATACAAATAAGTAGAGTTTACTGTTTGATGCAGTTTGCTATCTTTCTGTATATTCTTTCTTTATATCATGCTTGTGTTTTCTCAAGAAGGCCATGAACGGCTTTTATACATTTTGTCAGTTATGATATTTGGTTCTGGCTTGACTTGATTCATCCTCTGAAAATTCTTAGGACAGCTAAGTAGAACAGAATGCTGAGCTGTGTAGGAAAAGGAATTTCACACTTCAGTAGAGGTTTTAGGACACACACACAAACACACACACAGTATTGAGTGAGAAAAACAGGAGGTGATCATTTTGTTTAAGGCAATCAAAATTAAGAAAGCAAAAGCAGTCAAAATAGCTAAGAGTCTGTGAAAAAGTCAAATTTTTACAACATATAGTATTTTCCTGATAGTGTCCTACTTTTCATATAAAATATCTCTAGAATTTTCTTTTTTATATGTTCTCTATATTTATATCTCTATATTTACATCTGTGTCCACCCCCTAGCTTGCTAGAGAATACCTAGTTCATCTAAATGCTACTGTATTTCAAAATGGTGATAAAAAATTTTGTCAAGTCAATAATAACATTTATTTCCATCCTAAAACTAATGCACGTTCATTACTGAACTTACTACAAACCGAAAGGATGTTTAGATTCTTTGTACATGTGGTACACAATTTCTTTCTTTCTTTTTTAAACAATTATTTGTTATGATCTTCAAACTGCCAGTTTGAGACTTGAACCATGGTCAGCCATGTGGGAATCCAGCACCTTAACCACCATGCCACCTGCTGGCCCTACCACACAATTACTAGGTAACATTCCAGAGAACTAATTTCTGAGACTTTATAGCATACTGTAAGAGCTGCAGTAATAAGGATAGGCACTACTACATTGGTTTATAGGTGTTAAATAATGAGAAAGGACAAGACTGAAAACTAATTATTTTTCAGGAAGACAGTCTATTTCTGAGAAGAATTCTGTGCAAAACAACTTTGTTCTGTTGTAAGCTTTAAATTAAATCTTGTTACTAACCAGAGAGCTATAGCCTATTGATTTTCTTTGTCATTAATTCACCCAAGGCATTATCTCAGTCTGTCTAGCATTTAGCTACTTAATTTACTTATTAAAGCTAACCATAATCAGCTTCCTTTACCCTTTCGCTAGACAAATCAACAGAGTAATTTTCTTTAATCAGATACAATTATATTGCAAAGAAACACATCTCATAGAAGCCTGGCTTGTTCCTTCACATAAATAAACAACAAACTAAAAACCAACAAATATTAATGAAATCATTATTTCATAAAGACTGATTGAAAATATAGTGATGGGGACCAGCAGTTAGCGTAATGGCTATGTCACTGGACTCCCATGTAGTTGACCACAGTTCGAGTCCCAGACCCAGTGGCTTAAACTCACGCTGGGCACATGTGCGTGCATGCCCAAGATCCCGAGAGGAGAATGGAGGAGAAGGGATTGTGGTGTGGCCATCCCCCCCCCCCCCCCCCGAGGGTGGTGATTTCTCGCTTTCTGTCTCTCTGTCTCTCTCTGTCTTTCTGGTGAGCATGCACCCTATAGCAAAAGCCTCTAAAAAAAATAAATAAATAAATAAATAAATAAGAAAATATGGTGATGGCTATCTCCCTAGTCTACTGGTTAAAAATCCAGATCCCACATGACTGACTGCAGTTTGAATCCCTCCCAATCCTAGTGGCTTCAAAACATGCTGGGTCCATGTGTGTGCATACCACAAATCATGATGGCATAGAAGGTGGAGGAGAAGGAAATGGGGCTTGATTACATCCACTGGGGGCAGCTGTGGAGAGCGGCAATCTAAGAAAGCATGGTGTGGCCTTTAAATACATGCAAAAACAGCTTCTGTGAGCTACTCTAACAGGGTTGTAACATGCACGAGTAAGCCACTATGCAGTATATGCTGGATGAGAAATCACATTTTGTATACTGTGATGATGAGTATCTGCTTATATGCTTAGGGAATGAATGTAAATGAATTAATTTTAAAAAGTTTCAGAAAAAGAAAAAGCTCACGGAAATAGGTGTAATGGGAAAACTATATGAATTTCAAAAAATTTTGTACCAAAATAAATTCATACTTTAATTGTAAAAAAAAAAGTTAAGTTAAATTTAAAAAAGCATTTATATATGAAAGCAGTATCTGCCTACTGTCAATGGTTATCTTCCTGTTGCTATTGTTAATACTCGATACCCCAATACTATCAATATTGGACTAAAAAAAGTCACATGTATTTATCAAATTGACACCCCCAAAAAATAAAAAAAATTAAATGGTGCCAGTCATTTTCACATCTTCAGACAATTTACACTAAAAAACAACTGGCTTTACATTCCATTTCCTCTTACCCCATTTCCTGCCCTTTAAAAGAATAAAACTGAGGTTAGTTCCTGGTCACAACTTCTCCATCAAAAAGTCTGTGCTCACCCAATCCTCACTTTCCTATACTTGTGGGTCTTTGTGTGTTTGTTATTTCATCTATTTCTAATCCACAGCCTTTCCCACTCAAAAAAACATAATCTTGCCAAACAAGTCCCAACAGGGAGCTTTCTCCCTCTCCCTCTTTCTCTCAGTCTTTTTCTGGCAAGCACTGGTGCCCAGTGGCAAAGAGAGAGAGAGAGAGAGAGAGAGAGAGAGAGAATATGGTGAAATTATTGCTTTGAGCACCACGATACTACTGTCACCTCCTGTTTTTCTTTGTTTCCTCTGTGTGTGTGTGTGTGTGTGTGTGTGTGTGTGTGTGCATCTTTGTGGTTGTGTATGTCAGAGTGGTAATAGTTAAAAAGTTAAAGAGTACTGGGTTGGCCAATATGTTTAAATAGTGAATTTAACTGACATTAAATTTCAACTCATGACAAGAAAACATAACCTTTATCTAGATCATAAATCTAAACTCCCTATTGAGATTTTAATCTTAGTTCTTTCTGGAACATTGTATATTATAAGCCCATTGTTTTTTAGCCATATTACCAAGTAAACTCACCCATTCTTTTTTTTTTTTGAGAGAGGTTTTTGCTATAGGGCATGTGCACTTGTCAGAAAAACAGAGAGACACAGAGAGGAGACAGAAAGCAAGAAATCACCCCCCAGGGGTTGTGGCCACTTTGCAATCCCTTCTCCTCAATTCTCCTCTCGGGATCTTGGCCACACACGCACATGCACCCTGCGTGAGTTTAAGCCACTGGGTCTGAGACTCGAACCATGGTTGACTACATGGGAGTTCAACGACATAGCCATTATGCCAACTGCTGGTCCCAACTCATCCATTCTTGATGCTTTAGCTGTCAAGGACACACCGAACAGTCTATCTAACCTTGCACATCCTTAAACCTTAGCCTGGGAATATTATAATTGTTACTAATGAAAATTATAATTGGCCCAACCTTGTGGCACAGTTGGTGCCATATGGAATGACAGTGCTGGAAGCCACATGGCTGAGTAGTTTTGATTCCTGGTCAGCTTGAAAACACTCTGGGTACATGCATATGCCCATGACTTTGATGAGCTAGGGAAAGGGGAGCGTAGTATGATAATACTGTCCAGGATCGCTGTCTCTCTGTCCCTCTCTCTTTCTTTCTCTCATGCATGTTCACACACTTTCATTTATGTATAAAATAAACAAACTTAAAAGATAACAAGGAGGCATCTTTTATACATAAACTATTAATACATTATAATACTTGGGATATATGTTCATGAATACTATTTTGTTTTGCTTTTTTTTAGAGATTTTTGCTATAAGGTGCTTGCACTTGCCAACTTGCCAGAGAGACAAAGAAAGATGAGACAGAAAGTGAGAAATCACCTTCCTGGGAAATGGCCAGCCACAATTCCTTCTCCTTCATTCTCCTCTTGGGATTTTGGGCATGCACGCTCACGTACCTGATGTGTTTCAAACCTCTGGGTCTGGGACTCAAACTGCAGTCATCCATGTGGGAGTCCAGTGCCTTAACCACTTGCAATCTGCTGGCCCCTTGTTTTGCTTTTGAAATATATTGAGGTTAGTGGAAAAGGTAATTATTTTTCCTAATATAGCATTTAAAAAAAATTTTATTTATGGGACCAGCAGTTGGTGTAATGGTTATGTTGCTGGACTCCCATGTAGTTGACTGTGGTTCGAGTTCCAGACCCAGTGGCTTAAACTCACGCTAGGCACGTGTGCATGCATGCCTGAGATCTCAAACGGAGAATGGAGGAGAAGGGATTGTGGCGTGGCCACCCCCCCCCGAGGGTGATTTTTTTGCTTTCTGTCTCTCTGTCTCTCTCTGTCTTTCTGGCAAGCGCATACACTCCATAGCAAAAACCTCTCAAAAAAAAAAATGACTTATTCATTCATTTTATTTTAACTTGACTGGAGAGAGAGAGAGAGAGACAAAGTGAGAAATAAAGCCACGAGGTCTGGGACTCGAACTGTGGTAGGCCATGTGGGGTGTCCAGCGCCTTAACCACCAAGCCACCTGCTGGTCCCCCTAATATAGCATTTTATCAGATGCCCTAATGTCTCCTCAAGTCTAACTTCAACAAAATAACCCTATTTCTCTCCATGCTAGATGTCTCTGATGCCATCTCTTCCTTCGTTTGTTCAAGTGGCTCTTAAACCTGTACCTGATCTACCTACATCCTTTCTCCAGTTTTGGTCTTGCACAATACTCATTCTAACAACCTCCAGATGGGTTTCTTTATTCTAAAATTTTCTCTCTTTACTCTACATGCCGAACTGACATCTTCCTATTCTGACAATTTTAGCTAAGGGCAGGCTCAAAGAAAATCACGGTTTCTCCACTTTCCTGTTTCAATCCAAACTCCTCTGACCCCATCTTCTCTCTCTGCCTTTGTTGTCTTTCACTGTATCACAATATGGAGTCCTGAGTTGTCAAACCTGGCTCTTCAGTATTGTTCATTGTTTAATCTTGTTCACTCTTTTCATTCTGGCACTTGGATTTTAGCATATGAAGCCTGACTCACTTGACAAGATGTGTTCTTATCCATACCTTAAAGCCAAAACCTAATCCCACATTCTCGAATCCTTCCAGCTGAAATTAACTCATCTCCCAGATCTTATTCTTGCACTGCCACGAGCAGTTCATTTCTCTTTATTTTAACTGTCTTATATTGACGTAGAAGTTATGTTATATATGCTATTCTATCCTATGTAGTTTGAGCCATCTGAATTTAAAAATTGTGTGTCTTGGAAAACTAGCTGGTATGTTTTATGGAGGCTGGGAAACTTGTCCTTTTCACTTTCTTTTGCTTAAAATTCAATGATAGTTGAGCTAGAACCATACTGGCATCTAGATGCCGAGAACTCTGTGTTAGGTTTGTCTCTCACTCTGGATTTGTGGTGACTGGACCCGTTTCTTCTTCAGCCTGACAATTTACCTCAAGCGCTAAATACAAGCGTTACGGCAGCTTAGGGCTGCATGGCACTGTGGTCTAGCATGGCGTATTATTGGCACACATAGATTTAATTAAGACGGCCAAAGTATCCATAAACGTAAATAAAATGGTTTGTGTTCCTAAGTTGAGTAACCTTGTTACCATGAGTGTCACATGCACGTCTTTGAGGTGATTACTGACCAGGTCAGGGGCTAAACTAACATTAAACCTCATACGTGAGATTATTGTCTAAGGCGCAACACCATAACTAAGACCTTTCTTATAATATTTAGTCTGTGAAAGAGAATACATGAGAGTCATGAATAAAGAAATGTGAGGATCACTCTCTGCAGTTCTCTAGAGGATCATTATTCTTAATTCTCCAGTAATGGTAGCTTAAAGAGATGATGATTTCTAATAACCCAACGTACCTATCTTTTTCTAAATGAGTATGTTAAAATGAAAATAACTATAGAAAAATGTCCCTTTCTAATAACATATACCAAAGACATCTATTAAAATAGCATAATGTACTACTCTGTCAAGTACCACGACACCAACATGACCTGCACTGACTCAAGCTCTTGACTTGGAGGTTGAACGTTATTATGGGAACTGTGACACTGGGCTTTGCAAAGAGAAATATCAGCAGATTTTCAAGGTAGAATGTTTTTAGCAAGTATTATGGATTGAAAAGCAAGAGTTACTTTTTTTTAGAGACATTTACTTCCATTTGAAGGCAATTGTTTTCCTCAATTCCACTCCTTTTTTGAATACCTTCTTGATGGTAAAGTACATATAACAGCACGTTTCTCATTTTTGTCATTTTAAAGTGCAATTCTGAAGCATGTAACAAATTCGGAAGGTTGTGCAACTCTCACCTCCATCTAGTGAGAGTATTTTCATCACCCCAAAAGGAAACACGAGCCCCATTAGCAGTCACTTCTGTTCCCTTTCCCGCTCAGCCCCTGGCAGCTAGCATCCCGCACATCATCTGCTGATTCTCTCTGTGGAGTTCCCTGCGTTAGATGTTTCATGTGCGCATGAGATCCTGCAATAGGTAGTCTTTTGTGTCTAGCTTAGTTCACTTAGTATAATGTTTTTGAGGTCCATTCATGTGGGAGCATTTACTAGTACTTTTTCTTTTTTTAAAAAAAAAATTGGTTTTATGCATCCAGTCACTGTACATCACTTCAGCTTGTAAAGTGAATGTTCCCAGCATGAATACACTTCATACCAGTCTGGTTGAATATATTATATACATTATCATACGTTACCTCTCTGTTTTTCTCCTTGATTATTTTCCTCCCACTCTTCACCTCTCATCATTGTCCCACACTGTCTCCAGAATCCATAACCATTTTCCATACTTCTTTTTTTCCTTTTATTTATTTATTTTCCATTTTCCCACAAATATTTACTTTACATAGCAAATATTTTTGTTCATTCTCCATAGTTCTTGACAATTAATAAACAACTTTCCCAATTTCCAAAAAACTATATTTTGAAGATAACTTTCAAAATAGTTGTTATAATTTAACTTGTGACTCTATAACAACAGAGTATGGCTTTAAATATTTTGAGAAAACATTTACATGTCAACTACTCCAACTGCTGAGAAGCAAACGCCCAGCACACGATGCACAGGGGAACCTTCCCCACTCCGTTCTGCGTGCCAGGTGATGTGTGGTTGACCGTCTATTAGCAAGGGTCAATCTCTTTTCCTTCCTTCAAATTCTTCCTCAAGGTAATCCTCTGTTTATGGCTGCTCTTTTGCAATCTCTTCTGATTACAATACTGGGCAGGAAAAGTCCAGTTTATTTTATGGTACAAATTCTTTCATATGGCTTCTCTAATCCTCTCTGCCAGGTAGAGCTCTTTATTGTGCCAGGCAATCTTTCCAAGGGCTTCTGTTGGCTTTCTTGAGGTCTACCTTAGTTTCACAGTTTTATGGTCATATCTTCAGGAATGACATTCCAGTCAAAACCCTGGCAAGAATGATTATTTCCAATTTCTGATGCAAGGGAACAGGTGTTATTGAATTTATGCAAATAACCCTTCTGCCACAAAATAAGAATACGCACAAATATACAAATATTTTCCAATTCCAGTGGGGCCAGGAAGGGAGAAAAGTTTTTGTTTCAATTAGAAAAGAAAACAATGAAGGAAAAAAAAAACATTTTAACAGATTGCTGAAAGCTCAAAAGAAAGCAAAATCTTTAAATCTGGAAAACAAAATGTAGCAAAAAAAGCAGTAATGTTTTAGTCAAAAGCCATAAAATTATATTTCACCAGTTCAGTCTCATGTAATTAAACTCTCTTCTGTTGAATTTGCAGTGTTACTGTAGTCCAACCTTTCCATTTAAATCCTGAAAGTTAACATTCAATGTTATTATTGATATTTCTGGACTTGTCCATATTATTTTCTTGGTTGCTCTTTGTTCTCTTATTTCTGTCTGTGTTTTCCTGGTAGACCACTCCCTTTAGGACTTCTTGGAGAGCTGGTCTGATGTTGGTAAATTCTTTCGGGTTTTGTTTACCTGAGAATGTTTTATCTTTTCTCCCCATCTGAAGGATAATCTTGCTGGGTATAGTATTCTTGGTTGAAATTGTTTTTCATTTAACACTTCGAATATATTTTCCCATTCTTTCCTTGCTCACATTGTTTCCAATGAGAGGTCTGATATTAAATTGATGGGATAATCTTTGTAAGTAACTTGACATTTCTCTCTTGCCAATTTTAGTATCTTGCCTTTGTGAATTTGGCCAATCTGACTATGATGTGCTTTGGAGAAGATCTTCTTGGATTGAGTCTATGTGGGGTCCTTTTTATTTCTTGGGTCTGGATATTTGAATGCATCTTTAAGTTTGAAAAGTTTTCTTCCAGGATTTCATGGAATAGATTATCAATGCCCTTATGGGATACCAATTATCTGGATGTTTGGGTGCTTAATGGTATCTAATATTTCATGTACATTATACTCATTTCTTTGGGTTATTTTCTCAGTCTTTTTGGTGATTTATTTCTAGGCCAGAGGTTTTGTCTTTAATATTCAAGATTTGATCTTCTACGTGGTCTACGTGGTCTAATCTGCATTTAATATGTTCCAGGGAGGTTTTGATTTCCTGTATTACAACCTTCATCTCTAACAGCGCTATTTCATTCTTTTTTTATGGTGTGTATGTCTTCTTTCAAATCATGAAAGAACTTTTTCATCTCCTGAAACTCGTCTCTTTTCTCTTGCACCTTCTGGAATTCATTCTCTCTCAATACTTGCTTCTTGCTTAGTTTTGTCACTATGAATATTTTGAATTCTTTATGGGACATTTCCATGAGTTTCTTTGTGCTGTCTGTGGATAATGAAGTGCAGTTCTTTTATGTTGGGGGAGAGATATTTTCTTTGTTTCTCATATTTCTTGCGCCTCTGTGGTGGTTTCTGGTCATCTGATGGTTTATACATTTCTAATTTCTTGCAGCTAATTCTAAGCATTCAGAGGTGTGTGGGAGGAGATGATCCACAATATCTCTGCAGTTCTGTTTCCTTCATGCTCACCAAACAACCTGCGCTTTTGACTTTAGATCTGATATTGCAAAGACCTCACAGTTTCTAGAGAATAGGTGAACCTGGGATGAACTGTAGGGTTTCAACTGAGAATTCAGAGGCATGTGGGAGGAGATGAACCAGGCTCTGCCACTTCATACTTTTCCCTACTGCTCACTCTGCAGTCTCTCTTCTCGGAATTTTAGTCATTTAGTGGTGTATTTACTTTTGGCTAATTGCTCAGAGAAGATTTCTGCAGCTGTAGAATCATGTGCTTCCCTTTACTGTAAGGTATTTCTGAGACAATTTCTCTCTTCTACTGTGCTTTGCCATGTGGTATCCACAGAAAGAGATTTTGAGTTCAGATTTATAAAGAGTAGTTTCTTCCTTTAGACAGCAGATTAAGTAAGGGTTGAGGTTTCTATGACTCTTTCTGAGCTTTTTTGGTGTCTGGAAAATGGGGTTTAGAGCAAAGATTCAATTACCTTGGTCCCTGAACATGGCAGGACACACCTCAGATTAAAATGACTTCTTGGGATCAGCAGTTAGTGTAATGGCTATGTCACTGGACTCCCATGTAGTCAACTACTGTTTGAGTCCCGGACCAGGTGGCTTAAAACTCATGCCGGGCACGTATGCATGCGTGCCCAAGATCCTGAGAGGAGAATGGAGGAGTGGGGATTACGGTGTGGCCATCCCCCCTGGGGGGTGATTTCTCGCTTTCTGTCTCTCTGTCTCTCTCTATCTGTCTGGCAAGCACACGTGCCCTTTAGCAAAAACCTCTAAAAAAAATGACTTCTGTCTGAGCTTTTTTTGGGGGGGGTCTGCAAAAAAAAAAAAAATCAATTCAATTTAAAGATGGGCTAATGAGTTGAACTGGTAACTTCCCAAGGAAGACATATGGAGGTCAGAAAGTCTTCAACACCATGCACATATAATACCTCAGAAACTTAAAAAAAATACCTTGGAGGCTAACATCTAATTTGTGTATTTTGCCGTCATGCTACAAGACCAAGAATAAAAGCCTTTTACAGGAGTAAGGACTTGAGCTGAGTCTTGTTGAATCCAGTTTTGCTTTGACTGACTCACTGTATGACTTTTAGTTCAAATTCTTTCCATCTCTGGCTTCAATTTCCCCATCCTTTCAATTAATTGGTTGAAATAGACTATCATCTAGAGGAATCGCCAGGTTTATAATGTTGTGACAAGTCAGTGAAATAACAGAAATGAATCACAGTTTTGTCTGTTTATACTGTGCTGTACACTTCTGGAAATGGCCAAAGAATGTAATCAGGGCAAGGTAAACAAGATTTGGGATAGAAAAAGAAAAAGGAAATAAAAGAAAAGTAGGAAAGACTAGGGTATTTCAAAGAAGATAACAAAGACAGAGAAAGTGTAACCGGTCAGGAAAATGTCATTTTCCATGCTTCTGTATCCTCTGTTTTTCCATTTCTGCCATAGGGTGTGGACAGTCGATATATAGTACGTGGAGATATACAATGTCTCTCCTTTATAGCCTGGCTTGCTTCACTCAGCAGTAAATCTTCCATATTCATCAATTTTCTGTCAAATACCAGAGTCTTGTTGCTTTTTATGGCTGAATAGTATTCCATAGAGTATATGTCTCGCACTTTTTCAGTCCATTCATTTGTTCTTGGATATTTGGGTTGGTTCCACATCTTAGCAATTGTGAATAATGCTGAAATAAACATCGATGTGCAAGCACTTTTACAACTGAGCATTTTCCTATTCTTTGGGTAGATACTCAGCGGTGGATTGTTGGATCATATGGTAGTTCTGTTTGTAGATCTTTGAGGAACCTCCATATTATTCTCCACAATAACTGGACCAATTTACATTACCACCAATAATGTAGGAGAGTTCCCCTTTCACCACATCCCCACCAGAACTTATCTTTTTTTTTTTTTTTTTTTTTTTTAATCTTAGCCATTCTGATTGGGGTCAGGTGGTATCTCATTGTGGTTTTGATTTGCATGTCCCTTATGATGAGGAATGTTGAGCAATTTTTCAAATGCTTTTTGGTTGTTTGTATGTCTTCCTTGTTTATTCTTTTCATGGCTGAATTGTTTGGCTAAACTGCATTTTGTTCATTCATTCATCAGTTGAAGAACTTTCAGTTGTTCTCCCTTTTGACTCTTATGAAAAGTGCCGCCATGAACTTTCATGGACTGGTAGTTTAGATACCTGTTTTTCAGTTTTGGGTGTAATATCCATAAGTACAATTTCTGGGCCAAATAGTAATTCAATGTTTAACTTACTGAGGAAACATCAAATAGTTTTCCACAGTGGCTGAGACATTTTACATTCCCATCAGCCATGTATTATAGTGCTAATTTCTCCACATTCTCAGCAACACTTTTCCATTTAGTTTTTCAATTATTATTATAACCATACTAGTATATGAGAAATTCTGTAGGTTTTGATTTGCAGTTTCCTAATGACATGTCTAGACATTAACATTTTTATGTGTTTACTGAACATTTGTATATCTTGCTATTGCTGATACTTATTTAATATACTATTTATTATTAAATTTTTGCTCTTCTAATAGAATGAAATAAATAGTAAAATATATTTCCTGAAAACTATAAACCATTTGTTGATTAAAATAAAGTTGTGGTATTCTGCCATTTTTCTCTGTTTCTTTTTTTCCCATTTGCTACAGGGCACATGCATGCATCAGGGAGAGATGGAAAGAGAGAGAGAGAGAGAGAGAGAGAGAGAGAGAGAATGAAAAATCACCTCCCTAGGAGGATGGCCATGCTGCAATCCTTTCTTCTCCAGTCTCCCCTTGGGATTTTAGGTTCACGCGCACAAACACTTGGTGTGTCTTTCAAGCCTTTTGAGTCGCTGGGTCCAGCTCCCAAACAGCAGAGTTGGCCATTTGGGATCCAGCCTCCTTAACCTCTGCACTACCTCCTGGCTCTCTCAGATAATTTCTATCTAGAAGTTTTTTTTACTAAATTCAGTAAACCAATGAGTATTTGGGTATTAAAGTTCTGAGAGAACAACCCCTTCTCCAAAGACAATAATAACACAATTTTTAAAAAAAGAATTATTTTATTTAACTTTATTTATTTATTTATTTATTTATTTTAATTTGATCAGAGAGGGAGAGGGAGAAAGAGAAAGAGAGAAAGAGAGAGAGAGAGAGAGAGAGAGAGAGGTGGAGAGAGGGGAGGAGGGGGAGAGAGAGAGTGAGTGTGTGTGTGAGAGAGAGACAGAGAAAGCCACCAGGTCTGGGACTTGAACCACAGTTAGCCATGTGGAAGTCCAACACCCTTAACCATCACACCACCTGCCAGCCCCCAAGTGGCACAATTTTATTCTTAGATTCCCCCAACCCCATTTTGCTGTTCTGTTCTATTATTAATACCATCTTTAACAACTTTATCAATTTAGACAGTGACAGATTTGCTTATTCATTGAAATTATATTCTATACAGAAAGGTGAGATAAACTGCCTCCTTCAGTGATGACTCTTCTTGAGACCTTAATTATCTTTCTTGAAGCTTTTCTATTTCATGCAACCCCCAACAAATTAGGGAGGACCTGTGATACTTGCCTATGATTGCCTAGGTTGTTAGTAAAAAAATCTCTTACTCTCTCAGATTACTTATGTGAGCCCCATTCGCTGGGCCAGGAGTTGTGAAAAAGGAACCCCTAGCTTTGGAGCGGCTTTGTATACGAAGGGGTAGGTGGAGCCAGTCGTGGGGTGTTGCTCCAAACCGCGCTGAGTCCCTCTGAGATTCCCTGAAATGAAAAAAGAGTAACTGGGTTCTGCTTTTACTGCCATTCTGAACAATCCTTTGTTTCACCCTGAGTCTCATCTTGTTTAAGTATATACCACTTTCAAATGAAAAATGTGATGAATGTAATTATTGTTATAAAGACAAATTAAAATAAATTGTCCTCCAATGTATTCCACTCTCACTTCCATGGCCCCAGAAGATTATCATAATAGAGTGGACTTACCATAAATGACAGTGTACGTTTACAGAGTATGATATTCGTACACACCTCAAAAGATGGAGGGAATCCCACTTGTGATACATGAAACTTTCTAATTGTACAGAAAAGTTCTGTAGATAATTATTGCAGTTAATTAACTGTGGATATTATAGGCCACTTTGGAGAGCAATTAGTCACTTCACTGTCCTGAGATCAGAAGAGACAAAATAAATACAAATTAAAGTACTGTCCTTGTAATTATTCAAGGTTATTGTAGAGAACAATTATCTATAATGGACATTTAAGATGACCCTGTGTCAACCTAGGGAAATTAGTAGTATCTGTTTTAATACTTCTTGAAAATACTAATTTTGCTGTATCCAACCATATTTACCTAAAACTTTGAGGTGACCTCAATAATATTAAACAAGCCTAAAATTGTAGTCTTCACTTAGATTAAAGAGAATAGGAAATCGAGAACTTCATTACACACACACACACACATACACACACACAGACAGACATACGCAAATATTTACCTCTTGAAGACAGTTAACTAGTTTTAGAGACAATTGGTAAATACATAAAGAATTTGCCACTGCTCAAAGTTCAAAAATTCTGCCTTTTATTGACTAGAGAAACAAATCATTAAGGAAGAAATTTCTGATGGGAATTAATTCTGAAAGACGACCAGACGCTGAAGTTACCACTTCCATGCTGGAAAGTTGCTTTCGTTTTTTTTTTTTTTTTTTTTTTTTCCTAAACTGTGACTTCCTTTTAATTTACTAGAAAAGATGAAGTGTAGTGGAGCTCATTAAGGAAATGGAAGAACAATCTATCTGATTATTTTTGGCACATGATACCCTTCAGATGTCTTCAAGCAAAAGAATTATGCAGGTCGGGATAAAAGAATATTGAAACAAAGCCAATTAGCATGTCCCACAGAGAGTTGTTTTCTAATTGTGTTATTGAGACAAATCAGTCAAGGCTCTGTGTCAGGACCTTCTGCAAAATTTCCTAAAGGTGCTTCACAGCATGGGTGTGCAGAGCGCTAGTGTCCACAGTGTAGGGCCAGCCAATCCAGGAGGAGTAATGGGCTGAAAATGTTCCCTTTTGCAGAGTGACAAGTTTCCTACAGCTTTGCCTACCTGTTTCTGCTTCCTAATGAGCCACATACCTTATACCTAAAATAGTACTCTTAAGAAAAGAAGAGTGAGAATGAGAAAAAAAGAGACATGGGATGGCTCCATGGCCTAGTGACCAAGGGAGCCAGATCCCACATGGCTAACTGCAGTTTGAAGCCTGACATGACCCTTGAAAGACCTGTGAGGTGTTTGTGTGTGGGGGGGTGGGTGGGGTGAGGGGGCATGCTCCAAATCCTGAGGGGATAGAAAGAAGGAGGAGAGGGAATTGTGGCATTAGCATGCCCCATTGGGGGTGCTTTCTTCCTCTCTCTCTCTCTCTCGCTCTCTCTCTCTCAGTTTCCCTGTCTCTTTCTGTACCTGCATGTGCCCTCTGGCAATTAAAAAGAAATCAAAAAAGAAGTTAGAACTTCTTAATGTTGCCCATGTATTCAATCATTCATTCAACAGACAATTTTCAGCATCTGCATTGAATTAGGACTATTGTTAGAAATTAATAAATCATGGTGTTTCCTTGAGGAACTTACAGTCTAGTAAAATAGTGGGATCAAACAGGTACACAAATACTTCAGATTTTGTAAAATTTTATAGAGAGGGTATTATAATGGGTATAAGGGGAAAAGCAGCACATTTTTCTCAGCAAAGACAAGCAAGACTGTGTAGGGAAGTTACAAGAGTATATTTATTTATTAAAACAGCAACTACGTATAGATTGGCTATAATTTTCCAGGCTGGCAGTACAGCAATGAGCAAGACAAAATCCATTTTCAATAAACTTACAGGATTCAGGAAGGTGAGTAGGTATTTATGTCCAGCAGACTAGGGGGATTTCCAGTGTACTGTAATACATGCTAGCCAATGTGCCTGCCATCGTCACCTGCCACTTCTAGCTTAAACTACTAAAGTCCCTCCCAGCTCTCGACCTGCCCCTTCTCTAAGAAATAATGCTCAGTTGTTTTTCCATGTAGAAGAAGATACTGGTTTTTGAGGGAAAGAAAAAGATCCACATGTGGTCTATAGATCCAAGGTTTGCCAAGTAGTGATGAATTGAGCTATTTTTTTTTTTGACAGGTTTTTCTGTTTTCTTTTTTTTTTTTTTTTTTTTTTTTGTTGTTGTTGTTGTTGTTTTTTTTTTTTTTTTTTTTTTTTTTTTTTTTTTTTTTTTCTGTAGGCATGTGTACTCACCAGGAAGACAGAGACAGAAAGCAAGAAATCACCCCTCAGGGGGATGGCCATGCCACAGTCTCTTCTCTTCCATTCTCTTCCTGCGTCTTGGGTATGCATGCACACGTGCCCAGTGTGAGTTTGAAGCCACTGGGTCCGCGACTCAAACCATGTTTGGCCATGTGAGAGTCCAGCAATGTAACCACTATGCCATCTGCTGGCCCTAAGCTAAATTTTTAACCCGGTGACATAGAACAGAATAATCATGGCCCTGGAACTGAGGGAATTCATACAGAGCTCTGGAGAGTGGGCACGTTCCACATGCAAGATGAGTTGGACAGAGAAACCATGTTAATAAAATTCGAAGAATGGAGCCACTCAGGGAGGCAGAAATTAGACTGGGGGTTAATAAGCCAACCGAACGATGACTTTCCACTTCCACATTCTACTCTTCACGGTATAAACTGTAATTCCAACTTGTATCAGAATCTATGAGCTGTTCATACCTTATCACAATGATCTCTTTCATTTTTGGCTCTAGATGTTCTGAATAGGTGTCTGTTTCTTGTACCCAAAAGTAGTACGGGATGTTGGGAGAGCTCTGAGCAGTTTTGCAAGTCTAGAAAATAGTGTAAGAGGAAAGATACAGTAAGAGATGAGGCTGGAACACAGGCCAGGGCCAGGCATGGATAGTTTAGTATGTTGCAGTTAGGAGTTTGGCTTCGTAATACTAACAATGAGGCTTCCACATGTAGCAGAGCGGTCAGATGGCATTTTACTGTAGAAAGAGCACTTGGGTGCTTTGGAGGGTGATGAACAGAGGCAGAACAAGGTCTCTTAGGAGACAATGAGAATTATATCTGTGAGGGACATTAACAGTCCATAGTTAGTCAGGAGAGTGAAAATAGAAAAAAGATATTTTATTTAAGACATGTCCGTGTGGGACCTACATGACTTGAACACTTATTCAAACGAGGAAAGAGTGAAAGTTTAGTCTCATGACTAGTTGATACCAGGGGCTCATCAATAAAAGAAAACATTTGTGGGGGTGCTAAACTTGGGGTATTGCTTCCATGCGGATTCGGTCAGGAAATCAGAAAGCACAGTAAGGACCTCAAGCAAGAAAAATTTCACACAAAGCTTTAGAGGTTTACATAATAGCAAATTTGAAAATGCAGGGAAAGAAAGGTCAGTGTAGCTGCTGCTAGGATTCAGGGAATGAGGAAATACGGGTATGGTCATGAAGCTGTCCTGGGCGACCTCAGCTCACTGCAACACCAAAGTGGACGATCCACAGGAGGGAGCCTAAAAGCTTCTGACACAACTTCAGATCTGCCAGAGCTACCCGCGCACCTGCCTGCCACTGCCAGCCTTTCACCTTCACCACACACAGCTCATTACAAGCTGGGAGTATAAAACGGTGCACGACGTCCATTCCACCAACACCATCCACTCACCACCATTCGTGTGTGAAAATGACTTACATCTCACATAACGGAATCTTGGTACCATGTGACTAAAGCTCCTCATTTCATCCTCCCTCACACCTCTGGAAACCATCGGAGGTGGACACTACTCTCTGCTTCTATGAGTCTGACAGTTTTAGAGCCTACATAAAAGTGAGGTCAAGCAGTGCTTGTCTTTCTGTGTCTGGCTTTTTTCGTTTAACATAATGTCCTTAAGACTCATCCATGTTGTTGCAAATGTCAGAACTCCATTCTTTTTCAAGAATGAATACTATTTTATACACATATGTATATATATCTGGATGCACATAGATACATATGGTAGATATCCATAAAAATATATATATATATATATATCTGACACACTTTATTTATCCATTCATTTGTTGATGGCCATTTAGATTGTTTCCATACCTTGGCTATTTTGAATAATGCTGTGATGAACATGGGAGTATCACAATCTCTGAGTTCTGGATTTCATTTCCTTTGGATTGCTGGATCAAAGAGAGATGGTTGGATCACATGAAACCTTTATTTTTATTTTTAATTATTTGGGGAAGCTCCATACAGTTTTTCCTAATAGCTGTATCAATTAATTAATTAATTTACATTCCCATCCATAATGTACTAGAGTTCTTTTTACCCATTGTCACCACCACTTGCTATCGTTTGTCTTTTGATCCTGATCATTCCACAGTTACACAGTATTAGTGGAGATCTGAGGTACACCATGTTGACTACTGCCAACAATATTGTGTTGTATACCTGAAGCTTGCTAAAAGAGCATACCTTAAGTGTTTGCACTACAAATAAAAAAATCAAGACAACAATAAAATGGGAAGTAGCTATCTTAGTTGAATTTTGCTTTGCTAACATAAGTTGTCTGCAGCTGGTGAATCATAGACAACAAAGAGTCAGTAAGTCACAATGGCTGGGAAGTCCAAGGGCAAAACAAAATGGCAGAAGGCAGAACATTCAGCAGAGCAGGTTCTGTGTCCATGTGACTTTTTTCTACTGTTCTAGCTTCATTCCCTCTACTTATAAACTGACTATAAATCATGCCTTAATTGTATTGTCATACCCAAAGAATTCGCCTTGGAACTCCATAAAGGAATTACATTTTCACGTAATACCTTTACAATACAATGAAGTCTCAACATATGTTTCACTGGGGGACATCCAATATCATCTACTTAGAACAAATTCTAAAAAACGAAACTTTGGGGGAGAAGGCATTATCCAAACCAGCAGTATCTGAGGTAATAAATATATTAATTAGTTTGATTGTAGAGATAATTTTTGCAGTGTGTATGCATCATATATCAAAACACCAAGTTGTTTAAATATATACAGGTAAATATATACCTTGAATATATGCAATTCCTATTGGTAAAACAAAACAAAACAAAACAAAAAACCCAAAAGAATAATCATTGAATGTTACATGTAAAGTTCCCTAAGCCTTACACATTCTTGATATACTTAAGGAAGACATTTTAAGTATAATATAAGTCTTTGTGCTAAGTGTAATATAGTGTGCAAATTCTTGACCAGATGGTTTTATAAAGGTAATGTTCATTCGTGCCACCCCCATCCCCTGAAAGATGTATGATTTTGATGAAGAGCAGAATTAAACACAGGGAATTAAGCAGGGAAATATGACTGGGTAATGAACACTGTTTAAAATCATTACTGTGAAGTTACACCTATAATTATTAATTTTGTCCTTTGAAAAATTGTAATAGCTGTCATTTGGAGACTATGTCAGGAAATGGGTAACAAATTCATGTGTATTATTTAAACTGTCCTAATAACCAAACGCTAAGCCATCTTTTAATATGCTCATTTTACAAATGGGGAAGGCTGGACTTGGGATATAACTTGCCCCAGGTCACAGTTCATAGCTCAGCTGAGACGGGTGCCATTTCTGTGTGACTCCACAGCGTGTGCAATGAACAATGGTGCTGCACGCTGACTCTCAAATGCCAGGTGCCCGCAGAATGGAGGTCGTACACCTGTGCGTGACACCCGCCTTCCCTCGTGCACTTGGCACTTCATTCTCTCACACCCCTGGCCAGTGTCCCAGCGACCCCGGGGGCTGAGCAGCGGCAGGCAGGGTGAGAAGCAAGAAGTTCCATGGCAAAAAAGCAGATTTAAGAGCAGGGAATTAGATGGCAATGTTTTTCTCCTCCTTAGCCTCTGTGGCAACAGCTACAGAACCTATGTTAGCCCAAGCAACCGGCGAGAAGAGGAGGCCATCGGGGTGGTTCTCTTTCAGTGTTCTCTAGGGTAGGGTAGGCTGGGAGACTCAGTGTGAGGGACTTTACAAAGTGATTCTTTCTGAGAGGTGAGATCACAGGACATAAACTCGAAGCCTGCTTTTTGATACATTCTGCAGGTAAGACCTATTTTTTCTTGCTGCAAATAGAAGCAAAGTCACTTTTTATTAAATACTGCACAGAGCATATCTTAAATAGTTAATAACAGCCTAGGAAATCTTTGCAAATGCCATCTCTGAGCTTGTTCTCTAAATGTAAAGGTTAGAAACCTTTTCAGGAAGCACGGCACCTTGTTTTAAATCACTTCTCCTTTCATTTGAGCCCCTGTAAATTTATATACATAATTCATTGTTTTTCATTAAAGAATAATGCCAAGAGAAGAAAATAACAGATTAAAGAAGAGATCTAACACTGGAAAGGACGCAAGAAACCAGGCCTTGGTATTTTCTAGAAATAATGTAGAGCCTTTCTAGACAGAATATTGCATGATGCTTCGATGGTTTGTTTTGGTGCAGAACATACAGTAGATACTGTGGTCTTGTGCTATTCAATACTGTAACTTTTTTTTTTTTTTTTTTTTTTTTTTTGAGAGGTTTTTGCTATAGGGCGCATACGCTCGCCAGACAGACAGAGTCATAGAGACAGAAAGCGAGAAATCACCACAGGGTGGATGGTCACGCCGCAATCCCTTCTTCTCCATTCTCCTCTCGGGATCTTGGGCACTCATGCACACGCGCCCGGTGTGAGTTTTAAGCCACCGGGTCCGGAACCTGAACCGCGGTCGACTACGTGGGAGTCCAGTGACATAGCCATTACGCTAACTGCTGGTTCCCAATACTGTAACTTTTTAAATAGTTATCAATGGCTGGATTGAAATGAATTAAAATGAAATACAATTAAAAATTTTAATTCCTTAATTGTACTAACAATCAAACATTAGAACACAAGACAAAAAACAGTAAGAAGCAGAAGAGGGTAGTCTGCTATGGCAAATAACATTGCTTAACTTTTTCTTGTATTAATTAATTAGTTTTTATATTTGAGATTATGTATCAAATAACTTCATAATGAACTTCTTTCACACTATTAGTTTTCAATGGTTGTTGTTATTACCATTGTAATAGGGCATATGTGCTCACTAGAGAAGAGGAGAGAGAAGAAAAGTGAGAAATCACCCCCCAGGGAAGGTGGCCAGGCCACAGTCCCTTTTTCTCTATTCTTCTCTGGGGATTTTGGGTATGCACACATGAGCCCAGCATGATTTTTCAAGTTGCCAGGTCCACGGCTCAAGCTGCTCATCTGGTCATGTAAAATCCAGGTATCTTAACCACCATGCCACCAGCTGGCCCTCCAATCATTTTTTTAATGATTAAGAATATCTCTCTCTCTTTTTTTAAAGGATTATTTATTTATTTATTCCCATTTGTTATTGTTATTTTTTTTTCTTTATTTGATGAGAGAGAGAGAGAGAGAGAGAGAGAGAGAGAGAGAAAGGGAAAGGGAAAGTGAAAGTGAAAGTGAGGAAGCAAGTCACCAGGTCCAGGACTTGAACCATGGTTGGCCATGTGGGAATCCAACACCCTTATCCACCACACCACCTGCTGGCCCCAAAAGTATCTCTGTTTTTATTGCACTCTTCTTTTAACTGGGATGGAACACTTCTGAATAGTGCAATAACTATGAATGTCCATTTATCTCTATATCCAGCCATCCAATCCATGTTCCTAGAAATTTCTTTAGTTTCTTTTTTTGTTTGTTTGTTTTTTTGAGAGATATTTTTGCTATAGGGTCTGCATGCTTACCAGAGAGACAGAGAGAGACAAAAAGAGAGACAAAAAGCAAGAAATCACCTGCCAGGCTGGTTCTTCCACTTCTTGCCATAGACCCCCTTCAAATTCTAAATGTCTAGCTTTACAGTGCATTGATGAACATAAAATTTTTATTTATTTATTTTTAGAGATTTTTATCATAGGGCACATGCGATCACCAGAGAAAAAGACAGAAAGGAAGAAATCACCCTCCCGGGGGGTGGCCATGCCATGATCTCTTCTCTTCCATTCTCCTCGTGGGATTTTTGGGCACACACATACACAGCATGATTTTTAAGCTGTCAGGTCCAGGACTCAAAATGTGGTCAACTACATGGGACTCCAATGACATAGCCATTATGTCATCTGCTGGTCCCTCTAGCTTTTTAAATGCGTAAAAAAGTAAGAAATAGGGGGACCAGCAGTTAGTGTAATGGCTATGTCGCTGGACTCCCACGTAGTCAACCGCGGTTTGAGTCCCGGACCCAGTGGCTTAAACTCATGCTGGGCGCGTGTGCATGCGTGCCCAAGATCCCAAGAGGAGTACAGAGGAGAAGGGATTGCGGCGTGGCCATCCCCCTGGGGGGTGATTTCTCACTTTCTGTCTCTTTGTCTCTCTCTGTCTGGCAAGCGCACGCGCCCTATAGCAAAAACCTCTCCCCGCCCAAAAAAAGTAAGAAATAGGGGTAATGCACCATATTCTATCCTCTATTTAAATCTTTTGAGTTGAAATAAGTCTCCTATTATACCAAAGGAGATATGTCTTATAAGAATTATCAAATGATATATGAAGTTTTATATGCGTGTGTATATATATAATTTATAAAATATTCTATTTTAATTAATAAGTTTTTTAGTATCGCCATATAATAACTTTTCATAAAACATCTTTGTAATATAATACAATTTTACGTAGTATATAATAAATGTTACATAGAAAGTTATATGTATAAAAGAATAAAAGAATTTTGAAAATTGATTTTTTTTTGGGGGGGAGAGGTTTTTGCTTTTAGGGTGCATGCGCTCGCCAGACAGACAGAGAGAGACAGAGAGACAGAAAGCGAGAAATCAACCCCCAAGGGGGATGGTCACGCCGCAATCCCTTCTCCTCCATTCTCCTCTCGGGATCTTGGGCACGCACGCACACGCGCCTGGTGTGAGTTTTAAGCCACCGGGTACAGGACTTGAACCACGGTCGACTACGTGGGAGTTCAGCGACATAGCCATTATGCTAACTGCTGGTCCAAATTTTGAAAATTACTTGATTTTTTAAAAAAAATACGAGATTCAGGGACTAGCAGTAATGGTTATGTTGCTGGACTCCCACGTGGTCCTGGACCCAGTTGGGCACATGTGAATGCGTGCCCAAGATCCTGAGAGGAGAATGGAGGAGAGGGATTTGCAGTGTGGCTATCCTCTCTGAGGAGTGATTTCTGGTTTTCTGTCTGTCTCTCTCTGTCTCTCATGAGTGCATGGGCCTTAAAGCAAAAAATCTCTCTCTTAAAAAAATTAAGGAAAAATACAGTGTTCATTGATGGACTCTTGGATCCTGGGCCCTTTCAACAAATCTAATAAAATAAATAAAAAAGTATTGGTTGTAATGTAAAGCTGAAACTTACATTTCCCAAAGTGAAACACTTTTGTCCTAATGTTTTACACACTTGATCTCTGTGCTACTTCGTGTCTGTTAATCTGATCAATAGATATTAAAATAACCACTACATGTGGTCCCTTTAAATTATTTTATTTCATTCAAAATATCTATCGTTAATAATCTACTATAATATTAATTTTATCTCACTTAAGCACTCAAACGAGTGAAGTTTGTATAATATTTGACTTTGTTAACATAAAAAAATTAATTATTTACAAAAATAAATAAAACTGACTCTTGAATGTTTGAGATTTCTAGATACTGCAAAAATGGTTTCAACTTTGTAGATAAATGCAATCTCTTAAAATTAAGTTAAATGTGTATTAATGAGCTAAACCTTACAGGTCTTAAAATACACACTTTCTATTATAATTCCCACTTAATCCCTTGCTAGAACAGTAAGACATTTATTCTTTGAGATTGGGGAATCTTTCAGAATTGGCCCCAACGTAAGCATCATGAATATGATGACGGAAGACCAAGAATATACCATTTTCAGATCAAATAAATATAGTGCAATAAATAATTAATGATTCTTTGGGGGTGATTAGTCTTTGTTGAACTAATATTGCAAAGTGTGTAAGTTGTCTTTTTTTAGAAAAGCTATTGTCCTTGACTTAATAGAATAGATATTTACTGCCTTTTTGTTTGTTTAAACTATCCAATTTTCATTTAATCTTTTTGGTAACTTGAAACCCTGTAGACTTATAATTTTGGTTTACTAAGTCATCCAAATGATCTATTATAGGTACTTCATCCAAAATTGTGCACCTGACCCAAGCAAGGTCAATTAGCTTTTCTTTTCTATGCTGGGTGTGTGCGAGTGTTTTTATGATTTATGTTATGTATGTGCATGCATATACATTCTTACCTATATGTGTATATACGTATATACACACTCAGATATATATACACAAACATATATAGAGTGAAACAGAGTTACTATTTTGTATAAGCATAACCATGAAAGTCTCGAGTCACAAACAGACGTTGACCACCAACTTCATGATAACAGACATTGGTCACCAACTTAATGACATGCAAGAGAAGCCAATCTGTAGAAAGAAGCAGAATAAATGGAAATGTGTAAAGATGCAGATCCATATTGGATAATCTTGAAGCTTAGCTACTTCCTCTCTTACCCTAAGAGTCTTAGGTTGTGCCAGATAGCTCAGAGATAGCCTTCACTCAAAACTTTTGTTTTGGTGTAACCTTTCTCTAAATAAAATCAGAATATCCTATGAATACATTTGGGAAGAAAAACACTTTTAGAAGGACAAATAATCAATTCTTCTTCTTCTTTTAAGTTTGCTATAGGGTGCGTGTGCTCACTGGAGAGGGAAGAGAGAGAGAGAAAGTGAAAAACTGAGAAATCACCCCCTGGGGGGATGGCCACACTGTAATCCCTTCTCCTCCACCCTCCTCTGGGATTTCTGGGTACAAATGCATGTATGCACATGCTTTTGGTGTGTTTTTCAAGCTTCCAGGTCCGGAACTCAAACTGTGAGTTTGGCCATGTGGGATTCAGCCACCTTAACCTCTATACCCCACACTCAGTTATTGAGGTATTTTATGTGTTTATAAGCCATAGTATGTTCCTGCAAAATCAAATATAATACACCCTAAGTCTATGGAGAAAGGCTTTTTGTGTTTCTCTTTACATGACCTTTAGCGATGTTCTGAATTGTATGAAAGATGCTTGCAATGGGCTACAGGGACACAGCTGAAGACTATGCTCTTTGATAAGCTCAGTAAAATCCATGACAGAATCACTGCCATTGGTTTGATTGGGAGAGTCCCATCATGTCACTGTAGTGAGGAGATTTGATGCTGGTCTTTCTTAATCTGTCATTCTATAAATATGGAAATAGCATTTCAGAGATCTAACTGTGACAGCAATCGAGCATAAGATCTTTTCAATTCATTCATTAATGTAAATTATCTACAGATAAGCATGTGAAATATTCCCCACTAAGGGAAATGATGGCCAAAATGAGTAAGAAATTAATACTTTCATAAGAAATGTGCAAATTGTGGTCACGTTTATTTTTGATTCCATTTCTAAAAAAGTTCAGAAAGATAAAGAACTAATTTAGATTTTAGCTTTATAAATGTCACATTACTGGGAACCAGCAGTTAGCGTAATGGCTATGTCGCTGAACTCCCACATAGTCGACCGTGGTTTGTGTCCCGGACCCGGTGGCTTAAAACTCACACTGGGAGCGTGTGCGTGCGTGCCCAAGATCCCAAGAGGAGAATGGAGGAGAGGGGATTGCGGCGTGGCCATCCCCCCTGGGGGGTGATTTCTCACTTCCTGTCTCTCTGTCTCTCTCTGTCTGTCTGGCGAGCGCACGCGCCCTATAGCGAAAACCTCTCCAAAAAAAAAAAAAGTCACATTACTCATATCAAGTAATAAGATATTTTCTAAAGCATAATGAAAAAAACTGTTGATTTCATTAAAATCCATTTAGACTCATCTAAGGCAGGAATGACTAGAAAGCAAATTGAGTGAGCTAGAAAAGTTTCCCCTTGTTTCAATGATTGTATAGAATGTACTTAATGTTTGTTTATATTATAATTTTAATTATAATTTTCAGTTAAACTTCTCTCTCGCCTTTCTTCCCAAGTACATGACTGATGAATATGTGTGAACAAGCTTTAGGGTGTGTGTGCTCACTGGAGAGAGAGAGAGAGAGAGGAGAGAGAGAGAAGAGAGAGAAAGAGAAAAGTGAGAAAATGAGAAATCACCTCCTGGGGGGGATGGCCACACAGTAATCCCTTCTGCCTCTTCCATTTACCACCAAGGCTATGTTTTTCAACCAATTGAGGGCACACAGTTTAACTCAGTAATCCTTATTGAGCAGTTACTATGTGTCAAATTGTGTGTTTGGCACTGGAGAAATGGAGTTAGAAAAGACCGTAATTCCTAGGGAAAGACAGACAAGTAGACAGATAATTACACTAGATATAAGAGTTGTTACACAGGCTTGACAAGATTCTAAGAGAACATAAAGGAGAGAAATAACCAAGGCTGCTTTCTGGAGAAGGCAGGCACTTTTTAGGTGAGAAGAGTAAGCTAAGTGGACAAGGAAGAGACATTTTCTTAACACCAACCAGCATGCCACAGGCAAAGTCATGAAAGAAAGAATTTGGTAATGGCATGCAGTTTTGTGTGTTTAAAAGATAGGATATCTCTACGGTGAAGGTGAAAATGAGGCTAAAGAGGCAGTTTGAAGGGCCTCATGAAGTCTAGATTTATTCAAAAGGCTTTGTGGAGCCGTCAAAAGAATATGCTATGGGAAGACATGATAATCCTGAGATTTCTAGATCAGCCATTTTTGCTATTGGCATATAACACATACACAGAAAAGTTCACCTATCCTCTATCAGAAGACTAAGGCTCAGGGGACCAGCTGTTAGCGTAATGGCTATGTCGCTGGACTCCCACGTAGTTGACCGCGGTTCGAGTCCCGGACCCGGCGGCTTAAACTCACGCCGGGCGCGTGTGCGTGCGTGCCCAAGATCCCGAGAGGAGAATGGAGGAGAAGGGATTGCGGCGTTTCTATCTCTCTGTCTCTCTCTGTCTGTCTGGCGAGCACACACGCCCTATAGCAAAAACCTCTCCAAAAAAAGAAAAAAAAAAAAAAAAAAAAAAAAAAAAAAAAAAAAAAAAAAAAAAAAAAAAAAAAAAAAAAAAAAAAAGACTAAGGCTCAGTAAATTACCTCAAATTGAAATAGCAGATTAAGAAGTTCTACTACTTACACAACCAGAAGCCCTTCCCATTCACAACCACGCCCTTCTCCCTGAAGGTAACCATTGGTTTGACTCCAAACATTATAAATAGCCCATTTTCAAAAACTTCATACAAATTGAATCATTTTGTATATATCTTTGTGTGCAGTTCTTTCACTCAAACTTCTTCTGTGTGTGAGATTTATCTACTTCTTGTGGTAGCTGTTGTTTATTAATTTTATTTCTGTATAACATTACATAATATCATGATACTCCATTGTATGCCATAATTTAACCTTTCAACTGTTGGTAGGTGTGAGCGTTGTTCTAGTCTGTAGCAATGATGAATAATGCTGCTATGAACATTATGGTACATATATTTTGGGTCATGTAAATTTATTTCTGTTTGGTACAAATCTAGGAGTCGAATCGGTGGATCATGTCCAAATTCAGTGTATTACATCAAACCGTTTTCAAAAGTGATTGTACCTGTTAACATTTATACTTTCATCAATGACATGTGAGGGTCCAGTGATCTGACATCATGCCATCATATAACTCTGTCAGAGTGTGTGAGTGTGTGTGTATGTTTACATTTAGTCATGATGGTGGGTTATGTGGTAGTATTCTACTGAAGTTTATCTGTATTTCTTTGATTAATAGGAATGTTGAGCAGACATTAAAATGCTTATTGGTGGGACCAGCAGATAGTGTAATGGTTATGTTGCTGGACTCTCTCATGGCCAATGGCCAACTGTGGTTCAAGTCCTAGACCTGGCAGCTTAAAACATGCTGGGTGCGTATGCATGTGTGCTTGCTTGCCCAAAATCCTGAGAGAAGAATAGAGGAGAAGGGATTGCAGTGTGACTATCCCCCTGGGGGATGATTTCTTGCTTTCTGTTTCTTTTTCTGTCTCTCTTGTGAGTGCACATGCCCTATAGCAAAAATTTCTTAAAAAATGCTTATTGGTGGTTTAGCATTTGTCTTTTGTAAACTACTTGCTCAAATTTATCCTCATTTAAAAAAATATTAGTTATTCTTTGCCTTCTTAATTAATAAAGATCTTTCTTGTTTCCTTATATGATATCCTTTGTCACCTATATGTATTGCAAATATAATCTCCTGTCTTGAGCTCATCTTTTTTTGTGTGTGTCCTTTGATAAAAGAAGCTACTAATATTAATACACTGTAGTTTAACATATTTTTCTCTGGCCAGAGAATTTAGCATTTTTTCCCCATGTTTTATAAATCATCTCACATTTTTAAATTAATTTATCCATTATCAGGTTATTTCCATATCTTGGCTATTATGAATAATATTGCAATAAACATGGGAGAGCAGATATTTCTCACATACCGATTGCAATTCTATAAAAATGTGGTCTACACACACTCCAGAATACAATTCAGCCTTAACAAAACAGGAAGGTCTGTCATTTACAATGTGGATGAACCTAGAGGACATGATGCTAAGTAAAGTAAGCCAGGCACAGAGACAAATACTGGATGATCTCATTTATATGGAGAAACTTAGAAGAGGTGAGCCCCTAGAAGAAGAGAGTAAAATGGTGGTCACAAAAGCTCAAGTGGCAGCTACAGCTCGGGGCAGGGGAAATGCTCTTTGACTAATGGTAGCAGAGTTACAGTTTGATGAGAAGAAGTCTGGGGTTCTGTAGTATAGCACAGTGGCCATAGGTAATAATAATGTATTGCACATTTCAAAACAGCTAAAAAAGAGGATTTTAAATAATCTCATCACAAAGAAATAAATATTTGTGGTGACACATGTGCTAATTAGCCTGATTTGTTCATGTATCCAACAATATTATATCCTGTAAATATGTACAATTATTACTTACAATTAAAAGTTAAATACAATTTAAAATTTTTATAAAGAAAAAAATCACCCTATGCCACAAAGTCATGAAGATATTTCTATTATGTTATAGAATTTTAATTTGTTACTGTCATATACATAGCATTTGCTTGGGATATGCTATGTTTGTTTCACAATAGGAATATTCATTGTCCTTGTACCATTTATAGAAAGACTATTTCAGAGCCGTATCTGACAAAAGATTTGAGTTCTAGTGCTGGCGTTCTTCTCCTCAGGGCGCACCCACCACCCCAGGTTTGCCTCTAAAGCCTGGGGCCCTCCAGCCTACACACTGCACTGCCTGCTTTCTGCAGGGAGAGCTGGGTTCTGGTGCGGCATTTGTCTCCTCCTGGTCGCATCCCACCCCTCACTCCAGTTTGCCTTTGCAGCCTGGGCACTCTATCCCATATGCTGCACTGACTTGAGCCTCCTCATTTAGTCATATATACTTAGCCCACTACTGGCTTATCAGGAGCTGAAAGGTTGGGAGAAGAAGCAAACACCCGAAGTTATCCACATACATTTTACCTGCTCTGATCTGGAAGACACAGCTCTTAACCAGGAACATACCTGGGGCTGGGGCTGATCTTGCTCCCTCTGTCACTACAGCATCTACTCCAATGAATAGGAAGAAGTGAGTATTCATTGGATAACCAAAGGCCATCACAGAGACCAAAAAACCATGAGAAAGCAAACAAAAAAATCTCTCCCCCAAGGGAACACAGTAACCCTTCACCAACAATAGACAGCATGAAATAATTCACAGAAATGTCAGAAAAAGAATTCCAAACATTCACTGTGACAAAACTTAGTGACATGCAAGAGAAAACAATCAATTCCAGATGAGAAAATTATTCCATGACATGAGAGAGGAATTTCATAAAGACATAGATACCCTAAAAAAGAATCAAACAGAACTTCTAGAAATGAATAATACAAGAAATTAAAATTTCCCTTTGAAAGCATTAGAGCTGATTAGACCATACAGAAAAAAGAATTTCTCACCTTGAAGAAAAAGTCTCCAACATGGATCAAACTACCAAAAGAATGAAAAACTAACCCAATAAAAAAGAGGATAATATATTGGAAATTTTAGACACCATTTAACATACAAATATTAGTATAGTGAGTATTCCAGAAAGTGAAGAAACTGGTAAAAGTATAGAAAACCTCTCTCATGAAATGTTGAGAAATTTTCAAATCTAGAGAAACATGGAGAAATCCAGATCTAGGAAATAAAAAGAACTTCAAATGGAATCAACTTTTAAAGATCCTGTCCACAGCGCATCATAACCAGATAAGTAAAAATCAAAGACAAAGAAAATATTCATAAAATGGCAAGAAGGAGGAACCAGCAGGTGGCATGAGCACCGAAGTGCCAGATTCCCACATGGCTGACTGAGTCCCAGACCCAATGCCTTGAAGATCATGCCGGAATATGTCCAGGTGTGCCCAAATCCTATGAAGAGGATAGAAGAGGAAGGCAGCCTGCAGTGTGGCTTGTTCCCCTGGGGGAAGGGTGATTTCTCACTTTCCCTCTCTATGCCCTCTGTCTCACTCTGGCAAATGTATGCACCCTTTGGCAAAAACCTTTAAAAAAAAAAAAGGTCGTCCTACTAGACTAATATTAGATCTCTCAACTGAAACAACGTAGGCAAGGAAATAATGGGAAGATATATTCAAAACACTGAAAGAAACAAAATCTTAACCAAGAGTCTGCACCCAGCAAGATTATCCTTCAAATGGTAAGAACAAATAAAATAATTCTCGAATAAAAAAACAAACAACTGGAAGGATTCACTACACTAGACCTGTCTTCAAGAAATACTGGAGAAAGTACTATTATCAAGAAAATTAAAGAGACAGAAACAGAAATAAGAGAAAACAAACAAGCAAACATACAAACAAAAAAACACCAAGAAAATGGCTAACAAAATGGCAAGGATATTTCTGTAAAGATCAATAATAACATTGATTGTTAATGGATTAAATTCTCCAATTAAACTACACTTATTGGCTGAATGGATACAAAAATAGAATTCTGTTATATGCTGCGTACAAGAAATACCTCATTGATAAAGGTATACGTAGACTGAAAGTGAAGAGCTGGAAAAAGATATTCCATGCAAATGGAAACTAAAAAATGACTGGAGTTGCATTACTGTTTTTAAACAAAATAGATTTCAAGACAAAAGCTGTAAGAAGAGGCAAAAAAGAACACTCAACAGTACTAAAAGGCTAGTTCACCAAGAAGACATAACATTTATAAATATCTATACATCCAGCACTGGAGCACCAATATACATAGGAGAGAGACTTCTCGATCTAAAAAGAGAGACTGCAACACAATAATTGTTGGGGATTTCAACATTCCCCTGTCTCCTCTGGACAGATCATCTAGACAAAAAGTAAACAAAGAGATACAAGAGCTAAGTGATACCATAAATAAAATAGACTTGACAGACATGTATAGAACATTTCACCCAACAACCACAAAAATACACATTTTTCTTACCTTCATATGGAATATTTTGGAAGGTCAAAACAAGATAGGGCACAAAACAAGACTTTATAAATTTAAATGTATAGAAACTATATGCAGCACTTTTTCTGACCACAATGGAGATAAACTCTAAATCAACTACAGAAAAGAAACACACATGGAAACTAAAACTATTCCTGAATGACTTCACAACCACTGGAAAATTAAGACTGAAATAAGATTCACTGAAACCAATGGTAATGATCACAGGAGTTTTCACAACATGTGGGACATAACAAAGGAAGTCATAAGTTTATGGCAATTAGTGCCCACAAGGGGGAGAAAAAAAAACAAAAAACAAAAAACAAAAACAAGAACAACAACAACAAAGGAAAAAATAAAAGAAAAGGTGGCAAACAGACAACCTAATGATATCTCAAGGAACTGAAAAACATTAAAGCTGGGAGGTAGACCAATGGCACAGAGTAGAGAACCCAGAAATAAACCCCAAAACATATAGCTCATGGATTTTTGACAAAAAGCAAAAGACAACCAAGAAGAAAAAAAGAAAATCTCTTTAACAAATGGTGTTGGAAAAACTTGTTACCTGCCTGCAGAAAAAATGAAACTGGACCCCTATCTCCCACCATTAACCAAAATCAACTTAAAATGGATCAAAGATCTAAATGTAAGACCTTAGCAACAAAGAAATAAACTAACAAACTAATACAAGGAGAAAATAAATAATAAAGATTAGAGCAGAAATAATTGAAATAGACAGTAAAAGAACTATACAGAATAAAAATGAAACCAAAAGCTGGTTCTTTGAGAAGATAAACAAAACTGACATACTGTTAGCTAGACTAATTTGGAAGAACAGAGAAAGGAACCAGATCAATAAAATTAGCAATGAAACAGGTAATATTACAACAGACATAACAGAAATACAGAGTATCATGAGAAACTACTATAAACAATTATGCATCAAAAACGAAGAAAAATTAGTGAAAAAGACAAATTTTTGGACATATACTATACCAAGATTAAACCAGAAAGAAATAGAAAGCTTGAATAGACCTATGACAATCAATAAGATTGAATTAGTAATAGTCTCTCAACAAAGAAAAACCCAAGTCCTGATGGCTTTACTTTGAATTCTCACAAACTTTTAAAGAACTAACCCCAATTTGCTTCAAACTATTTCTTTTTTTTTTTTTTTTTTAGAGAGGTTTTTGCTATAGGGCGCGTGCGCTCGCCAGACAGACAAAGACATAGAGACAGAAAGCGAGAAATCACCCCCCAGGGGGTATGGTCACACTGCAATCCCTTCTCCTCCATTCTCCTCTCGGGATCTTGGGCACGCATGCACACACGCCCGGCGTGAGTTTTAAGCCACTGGGTCCGGGACGCGAACCACGGTCGACTACGTGGGAGTCCAGCGATATAGTCATTACGCTAACTGCTGGTTCCCTGTTTCAAACTATTTCTAAAGATCCAAAAGGAAGGAACCCTCCCAAATTTATTCAATGAATCCTCTTTCATTGGGATCCTAAAACCAAAAAAATGACATAACAAAATAAGAAAACTACAAATCATGGGGCTGGTAGGTGGCATGATGATTAAGGCACTGGTCTCCCACATGGCCAGTCATGGTTCAAGTCCCAGACCTGGTGACTAGTTTTCTTGCCTTTCCTCTCTCTGTCTCTCTCTCTCTCTCTCTGTCTGGTCAAATTAAAAAATAATAATGATAATAAATAAAATTGTTCTTTTAAAAAAAAGAACAAGATAACTGTAGATCAATATCCCTGGTGAAAACAAATGCAAAAATTCTCAGAAGATACTAGCAAATAATATCCAGCAACACATTAAAAAGATTATACGTCATGACCAGGGAAGCTTTATTCCAGGGATGCAAGAGTGGGTCACCATATTCAAAACAATAAGTGTGACACAGCACGTTAACAGAAGGGAAGATAAAAATCATATGATTATAGAAATCAATGCAGAAAAATCATTTGATAAAATACAACATCCCTTCATGATTAAGATTCGCAGCAAAATCAGCATAGACAGTACATTCCTCAACACAGTATAAGTCATACATAACAAATCCATAAATAAAATAAAATAACATCATATTGAATGGGGAAAAGCTAAAAGCTTTTCCACTAAATCCTGGAAAAGACAAAGTTGCCTTTCTCCACTCCTTTTCAGTATAGTGCCAGAAGTCCTAGCCAATGAATCAGACAAGAAAGTAAAATAAAAGGCATTCAAATAGGAAAAAAAGAAGTGAGATTATCTCTATTTGTAGATGATATGCTTATACACATAGAAAATCTAAAAGAATTCACACATTAAAGACCAAAACAAAATAAAACTAAACTAAACTCCTGGAAATGATAAATTAATACAGAAAGTGATTGTATTAAAAACATTAACGTACAAAAATCTGTAGCATTTTTATGCACCAACAAGGAATGCACTGAAGGAGAATTGAAGAAAGCAATTTCACTTACAATAGCCATACACACAAAAATGACACCTAAGAATAAACTCAATCAAATACTTGAAAGACCTATACAAGGAAAACTATTAAAAACTTAGGGAAAAAACTGAAAATGACACAAAAAGTGGAAATATGTCTTATGTTCTTACATTGGAAGAATCAATATAATTAAATGTCAATACTACCCAAATTAATCCACTATTCAATGCAATTCTGATCAAATTACCAGAGATAGTCCTTATAGAAATAAAAACATCATAAAATATTTCTGGAATCATAAAAGGTCCTGTATATGGGACCAGCAGTTTGTGTAATGGCTATGTCACTGGACACCCATGTAGTCAACCACTGTTTGAGTCCCAGACCCGGTGGCTTAAATTTACACCTGGCACATGTGTGTGTGTGTGCCCAAGATCCCAAGAGGAGAATGGAGGTGAAAGGATTGCAGCATGGCCATTCCCCCTGGGGGGTGATTTATCGCTTTCTGTTTCTCTCTGTCTTTATGGGAAGCATGTCCCATAGCAAAAAAACCTCTCAAAAAATTAAAAAAAAATAAATAAAAGGCCCTGTATCACTAAAGTATTACTGTGCAAAAAGAATAAAATAGAAAGTATTTCAATCCTCACCTCAAAATATGTTACAAAGTTGTGATAATCATAACAGCATGGTACTGGCACTAAGGCAGGCATGTAGACCAAGGGAACAGAATAGAGAACCCCAAAATAAACCCCAAAATGTACAGCCAACTGAGTTTTGACAAAAAGAATGAAGCAACCCAGTGGGGAAACAAAATCTCTTTAGCAAATGGTGCTGGAAAACTGGATATCTGCCGGTGGAAAAACTGGATATCTGCCTACAGATATCTCTCACCATTAATCAAAATCAACCCTTATATCTATTTCTCATCATTAATCAAAATCAACTCAAAATGGATCAAAGATCTAAACATAAAACCTTGAACTACAAAACTATTGGTAGAAAACACATGGGAATCTTTTGGAGACATTAGAGTAGATAAACGAGTCTTAAATAAGACCCCCAAAGCACAGGTAATAACCCCCAAAATAGATAAGTGGGACTACATTAGGCTAAAAAGGTTTTGCACAGCAAAAGAAATAATTAGAGTGAATAAAAAAATCCTCAGAATAGGAAGATATATTTGCAAACTCCACCTCAGATGAGGGAGTAATAACCAGAATACACAGGGAACTCAAGAAGATTATTTGCAAAGAAATAATCAACCCAATTAAAAAATGAGCAAATGATCTAAACAGACAACTGTACACATGAATGGCCAAAAATATGAAAAAGTGCTCAACATCTCTCATCATAAGGGAAATGCAAATCAAAACCACAAAACCACAATGAATACCACTTAACCCGAGTTAGAATGGCTGAGATTATTAAAAATAAAGACTGATATGTACTGGCGAGGTTGCAGTGAAAAGTGAACCCTCCTACACTGATGGTGGGAATGTAAGTATAGCCTCTGTGGAGAACTTTATGGAGGTTCCTCAGAAACCCACAAATAGGACTATCATTTGTCCCAGGAATTCCACTCTTAGAGATCTATTCAAAGGATAGGAAAATAGTGGGAAAAATATCTGTATGTGCATGTTTATTGCAGCATTATTCACAATTGCTATGACATGGAATCAACCCAAATGTTCAAGATGAACAGATTGAAAAAATGTGGCACATATACATTATAGAACTCTACTCAGATAAACAATGAGATCCTGACATTTGATATGAAGTGGATGATATAAGACTTAATGCTAAGCAAAGCAAACCAGATTACAAAAGACAGGCATTGTATGTCTCCACGTAATATATACCAAATGTCTTCACTCTGTGGTGGAAATGCAATGATTGCAAGGTATAATAGCAAGGAGAGCAATTGTAGTTACTAGAAATAGTACTGTAGGGGTGGGTGATAGGAAGTGGGAGGAAGAAAATCAGGGGATAAAGAGAGAAAACTTCTAACGGACACAAAAATGAAGTTATCTGTTGAGATAATGTATATGGTAATATCTTTAACTTGACTAATATGTACTGTATACATGCTGGGAAAAGCTATGTTGTACACTGTAAAAATGTATAGTGGTTATATATAAATTTTAAAAAATTAAAAAAATAATGCTGAAATAAACTTTGGAAGAATATACTGATGGTAATGGTTAAAATGTTATAAAAACAATAAAAAAGAAAAAGCAAATTACTTTTACTTTTACTTCACTCTATAGTATCAATTTTGTCAAAATAGAACATTTATTTTAGTATGATTCTAGCTTTGGACTATCTATTCCACTCAATTGGCTTAATTGCAATTTTATAATAATTTTAAAATGTTTTAAAATATTAAATACCTTTATTTTCTTAGCTGTTTTTAATGTTTTGTATTAATGTTAGAATAAGTTGGTTGATTCACAAAAAAGAAATACTTAGTAGCATTTTGTTGGGATTACTTCAAACTATACTCCAATTTGGAAAGACTTCCAATACATGAATATGGTATTTCCTGCCTTTTATTTATATAGTTTTTAATTTTCCCAATAAAGTTTATATTTTCCTATTGCAAGAGGTTTGGACAAATATTGTTGGATCTATTCTTTAGTATTTTATGTTTTTGATGCTATTATAAATGGTATTGTTTTAAAGATTTTACTTTTTAAGATTTTGTTGCCAGTGGATGGAAATAAATTGATATCTATATATCTAGAAAGCTTACTGAATAATCTAATTGGCAATGGACAATATACAAAACTGAAAAACATGACAGACATCTGTCTCATAACTACTATCTAAAGAAAATGTTTTTTAACCATTAAACATGATGTTTATTCTAGATTTTTAGTAGAAATCTTCTATCAGATTTGTATGTGCTTATTTGAGAAGTTCATGGAAAATATGGATTATGAAAAAACTATGACTGGATTTCAGAACTTTTCTTGGTACCATAATAGATTTGTATTTTAATTCTATTTTCCATGAACTTTTGGAAGTCCCCTTGTGTATTCCCATTTATTTCTGGTGTGTTTATGACTTTTGTGATCACTGGATATTGAATTTTGTCAAGAGCTTTTTCATTATGCATTTAAGTAATTATGTATTTTCTCTGTTAAAGTGGTAAATACCATTAATTACTTTGAAACTCAAGCTAATCTTTCATTTCTAGAATAAACACAACTGTAATACTGTATCACCTTGTCTAAATCACAGCCATTTGTCTATCAATTAAATATAGGGTTTTGCGTCTGTGTTCAAGAGTAAACTGAACTGTGATTTTCTTTTATTCTGATGTCACAATTGATTTTTGATGTATGGGCTTATGGTAATATCTTTAATTTAACTAATATGTACTGTATTCATGATGGGAAAGGCCATGCTGTACACTATAAAGATGTATAGTGATTAAATATAAATTTTATATGACATATCAGCATTTTAGAAAACATACTCTTGGGGAACCAGCAGTTAACGTAATGGCTATGTCGCTAGACTCCCACGTAGTCGACCGCGGTTCGCGTCCTGGACCCGGTGGCTTAAAATTCACGCCGGGCACGTGTTTGTACGTGCCCAAGATCCCGAGAGGAGAATGGAGGAGAAGGGATTGCGGCGTGGTCATCCCCCCTGGGGGGTGATTTCTCGCTTTCTGTCTCTCTGTCTCTCTCTGTCTGTCTGGCGAGCGCACGCGCCCTATAGCAAAAACCTCTCCAAAAAAAAAAAAAAAAAAGAAAACGTACTCTTTATCTGCCTTCTGGAAGAGAGCATATACAATGAAATATTTGGAAGAATTTGCAAATGAATCATCTGACCTTGCTGAATTTTGTGTATGTGTATGTGTATATGAAGGAAATGAAATGGAAAATTCCTTTTCAGCCATAGTTTCTAATTTTTTTGTCATGAATTTGTTTATAATCTGCTCTGTTTATCTGCTTAATACCTGTAGAAACTGTGTTCACGGTACCTTCGTGCCTCCTGATACTGTTCATTCGTTACACTCCCTCCTCTCTCATGGTTAAAGTTAATCATCCAATCATTTGCCAGAGAGGCTTTTCAAAGAACCAACTTTTTTCTTCTTTTTTATTGCATGTTTCTGTTCTCAGCTTCGTTATTTTGTTTAGACTTTTTTTTTGGATTTACTTCACTGATATTTTTTCTTCTAAATTATTAAGTCAAATGCTCAAATGGGGGACCAGCAGGTGGTGTGGTGGCTAAGGCGCTGGACACTCCCACATGGCTGACTATAGTTTGAGTCCTGGACCTGGAGGCTTGCTTTCTCATTTTCTCTCTCTCTCTGTCTGTGTCACTCTCTGGTCAAATTAAAAAAATAAATGAATTAACAAATAAAATTAAATAATTAAAAATATGCTCAAATGACTGATATTCTGATTTCTCCTTTTCTGATATGAATATAATACTATATATTTCCCTGTAAACCTAAATTTAGCTATATTTTGCAAATGTCAATGTCATATTTTCACTAAAAGTATCCAGACAGTACTTCTGTTTGTCAGAGAGAAAGAGAGAGAGAGAGAAACCCCACCAATGTAGTGTGGTTATGCTGCAGATGTTTTCTCCATTCCCCATCCATTTGGGATTTTGGAAATGCATATTTATGTCTATAGTATGTTTTTCAAGACACTGGGGTTGGGACTGAAACCGTAGTAAGCCACGAGGGATCCAACTTTCTCATTTTATTTTTCTTTGCTTTTTTTTTTTCTTTTCTCTTTTCTCTTTTTTCTTCTCTCTTCTCTTCTCTTTTCTTTTCTTTTCTCTTTTTTTCTCTTCTTTTCTTTTCTCTTTTTTTTCCTCTTCTTTTCTTTTCTTTACTTTTTTCTTTTCCCTAGTGTTTCTATAGAGCATGTGTACTTACTGGAGAGAGAGACAGAAAAAGAGAATAAAAAGGAAAGTGAAAAATCATCCCCCAGAAGGGGTGGCCACATTGCAATCCCTTCTCCTCTATTCTCCTTTCAGGATTTTGGACACAGATGCACATGCGTCTGGCATGTTTTTCAAGCCACCGGGTCAAGGTCTCAAACTACGAAGTTGGCCATGTGACCTGACTGCTTTAACTACTGTGCCGTTGTCTGGCCCAAACCATCCAGCTTTATTAACTGCTGCACTGGGTGCCAGGCCCTCAATGTCATAGTTTCACTGTCAACTAGCTCACACTGTTTCCTAATTTCTATTGTAATTTTTTCTTTCACTAATTGGTGATTTAGGAGATCACTTATCACTTAATTTAAATCACATATGAAGATTTTCCTTTACCTATTGCTATTGACCTATGGTTGAATTCCCCTGTGTAAGAGAACATGCTCTGCCTGTTCCATGCACGTATTATTTTGAACTTTGTTTTATGGCTTACAATTATTGAAATATGGTGCTCTCTTACTCCCTTCATCCATGTTTTAGCCTTCCTAATTATTTAAAAGTAGTTCTTCACTTTATTCCAATTTAATCATTTTCTAAAACAACATCATTTTAATTAATTTTATGGTATTTACTACATTTTTTATGTGTGCATTTGTGTCTGCGTGTGTATCTGTGTTTGTGACTTTGGGGAGCACGTTTTATTTCCAGTAGTATTCCCTGTGCCCCTCATGGGTCTTTGACTGTATCTAGGCAGTGAAACGATATTGATGAATTAATGAATCTATATATCAGTGGTGGCTAAATTTCTGAGTAGGTAAAAATGGCCTAGGGTGAGTATGCCCCATGTACAGAAATAACCAAAAGTAGGACTTCCAAGAATAGGCAGGCAGAGGGGCCGACAGATGGCATGGTGGCTTGCACTCTGGACTTGGCAGCTTGAGAAACATGCTGGGTATGTGTGCATGATGGCTCATATCCCAAGAATGGAATGGAGGAGAAAGGACTGTGCTGCAGCTTTCCACCTGAGGGGTGAGTTCTCACTGGCCTTTTCTCTCCCTGTCTCTGCTGAGCACACATGCCATATAGCAAAATAAAAAAAACAAAACAAAACAAAACAGTCAGAACATGAGAAAGGAGGGAAGGAGTGAGAAGGAATTACATGAGATATTAATAGAAGGAAAATGCGGCAGTAGCGACATATGTATAAAGGCTAAGGCAACATCACAAGGCAGTAGCCAACTATCCTAAGTTATGCAGAGATCAAGAATCATATGGGAAGAATTAAGTCTATTCAATTTAGGTAGGAGGACACTGGTAACAGGGTAAAAAGTAAATGAAGTAATATAAAGGGGCCAGCAGGTGGCGTGGTGGTTAAGGGCACTGGATTCCCACATGGCTGACTGAGGTTCAAGTCCTGGACCTGGTGGTTTGCGTTCTCACTTTCTTTCTCCCCGTCTCTCTCTCACTCTGTCCTTCTCTGGTCATACTAAAAAAAATAAATGAATAGAATAAATCAATAAAGCTAAATAAAATAATTCTTTAAAAAATTCATATAGAAGCTGAACTTCCGGGGACCAGCAGTTGGTGTAATGACTATGTTGCTGGACTCCCATGTAGTTGACTGTGGTTCGAGTCCAGGACTCAGTGGCTTAAACATGTCGAATGCTTGTGCGTGTGTGCCCAAGATCCCGAGAGGAAAATGCATGCAGGAGAAGGGATTGCAGTGTGGCCATCCCCCCTTGGGGGTAATTTCTCACTGTTCTCTGTCTCTCTCTTTCTTTGTGGTGAGCACACATGCCCTATAGCAAAAACCTCTCAAAAAAAAAAAAAAAAAAAAAAAAAGAAGCTGAACTTTTACAGGTTTTAAATGGATGTGATATAGTTTATTCAAATATGCTCTAAAAATTTCATCTTTTCAAAAATAAAATCCTTGCCTCTCCATGGGCTGCATGAAGATATTTAGTGAACTTGATAACTAGGAAAGACCTTGGTTGAACTTTTCTCTTAAGAGATAAGAAGTGACACTGGAAATGATCCTCCTTCCTCAGTGTCCCCGCTGGGAGCACAGGTGTGCTCTTTGTTAGCAATTGGTATCTCTGTGTTGCCCAGGCCAGCCTGAAGCTTGTGCTCCTCCTGACTCACCCTCCCCACGTCCCTGGGGTTACAGGTGCTCACTGCTGAGCTCGATCTTTAGGTTGTGCGAGGAACAGACCAGAACTCCCGTGTGGCCCCAGCCTGCAGAACACGTGTCCTGTGGCAGGACCTCATTCTTGTACTTGTCTTCTTACAACACCAGTCATATACAATTTGCTCCTTCTCAATTCAAAGTCTGCTGAAGGGTATGACTTACTCTTGACTAGCAGGGTGTTTACATTTTCTCACATCACTGCTACCAGTGCAGGGTCCTTTTAATGGCATTTGAATTGGGGAGGCTAGATATGCAGAGCTCATGACATACTTATAGAGTAGGGTTCAGTGTGTATAAATACCAAATGTTGACAAGATCAAGTAGACAATTCAGGAAGGAGCATGGAAATTGAATGAAAAGGTAAAGCATTTAGCTTGTGATTAGTCCCAGATAAGAAAGTAAAATGTGGAAGAACAAAGTAACCAGGTTCTGAGTTTCTGGGTATGAGAAGGAAGAGATTAGAGTGAAGAAAATCCTATTTAGTGAATGCCTGCTCTTTTGGATACTTTAAAACTATTAAGCAATTGAATCCTGACTATAAATCTAAGAGTAGATAGTAGTATTTTTATCTTTCATGAGTAAGTGGCCGCATGAGGATCGGAACATTGGGGTATCTCTTTCTCAAGACTCTCTCTTAACTCCTGAGTCCTGTGGCAGATGTGGAAACTGAGGCTCAGAAAGATTTTTTTTTTCTTTTTTTGGAGAGGTTTTTGCTATAGGGCGCGTGCGCTCGCCAGATAGACAGAGAGAGAGAGATAGAAAGCGAGAAATCACCCCCCAGGGGGGATGGCCACGCCACAATCCCTTCTCCTCCATTCTCCTCTTGGGATCTTGGGCACACACGCACATGCGCCCAGCGTGAGTTTAAGCCGCTGGGTCCGGGACTCGAACCACGGTCAACTACGTGGGAGTCCAGCGACATAGCCATTACGCTAACTGCTGGTTGGTCCCAGGCTCAGAAAGATTTTCACTCCCCAGACATGTAGAAAGCAAGCTAACCCTGCATCTGTGCCCAAGTTTGTCTCACTCTGTAGTCATCTTCATCTGCTTTGAGAAACTGCATGTCCCTACTCATTCTTGGAGGTTCATAATTCAAATGAATAAACAGAAGCTTTGCGATTTTTGTAAGCAATATTGTTTAGCTGTATTTAACTCAGCTTTCCTGGTGTGTCATGAATCTACTTGGCCACATGTCTATTTTGCTTATAGAATGCATTATTTGAGCTGATTTTATATCGTAGGGAGTCTAATGAGAAATGCCTCTGTTAGTGCCACAGTTGACCAAAGGCTGTTTTCTGCAACAACAAAGACAAATTTCATGTCCTTTTTCTCGAATAGCTTCACTGCTGGTGGCTTAATATGCACTTGTTCTATTGTTCAAGTACAAGAGGAAACAGTTCCTGAGATGTTTTCTAGTTTGCTTTACTGGAGTTATGGAGCCCTAGGGGAGAAGACATCATAAATATTCATATTTTAGGAATGATAAAAGATTACTTTGAAAAAGAGAGGATGGAGACGATGACATTAATTTTGGTATCTGAAATTCACTTCTGCCTCAAACTGAGCTGTTGGTTGTAGAGCTGAGAGGAGCATTCCTATCTTTTCCCTGACTTGAGTAGTAGGTGGAATTACAGCATCAGCATCACGCATAATCTTTAACAGCAAATAAGACTTTGTTAAAAATGCCACACTAGGGCTGAAAGGGATTTTAAAACAGATGAACAGGGGGACCTGACTTGTTGTTGAAGGAAAGTGGTGTTATTCCCAGAGCTCCTGCAAATAATCTCTTTCTTGAATTACCTAAAAACAATTTAAATGCAATCAGATAACGTGATGAAGTGTTGGGTGAGCTGTGGGCAACTCCTGCTTCCATCCAATTGAGTTTGGAACGTGATCTGCTTATGAAAGTGTATGTGGCTTTGCGAAATGTTTGTGATAAGGAAAGGCAGAGCATTCTGATGGCATTTTGCATCTAATATCACTTAGTTATTGTTCTCATTGTGTATTTCCAACACTCTATTCTCCCCTCCTCATGAAACAAACACAATTTGAATAATGTGCTTGATTTCAAGAGAAAGAGAGAAAAGGTGAGGGAGAAAGAGGTAGAAAAACAGAATAGAGAATAGAGGGAATAGAGAAAAAAAAGAGAGAAGTATTACTTTAAGGTTAAAACTGTTTAAGAAAAGGCAGGCATTAGGTTAACAGAAGCCATAGACTCTTAAAGTTTGTAGTCACTGGTTTAAGTAGCATAGTAGCGTAAGTTGAATGAATAATTATGAAATCCCATTTCCAAGTCAAATATGAACTTGTATCCAGACATGAAAAGATTTGCATAAAAATATTTAGATTAATACCATTGAGAATAATTTAGTTTACTTTTGTTTTGGTTTTGCATTCTCCCATTATACAAATGTTAAAATTCATTGCATGGATCATTTTTAAGAGAGTGAAATTTCAATTATATCTCATAAGGGAAAAGAAGAACCTTTCACAGAGACTCCTAAAAGAAAATATTTCCAAAGATAAAATGCACTGCAGCAAAACAAGAAAAAAGAATTATTTCCATTTGTAGTTAATAGGTTTTATCTTAGACTTTTTAAATTTTTTTAAAGTGTATTTATTGAGAGAGAGAAGTAACTTTCACAGAGTCTTGCCATGCCAGGAACCTCTCCCCAGCCTTTCAGCCAGACAGAATCATGGGCACACCTACTATATTCAAGGTGACTCAGGATTCAAACTTGAGACCTTGCCAAATCGGTCCAGTATCATGCAGTGGTGCTCTAACACCTGTGCTCTGTGGATGGTCCTACTTCAGACTTTCTATGATTATAAAAATACTTTTCAAGGCTAAGACTCATACTAATGTATGAGACAAAATTGCTCACAATTTTTTTTTCTGTAGAGTGTTATTGGGGGTGGAAGGGGTGGGAGAACTTACTCTGAGTATATGGATAAAGGACTTGAGAAATTAAGATGCTTTGGAGAGTTGGAAGTTTTATGGTTGACCCGAGAGCTCGGTAAAGGGGGAGAATTTAGTTTATATTTCCTTTGTCCCTAATCCTTTTATCACATCAGTGTGACTGATAAATGAAGTGTGCAGAAGAGTAGGGGTGTATTCAAACTCTCATGCTTTCCTTGGCATAGGTATCATCACTGGCATTCCTTCTACTCACAACTTCAGTACTATTTTTAAAGGAATACTCAAATGTTAAAGGGTATATCTCTGCTGCGTAATTTCAAAGATAGAACAAGGACTTAAACAAATCAAATAGATAAGATCACCTTTCATGTGACTCTTCCATATGACGCAAAGCCTTTGTGTTCAATTCTGGTCTTTTAAACACAACGTTCCAGGGTATTGTAATTCTTATTTGTGCACAGATGAGTCGTAGCATTATTCTTGGGCAGTAAAACAACTTGCCAATAGATTTGAGCATGACTTAGCATCTATATGGCTCATTAGGCCATAGAAATGGAAGCAAAACATTGTTTTATGTATATTGCAATATAATAAAAAGTAGCAATAAAATGGAATATAAACTTGGGCACAATATTGATATATTCATTGACCTTTATAGATATGTGGGCAATAATTTTTTTCAATAAACGGATCAATACCATCATATTTGAAAGTAAGTTAGCCATAAAACCTGGAAATCTTCCTCTCTTTCCCTTGGCTTTTCTGCCTACCTCAATTTTCATGTCCACATGAATGACTCTCAAGTCAATATCCCCAGCTTTGCCTTCTCTTAAAAGCATTGCATTCATTGGCTTCTTCATTAACAAATTGTATTATAAAAAACTCAATAAAATTACATCACTAGCTTTTGATCATCTGCAGCATTCAAGCTTTGGATCCGGTGTCAGGACCGAGACATTAACCATCACTGACATTCTTTTATGAGTCCCATGAAAAGCCCTGTCAGAAGGAAATGCATCCCTGTTCTTATAAATGAGAAAAAAACTGCGAAAAGTTGGATAATCTTTCCTGAAATGGGTGGTTTGTAATTAGAACTTGGTTTCAGATTTACTTCTGACAGCCTCTAAGTGTTGTGCTATTTCTATGACACTGTTTCTTCTAGTAGCACCATTCAAATAATTTATAGAAATCAGTGCTTTCATTATTTCACAGCAAATCAATATTTAATAACAACGCACTTAATTGTAATGTTATCACTGTGGCTTTAAAGAATAAGACATATTTCATATGAGATAAATATTACCTATTTTATTCTGTTCAGTGATACCTAATGGGCTTGATGTATAATCAGCTGAAGACAAAGAAATATTAATACTGGGGACAACCAGTAGCAGGCGATTAAGGTGACTGGATCCCACATACCTGACTACAGGGTTCATGTCCTAGACTCAGCTTCAAAATACATGCCGGGTGTGTGTGAGTGCATACCCCAAATCCCAAACTGAGAAGGTGTTGTGCTGTGACCATCTCTCCTGGAGTCGATTTCTCACCTTCCTTCTCCCTCTCTCTCCATCTCTGTCTCTCTCCAGCAAGTACACACACTCTATAGCCAAACTTAAAAAAATGACTTGTGAATATCAACAAAGCAGTACATAAATATCGTGAAAGCTCTGCCTTACCATTAGCATAGGTCACTGTGTGAACTGTCACTATTTTTTTTTTGGAGAGATTCTTTTACTATAGGGTGCGTGCGCTCGCCAGACAGACAGAGAGAGACAGAGAGACAGAAAGCGAGAAATCACCCCCAAGGGGGATGGCCACGCCACAATCCCTTCTCCTCCATTCTCAGGATCTTGGGCACACATGCATATGCGCCCGGCCTGAGTTTTAAGCCACCGGGTCTGGGACGCGAACCGTGGTCGACTACATGGGAGTCCAGCGACATAGTCATTATGCTAACTGCTGGTCCCATGAACTGGCACTATTGAAGTACTCTGTATACTGCAAGCCTAACCGTAACTTCCTGTGTATTTTGCTGTATGAGATCCCTTTAATTGCCTAGAAACTGTCAAGCAGGACTCTTTTTTCTTAGCTGAGTTCCAAGTTCTGTCCCAAGTGCTACGTTGACAAATAGGCATTGGTCTCTCATCCTGGAGTTTACTCTCTGGAGGAAATACAGATACTAAATAAATAGATATAACATTGATAAATGTCAGGAAGCGAGTGTATGCAACAGAATCTTATCTTATAGGAAGGAGAGAGGATAGATGCATATCAGAGATGATCCAAATGTCTCCTACTCAAGAGAGTAGCAGTAAGCCAATGAATGGGAGATCCCATCACATTTCATTAATCTCAGATTTCAGTGGGGTTCTATTTTTCCAATATCTAGTATGTCTTTGGATGAAAAATGAGGTGCATAAAGCTTGTCTTCAACATTCACCGTTCTTTCAGCACTCTCTAGCTCTTCTGTCATCAAAATCTTGGGACCACAGATGGCGTGGCAGTTAAGCCACTGGATCCCACATGGCTGACCCACGGTTAGGGTCCCCAATCTAGTGGCTCAAAAAACATACTAGGCACATGTGTGTACTCAATATCTCAAGAGGAGAATAGAGGCGAAGGTATTGCCGAGTGACCTTCCTTGCTGGGAGGTGGTTTCTCACTTTCCCTTTCTTTCTCTCTTTGTAGTCTTATACTATTGATCTCTTTTATCTTCTGTATTTTGAATTTATCAACCTGGTACTCTCTCCTCTGATGGGAAAGTAACCCCTTTAAGGGTTTACTGATGTGGCTTAACAGAATATCCCTTAAAGATAATGCTTGTAGTTTAGAACTGCATTCAACATTAACAGGACAAAAGGAGAAAAAAGGGAGAGGAGAGGAGATGAGAAAGCAAAGGTAAGGAAAGAACTATGGTAGATACTTAAGGCCCTAAGACGTATTGATGGTGAAAATACATTGGGTAGAGGGCCAATCCTTGTCTTCGGCAAGGACTTGACACAAGCTCTTGTTTTGCTTATAACCATAGCTTTATAGGTAATAAAACTTACTCTTAGTCCATAATAAATACATGTTTCATAGTTACAAAATCAGCTAGTCCTTCTCAGGTTGAGTGTTTTTTAAAGCTTCCTCACACTAGTTTAGTGCTTTTCCTGTGGTAGTTCCTGTGTTGAAATGACTAAAGAATACACACATTCCTGTGTAACTATGCTTTGAGCTTCAGTTCATTTGGCCATTTCTCACAATCGACACATGCTGAGTTCTTTATTCACTGGCACATATTTGCTGGTTTATGTGGGGAACTAAGCACAGCAGTTGTTGCCAGCTCTCACCTCAGAGTCTTCAAGCTTCCTTCGCTCTACCAGCTGATTGATCCTGAAACGTACACTCTCTTAAGTGTGTTGTTACTTTTTGTCACTGACAATGATTACGAATTATATGCTAGCTTTGATTTGTTGGCGAAACTTCCTTGCTTCTAATAAAAAGATCAGTCAATTTTCTGGTGTCATGTGTAGATATTCAGTGTATGTGTTTTGAACGAATGAGCCTGTGTTTGCTGCCTTCTCCGTGACGGTGTCCCGCATACTACAATTCCTCTCAGCCCATCTGGATTGACTACGTTCTTCTTTCCAAAGTTCCCCATGATACTGACCCTTGGCCAATGCTATAAAATAAGTTAATTAAATCTGAGCAATATTTCATCTGACAGCTTGTGAGTTATTTCAGGAGCAGGACATTAGTCTTTTAGAGTTATTTGGTAATAGTGATTGGGGACTGGTACACTGTCCATGTGGCCCAGAGTCCCCACATCACAGTGCAGTGGCTGGCTCCTCCAGCAGTGACTCAAGCAGCCCCCAGGACAGCTGCCAGTCTGAAGGGAGCAGGCTGAAGGTCTTGGCAGCAGCACCATCTGCCATGTGGGCACACACGGTGCTACCCCTGCAGGAGCTTGGAACACGGGAGTTGTGAGGACACGACAGCCTCTTTCTAGATTTCAGAGGGTCATTTAGAGGCCTAGTGACCTTGGGACTAGCAGCTGGTGTAATGGCTATGTCACTGGACTCCCATGTAGTCAATCGCGGTTCCACAAGACCTGGTGGCTTAAACTCATATGCCCAGGATCCCAAGAGGAGAATGGAGGAGAAGGGATTGTGGCGTGGCCATCTCCCCTGGGGGGTGATTTCTCCCTTTCTGTCTCTGTCTTTCTCTGTCTTTCTGGCAAGCACACATGCTCTATAGCAAAAATCTCTCCTAAAATGAATAAATAAATAAATAAATAATAAATAAATAAAGGCAGGCCTGGGAACTCAAGCAAAGGACAGCCACATTTCACACCAGCCAACTGGAGAGAGCTAAAGCAAAGCAGGAACTGAGCCCAGCGGGTCGGGTTGGGGGGGCAAGGCTGCCTAGTGCATTGAGGGCCCAGCCCCTCCATCGAGGGCCCAGCCCCTCTGTGTGCCCGGGATGTGGCACATAGAGGTCCACGATTAAATGTCTGCCCTTGGGGCTTCAGATTTCTGGGCTTATTACTCCTTTCTTGTGCAATGGAAATTCTACTCATACCTGTTCCACCAATGTACTCCACAGGTTCATAGAAAGAGTTTGTCTTGAGTCTCAGTGAAACTTTGACCTTAGTAGTTGGCGCAGAAATGAATTGAGACTTGGGTACCCCAGAGATGCTTTGTATGGAAGAAGTATGTGAATTTGGAGGCCAAAGATGGGATGCTATAGTTTTGTTGTCCCTCCGCCCCCCAGATTCATATGTTGGAACTCGATTATATCACAGTCTTCTGTGAAAACGTAATCCCCTCATGGTGTCTCAGATTGGGGCCCTTGAGTTGCTTTGGCCCCTTCGATTGTGTTCTGGTGGGTTTATAAGAGCATAAGTAAGGCTAAGATAGGCAGAAACAAGGACAGCTGCTCCGCTCAAGATTTGCCATATTGTAGCCTTACCTGAGTTGGCCTCTGGACTTCAGATTGCCAAACCATGAGTTGAATACACCTCCATTTCTTTATAAATGACTCATGGTCAATTATTTCTGTTGGTAATGCAACAACAGAAGTTTGGTTTTTGCCTCAACTTCCTGGCACAAAGCTCCTGAAGTCTTTGGGATTTCCCCTTCAATAACAGTCATTCTTTACTGAGGAACCCTCGAGGGCTTCTGAACGGGCTGATCACTATGTGATTAGGGGGCTGGAACTTTCAAGTCCACCCTGCTCTCCAGTGAAGAGAGAGGAATTAAAGATGGGGTTATAAAATCTCGTGAATAATACAACTGAGAGAGCTTTTACGTTGGTGAACACAGCAAGGTGCTGGAGAGGTAGTGCGCCCGAGGAAGGCGGGGGAGCGCTGCCCCATCCCTGTCCCCGTACTTTGCACTAAGTATTTTTACCGTTGAATCTGAGTTGAATCTGTAATAGTAAATGGAGCACTTTGCTGAATTTTGTGAGTTATTCTAGAAAATTTTATCAAATCTTAATGGAACTGTTGGAACTCCCAAATTTGAAGGTAGTTGGGTAGAAATATAGAAATAGCTTTGTGAGGGACCAGCAGTTGGCATAGTGGCTATGTCGCTGGACTCCCACGTAGTCGACTGTGATTTGAGTCCTGGACCTGGTGGCTTAAACTGACTCTGGGCATGTGTGCCTGCTTGGCCAGGATCCCGAGGGGAGAATGGAGGAGAAGGGATTGCGGCATGGCCATACCTCCTGGGGGGTGATTTCTCGCTTTTTGTCTCTCTGTCTCTCTCTGTCTTTCTGGCGAGCACTTGCGCCCTATAGCATAAACCTCTGTGGGGGGTGAGGGGGAAGAACTTTATTACTCCATTTGCAGCGGGTGTCTAAGAGCGGTTTTGTGGGATTGCACCCTTAACCTACGGGATCTGAACTAACTCCAAATAGTGTCGGAATTGAATTGAGTTGTGGGATGCCCACCTGGCATCAAATAATCAGACGACTGGCTATTGGCGTTAGAAAACACACTACAGATAATCAGGTAGGAGGAATTTGCTTAGATTATACCTCCACGGGCTGGGCTCGGTCCATTCACTGCTGTGGACTGATGGGGATGTGTGGCCTGCCTCGCTGCCCTCGGGCTCTGGTCATTCCCATTCCATAGTGACCAGCAGGGTGGCCTTGCTGCCCTCGGGCTCTGGTTGTTCCCATTCCGTAGTGACCAGCAGGGTGGCTCACTAGCAGATGAGCTACTGGGACAAGTACTTCAGTGAGCCCTACAAGTACTGGCATGTCATGTTACCCAGAGAACTTTCCAAACCAGTGCAGAAAGCCAACCTGATATCTGAAGAGGAGTGGAGGAGACTTGCTGTCCAGTAGAGTCTAGGCTGGGTTCATTACAAGTCTCATGAGCCAGAGCTGCATGTTCCTCTCTTAGACAACGTCTTCCAAAAAATCGACACAAATAAAGTCTACCTGGGCATCGTTGCTTAGATCTTTATCAAGTTTAATGTATATGTGTGTATACAAACATATATATATATATATAGTAGTATTCAATGAACAATTGAACAATGTACAGACCATTCCTCCACACCTGTGCATGGGCTGTATTCTTTTTCTTTTTTTTTTTTTTTTTTTTTTTTTTTTTTTTTTAGAGGTTTTTGCTATAGGGTGCATGCACTTGCCAGAAAGACAGAGAGAAAGAAAGCAAGAAATCACCCTCCAGGGGAATGGCCATGCCGAAATCCTTTCTCCTCCATTCTCCTCTTGGGATCTTGGGCATGCACACACACGTGCCCGGCGTGAGTTTAAGCCACCAGGTCCGGGACTCGAACTGTGGTCAACTACTGTGAGTTCAGTGACATAGCCATTATACTAACTGCTGGTCCTATGGGCTGTATTTTTCACAGCAACAGAGCTCAGTCAAATGAACTGCAGGTAGGTTACTCTAAGGAATGTCAGATAAAATTCTAGTCAGTTTTTGTTTTTAACATAAGTGCCTGTTTGACTTTACTGGTTACTTTTGTTAAATCAATTTTATATGTTACATTAAAAAAAATGACCAGCTGGCTGTAAGACTCCTTCCTCCCTCGTAAGGAGCAGACACTGGACTTCGTGCTGTTACAGGTGACGCATCTGTATCGGAGTCAAAGCAGGTCCTCCAGCTCCGGCTCTCAGAAGACAGATGACCGCAGCGGTGGCTGTGGGCCACTTCAGCGCGTATTTGTCTCTTGCTATTGTTTTTAGTTGTAATAAAGCTCTACCCTGGGAATAAGGTGTTCTTGTTTTATGAATCTGTTCAGCAGCTGAACCCTTGTGGTGATTAATGCATAATTAATACAGATATTTATACCACTCTTCCCTAATATTGTTAGTCATTTTAGTAGACTAGTAGATAAACGGAGAGTTCAAGTATTTAAAAATTCATTCTGTCAAGGAAATAAACTAAAAGCTGCTATGTGTTAATTAGACTTTAAACCCACATGTTTTCAAAAGTGTAAATAATCTGTTTGACTGGAAATTTCTCTAAAATACTAAATTCTCTGGTTAAAAAATGTGAAACATAAGAAGAATGGCAAATAATGGGACCAGTAGATGGCGTAATGGTATGTTGCTGGACTCCCACGTAGTTGCCCGCGGTTTGAGTCCCGGACCTGGTAACTTAAAACCCATGCTGGGTGTGTGTTTGTGCATGCCCAAGATCCCAAGAGGAGAAGATTGCAGTATGGCCACCCCAAAGGGGGGTGAATTTTTGCTTTCTGTCTCTCTGGTGAGCGCACACACCCTATACCAAAAATCCCTAAAAAAAAAAAAAAAAAAAAAAAAAAAGAGTGGCAAAAAGAGCGGCAAATAAAATTAGTGTAGATTATGGCAACTCCACACACTTTTATTTGCATGTAGTCATTTTACTTATTTACCTTTCTATAAACCATATTTTATCAGGAATGCAGAGTGAGAGCAATCTCTGCTAATTATTTTATACGTGTCTATTTGTTTCATATACTATCAGAGTCACAAAGAAAATTTTGCAGAGCCTACAATTCTGCATGGATATTAGTCAGATAATATATTTATAGCGTTTATTCATCTCTCTACACAAGTGTAAAGCTTACATTTAATTATTTCAGAAGTTTTGTGACTGCATATAATTTTACAATAATAATAATAGCCTAGTATGGCTAGGTTTTTAAAGTAACTGTAAAAGTTCTATGTGCATACATTATTACTAAGATGAAGTATTTACATCTTAGAACTTAAACATTCAGCCACCTGTAGTCTAGTGGTTAAGGTCTGTGGTGGTTTGAATCCTGTCCCTGGCCACTTGTGTGTGCACGCCCCAAATTCTGAGAGGACCGAGAAATAGAAGAGAAGGCATTGTGGTGTGACCACGCCCCTGTGGGGTGCTTTCTCCTTCTCTCTTTCTCTTTCACTCTACCTTTGTCAAGATCACATACTCTCTCTGGCTAGCTCAAGTATCCTCCGGCAATGAAAAAAAAAATGTGAATTAAACACACCACGCTTAACAATGATTAAGAACAATGCAGCTTATAATATTAATATTTAAAGTTAATTTGAATATTGATGACTTGAGTTTACAAAAAAAAATCCATCACCCCTTGGTTGTATGAATGTGAGCTAAAACTAGTAACAAAGTGAATAGTAAGTGCTCTCCATGCTAATAATGGAATAATGTTGAATATAAGCACTATTTTATAAAATCAGTGATTAATTTTCAAGTGCCTACTTGGAAGAATGAAGAGAAATCAGTTAACACAGTCGATTAAAAATTAAAAGGCTGTTTTCAATACTACATTTCAATACCACTGTCCCGTTCGATTTTCAGTGGCTGTCATCCGGGCTGTCTGGGCCAGGCAGATAAACCCAAGCAATCATCGTGCAACAAGCAGTTTTATATTTTCAGATGTTTTGTGGGCATCTGCTTTTGACAGACAGCCATCCTCCTCCATAATCGCCCACGCACGGCGCGGGATGAAGCAGCGGCTCCAGATCCTTCTTGCTACCGCTGGAGTGAGGAGCACTGAGAAAGCTCGAAATTAAAAGAAGAAAAAGGAGGAAAAAAGTCACATGGCCTTTTGCCTCTATTGGATTTTTTCCTCAGCCTGGATATTATTTATCTCATGTCAGTCTTCCAAAATAATATGTCTGGGTGTGATTTTTCTGAGTTGTAGGTTGCCTAGGAAATAGGGTTTCATGGTTTCTTCATGGAAGATACAATTCTTATTTGCTTCCTATGTAATTTGCCAATGGAAACTTCTAATGTTATTAGACAACAAATATTACAGCTTAAACAGACTTCATAATTTAGGAACATCAATACATGAGTTTGTTGGGAACGTCATGACACATTTTTGTATAGAAAAATATGTTCTGACATTTCTAACAATCTTTTTTTTTTTTTTTCCTCCAGAGGATGCAATTACCATGTTTTAAAAATCACTCATGTAAGTCAGTGAACTGGTTAGAAATAGAAGACAGTGGGGCCAGCAGATGGCATAATGGTTACGTCCCTGGACTCCCACATAGTTGACTGTGGTTGGAGTCCCAGACTCAGCGGCTTAAAACTCATGCTGGGTTGGAACCAGTAATGGAGTAATGGCTATGTTGCTGGACTCCCATGTAGTTGACCATGGTTCGAGTTCCAGACCCAGTAGCTTGAACTCATGCTGGGTACGTGTGCATGAGTGCCTAAGATCCTGAGAAGAGAATGGAGGAGAAGGGATTGAAGTGTGGCCATCCCCCCTGGAGGGTGAATTCTCACTTTCTGTCTCACTGTTTCTCTCTGTCTGTCTGGTGAGCGCATGTGCCCTATAGTAAAAACCTCTCCAAAAGAAAAGAAAAGAAAAGAAAAGAAAACAAAACAAAACAAAACTCATGCTGGGTGCATGTGCATGCATGTCCAAGATCCGGTGAGGAGAATGACAAGAAGGGATTGAGGTGTGGCCATCCCCCCCCGGGGGGTGATTTCTTGCTTTCTGTCTCTCAGCCTCTCTCTGTCTCTCTGGCAATGGCATGTGCGCTAGAGCAAAAATCTCTCTTAAAAATAAAAAAAGAAAGAAACAGAAGGCAGTACTCTAAAGTAGACTCTAGGGTTGACTCTGCATTTGAATTTTGATTCCTTGAGTGAAAAAATGACTCTAGCAGTCTCTGACTGTATGAATGTGGGCTAAACAGCTGACAGCCGGGGACTCTCGTTCCTAAAGTAGGAGTACTAGTCACCTCCCTCCCGTGTCTCTTCTAATGTCTCTGTCTAGATAAGAGCATCCAATAAAGATTCTTCATGAAGCCATTTCTCATACTCCTGGCATTATTTTCCTTTGTTTATTCTTATCTATAGAAAACCTTATTTTCTGCTTTGAATTATAGTTATTTATATAGTTCCTCACCCAATGTGGATGTTAGATTTTGAGCTCTTTGAATAAAGAAACTACATATTGCTAATATTGCATCTTCAGCACTAAGAGCAGCATGCCCCCATGCAACGCTGATGGTGAAACCATGTTTTATGTATCACTTCAGGAGTTCATTCCCACCAATCACCATTTATTAGAAGGCTCCATCTCACACACAGGCACACACGCACAAGAATGATGAACTCTGACTTTCTTATGGTAAGCCATTAGGAAAATGGACAGCTGAATTTAGCCTCTACGCTCAAGCATACATGACCAAGGCCAAGGTCGGAGCTCCATTTTACTCAGAGCAGATGATGTCTGGAGGGCCTTAGAACACGGCCCTTTCCTCGCGCAGTGCCCACTGCATATCTGGGTTTGGGAAGGGGCAGTGGAATGTTCTAGCAACAGGACTAACCCATTTTCCAGGTGGAGTAAAGGGAAAAGATCATGGTCCTGGAGGAAAGTGTGCTGGACTAAGATGAAGGAGCCCCGGGTTGACCTGCTAGTCCAGCTCATCCATCAGTCACATCAGCTGGTCTCTGTGCTGTGCTTTCCTTGTCTGAGAAATGATCATGAAGAATGCTGCTGACCCTTGGGATGCTTTTGAAAAGGACAGGAGAAGTGAGAGTGAGCTTTAGTTCTCCTTTTAAATGGAGTCAAGTTGGTTACTGCTCTGTTTCCCAGGGATGTTTTGCACTGAGGGAACAGGCTGACACCTGCACCGCTGTGTTCAGGGATTTTAAGTGAAAAATGCGGCAGCTGGTTCATTATTCTAGAAGCAGATCACTCTGCCAGAAGATCCGGACTCCATGCCAGCTCAGGACAGAAACACCTGGCTCTCCCTGACATCTCTCTTCTCATCTATCTTTAAAGAGACCAAGCACTTCAACGACCATGTTTACAAGAGATACATTTAAATATATAAATTGGATTAAAAGAGGAAGAGAAGGGATTGCAGCATCGCCATCCTCCCTAGAGGGTGATTTCTCACTTTCTCTCTCTCTCTGTTTTGCTCTGGTGAGAGCACATGCCCTATGTCAAAAAAAAAAAAAAAAAAAAAAAAAAAAAAAAAAAAAAAAAAAAAAAAAAAAAAAAAAAAGGAGTATGTGGTGAACACATCAAAATAGTAATTGTTGATACCCTGATACCCAATTCCACCATTGGGTTCAATGACTCATTAGAGAACTTCACAGAACTCAGAAAAAAACATCACATTAAGAGTCACAGTTTCCTACTGAAGCAATAAGCTTAGGCACTATCCAAAATTCGTGATGTAACTCAATATCTATAGACCCACAGTCCTCCGATGAATGTGCTGTGTACTGCACGAGTGAAGTTGCCCATTCCTGAGGTGGTTCTTAGACTTCACCCTCACTCCTACTACAGGCAGTAAGTTTTTGAGTCTTACCTAACTCTATGGGCTAAATTGAGTAGGTTATCTGCCATTATTAAAAACCAAAATGTTGCGTCAACTCTGCGACCTAACGGTTAAGGGAACCACATCCTACATGGCCAAATGTGGTTTGAATCCCAGTCCTGAGGTTTGAAAAACATGCTGAGTATGGGGGGGTGTGTGATCCAAAGCCAGTAGGTTGGAGAAATGGAGAAGGGTGTGTGGTGTGTGCCCCACTTAGGGGTGGTTTCTCCCTCTCTTTTTGTCTCTATCTCTGTCTCTTCTTGGTAAGCACATGTACCCTTTGGCAAATGAAAAAAGGGAAAGAAAAAAGGAAAGAAAAGAAAAGAAAAAAGAAAAAAGATTGATGAAGAGTGATTGCAAAAGTGAAAACAGCTTAAAATTTGCCTATGAAATGTCTTTGCTGAATACTGCACTGGTGGGCTGCTCTGGGCTACCCTACCTGCTGCAACCCTCTGACTGTAGACGTTCACTGTTGGTGCCCCCTACAGATTCAAAACTGTCCATCAAGAAGCTTCTGTATGTCCTGAACATCCTTGTCTGACAGGCTGAAGCTAAAAGTCAGTAATAACGAGACAGAATAAGAGTGTGTGAAAACAACTCATTGGAAGTAACTCATTTTCTTCAGCTAAACCTTCCTTATTGATATATTTTATTTTTCGCTTAGAAACCTTAAGTGGTTTCTCATTCTGTTGAAGAAAAAACTAACACTATTTCAAGGACCTTGAGATCTAGCTTCTCTTTCATCAGAAGACATGACATCTGCAGTTTCTAGCTTTATATGTGCCAAGTGCGCAATCTCACAGCTTCCAAAACGTCACACTCCTTATGAAAATATATACAACTCATCTACAGATACATGAAGGTAAAAGCTACGAAAATGAAAAAAAAAAAAACTTTTGTATTTCAAATATTGAAGTTGTGACTGGCTGTGTAGAGCAGCAGTTAAGCTCTTTGGGAAGGATCTGGATCTCACATGCCTGGCGGCAGTTCACGTCCTAGCCCCAGAGGCCCCACAAGGGCAGGCAGGCCCAAATCCCGAGGGGCTAGAGAGCTGGAGTTGTGTCACACCCTCTGGGGTGTGCTTTTGCCCTCTTTCTCTCTCTCTAGTGAGCGCAAGTGCCCTGTGACAATTAGAAAATGTTTACATCTTAAAAATTGATAGTTACTATTTTTAAAAGTACGTAAGACAAAGGTAGCTAGATATATGTATGTATGTATATATCCCCAAATGCACTTTGTGACCTTTCTAATTTTCTTCCAGTAGACTGCAATTTCCTCTACCAGGTCCATATTTGATTTGTTGGAAATATGGATAACAAAATAAATAAGTAGTTTAAAACAGAAATTAATTTTGTAGTTAAACTGATTTAAGAGTATTTCTATCAGATTTCTAGGGCGTTACAGAGTTTTTAAATTCTCCACATCTTTCAAGGATTTTTTTACTTCCCTTTTTTTAAAACTGTAGCAGTGAATTTCAGTTGAATGAATGTGCTGATATAAGCAAATTCTCCCATCAAAAGTTATTTTGGAATTCTGCCTGAAAAGTTTTTACCAGTGATGTAACTACCGACAAGTTCTAAATCTGGCTGTATGCATATATTAGTCTTGTAATACATACTTTTTTTTTTTTTTTTTGGAGAGGTTTTTCGCTATAGGGCGCGTGCGCTCGCCAGACAGACAGAGAGAGACATAGAGACAGAAAGCGAGAAATCACCCCCCAGGGGGGATGGTCACGCCGCAATCCCTTCTCCTCCATTCTCCTCTTGGGATCTTGGGCACGGACACACACGCGCCCGGCGTGAGTTGTAAGCCACCGGGTCCGAGACGCGAACCGCGGTCGACTACGTGGGAATCCAGCGACATAGCCATTACACTAACTGCTGGTTCCCGTAATACATACTTTTTAAAAAAAGTCCATGGCTCTCTTTTCACCCATTTTTTTTATGGTCATACCTTCTCCTTTTCATGTTTAGCTCAAGTGTTTTCAAAGGATATGCTTCTATTTTGGTGAGTAGGAGAGAGGGAGCTTCTATTTTGAAGAATACATTTTTCCCCATTTTCTTCACTAAGCATCTTCCTCAGACTGGCCTTAACTTCATTTAATTGACAGAATTGCTTTTCTTGTTACTGTTGCTGTTTTAATTTTGTGTGGATGGACATTTGGACCATGTCAATGACTGTCAACCTTCTGTATTTGTTACTTGAAAATGCACTCACAGTAATTGCTTTGGCGACAAATACATGTGACAGCCACAGCATTTCCCAGAAACAAGGTGTCAGTTCAAAGAAGTTTGTATTAAATTTTGAAAATATTTATTTCATGCAAGAACCAGATAATGAATTTCACAAGTATAAATGGAGAGAAGTATTTTGCAGCTGACAATTCTATGCCTTCCCCCACCCCCTCATGCCCTTGCCGAAGAGAGACAGAGAGAAACAGAGAGAAAGAAAGGGAGAAATCACCCCCCCCCCCCGGCCCAGGGGCGAAGACCATGCCACAGTCTCTCTGTCTCTCTGGCCAGTGCGTGCGCCCTATAGCAAAACTCTCTCTCTCTAAAACAATATACGCTTCTCTATAACCCTGGGATCCCAGGCATGAGGGTACTATTCCTGCAATCCCTAACCAACGTGGAGTGGCAGAGCCAGGACTTAGGAGAAATTCTACCAAGTCATTTTTGTTAAAAAAGGACAAATGAGAGATACAGGTCAAAAATCAAATTCGAACGTTTTACCCTTGGTGACTTTGACACACATTAATGTAAAACTATTTCTTACAACTATTTTTAACTATAGTTTTTAGTCAACACATGAAAAATGTTCAAGGAGTTCATTAACAATGTATATTATGAAATTAAAAAAATTAATTTCATGGATAATATGTATTACTAAAAAACTCCATTTTTTTTTTTTGGAAGAGGTTTTTGCTATAGGGTGTGTGCGCTTGCCAGACAGACAGAGAGAGACAGAAAGCGAGAAATCACCCCACATGGGGGATGGCCACGCCGCAATCCCTTCTCCTCCGTTCTCCTCTCGGGATCATGGGCACGCACGCACATGAGCCCGGCGTGAGTTTAAGCCACCAGGTCCGAGACTCGAACCGTGGTCGACTACATGGGAGTCCAGCGACATAGCCATTACACTAACTACTGGTCCCAAAAAAACTCCATGCTTTTATTTTGTTGTTGTTGATTTTGCCACAAGGCACATGTGCTAGCTGGAGAGAGACAGAGATAGACAGAGAGAGAAGTGGGAAATCACTCTTACGGGACATGACCATTCTGCAATCCCTTCTCCTTCATTCTACTCTTGGGATTTGGGGCATGCATGCTCATGTGCTCAGCATGATTTTTAATTTTTTCTTCTTTTTTTGGGAGAGGTTTTTGCCATAGGGCGCGTGTGCTCGCCAGAAAGACAGAGAGAGACAGAGAGATAAAAAGTGAGAAATCACTCCCCAGTGGGAATGGCCACGCCACAATCCCTTCTCCTCCATTCTCCTCTTGGGATCTTGGGCACGCACACACATGAGCCCGATGTCAGTTTAAGCCACCGGGTCCAGGACTCGAACCGTGATCGACTACATGGGAGTCCAGCGACATAGCCATTACGCTAACTGCTGGTTCCATGCTTAGCATGATTTTGAAGCTGCCAGGAACTGTGATCAGCCATGTGGGAGATGAGAGAGAGAGAGAGAGAGAGAGCAAGCGAGCACCCCCCCCCCCCCCAGTGGCGTATGTTCATGCCACAATCCTTTTCCTTCATTTCTCCATCTTGTCAAGTTTTTGGGCATGCACACACATTTAAGCTAGATATGTAACTTGAATTGGTTGGCTGTGTGGGATCTGACTTCCTGTGTACAGTGCATTTCTGTTGCGTTATGGGGAAAGCCCTTAACTCATTATTCAATTCCATCTTTTTCCACAAACTCTTTAAATTCCCCTGATACTTATGGGGTAGAGTGGCTTTTCATCGTGTAAAGGAAAGCAGTCCAGATCGGTGTGTGGAATGCAAGGTCCATTTGTTTTTATGACCTCTATAAAGCATACATCTGAGACTTTAGTTAGCCCCACATACTTCTCAGGGGGACTGCCCAAAAGGGACGGTTTAGTTCCCAGTAAACAAGCCACGATCCTGAGGATTCTATATTCCACAGCATGACTCGACCCTCTCGTCTTCCCAGTGTTCTTGGGCTTGTGATGTAAAGAGTAAGGCACAATCAGTTGTCTGCATTATTGTGAATGAGCAAATGCAAACTCTTAACCAACAACTTGTAACCTCCCTGCCTCTTGCCCTTTTTATTTTTGTTACATACACCTTTTTTCTTGGTGTATGTATGTTTATGAACTTAGCATCTGGGAAACTAAAGATTTGTTCATCCTAGCTCTAGCCTAAATAAACCACTTATTTACCTCAGCCTTCTTTATAGATTGACAACTAGCATGAACACAATGTGTAATGAACAGAACAGGAATCAACATATTAGCCACCTCAAGTGCTTATCATTTCTTTTGTGTTATGAACATTTAAAATGTTCTCTTTTAGTTATTTTGAAATAGGCATTGAATCATTACCAACTATAGTTGTTCTCCATTGTCTATTTATCTACTTGAAATTCTGTATCCTTTTATTTTTTTTTTTGAGGGGAGATTTTTTGCAATAGGGTGTGTGTGCTTGCTAGAGAGACAGAGTAACAGACAGACAGAAAGTGAGAAATCATTCATGGGGGGATGGCCACACTACAATTCCAACTCCTCCAGTCTCCTCTTGGGATTTTGGGCACACACACACATGTGTGCCTGGCGTGAGTTTTAAGCCACTGGATCCAGGACTTGAACTGCAGTCGACTATGTGGGAGTCCAGCGGTGCACCCATTATGTCATCTGCTGGCCCCAACAATTCTGTATCTCTTCACCAAGTTCTTCCTGCCCTTCTTTTCTCCATCGCCTTCCCAGCTTCTGGTAGTTACCATTTCACTCATTACTTCTATGTTATCAAATCTTTAGCTTCCAGTAATGAGTGAAAAAATGAAGTATTTGTCTTTCAGTGCCTGGTCTATTTTATTCAGCATAACTTCCTTCAAACTCATTTATATTGCCTCAAATATTTTTTTTTCTGGCTGAAAATACTCCATTGTGTGTGTGTGTGTGTGTGTGTGTGTGTGTATATAATATATATATATACATGTATATATATGTATATCTATAATATATTATATATGTATATATAATATATATAGTATATATATAATGTATGTGTGTGTATATATATATATATATATATAGCCAATTTCCTTATCTATTTATCCATCAAAAGACACAAATATTGACTCCATATCTTACCTATTGAAAGTAGTGTTGCAATAAACACAGGGGAACAGATATTTCTTTGACATGATTTCCTTATATATATATTTTTTGATATATACCCAATAGCAGGATTATTTGAATCATAAGGTAGTTCTATTTTTAGTTTTTTTTTTATAAACCATCATATTATTTTCCATAGTGACTGTACTAATTTATACTCCCACAAATAGTACACAAGAGTTCCCTTTATTGCTTCCATTTCAAATTTGTTTTTTTTTTTTTTTTTTTTTGTTATTTTGGTAATAGCGATTCTAACTGGGGTGGGGTGATATCTCACTGTGGTTTGATTTGCAGTTCCATGATGATTAGATTAGTGCTGTTGAGTATTTTTTCGTGCGCTTATTATGCATTTGTATGTCTTCTTTTGAGAATTGTCAGTTAAGATTAACGAACTATCTTTAAATTGGATTATTTGCTTTATTGCTGGGGAGATCAGTTCCTTGTATACTTTTGGTCAACCGTTTGTCAGCTGAGTAGCTCCCAATCTGTAGGTTGTCTCTTCACTGTTTTTTCCTTTGGTGTGCAGAAGCTTTATGTCTGAGGTAATCCCACTTGTCTGTTTTGCTTTGTTGCCTGTATTTTTGAGTTCTTATTTTAAAAACATTTACCCAGTCCAGTATCGTGAAGTGTTTCCTTTTTAGTAACTTTATAGTTTTATTTCTTGTTTATGCTCTTAATTCTTTTTGAGTTAGTTTTGTATAGATAGGAGATAGGAGTCCAGTTTCTATTTTCTACATATGGATATCCAATTTTCCCAGCATCATTTATTAAAGGGATTATTTTTTCCTCAGTGAATGTTCTTGGGACCTTTGTCAAAAGTTAGTTGGCTGGGGGACCAGCAGGTGGCGTGGTTGTTAAGGCACTGGACACTCCCACATGGCTGACCACGGTTCAAGCCCTGGACCTGGTAGTTTGTTTTCTCACTTTCCCTCTCTCTCTTTCTCTCCCTCTGTGTGTCTCTCTCTGGTCAAATTAAAAAAATAAAATGAATTTAAAAATACATTGAAATAAATAATTCCTTTAAAAAAAAAGTTAGTTGGCTATACGAACATAGATCTGGATTTTCTATTCTGTTCCATCAGTTGATGTGTCTGCTTCTGTTCCAGTAGTATACCATTTTAGTTATTATAGCTTTGTAGTATATTTTGAAGTCACATAGTGTAATTGATGCCTCCAGCTTTAGTCTTTTTGTACAGGATTGCTTTAGCAATCCTAAACATGGAGTCTTTTGTGATTCTATATAAATTTTATTATTGTTGCTTCTGTGTCTGTGAAGAGTATCCCTGACATTTTATAAAATTTTCACTGACTCTGGAGATCACTATTTGACAATATTAATTTTTCTAATTCATAAACATAAGACGCCTTTCCATTACTTATGTCTTCTTTGCTTTCAGTAGTGTTTCATAGTCCTCATAATAATGACCTTCTACCTTTTTAATTTATTCTGAAATAATTAATATATTTTTCATAGCTATTCTAAATGGGAGTGCATTCTTAAATTTTTTTCAAGTAGTTCCTTATGAGCATATAAGATTGTTGCTGAGTTTTGTATATTGATTTTGTGTCTTGCCACTTTATTGAATTCAGAAGTAGTATAAAAATGGAATTTTTTTTTTTTTTTTTTTTTTGTTTTGAGAGAGATTTTTGCTATAGGGTGCATGCGCTCACTAAAGAGACAGAAAGTGAGAAATCATCTCCTGGGACGGGTAGCCATGCCACAATCCATCCTCCTCCATTCTCCTCTCTGGATTTTGGGCACACGTGTTTTAAGCTGCTGGGTCCAGGACTCAACCTGCAGTCAACTATGTGAGAGTCCAATGATGTAACCATTATGCATTCTGCTGGTCCCTATAAATGACTTTTCAACTACAGTGTCTTCCTGTGTGCCAGGCAGAGCTCTAACTTCTACAAAATAAAAAGATACCTTCATGGCAGAGTATACCAGAAAATTAGTGAGAATATGGTAACACTCAACCCTTTCCTACTTCTTTTTAGCAAATGGTTGCTACATCAAGGACAGAACTCTTAAAGATTATCTCAAGAGGGGCCAGCAGGTGCCATGGTGGTTAAGGTCTTACATGGCTGACTTTGTGGTTTGAGTCCTAGACCAGGTAGTTGAAAAATACCCCAGGCATGTGTGCATGTCCAAAGTCCTGAGTGGAGAATGGAGGAGAAGGAATTGCATCATGGCCATCTCCCCTAGGGGGTGATTTCTCACTTTCCCTCTCTGTCTGTTTGTCTGTCTCTCTCTTTCTGGCAAACTCACATATGTTTTGGTAAAAATCTAGAAAAGAAAGAAAAGATTATCACGAAGAAAACATTCAATTCTGGAAATATGCATGAAAATTCAAGGTTGCGAAAGTTGCGAACAGAGGACTGTAATAATACACTTGATGAAGACACATCATAAGGATTATACCACAAAACAGAAGACAAATTTCAACAAAAATATCATAATATTGAGCAATTTAAAAAACCATATGACTTTTCTGAAAGATAAAACAAAACAAAAACCTCTAAGCAGATAGAAGAAATAAAAACAATATTAGCAGATGAAAAGTTAATGAGCATACTTAAAAGTACAATGATGGGGAAAATAAAATTCCTACAGAATGAAAAGCCAGTGAAATAAGTCCAAACCAGAAAACACAGTGCTGAAGAGACAGAGACTTCAAAGGAGATATAAAAAATATATAATTAAATGAAAAAAAGTAAAAGGTTAAACTTTAAAAAAAAATGTATCGAATGATGTTATTATTTATTTTAAGTTTGCTTTAGAAAGAGAGAGAGAGAAAGAAAGAGAGAGAGACAGAAAGTGAGAAAGCAAGTCATCAGGTCTGGGAGTTAGAGCCAGGTCAGCTATGTGAGAATCCAGTGCTATAACCACCATACCACCTGCTGGCCCAAAAGGGTTAAACTTTTTTTTTTAGGGCTAAAAGTTTTTAAAGAAAATTATAGAAGTTAAAGACCATCTACTATCTTTATAACGATCCTGAAAAGGAAAACAAAATAGTAAACTGTTAAATAGTAGTATCAATCTACTTATTCTATTATCTATAGCTATGTAAATTTATACACACACATACATACACATACACACACATATACATTCTTTGGTTTGTGTGTGTGTGTGTGTGTGTGTATTTAAATCTGTTTAAGACTACAGACTGAAAGAGTATATTTATGATCCAGAAAAACGACATGTTAACTATTTAGATATAATTGCTGGAAAGATCTGACCTGGTCATTCATTTTTTTTTTGAAGAGGTTTTTGCTATAGGGCACGTGCGTGTGCCAGACAGACAGAGAGAGACAGAGAGACAGAAAGCGAGAACTCACCCCCCAGGGGGGATGGCCATGCTGCAATCCCTTCTCCTCCATTCTCCTCTCGGGATCTTGGGCACGCACGCACACATGCCCGGCGTGAGTTTAAGCCACCGGGTCCGGGACTTGAACCGCGGCCGACTACGTGGGAGTCCAGCGACGTAGTCATTATGCTAACTGCTGGTCCCGTGACCTGGTCATTCTTTTATGCTGAATGAAAATAATAATAAAGTCCTCAAGGAAGAAGAGTATATCTCAGGAATCGTGTCTCTGACAAGACAAAAAAGAAAAATCTCATAACTTACAAAATCTGTAAAACCTTATAAGATGTGAGGAAAATAGGAAGAAAAGATCTGATTACAAAAACACTCGCATCTTGGTGAGATGGCTGGAAAGTTAGAATCACTTAAATTCTGGTTTGCGTTGGTCTCTGAATTAAATTGTGTCCCCAAGAAGATAGGGAGAAATAATAACTCCCAGTGCCTGTGAACATGCCCTTATTCAGAAATAGAATATTTGCGGATATAATCGAGTTAGGCTAGGCCCCAATTTAACATGACTGTTGTCCTAGTAAACAGAGGAAAAGGTGGACGCAGAAATATACAGAAATGCAGGCAGAAAATGCCATATGATGACTGAGTGGAGACTGAAGCCATACAGCTGCAAGTTAGGGAGCACCATGGATTGTGGCAACCACCGGAAGCTAGGCAGGGGCAAATGAAGATTGTTTCTAGGGTGTCAGCGGGAGCATGGCTTTGGCAATCTTTAGTTCACACTGTTAGTCTCTAGGGCTGCAAGAGAATAACTTTCTGCAGTTTTAAGTCACCCAGTGGGTAGTGCTCCGTTATTGCACTTCCAGGGAACAGAGAAAACTTTTAGTACTAGGAAGTGGGGCACTGCTGCAAGAAATAACTAAGGCTGTGCAAGTGGCTTCGGATTACATAATGGTTCGAGTCTTGCAAGTATTTTGAGGCTCTTGATAGCAAAAACCTAGATTACCACAAAGAGATGGTTGGGAGGAATGTGGATGCTAAAAGTGAATGCTGTGCGGGCTCAGTGAGGAAAGCTGCAGAGAAGGCTTCTGTCACCATAGGGAATACAGATATTAGCAGCAGAATATTGCTAAAAATATGAAAGTGAAGGTGCTCCGCGGAAGCCTCAGATACAGAAGAGGAATGTTACTGGGTACTGGAGGAAGGTGACCCTTGTTATAAAGTAGCAGAGAACTTGGCTAAATTATGTTCTTTAGTGAGTGGATAGTGGAACATGTAAGCAATGAATTTGGATATTTAGCTAAGAAAGGTTTCCAGCGGAGTGTGGAAGACCTGATTTCTCACTGCTGCTAACTATAAAACCTGAGAAGAGGCCCAGCTGCTGTGGTGCCGTGGTATCACAAATATCCTGCAAGGCTGGAAGCCATATGGTCCACTGCTGGTTTGGATGTCTGGGTCAGCCTGAAAATACGCCCAGTACAGTATGGGTGCTCAGAATCCTGAGAGCTGGAGGGAGGGGGAAAGGAGATCATGCCATGACAAGACCCTGTGTCGACTGCTTCTATCTCTTTTTATCTCCCTCTCATAGAAGAGTAAGAAAATAACTAAAAAAAAAAAAAAAAAAAAAAAAAAAAAAAAAAAGGATGACAGAGATATCTTGCCACATGACAAGAGAGCAGAGACTGCTGTGTGATGCAACTGCAAGCCAAAGAATGCCAAGAATTGGGGCCAGCAGGTGGCATGGTAGTGAAGGCCTGGATTCCCACATGCCTGGCTGAAGTTCAAGTCTCAGACCCAGTGACTTGAAAGTCATGCCAGGTGTGTGTGTGTGTGTGCATACCCAAAATCCTGAGAGGAGAATGGAGGAGAAGGGGCTGTGGTGTGACTATCCCCTTTAAGGGGTGATTTCTCACTCTCTTTCTTTTTATTGCTCTCTCCTCCTCCCATGAGCACACGTGTCCTGTGGCAATAAATAAATAAATAAATAAATAAATAAATAAATAAATACCAACCTAAAAAAAAAAAGGATGCCAAGGATTGACAGCCAGCACCATAAGGTGGTAAAAGGCAAGGAAAAAGTTTATCCAGAGTCTGAGACAGCACTGCCCTGATGCCCTAATGTTGAATTCTAGCCTCCAGGACTATGAAGGAGGGCACTTCTGTTGTCTGAAGTGACCCAGTTGGTGGGACTTCGCTGAGACTGTCCAGGACAGTAGTGGGGTCTCCAGCTCTGTCACTTACACTTGTAGTCTCATGACCCGTTTCTCCATCTGATCTCCTAGTATCTCCAGAACAGCTGGGCTCCTTACACAGCAGCTCAGAACAGCCAAAACTGCAAACATAGGTGCTTCCACACCCTTTTAAGTCTTGACCCTAGAACTGGGACAGAGTTATTTCAGTTATGTTCTATTGGCTGAAGTAGGCACAGGACCAACCCAGATTCACAAAAAGGGAAAATAAACTCTCCACCTTGGAGAGGGGATTAATAAAGAATTTGTGCCCCCCTTAATTTGTGGCCAATCCACTCTCAAAACTGTCACTTCTGGGGGGCCGGCAGGTGGCATGGTTATTAGGGATACTAGACTCTCACATGGCTGACTGTGGTTTGAATCCTGGACCTGGTGGCTTGCTTTCTCACTTTCTCTCTCTCTCTTACTCTGTCCCTCTCTAGTCAAATTAAAATAAAGTTAAAAAAATATTTCTTTAAAAAAGCAAAAACAAAAAACTGTAACTTTTAAGAATAAAAAAAAACCCCTAGGCCAGCATTTTGCTTTAATGTGGATGTGAATTTATATTACCTTTCTGGTATGGGGTCTGTAAGCCTATAAAATAAGAGCTAATTATTTTCAATACCATTGACATCCTTAGGGCATGAACAAATGATTAAATGCTGTGGGACATTTTCACAGCTCAGAGACAGTAGTGAATTCTAGAAGAAGAAAATGCTCCTCACCCAAAAGAAGATCATTATTTAGAATGCAAATCACATGGTAAAATGTGTGATTATGAAGGTTTTCAAATGCCCACAGAGAATAGCACCTAAGAGCTGTAGGTAAAATAAAATAACAACTCCCACATTAATTTCATGGCACAGCGGTGACCACTTCTCTTGAGAAGCCGAATCACACAGGGCAACTGCGGGTAAAATTCCTGGTCCAGTTGGCCTGAAACCGACCGGACGTGTGCATGTGTGCCCCGGATCTGAGGGCTGGAGAGGGAGACGTCTACACGACCAGACCCGGCAGGGCGTGCTTCTCTCTCTCTCTCTCTCTCTCTCTCTCTTTCACACACACACACAAGTGAATAAAAAAAATTTTTTTTTAAATACAACAACACTTCAAGAGCCATTTAAGGGAAATTATGTGATTAAAGAAAAGGGCAGGTATGAAATTAATCAAATAAAAGAAAATAATCAGATTAAAGACAAGAAATTACAGGGAGTTATGAAATTCTCAACAGAATTTGACACAATTCCACATTCAGCTCTGGTAAACAATTGGGGGAAAAATAACCAGATGGGCACTTGCTTACAACTATAAAAAAATTTAAGATCAAAAACGTTCATGGAGAATGCATATTACCAAAAACCTATACACGGATTTCCAATTGTTTTGCACTGAAATGAAGGTGTACTTTAATTCCACTTTCTTCCATTATGTGTTATGCTTTGAGCACTGTTACTGGTAGTCTTTATTACAATAGATTAAAGAAATTCCCTTAAATTTATAATTTACTAAGGATTTTAATTTAAAATGTAATCTGATTCTACATTTTTAGTATTAAAAATTAGAGAATCATTTGCTTTTTCCACTTTAATCTGTAAATAGGGTAAACACAGTAGTGGATTCTTTTTTATTTTTATTTTTTTGTTTTTTTGTTATAGGGCACATGTGCTTGCTACAGACAAAGAGAGAGAGGGAAAGTAAGAAATCACTTTCTTACTTAGGGGGATGGCCACACCACAATCCTTATTCTGTTCTCTCAGAAATTTTGGGCAGGCATGTACATATATCCACTGTGACTTTCTTTTCTTAGGTTTTTGCCATAGGGCACAAATGCTTGCCGGAGAGAGACATGCACAGAGAGAGATACAGCAACAAGAAAAGTAAGAAAACATTCCCAAGGAGGGGATGGCCACACTGCAATCCCTTCTTACCCATCCTCCTCCTGGGATTTTGGGCATGCACACACATGCCCATGTGCCTGGCATGATTTTTAAGCCACCAGGTCTGGTACTTGATCCGTGGCCAGGCATGTGGAAATCCAACGCCTTAACCATTACACCACCTGGGGCCCATGAATTTTTAAATATTGAACCAACTTTGTTTTTCAAAAGTAGCCATCTTACTTATGATGCATGCATTATAAATAGTTTTTCATTGGCATATATAGTTTATAATAAAAAAATTAATATTATTTCTGATTTCTGAATTAACCAGATTTAACTTGTGCTTTTCTTTCTCATACCCTCCTCTAGTGGTGTCAGTTAAATTTGTCACAGAAAATAAATTAGTGGAGGGCTATTACAGTTTTTTAGTTTCTTGGGCCATTTTTCTTTTTTTTTCTTCCCGCCAATACAAAATGATCTGATGTTTGTTTTTCTCTATGGAGAAAGGGAGAATTTAAAGACAAATTCTTTTTCTTTATTGGTTCATGAATGATTGGTTTTCTATTTCTTTTTAAAAATTCACTTCTGTTTTTCAATCTATGCTATCGAAGTCTGATCAACAACTAAAAATTATACATATTTAGTGTATACAACTCGCTGAATCTGGGGATGCGTATACACATGAGTAACACTACTATCAAGGCATCAAGACCATAGACATATCCTTCACCCCCCAGAGTTTTCTTATCCCCACTTTTCTATCATCATCATCATCATCATCATCATCAGTGGGTGTGTGCAGTAAGAATGTTTAATGTGAGATCTACCTTCTTAGCAAATTCAAAGCATAAAATATGGTTTTGTTATCTATAGGCACTATTTTGTACATGAAATCTCCAACTTCTCTCCTTTGCTCATTTCTCCTCCCCCTTGCCTTGACAGCCATCATTTTATCCTCTGCTTCTGTGAATTGAACTATTCTAGATTCCACATAAAAGTGAGATCACACAGTATTTGTCTTTCCGTGTGTGGCTCATTTCACACATCGTAATAGCCTGCGGGTCTATTTATGTTGTTGCAAAAGACAAAAGATTTTCTTTTTTGAAAGTTTGAGTGATCTTCTGTTGTATTATATATCATGCCTTCCTTTTCCATTCATTCATCAATGGACATTGGATCGTTTCCATATTGTCTCTGTTGGAAACGATGCTGGAAACACATGGGAACGATGTAGCTCTTTGAGATCCTGTTCTGGATAATGAACAGGTATTAAAATTCTATTTCTTCTATTACTTTTCTTAATTTTAGCTTCCATTTTCCTACATTTTCAAATTATAGAAGACGTTATACTCTATTTTATCTTTTACAATCTTTTCTAAATATTTTCTACTTTTGTAATTATTTTTCTGAACAAACTTGCAAAATATTTATTAGTTGTTTAATATACTATATCTTGGCATCATAAATCCTCTAATTTATTTTTATTTTTTAAGTCATTGTTTTCTCTTTGTTTTCTTTTTTATTGCCAGAGGGTGTATGTGCTCACCAGAGAGAAACAGAAAGACAGAAGGAGAAAGCTCCCCTTTAAGGAGGTATGGTCACACTGAAATTCCTCTTCCACCATTTATCCATCTCATTAGGATTTTAGGTATTCTGTAGTTTTCTCCCAATACTTGGAAAAATTTTGGTGATTTTATTAAATAGTGTTTTTAATTTTTGCTATTAAGAAATCAGAAGCAGACTAACTTTCACTCCTCGTCTTTCTGTCTTTCTGCTTCCTTGTAAAATATTTTGGTGTTCTATGAGTTTGTTACCAAGTTAGTAAGGTCACAACCTCCCACTGGCTCAACTGTGAAAGCTCTGGGATTCCTCCTGCTAAATTAGATGGTGCCTGAATATAAACTTGTGGGAAATGTCTTACTTAGTGAAATTCTTTCAAGTGTGACAGATTGTTCTTTTAGATGTTCAGGCTAGACAAATTACAATCGATCACAAAAATGACATGGTACTTTCAACAAATATCATTCCTATGAAAGAGTAAACTTAAACCTTAATTGGGAAATTATTGAATTTAACATACATTTTTGAAATCCTCTCCCTTTTGGTGTGTCAACATTTTAGACATATTTCCTAACATTTAAAAATAAAATTTGAGAATATTTTTATTTATTTTCTCACAATTATCCTTTACCTTTTAATTTTGCTATGACCAGCTCAGAGAAAAAAAAACAAAACTAAACAAAACATGACTTCATTTACGTGGAGTTCCAAGCTAACTGATGTTCATTCATTTTTTTAATAACTATTTCTGTTAACAACTTTCCATATGCTTTTCAAAGATATAATAATTTTGCATAGAAAAACACATAATAAACTTTTTGACAACCCAATAATATACCAATATGGTGATACATATACACACACACACACACACACACACACACACATATATATATATATATATATATATATGTATATGTATATATATATCATATTACACTTTCTGGAACCATTAAGAGGGATTTGCCAATGAAAATTTACATTTAGTCACTCAAGACTGTTAGAACTTTTCAATTCTTAATTTTCTTTCAGTTTTTCACTAGTCTTTCAAATTGTTTTTGGTTCATCCTATCTCCAATAGGTCGCTAGCATTTACTCTTTTTAGTTGTTGGCATGTGTGCCTCAAAAGATCTATTGCTTCTGTTGTTTGATCTCTATTAGCTGGAAACAGAGGTCTCTAGATGCTTGCTGTTGTCGGTTAAGTTACATGCTTGTGCATCTGGGAGTTGTATGTCACAAGTGCTTACTGCTAAATCATTGATAATGAGAAGCCAATAATTTGGTAATTCAAATGGCAATGATTTACTATTTTAAGTGATTACTCTAGAAACCAGACAAGGGCATATTATATTAGTATATAGATAAGTAGACTTATATGACTTATAGACTATAAAAAACATGAAAGGTTAAAATTTTAGAATGTAAAATGTTATGCATTTATAGTAATATCATTGTTTAATTAAAAGACTTTATAATATTAACAATTTTAAGTTTAAATTTATAGCTTATATCAGATTAAAAGAAATTAAACTTGATGGTTTTAAATATTTTGTGGATTTATCTATTTAGTTTAAAATGCTTCTTTCCCCATGTATCTTAGCTTGAAATAAATAGTTAGATTGTCATTCTCATTTTTGTTTTATCTTTATTTCCCCTTAAATAAAATTGCTCTTTTTAGCTCACTACTAAATATTTTCATAGATTGAGTAATGACAGATTGTTTTGAATTTTCAAAGCATTTTAGTTATCAAGTTTATTCAAGTTCAGTACCAATACATTCCATTCCCACATACAAAAAGAAATGAGAGCCTAAATATTAAAATATAATTGTGCAGTTAGCAGGTGGCATGGTGGTTAAGGCATTGGACTCCTACATGGCTGACTGTGGTTCAAATCCTGGACTCAGCAGCTTGAAAATCATTAATGTATGAATAATAATTTAAAAATATATATAAAAAAAAGAAAAAAAAAGAAAAAGAAAATCATGCTGATGGAGTGTGCCCAAAATCCCAAGAGGAGAATGGAGGAGAAGGGATCATAGCATGGCTGTTCCCCCTGGGGGAGGGATGAGAAATCACTTTCCCTCTTTCTGTTTCTGACTCTCTAGGAAGCATATGTACCCTATGGGGGAGAGGAAAAAAAAAACAAACAAACAAAAAATAAAAATAACACACACAAAAAAAACCTTTTATATTGAAAGTCTTCATTTAATCATGATGTTAAATACATGACATAGTATTCTGAAAGTGATAGAAGTATCATCCTAATTCATGCAGGCAGCCCTAATAAAATATATTATTGATTACTGATGTTCTGCTGCAATAACTATAGACAGCCAGACCTTTGTTGGTGAATGGGATTGTTGTTACCATGGTTGCTACATGTCACCTATGTGCCAGAGAAAAGAGCTGATAATGAGGAATAAGAGACACATTCTAGGAGACACCAAGGTGAGGTGAAAAGTAAGGATCTAAGTCCATCACAAAGGATAAACTTTAGAGTGCTGGGAAGAACAGGGACAAGTGATGACCAGCCACTTGGACAAAAACATACGTTCTGAGCTAGGAGAGGAGGAACCAGGGCCAGAGCTATGGATTAGGAGAAGCACATGTCCCAGACATGCAGTACAAACTCCCACAGGAGGCCCGAATATCATGCCAGAGTCAAACTGGCCTACCAGCTGCTGTCTTTGACATCCCTTGATAGGATTCCGACCTCCCATGTTGGGAGTGTGGGTTGGTGAGGCTGCCCTGAGAGTCAGGAGGCACTTTCCTCAGTTTGTGTCTGCATCTCTCACTTGCTGGATGGCTTTTCTTTTCCCTTTTTAATCTTACCCAGATCTTATTTAGATATCAGATCCCAAAATAAAACTCGTATTTATCCATGGAGAAATACCCAAGTTAGGATGATTTGCTTCTAGGGCACCAAATCAGTATCTCACACAATGATGCTTTATTTTCCAAGCAGGAGGTATAGCCAATGGCCCGCATTCCTAGTGCACTTCCCAAATTTCTTTCATTCTTTCCTTTTTCTTTTTTTTCCAGAGAGAGATATTTTTGCTATAGAGCACAGATAATCACCAGAGAGACAGAAAGCAAGAAATCAGCCCCCGGGAGGATGGCCACAGGTGCATTCCCTTCTTCTCCATTCTCCACTTAGGATGATGGGCATGCAAACATACATTCCTGGCATGAGTTTTAAGTCTCCAGATCTGGGACTCAAACTGTGGTCAACTACGTGGGAGTCCAGCAACGTAACCATTATGCCATCTGCTGGTTCTCTGAATGTCTTTCTATCCTCATCTGGGTTTTATATTATTTTTCTACCACCTATACCCATGAGACCGTTCACCTTGCAGATGGCATAATCACAATCATTTGTAAATAACGATAGAGAAGGGATGGTGGAGATGGGCTAAACTGAAGGAAGTCAACAGAGGTGTGGAAGAAAGTGTCAAACTCAGCAATTATGACCTTCGTATTAGTAAACCAGCTATGAACCTTTACAAAAATGACCTCCCCTTGGGAAAATAGTGAGTTGTCAAGGCACTTTTAGAAAAGGGCTCCAATGGAGACTCTCAGCTTCCCCTTAAACTCCTATCAACACTTGTCAAAAGACAAAATGAAAGTAGACTAGTTTAATATCTTAGTTGGCTTTTATCTGCTATTCTAGAATCAGGCAACATCTCATCCTATAAAGTAGAATGTGTCTTGATCAAGCTGAGCGGAGGAGGTTGTCTTTAAGAAAGGAGTTGAAGAGCCACATGTGGAAGAGTGCTGGAACTGCTGTACTCACAGGAGAAAGGTCCTGATTCGCATCCCAGGACCTCCCTGAGCATGCCGGGCGCACACATGCATGCCTGTGATCCGGGCTGACTGAGACTGGGGTGGATTGCAACACGAAGACCTGTTGGAGGTGTCTGTCTATTTTTTTCTTTTTCTCATGTATAAATAAGTAAATTATCTTGAAGAAAGGAGGCCAAAGGGAACAGAAACAAAACAAAAAACAAATTGGTCATTTCAAAGTTACTTTCTCATGTAGAAGGTATTTCTTTACCATGCTGACTGAAACAGACCTGTTTGAGCATTTGGCTATCATCCCTCTCCTCGTTTATTGGAAGATGAAATAAACAACTTAGCTTTGGCTTGGAGGTTCGGCCCCTCAGTGTGTAATTCCCTTGTGGTTATTCTGGGAGGCCTAGTGCAGATCAGGTGGAACAACGGCCTCCTGAGAATTTTAACACATCTAGAAGATTGCCTCTTCAGTGGCTTCCAAGGTGTGGGTTCATGGCCAACAGCATTCATTTCACCGGGGGACTTGTTAGGAGTGTAAGTTCCGTGCTTCACTCCACACTTACTGACTCCAGAGCTCCAGTCACGGGCCCCATGAATTGCGTTTTAATAAGATCACCAGGTGAATTCGTTTCTCACCGAAGTTTGAGAACAGCTCTTCTAACACTGGCCTAGCCAGTGCAAAGGGACAAATGGAAGGCCTTAGTGGGAAGAAATGAGAGACAGAATGTAATACATGTATTACCGTTTCTTTTCACAGATGAAGAAAAAGGGAAAAGAAAGTAGAAATAAGAACTGATGAAGTACGGGGTGCAATAACTTAATCAACCACACTCACTACTGCAGTGCTGTATTCCTGAAGACGTAGACTAAATGCCTCAGTGATTGCCATCCACAGAGCTTAGAACAATGTCTGACACATAGGGTACACTCAAAATACTTTACATTTTGTCAAAAAAATGTCTTTATTCATTTTAGAGCATATGCATAAGAAAGAGAGCATCAGAGAGAGAGAGAGAGAGAGAGAGATGAGCACCCTTCACAGAGTCTGGTCACGCTGCAATTTCCTTCCTCCAATATACTAACCCAGGGATCCCCAAGCCCTGGGCCATGGACTGGTACTAGTCTGTGTCTGTTAGGAACTGGGCTGCACAGCAGGAGGTGAATGTGGGTAAGTGAGCGAAGTTTCCTCTGTATTTACAGCCACTCTCCATCACTCACGTTACAGCCCAAGCTCTGCCTTCTAGAAGTTTCTCATAGGAGTGAAAAACTTATTTATTTATTTCTTTATTTTTTGGAGAAGTTTTTTCTATAGGACACATGCATTCATCAGAAAGACAGAGAGAGACAGAGAGACAGAAAGCGAGAAATCATCCCCCAGGGGGGATGGCCATGCTGCAATCTCTTCTCCTTCATTCTCCTCTCAAGATCTTGGGCACACATGCACATGCACAAGACGTGAGTTCAAGCCACTGGATCCGGTACTTGAACTATGGTCAACTACATGTGAGTCCAATGACATAGCCATTATGCTAACTGTTGGTCCTGGAACCCTATTGTTGAATAATTCTTTCATCATATATTTTAATGTAATAAAAATAGAAATAAAGTGCACAATAAATGTAATGCACTTGAACGATCCTGAAACTACTCCCCTCCACCCATCCATGAAAAATTATCTTCCACGAAACTGGTCCCTGGTGCCAAAATGATTGGAGTCTGCTGTTCTAGCCTGTTGGATCCTGGACACTCAGTTGTATGCCTAGGGTGTTGCAGGCTGACTGGTCTGCCATTTGGAACCATCATGGTTACCATGGGGGATTAAGCTTCTGTTAAGCAGTGCATTAGGAGTGTAAATTCTGTGCCACACACATTTTTCTTTTCTTTTTTTTTTTTTTTTTTTTTTTTTTTTTTGCTATAGTGTGTGTGCACTTGCCAGAGAGAGATAGGAGAAAAGATAATGGAAAATTGAGAAATCATCCCCCCCACCCCCCACCCCCCCGTAGGGGGCATGGCCATGCCACAATCCCTTCTCCTTTATTCTCCTCTCAGGTTATTGGGTATACTCACACAGGAGCCCGGTGTGATTTTGAAGACACTGGATCTGGGACTTGAACCGTACAGCCAGTCTTGTGGGATCCAGAGCCTTAATCTCCATGCCAGCTGCTGGTGCCTTAAAAATTTGGAGGAGGGATACAGAGGCAGAGCATTGATGGGACGGAGAGGTGTGGTGTAATCTGTTGAAGATATTTTGATCAACTGGACTGGGGAGAAATGTTCACATATTGAAATGTTCACTTCATAAGCTAAACAATGTCATTGAATGTATATAAAAATAAATTAATAAAAAAATCTTTAAAGTAAATTAATGAAGGCAAATCTTGTTGCAAATAATATAGGTTACCATGTATTTTAAATACAAGTAGTGTTTTGTATGTTTTCTTTTGCTTAAAAGACAAAAACCAAAGCAGCAGGCTAGGTCTGTTGCCACACAGCCGAGGAAGACCAGAATGAATGTGCTCTCAGGGAAGCAGATGAGTGCAGAGGACACCCAGAGGAACTGATTCATAGATGTCATTTTCTTCTCTGGACCCAACAAGCAAATCATTCCTTCAGTCTGGAAAAAAAGTTGTTCAAAGTATGGAAGACACTAGGATTTTTATTCTAGTGTAATTCCTTATAAGCTAATATTTGGAATCCTAAAATAAATATTTTCTTCCTTTCTTTCTTTCTTCTTTCTTCCTTCTTCCTTCCTTCCTTCCTTCCTTCCTTCCTTCCTTCCTTCCTTCCTTCCTTCCTTCCTTCCTTCCTTCCTTCTTTCTTTCTTTCTTTCTTTCTTTCTTTCTTTCTTTCTTTCTTTCTTTCTTTCTCTCTTCTTTCTTTCTTTTTGCCTTAGGATGTGTGTTCTTACCAGAGAGAGATAGACTGACAGAAACAGAAACAGTCAGAGGGAAGGTGAGAAATCACCCCCCCACCCCAGGGGGTATGGCCACATTGCAATCCCTTCTTCTCCACTCTCCTCCCGGGATCTTGGGTATGCACATGCACTCAGCATGAGTTTCAAGCCACTGGGTCCAGGACTCAAACTGTGGTTGGCCATGTGAGAGAACAGTGACATAACCACATAACCACATAACCGCTGAGCCAGCTGCTAGCCACAATTACGTATTTTCTAGTTGTTTGATTAGAAAATCTTAAGAGCAGGGCCAACCAGTGGGGTAATGGTTAAGGCAGCTGAGCCCACATGGCCAACAGTGTGGTTTGTGTCCTAGACCTGGTGATTCGAAGGACACACTGAGTGCAGGAGCACGCATGCCCCAAATCCCAAGAGGAGAATGGAGAAGGGAGTGTGGTGTGGTCGTCCCTCCCCGGAGAGTGCTTTCTCACTTTCTTCTCTGTGTCTCTCTGATGAGTGCACAAACCCTAGAGCAACAAATAGATAAATAAATCTTAAGATGTTTACTGAAGGTTAATTGCACAGTAACAGCATGAATATAATGTACAGTTTAATAAGTTTTGAGATATTTATATACTGGTAAAACTATCACCAAAATCAGGATAATGAATTTATCAACCCCAGAAGTTTTCTTAGGGCCTTTTGTAATCAGTTGCTCTAATCCATCTCTGCACTCCCCAGTCCCCAGACAACTATCGATCCCTTTTCTGTCACTAAGGTTGGTGTTTTTCAGAATGTGATAGAAATGGAATAATGAGTATGTATTTTTTGTTCATCTCTTTGGCTACTTTCCCTTAACATAATCATTCTGAAATGCATCCATATTGTTTGCATAAAAATCGATTCCTTTTTATGAAGAAGTCATATTTCATTGTATGGTTCTATTAGAGTTTGTCCATTTATCTGTTAAGGGGCATTTAAATTATTTCTAGTTTTTGGCATTCATAAATAGAGGTTTTTGTATGGACAGATGCTTCCTCTCTTGGGTAAATGCTGTGAGGTGGAATAGCTTAGTTTTTTGTTAAGTGTGTGTTTCACTTTTTAAAAAAACTCCTAAAGTATTTTATAAAGTGGTTGTACTACTGTTCACTCCTCAGTGTTTAAGAGTTCCAGTTTCCTGGGGAACCAGCAGTTAGCGTAATGGCTATGTCTCTGGACTCCCACGTAGTCGACCGCGGTTCGCGTCTCGGACCCGGTGGCTTACAACTCACGCCGGGCGCGTGTGCGTGCGTGCCCAAGATCCCGAGAGGAGAATGGAGGAGAAGGGATTGCGGTATGACCATCCGCCCTGGGGGGTGATTTCTCGCTTTCTGTCTCTCTGTCTCTCTCTGTCTGGCGAGCGCACGCGCCCTATAGCGAAAAACCTCTCAAAAAAAAAAAAAAAAAAAAAAGAGTTCCAGTTTCTTCACATTCTCACACTTGGTAAGATCAGTCCTTTAAAATATGAATTTTTCTACCGGATATATACGGCTATGTCAATGTAGTCTTAATTCATAATCCCCTAATACCTAATGATATTGAGGGCTCCTCTTGGAAGTGTTCTGTGATTCATTATCTACTTTGATGCATGCTTAAATATTTTGTCCATTTTTTTATTGGAGAGATTTTTGGTATAGGGTGCGTGTGCTCGCCAGAAAGAGAGACAGAGAGACAGAAAGGGAGAAATCACCCCCCCCCCCAGGAGGAATGGCCACACTGCAATTCCTTCTCCTCCATTTTCCTCTCAGGATCTTGGGCACATATGTACATGTGCCCAGCGTGAGTTTAAGCCACTGATGAGTCCAGTGAAATAGCCATTACGCCAACTGCTGGTCCCTATTTTGCTTGTGTTATTATTATGCTTTAGAAATAGTTTATGTATTCTAGATAGAAATCCTCTATCAAACATATGACATGCAAATGTTTTTTCCCAGTTTGTATCTGGTTTTCATCCTTATTAAAAGTTTTTTTTTTTTTTTTTTTTTTTTTCTTAGAAAGAAGTTCTTGGTTTTAATGAAGCTTCATTTATAACTTTTGCTTGATTGATGTTTCTTCTCATTATGCTTTATATTTTGCTGCTTCTTTGAACGGCTGGTAATATTTTATTAGATGCCAGAGTTTGCAGATTTGACTTTCGTTGGTGCTGGATAAGCTTGTATTACGATAAATATATGTGGGCTTTGCTGTGGGACGCAGTTGAATTACTTGTAAATATTTTCGTCATTTTGAGTGTTGTTTTGAAGTTTTGTCTGGGGAGGCCAAGACAATGTTTTATCTAGGACTAATTTTATTTCCCTTTTTCAGGCTAAATTGTCCTGAACCATCTGCATGATACCGCCTAAATTACGAGGTTGTCTGCGTTGCCTGGGAAAGCTGTTCCCGTAACACTCTCCGGTAGTTATTTCCTGGTGTTGGGGGGCTTCCTCACGGGCCTCGAGTACTTGGTCTTTGCAGCACTATCCGCTGGGTGAAGCCTTCCACCTTGGCCTCGCCTGATCTCCAGATCCATCTGTTCAGCAGTGGGAGCTTCCTGGGTCCTGCTGCGTGTCCTTGCTCGCTCTATGCTGTGACCAGGATAGGTTCCCCAGGCAGTCGGCTGGGCCAATCAGAGGAATTACATTTTGTTTCTCTTTTCTCTGGGGTAGCTGATATTCTACATCTTGGAAATCATTGTTTAATATATATTTTTCCTTTCTTTGGTTATTTTAGGATAAAAGATAAATCTGGACACTCACTGTTCTTTTTGTTTCTCAAAGCATAAAGCTTGTCCAGTGTGCGTGTGCATGTGCGTGTGTGTGTGTGTGTGTGTGTGTGTCTGTGTGTGTTGTAATTGCCAGATGGTATGTGCGTTTGCCGGAGAGAGACAGAGAAGGGTCTCACCGAAATCCCTTTTCCTCCATTTCCCCACATCCTGTTGGGATTTTGGTTACACATGCCATGTGTTTTTTAAGCTTCTGGGGCAAGGATTCAAATTACAGACAAAAAGGAAACAGGTTGGTGACTTTAGATATTCTTAAAAGATTCAGGTAAATATGATAAATTTACAAAAAATTATAATATCTTCCCCCATGCAGCTATGATAGTTTAAAATAAAATTTGGATTCTTTATTAATTGTTAATTATTCTAGATTTAAAAATTGATATGCAAATTAAAAATAAAAAACCGAGAAATTGTAAAAACTGGATAGGGCAGATAGAGAATGTTTATAGACTTATTGAAAACTCTCCATAAACTTATTAAGATCTGAAGAGTCAGGGCTGGGACTAGCAGTTGTTGTAGTGGCTATGTTGCTGGACTCCCATGTAGCTGACCATGGTTCAAGTCCCTAACCCAGTGCCTTAAACTCAGGATGGGCGTGTGTGTGTGTGAGTGCCCAAGATCCCTTGAGGAGAACGGAGGACAAGGGATTGAGACGTGGCCATCCCCCCTCCGGGGGGGTGATTTCTCGCTTTCTGTCTCTTTGTCTCTCTCTGTCTTTCTGGTGAGTGCATGCGCACTATAGTAAAAACCTCTCCAAAAAAAAAGAGAAAGATCTGAAGAGTCAGGGCTGGCAGGCAGGTGGCATAGTGATTAGGGCGCTGGACTCCTATGTAGTTAACCACAGTTTGAGTCCTGGACTTGGTGGCTTGGTTTCTCATTGCCCCCCACCCCTGCCATCTCTCTCTGATCAAATGAAATAATAATAATAACAATACATAAAATTAAATAAATAATCCTTATAAAAAGATCTGAGTCTATATTAAGAAATCTACACTTTTTTTTTAAACCTATAGGAGTTGGGAAGTATTGAAGCTTTCTTTATTTTAAGATAAAAATAATTCTGGAATGATGTTTTTGTCATTAATATGAAAGGTAGATTAAAATAGGTAAGAAGGAGGAGACAATAAAATACATATTAACACCCCAGCTGCTAAAAGAGTTGTTTCCACTGGCAGTAGGGTCAGGAAGTCTGCACAGAAATACTATCCGAATGGAAAGCTCTTGCTTCAGCCCCATCTTGCTTTCACATAAGACATTCAGAAAGCCCGGTCATGACCATTCCCTTTGTAAGTACCCAGGAGGTGTGACAAAGTGAGAAAAGGTCCTACAGACAAGGAGGGACCAGGAAGCCTTTGCTATAGACTGTGGTATGGTGTTCTGTGAATGAAGTATGTGGTAGGATAGTTCACATTGTCTCCTTGTTCTGAAATTAGTCCAATGGCCTGTTCCAATAAGCTGTTGGAACAAAACCACAGGTTGCTGGACTCCTGTTGTCTTTAGTTGGCATCAGTATTATACGAAGATACCCTCTGAGATACTGGCAGGTTGCATCACATTTCTATTTTCAGGTACAACTTCAATACGGTTTCTGTATGGCTATCCCTGTATAGGGCTTGTAATTTAGCCATACACATATAAAAAATACACTTGCTCTTATGGTTGTTCTTATCTATGAAATTATATTACTACAACAATGAGCTGTCTACAGGAAAGTCTCATAAATTAAATGCACTCAGTTCGTCCCATTACACCTACGATGTCAGATAATTGCTCTCTTTAATAGAAAAATGCTAATAACATTGTCTTCTGGAAGTTAATTTTATGTGGTTGTGTGGAGTTTTATTTTTACTGTCATATGATACACTGGTAAATGTAATACTATAGGACACTAGTGAAGTAAGTTTGAGTATATCGATTTACTTTCCAAATTGTTCCATTCCATTGCATACAGATAGACTCATAATTTGCTTTGAGCTATATTGGAAAATGAGCTCTACTCATACCATGATTTTATTTTGTGACAGATCAGTGAATCTTGATTAGATAAAAGTGAAAAATGCTTTACGGTATTTTGCCACCATCAAAAATATGCTAAAATCTAATATAAAAATAAAATGTTTAAATTATTATATTGAAAATTTTTTTTAAATTTGTACATTGCTATGCAAGCTGTTTTTAGGTAGTGAAAATATTTTTAATCTATCTTAAAGAATTTTTTAAGTCTTGGAAAAATAATTTATCAACTATTCAAATATTTTCATCCACTAAAATCAATCAAGCTTGTATAGATTTCAAATTAAAAGTTAAAAAAGGACTCACAAAGAAATTTAATTGACATTTGGTAGCCACTGTATTATATCTGTTTCAGGTAATAAGCATGTAGGTGCTGAAAGCAGTGGTTGAAAGTTCAGTGAGAAACAGAATATTTACATCGTCTCAAATACCTCCTAACTTTTTTTCTTTTTTAAGACTCTTTGCCATAGGGTACATGCACTCACCAGAGACAGAGAGAAAAGGAAAGTGAAAAATCACCCCCCAGGGGTATGGTCATGGCACAATCTCTTCTCCTCATTCTCTTGTTGGGATTTTGGGCATGCATGTACATGTACCCAGTGTGTTTTTTAGGCCACTGGATCTAGGACTTGATCCTCGGAGTTGGTTATGGGGATCCATTCACCACCACACCACCTGTTGACCCGTAAGATACCTATTAAATACAATGGGAAAAAAAGATTAATGTCATAGTGAAAAAAAATGGGCAAATATGACCTAAACTGAGTGACCAAAGTTAACACTACCAAGAGGGAAACTAAGCAGACATTGTTTTTCTGTTAATTTGATGAACACATTATTTCTGTAATATAACAATTTGTAACCCAGATCTATTCATGAAGAAACAACAAGCAAACCCAATTTGATGCAGTCAATAAAATAAATGATTAATGTTGTTTAAAAATATCAACATTCTAAAAACTAAGAAAAACTAAGCTACTATTCTTTATTGAAAGAGATGAAAGCAATATGAGAATTGATGGCAGTGAGTGATCCTGAATTGGATCTTAGACCAGGGAAAAGAATCATTCTTACTCTAAAGGTCCTTAATAGGATAATGTGAAAAGTGACTTATTATTAAATAATATTAAATCAGTGGTTATTTCCTGATAATTATAACTCAGTGGTTTTATAGGAGAGTAAATGTCGGATATATGAATATTTGATTTGGGGATAGGTGGTAAATGGGAATTGTTTGCACAATTTTAACAACTTTTCTATAAGTATGAGGTTATTTTTGAGATATGAAGATTTTTCAATACATAGGTTAATTCTTTGTCTAAAGTCACTACTCCATTCAGTTGACGTTATCAGTTCTGATAGTTCTGCACATGAGCACGGGCTACCTAGGAACCTAGAAAGGCTTTTGTTTGCAAATAGTAGAAACCATACAATGAGTGTACATTTAGACAAAGGTATTCAGTTATACTTTTTATTATCACATTATAATTCAAAGTACATGATATTGTAGATTTATATGAAGATTTTGTCTTCTGGATTCCACAGTATGGTTGTCTCTTTAACGTCTTCACTCTCAGTTTCTCTAGCAGTGTGCATAATGACACTTAAAAGAACACCATTCACCCTAAATCTAGTCAAATGTCTAGTGAGGACAGTTTTGGAAATGTATTTTTCTATTCAGTTTGCCAACATGATCTATAATATTCATTTTTCAGTGAAGGAATATTAAATCCAAATTAATTTAACCTAAGATCTTGGATATTTCTATTGTGGTAATAATTGATTCATATACATATCTAAAGAGATATATAATTTAAGATTTTGGATGTACATTAAAGGTACACATAAGGTATGCACACACTGACAAAAATCAGGTAACAATTTAAAACCATCAGTTCATAATAAAGTTAGTGTTAATTTCTTTCTCACTTTCATTTAGATGTTTACTCAATCATGTAATTTTTTTCTGAGTAGTATTATGCACATTGAATACTTTGGCACTCAACGTCTCTTAGAAGAGAAATATCTCAGGTGTTATATTTTATGTTAGTGCTAATTTTAAAATAATTGGTATTAGAATGAGTCAAGATGTATTAAAAAGTAAAGAAATATTTCCTTCAAACATTTTGAAATTGTAGCATGTTTGAAGCCCTGGAATTCTTTGTTTGGGAGGCAAAGACAGGGGGCAGGAAGGGAAATAATTATGCAATTATATTTTGAGGGCCTATACCCAAGACAATTTCAGTTCCACTGCATCCTGCTAAATAAACACATCTAGCAGGTATTTCTAGTGAGTATGTGGTCTGAAGAGTTTTCTCTCTCTTTTTTTTATTGTCTAATAAGTGACGACTGCAAGAAGATAGATTGGGGGGGAAATCATTTGAAAGAACTTATATTTTCCACAAACTGTAATCCTCACAGTACATTTCTCAGCATTCTTTCTTTTCATTCTATCCTAATTTACTGTCTTTACATCAGGAGAAAAATGTATCCTTACCCACGCTGTTTCTCTGTAGTTCAGACCAGAGTCCCAGGATTCACTGTTTCTGAATGGTCCCCGTCAGAGGGACTGCCAAGGGATGAGAATGGAAATCCTGTTCTATTATCTCAGAAGTCAGAGCTCACGAAAAGAAGTGGGACAGACTGGTCTTTTTTTTGGAACAGAGATAACCTAAATATTCCCAGGATAAACTTCCTAATATTTCCCTCATATTAGCTCATTCAAAAATTCAGGTCCTGAGATTATTGCTATTTTTTTTTTCCAAATAAGCTCCCCAGCATCTGTGTTAAACTCTTTCATAGTTTAGCAAATGAATAGACCTAATGTAAACATAGTTTTTAGAGCCATGGCAATTTCGTATCTTCTGTGTTTCTATATTTATTTTCATAGGCTGATATAAGAGGAAGAATAAGATACTTGTAGTAATGGTAGAAAGTTGTAACTAGGCCCTAGTTCAAATGTTCTGTTTTTCTTTCATTTGTGTATTTTGGGAAGATTCCTTAAGTACATTTTAGAATGTGAATTATAATTAGTATCAAAAAATGTATACTTTTGTTTAACTTTCACAAACCTATATGATGATTTAATGAAAAATGGAGAATTTATTCTCAGGCTCTATTCTCGTTTCTCTTTCCACTTAGCATTGACACTGCTGATAAGCATTGTTTTGACTCTGACATAGAACCGATATATGACACTTGCAGCCTATAAATGAACCCCAACCGAAAAAGTCTCCTGTGAATATTTTTAAGTCATGGGCCATTAAACATAATCAATGGTGTCTACTAATGTGGCCAAGATGAGGTTGTTGGTATCGGCGTTTTTACTTAAGCATCACTGGTGTGAATTTAACAGTTCATCTTGAAACAAGGGGCTGGGAAGAACGGTAGTAATGGCTTACTCTGCTTCATGGTTCATTAAAGCATTTCTGAAATCGACTGCAGTGTGTCCTGCGTGCGTATGTCTGACTGTGACTCACCTTCCTCCTCTCGCCGTCCTGGTCTTCCTGGGTTCGGTCCCGTTCTGCTGGCAGTAATGCTGCAAGGTGTCTCATAGCAGCAGGGCTTATGTCTTTCCTCATGCTCAAAAGACAAAGTTCTGTTCTTTTCTGCCCCACGTGCTGCTGCCATTCCGCTTTTTTGTGTTTTTTTTTTGGGTGGAACGTTCTAAGGCTGGCTATCAAGTCCATCTGATTTATGGTATCATTTAGGTCCTAAATATCTTTGCTTATTTTCTGTCTTGTTGTTCTGTCTGAAGGATATATGGAGTATTGAGATCTCCAACAATTATTGTGTTTCAGTCTGTCTCCTTTTAGATCTCGCAGTCTTTTCTTTACATATTTGGATGCTCCTGAGTTCGATGCATAGATACTTATAAGTGTTATATCTTCTTGGTGAATTAGTCCTTTTACTACTATTCAATGCCCTTTTTTGTCTCTCCTTATGGATTTTATATTAAGCCTATTGTGTCCAAAATCAGTATAGCGACTCCTGCTCTTTTTTGGTTTCCATTTGCGTGGAATGACTTTTTCCAACCCTTCACTTTTAGTCTACATATGTCTTTATCCATGAGATGGGTTTCCTGTAGGCAGCAGATGGAGAGTTTCTTATTTTTAATCCATTCAGCCAGTCTGTGTCTCTTGATTGGAGAATTTAATCCATTAACATTCAACATTATTATCAATATTTCCAGACTTGTCCCTAACATTTAGTTGGCCATATTGGTTGTTTTCTGTTCTTACTGCTGTCTGTCTCTCTTTAGTTTTCTTGATATAGTACTCCTTTAAGAACTTCTTGAAGAGCTGGTCTGGAATTTGTAAATTCTATCAGGTTTTGTTTATCCGAGAACATTTTTATTTTCTTTTCTCATATGAAGGATAATCTTGCCAGGTAAAGTATTCTTGGTTGAAAATGTTTTTCATTTAACACTTTGAATATATTTCCATATTTTTTCCTTGCTTGTATTGTAGTTGATGAGAGATCCAGTGTTAGCCTGATTTGATATCTCTCTCTTGCCAATCTTAGTATTTTGTCTTTGTCTATCGTTTTGGTTAATCTAGCTATAATGTGCCATGGAAAGGATCTTCTTGGATTGATTCTGCTTGGTGTTCTTTGTATTTCTTGGGTCTGGATGTATGAGTGCCTCTCTAGACTTGCAAAGTTTTCTTCCAGGATTTTTTGGAATAGATTATCCATGCCCTTATTAGTTTCTTCACCTTCTGGAATAGCAATTATTCATATGTTTGACCATTTCATGGTATTTAGTATTTCTCAAGTAGTATCCTCAGTTTTCTTGGCTATTTTCTCAGTATTTTTGATAATTTTTTCTAGGTCATTGGTTTTGTCTACTTCCAAGATTCGATCTTCTGCGTGGTCTAACCTGCTTTTAATACTTTTGAGAGAGGTTTTAATTTCCTGTATTACAGCCTTCATATCTAACAGTTCCATTTCATTCTTTTTTGTGGTGTACAGTTCTTCTTTCATATCGTGGAAGGACTTCCTCATCCTTTGGAGCTCAATGTCTCTTTTCTCCTGCCTCTCATAGAATTATGCTAAATTCTTTTTTTGACATTTCAGTAATATCCTCTAATATTTCCCTACCTGGAGACAAGTTACAGTGTTCCTTTGCTGGAGATGCATTACTTAATTCTCTCAGCCTTGAGGCTCCTCTTTGATTTTTAGTCATTTGGTAATGTATTCACTTCTGCCTAACTTGTTGGAGGAGGATTCTGTGATTGTGACTTCGTGTGTGAAATAATTCGGTGCTATTTTCTCTCTTCTATTGTGTTCTCCAATGTGGAAAAAGCAGGAGGAGTTTTGCAATCTAATTTATGAAGGGGAATTTCACTACTTTTTGTAACCACTATAGTGAAGTGCAAAAGAATTCTCTAAAACTCACAGTGTTCAGATGTTTAGCTACTATACACCTAGTCGTCTCTAGGCAGTGGATAAGGGCTAGGCAGTAAAATAGGAGACTAAGAAAGAAGAAAAGAAAGTAGGAAATAGAAGGAGGAAAAAAAGGCAAAGAAAAAGAGTAGGGAAAAACTACAAGAAAAAGAGGGAAAAAGTTAGAAATCACATCGCAGAAAATGAAATTTGGTTGAAAATGGTAAAACCACTTGACGCGCTTGCCCAACACAGGCAGGGATGGAGGAGTCTGGTTGCTTTCTGTCCTAGGTGAGGGGAGAAGAGACGAATTAAAAAGAGAAAGGCTCAGGGCAGAAAGCTGTTTTTTTTTTTTTTTTTTTTTTTTGAGAAAAAAATGAGAAGAGACAGAGAATATGAGGGAGACACTTACATACCTGACTAGAACTGGGGTCTGGAGGGGAACCCTGACTGGGGGGTCTTCACAGCCCTAAAGCTGAACCCAGAGGCCCAACACAGGCAGAGGTGGAGGAGCCTGGAGGCTTTCTGTCCTGACTAGCACTGGGGTCACTAGCAGCTTTTCAAGTCACCTGGTAGATGGGCTGGAGTTACGTGCAGAAATGAGGAATGGGTTACCTCCCAAATCCAAATAGGGCCACAGAGTATTGTACCCCTTCCATGGCTGTTGGGCAGGGCAGGATAAGACACAGCAACTTACCATTCACTATGTAGGAATATCTGAACATGCCTCACACCAGTGGACCCCTAGACATTTCAGTGAGTAGAAGACTCCTGAACTGTAGTCTGTTTCCACCCTCTGACATTCAGATATCTCACCAGTAAGTCCAGAGTGGTTGCCAATTCATGTTCACTAGGTTCAACCAAGATAGTGCTATCGATGTAATGGATCCATATGATTTTTTCTCTTTTGGGAGAGAAAGGTGATTAAAATCTCTGTGAACTAAATTGTGGTGTAGCCCTGGAAAGCTGACATATTCCTGACATAGGAAGGTCTATTGTTGGCTTTCCCAGTTGAAAGCAAACTGCTTTCTGGTGGAACTTACAACACGCTGTGGAGGAAAAGGCATTTGTAAGATCAATAGCTGCATACCAGATCTCAGGAAATGTGTTAATTTACTCAAACAATGAAAATTTATCTGTTATGTAGCTGTAATTAGTGTCAACCTCTTTTAAAGCTTATTATAATCCATTGTCTTTCTCTCAAATCCATCTGTTTTCTGTATAGGTCGAATGGGAGAACTGAAAGGGGCATTTGTCAGAGTCACCACCCATGAATCTTGCAAATCCTTGATGGTGGCGCTAATCTCTGTAGTCCTTCCAGGGAGGTAGTGTTCTTGATTTATTATTTTCCTAGGTAGAGGCACATCTAATGGGTTTCATTTGGCCTTTCCAGTCATAATATAACCTCCTTCCATAGGTTAGGAAACCAACGTGTGGCCTCTGCCAGCTGCTAATTATGTTCTAACTATGCATTCTAGAACTGGGGAAATGATCACAGAATATTTTCAAGTATCCACTGGATCTACTACTGGGTTGGACATAAGCTAAAATTTCATTTCTCTCCTGGCCTCCATAACTGGATGGTCACAGTGATGGTTTGGGTTTCCTGGAATTAATATTACTTCTGATCCAGGTCTGATTATTTCTCTTCAGTGTATAGTCATCCTAGTAAAGAGTCATAGGTCCCTTTGGGGAAGGACAGGAGAAAGACTAATAGTATACAGTTTTAGACTCCTTCCTAGAATGAACTGGCCTCCTTTTTTTTTTCAAGGAGTTCGGAGTCTATAAACTGGCTCAAGTGTGGAAACTGGTTGAGGGATGGTGACTCTCTGTTTATATAATTTGGGTCAGACTTTTGTTCACTTGATCTGTAAGTTTTCTACTTTTACATATCAAGTGAGATATTAGTAGACTTACTATCTATTTTGTATGGGAGGAACACTGAGATTTATGAACCAGTGCTATAGATCTATAGAAGTCAGACTATTATGATGGCTCTTTTGCCTGTGCTGTGTCCCTCGTGGTAATAGCATCTACCTTGCTTTAGAGGACTGGGTGCTGCTACTTGGTGCCTATCACCTCTGGACCCAATTTTTCCCATAGCATTTAAGTTTCCCAATTTAGTGATGGCAGTTCCCACTGTAGGGTCTAGCATATAGGAGAATGACAATTGTAGAATTTTCCAGGATCTTGAGGCTTCCTTCATAAATTCATTTCTCAAAGTGTGAGGCTACTTTCAAAAGTTCATGGAAAAATGGGATTAAGTATAAGTTTATATGGTGTAAAAATTTTTTTTGAACCTGTGCTTAGTTTTTTTAATATATATTTCCATGAAGTTTTTGATGACTGCTTTTTATTAGTGAAAATCATGTCTCTGGACCCTTCCACTGTAGATAAGTAGGTTGTACATGACAAATCCGCTCTATAAATCTAATCTCTCTAAACCTCTGATTCCCTTTGTCTACATTAAACTGAGGGAGATTGGGTATCTCTAACCCACATACTCATAGGAGGCCATCTTTGATCTATATTTCAGCCAACCAACCAAACAGATCACTGGGATGCAACATTAAATGCTGAATCTTTGCTTACTGGATCCATATTAATAATTTTAGCCAGATTAAAATTTATGTTCCTTCTACCATTAACCCCCATCCTTTATATCCATTCCCATACATGTTCCCCAGACCTTGGCCTATATAAATTAGAAAACTCAAGAACTTGTTTTGGAGTGTCCTGCACCTCTTCCTGAATCACAATGTGTAGGTGCCTGCTGGTACTAGAGTCTATTCTAGAAGCAAAGAGTGGTGCTGGGATGGGTTTGAGTGGAATCAGCATTGTTCTGTTTGGCAACTGCCTCAGAGGAGAACATGCCTATTTCCTCAGGAATGTAGGGTTAGTTCCCTCAGACAGAGGTGGAAAGGCTTTTAACACTGTGGGTGGTAAAGCCACTGTCAAAGCTGGGAAGGGGGCCATTTTGGGATGGAGGAGACCTCTTCCTCTGGAAAACAAGACTCATCAAATTTAAGACCTCAACATTTCTCCTCAGCAGGATCCTCCCGCATGACTCTCTCCTGTTTTTCAGGATCCCAATCATTTCCCACCAATATCCTCATCATAACAGTAGGTACTATGTGAGACTGATAGTTCTATTTTTGTAGTAATTCACCCACTTTCACAATGTAGGCTTGTGTTTGATTTTCAGCCATTTCAGTCCTGTGACTGTAAGAGAGGTGGTGCTGACCCAGGACATGATTAGAAACTCTTGGGTTATTTGTGTGGAGTAAAAAAATATCAAATCCCTGAGCTTAGTTTTCTTTCATCACTTTGTGTAGTGATGATAAAAGTAACTAACCAATGTCATTATGGTCCTTGGTTTTCCTCAGACATTCATAAGCAGTGTGTATAGAGTCACTAGCTTCCTTGACTCTTTTATGTGAGAGGTAAATAAGGAGTGTCAAAATGCATTGACTGTATGTATCTCTCAAAGTACTACACACATCGAGCTATCGGTGCTTTCTGTACTATTAGAAGTAGGCTCCTTGGGACCAGCAGATGGTGTAATGGTTATGTTGCTAGACTCCCACATAGTCGACTGCAGTTTGAGTCCCAGATCCAGAGACTTGAAGCTCACGCCAGGCATGCGTGCCTGTGTGCCCAAAATCCCAAGAGAAGAATGTAAGAGAGGAGATTGCAGTACAGTCATCCCCTCTGGGGAATGATTTCTCCTTTTCTGTTTTACTGTCATTGTCTGTCTCTCTGGCAAGCACACACACCCTATAACAAAACTCTCTCTCTAAAAATCAATAGGTAAATAAAAGAAATAGAGTCCTTAGGACTTTTAGGTCTCATTAAACTAGAGAGCCAATTGATGAAACCCTGAAACCAAGTAAGAGAATTTCATCCTTAAAATTCTGTTCCTCAGAACTGCTCCTGGTACTAAAATCTGAGTTAAGGTTCTATAGAGCAATTGAACTGACAGGATATGTAATCCATGAGAGGGAACTTATTAGGAGAATTGGCTCACTCAGTTGCAGGCTGACAAGTCTCACATTGGTTAGTCTGCAAGCTGGAGACCCTGGAATGCTGGTAGTGTGACTTGGTTTGGATAAAGGCCTCACAGGCGGGGAAGCTGATGATGTAACTCTCAGGGGGAGACTGAGAGCCAGAGAACTTGGTGGTGGGTCGGGGGGAGGTGGTGGTGGTACTGATATAAATCCTAGACTCCAAAGGCAGATGAGTTTTGATTTCTAATATTTAAAGCAACATAAGAAGCCTATACTGCTCTCTCAAAAGAAGCCATTTTGCCTCCGGTACTTATTTTCCAGGTATCTTGTTGACTGGATGGTGTGGTCCACACTGAGAGTGGGTCTTCCCACCTAGCAATAGTTCACTCAGATACACATGTTAATATCCTCTGGACACACGTGCACAGCACACCCAGAATAACACATTATCAGGTTTCTATGTATTCCTTAGTTTAAGCAAGTTGGCCCCAAACTAACCATTACACTGTCCTTTCTTATCATTGAAACGATGGTGTTTTATATTTATAATAATTAAAAAAAAGCAAAACTTTTCTTGTCTTCCAGAGTGTGGAACCAAAAAAGGATTTATGTTTCTTGCTTTGCAAGAGTCAGTTCTCTAAAGGAGGAAATTGATAATTGTAAGGGAAGCCTGTGTTTAAATACATTTTGGGCTATTTTCCTACATGCTTTGATTTTCAAACTCAACCAGTCTGAGAATATTCTCCAGACACGATAGCAGAAAATGGAAAGGAAAAAAAAAAAAGAAAAAACAGAAGCAGAAACTGTAAGAATAAGCAGTGTGCCTTGCTTTGTGGTTTGGTTTAATCCCTGTGTAATTGAACTGCTTTGGTGACCATCCCAGAATATTGCCAGAAGTATTCTTAAGACAGTAAGCTCTAACTGTGGAATTATCCAATACAATAAATTTGAGTCTCATTAAATGAAATAAATTCTAAGAAGAATTTTTAAAAAATAATGTGTTTTCCTGTGACAGTAACTTTTTTTCCCCACCCAGACCAAGTCCCAACTATATTGGTGTTTGTAAACCAAATTCTCATTTTTATCCCTTATTTTGTTCCGAGGGTAGAACTCAGTTGGGTCTGGGTGACTCTACGTGATTTTAAGCTTATCTTAGTCAAACTTCCAAACTGTTCATTTACTGTGAGAAGTAAAGGACAAGCCAAACAGGTGGTTATTTGCGTATGTGGGACTCACGAAAACACCAATAGACACACTGTTGTAGACCAAGGTTCCTTCGACCTTGGGCAGCTCTTGAAAGCCTGTGGTCGTCTTTGTCGTCCGGGCACAGTTTGGAATATGCAAATATGAGATAGTTCCAAGCTTTTGATTCAGCCCTCATAGATTATTTGCAAAATATTCAGGCATATTGTTTCCAACTGCCTATGACGAAAACCTGTTTTCTCTGATTTAACCTTTGCATGCTACAATGCAAATGGCGTCTGTGAAAGTTTAGTCCAAATCAGCAAGGTATTTAGGCAGAGAAGAGAGTTATCTAAAGACATTTATTTTGAAGGTTATAAGGAAAATGTTACTCTACTTCCCATTATAAAATATAGAGCCTATCTGTTATTACTAATTAAATGTCTAAAATTCACGCATTTTGATTACATTTGATTACATTTGGTTACATTTAAACCTACACTAATAACTAACCCTGTGATTTGGGGCATGTTTCTTCATGCTTCTGAGCTTTAGTTTATCCCTGTTATTAAGGGGATGATAATGGTATGGGTATCATATCATTGTTTAGAGGGCTACATGGAACGATCCGTATAAAGTGTTCAGTCCTGTTGCTAACAACTTTGTCATCGTGGTAGTCATTGTCATCATGATCATTATCGAAGCCTTTAAAAATCCTAATGTCTTCGAGAGTTCTCAGTCCTCCCTGATGGCAGGAGAGAGGAAAATCGATCAATGAAATAGGCAGGCACAGTTGTCAGCAGCGTGAGCCGATTCGTAACAGTCACCTGGATAATGTGCTGTTCTGACGTTGAGGCTTGGTCAGAACTTACTTGCCTTAGCCAGTATAGCAATGGCTCTCGATAAAACAAGTCGTGCCATGCTGACGCTCTCAGTCCTGGCACGTGTGCACAGATGAGGCTCATGCCAGAGAGTGAGACAGAGCCAGGGCATGCAAACTTCAGCCTATTTTGAAAACATTGTCACCTGTGGCCAAAGCACTGGGTCTTCACCCATTATCCACAGTCAGAACTCCTGCCTTTATTACAGACCTCACTCTATACCTAATAAGGTCATCATTTATATCTGACATCTTATCAATATATTATTATTGCGAGGAGGATGCTCACAACAAGGGTCACCAGAAATGGTGCCTATCCATTTATTCTTTGCTGAAGCTCCTGCTGCACTGGTTACACTGCAGCTTTGCTCCCGACTCACTTTAGTGATCACAAATATGTAAACCTCCAATAGCTTCCCTTCCTGGCTGACAGGACGAAATCCACAGTGGAATATTCAGATCAACTTAGGAAAACAAACAAGGTACAAAATCTGAAGAACTAGACAACCAGTTAGCCCATATCCAAGAGATGGATTATCCAGTGCTCATCCATGTATGTGCTTAGAACATCGACAAAATGTGGCATATCTTCTTTTTGAATGATATATTTTTTTATATTTCAAGAAAACAGAATGATAGAGTAATGTTTAGAAAAATGGGACTTTTGAGGCAAAGAATGGAGTGAGGTGGCACCAGACACCTATTTGATACTTAGGATCTTGTCCTGGTTGTTTTTATAGAATGTGGCATTTAGAAACCAGTACTTGGATGTTAGGTGTGATCCTGGTACTTACAGTGTTTTGCTCCCAAACACCTCAATGGCCAAAACTTAGAAAGTTATGTATGCACATAAATAAACATGTATTTACTACCTAAAACTATCTACACATTTATATTTCTCTGGAAACCATGAGTACACACCATTACCTCCAGTACGATGCTGTCAGGTTTGTTCTAGTTTTCTTCATGTTTGTGAGTGCCTTCTCCTGTCCTAAGAAACGTGGCTTCCATTACACCTGGGAGATGTATGTGTTTGATTACTACTTGAATACGCCAATCTCCCATCACCTCTGCCCCACCCTCCTTCAAAGCTGCATCCTTGTACTCTGAAATCTAGCCCCAGCACAGCTTCAACCACCAGCACGGGCTACCCACCCCACTCCTTTCCGTCACCAAGCTCAGGCTCCAAAACCCCACCTCATACACCTGTGTACAAGAACACCACTTCCTCCACCTCAGTCTCCACACCGCCCCTCTTCGTCCTGCTCAGATTCCAGCACTCCACACCTGGTAGGTTCATTCCTTCCTTCTCTGCGTGGACTAAGCACCCAGTGCTGGGATGCACCTCACTGTGCATTTTCCCCACTGTGCTTGTTTTCTGATGCCATGGGCCAGGCCACCCCCGGTCATAGGACTGTCTTCCTCCCCGACGTGGGCTCTGACATCCCACACTGGGAAGCCATCCCACGTGCATGAACCCAGCTGAGGATCTACTATTCCCCATAGGACTCTTTTTATTATGTCCATGCTGGGTTTCCTGGATCAATATTCTCCCCTCTTTTTCCTTATAATTTCCATTTCCTTATATTAAATCAGCTTTCCACAAGGATTAGATATTCTTTCATTCTAGTTATTACATAAATAACTGGAACATAGATTTTTATTTTTTGATCCAGAAAGTCTTATATTTTATTTTGGTTTTATTCTTTGAAAATTGTAAATTGAATGTGTTTCTTCTAGATCTCTGTTGACTAACTGGGTTTTTTGTTTGTTCTTGTTTTCCTTTTGACCTCCCTATCTCTGACTTTCGGGTCCCCCTTAATTGGTCACTGGGTACCACAGATCAGATCTGGCTATCAGGGTTCCTAAAACCCAGTCTCACAAATCGATGGTGGCGGGACCAGCAGTTGGTGTAATGGCTATGCTGCTGGACTCCCATGTACTCTACCGCAGTTCGAGTCCCAGACCTGGTGGCTTAAATTTACACCAGGCATGTGTGCGTGTGTGCATGTGTGCCCAAGATCCCAACAGGAGAATGGAAGAGAAGAGATTGCAGCGTGGCCATCTTTTCAGGGGATTAATTTCTTGCTTTCTGTCTTTCTATCTCTCTTTGCCCTAAGCAAAATCCCCCCCCCCAAAAAAAAAAAACCAGAAAAGCAAATGGACGGTGGGAAAACATCCTACTTTCTTATGGTCCACCAGAAGGAACATAAGTGCCTGCATGGCCCTGCAGAGCGAACTTGGATAACCCTCCAAGTTCCCAGTCTCCTTGAAGAACAAAACAAAATGGGACTTGGAAAACAGCGAGGGGAAGTTGATGAATTGAAGAGATTCTTGTAACGTCAGGAAACATGGGGAGAAGAAAGCACAGCGGAGGTGAGTAAGGACCAGCGCCGACTACGGAAAGGTAAGGAGGAAGCACTTTCTTCCTTGGCAGTCATTCTCACCTCCTTGCTAGCCAAGAATATGCTGTTATTATTCATGTCTTCACTCCCATGTGGGTGAAGTTGTGTTACTGCTGCACCATTACCTGACAATCCAAATTATTTTTATACTGGTGTGTCCAGCTCTATAGAGGTGCTTTTTTTTTTTTTTTTTTTTTTTTTTTTTTTTTTTTCCATCAGTATGGGCTGCTCGAAGACATGTGTTTTATAGGCCATGTGGGAATCATGATTATGCCAAGAAGAGATGTAGGAAGTGCATCTCGTCGAATTCCACAGTGATGATGAAGACCAGGCAGCTGAGTTGTTTTGCTTTCTGCCTTAGAACACTAGCAACCCCCTGTATTCTCAGTGCAATGATTTTTCCAACCCCAAATCATTTCAAATTTTCTTCTAACCCTACCTAATTTTAAATAATCTTGTGACATGGCAAAATCTCTGGCAGCAAACAGAAAATTGAATGCGATAGCCAATAGATTTGGGTATTGAGGGCCTCTGAGAAATCTCACTGTCCGACCAGCTAGGAGGAAACATCAGGTAAGAAAATAGTGTTTCCGAGTTTACTGCAAGCAATAGTAGAGTAGTTGGTTGAAAATGGAAATTCTTGCGTTGGAAACAAATTAGGTATTATATCTACAAGGTCCTGTATATATATTCTCATAGGTGATCAATGATATAAAACCCGGTCCTGGCCAAACACGTATTATTTTCTCACCTCGTCACTGTTGTGCCAATCCCCTCCTCCTTTTTCTTCTCTTTTGTCTGCTTCACAAGATGGTAAAATAATTCTAAGCAAAGAGGTGCAAAGATTCTGTAACTCATTTCTAGTATTTTGTTTACCTGTACTTTTTAATGATGTGCTAAAATGCTCCTTCTACTGGGTATGTGCTATACCAGAGAATATAATCCTGTTATTCCAAGAGACTGCATTTATAATAGTAGTCGGGTCTTACAGTCAAACAGGTTGGTTACTGGAAGTATTAGATGAGAAGAAGCAAGATAATAATCCCACCAGATTATTAATACCGTGCTGACAGATTTTATTAGAGAAAGACTGTTGACTCATATCGAACCGAGTATTCATTTCTTAAGATGCTGAAAGGGAAATAAATTCTTAGCCTATCCTATATAATAAATATCTTGGTTTCTTTTCTAATATTAATAGTGGGGCAAAGCAAATTTTAATATACTTAATCAATTTACTTGCCTTCATACTATATAAACAATTATTGGGTTGTCAGAAAAGTCATGATGGTCATGACGCATTTTTGCATAGAAAAACAGAAAAAAATATGTCATGACTTTTCTGACAACCCTATACTAGAAGAGTACGAGTTTATTTTCTGTATAATATTATCTCAATGTTTGCTCTATTGTTTTTATTCTTTCTCTTCTAATGAGTGTGTGTGAATATATGCACATACATATGTATGTGTGTGTGTGTGTGTGTGTGTGTGTGTGTATGAGGCAGAGAGAGAGAGAGAGAGTGAGAGAGAGAGAGAGAGAGAGAGAATTGCCAGTGTATAGCATGTATATCAAAAAGTATCTCTGGATATTTTTTTTTGAGAGGTTTTTGTTTTGCTATAGGGCGCGTGCACTCACCAGACAGACAGAGAGAGACAGAGAGACAGAAAGCGAGAAATCACCCCCCAGTGGGGATGGTCACGCCGCAATTTCTTCTCCTCCATTCTCCTCTCAGGATCTTGGGCACGCACGCACACGCGCCTGGCATGTGTTTTAAGCCACCGGGTCCAGGACGTGAACTGCGGTCAACTATGTGGGAGTCCAGCAACATAGCCATTACGCTAACTGCTGGTTCCCCCAAATTATCTCTGGATATTTTTTGATATTCAAATCAGTTAGCTCAAGACATGGAACACATGCTCAGCATATATTTCTAGGCAGTGTGTCCAGGACATGAGATAGGCCATGTGGGGTCTGGTTCTCCTGACACACTAGGTTACAGGACCAGCCTTCTCATCGGTTTTAGTTTGCTAAGCAGTGTTACACCCCACTGGGGACAGCAAATGTAGATCCTTACAGGAGCATGAGGATTACTGCCTGGATTTTCCTCAGGTCAGTGTCCGGGCCCGCCTTAGAGACAGAGGGTGGTGATGGACACTAAGTAGGATTAGGGAGAGGGCAGCTTCATTGTTCCATCAGATTTCATTCACCAAAATCAAATTCAAGGCAAAAATGATTAAGAATTATGGAATGACAGCATAGAACGTTAACTCTGAAGTGCTGGATCCTTGATGTCAGGTCCTGTGAGACCCACTGGGGGGACAAGCATTATGGTGAGGTTTCAGTGATTTTTTTTTTTTCTTATTCTGATTTGTAATATTTAGAAGCAAGCCTCTTTCACTGCAAGGAATCTGGTCTGGTGTATTCATGGGCAATGAATGGCTGCTAAAAGACAGTTCTTCTGGCAGCTTGTTCCCATGGCCATCAAGAACTCTGAGCTGGGACCAGCAGTTAGTGTAATGGCTATGTTGCTGGACTCCCACGTAGTCGACCATGGTTCGAGTCCCGGACCCGGTGACTTAAACACACGCCAGGCGTGTGTGCGTGCATGCCCAAGATCCCGAGAAGAGAATGTCAGAGAAGGGATTGTGGCGTGGCCATCCCCCCCGGGGGATGATTTCTCACTTTCTATCTCTCTGTCTCTCTCTGTCTTTCTGGTGAGAGCACGTGCCCTATAGCAAAAACCTCTCCAAAAAAAAAAAAGAAAAAAAAAAAGAGCTCTGAGCTTTTGATTCATTAAGCCACAACTGGCACTAACAGGGCCATACCTAATGGCTACTCTTTCCCACAGCTATAAAACACTCAGTCATGACCTGAAAGTGAAAACTTTTTATTTTCCGTGCTAAAGCCACAAGACAGCTTTTCAGGGTTGTCAGAAGTCACCATTTTTGCTGAGTTCTTTGAAGATCACATTTCACTTGAGTGGGTCTCCTTCTCAGCTCCGGAGTTGACTGATAGGAAAAGACTGTTAAATCACCTTAGGACAGGGAATGCAAAGCAGCGCTCAGGATGCCGGGCAATACAAGGGGGCAACTGTGAAGTCAGGATGACTGAAGGTATTATAAGAATGACATCGAAGGCTTTCTAGAACCTTCAGCTGGTAGTTCCATGATCTAAACACTCTGCAACTCACAAGAATTTAGCCAGGTTGAGCCTTTTATTTAGCTTATACGTAGGTTGCCCCACCACTTCTGCGATGTTGATTCAGGTACAACATGATATATTAGGAATGCACAGATACCCCTGCTACAGCAAAGGAACTTCAGCACTATTTTATTGCTTTATAACTACAGATGCCCCTCAACTTACCATGGGACTACCTCCCAATAAATCTATTATAAGTTAAAAATGCTCTAAGTTGAAAATTCGTGTTTAGATTCTAAAATGTGTCTTTTGTAGAAGCATATGTTTTTGTTTAATCACGCCAAACCCTGTCTTAAATTATCGTGATTACCCGTCCATTTAATGTCATTTCTGATACCACAGGACTTACATATGATATTTTACTACTTGTTTTTTAAGTGATACGTTGTTTTGATCCTCTACTTCTCGATTTCAGATTTCTTTTTCTTAAGTAGACATTTTCTAGTATACCTTACACCTTCTTGTTTAATTTTTCATCTGTTTTAAGTTATTTCTTATTGGTTTTCCTGAAAATTACAATTAACATCTTCACTTGAAACAATCTAGTTCAGAGTAATTCTAATTCAATGTCAATAGCATACATAGCTTTACTCCAATACACCTCTTTCTCACCCCTCGGTCATCAGATGTGTATCTCATCAACGACAATGCATCTCCATGCCATAGCCAAGCAACACAATTAGATAACTATCGTTGTATGTAGTTGCCTCTTCATAACACATAGGAAAAGAAAATGTAGCAAACAAGTTTGTTATTCATGTAGACTCAAGGTACTATATTGTATCCTTTGAATTCAGCCTGAAGAATTCCCTTTAATATTTTTCGGGAGGCAAATCTACCAGTGACAGTTTGTCTAGGTCTGAAATTCTACTTTATGTATAAAAAAGCTCTAGTTAGACATGAAAAGTCTTTAGTTTACAATCTTTTATTTTTTCCAACTCTTTTTTTTTTTTTTTTGGAGAGGTTTTTGTTATAGGGTGCGTGCGCTTGCCAGAAAGACAGAGAGAGACAGAGAGACAGAAAGTCAGAAATCACCCCCCCGGGGGGATGGCCATGCCACAATCCCTTCTCCTCCATTCTCCTCTCGGGATCTTGGGCATGCATGCACACGCGCCCGGTGTGAGTTTAAGCCACGGGGTCCGGGACTTGAACCGCAGAGTCCAGTGACATAGCCATTACGCTAACTGCTGGTCCTTATTTTTTCCAACTCTTTAGAGGTGCCATTTCACTGTTTTCTGGCCACTGTTAATTTTATGGAAGATTCCTTGTGTATAATCTCTTTTCTTTCACTGTTTTCAATATTTTCTTGGTATTTAATTTTACGTAGTTTGATTATGATGTGCTCATATGTAAATATCCTTGAATTTGCTCTACCTGAACTTTATTAAGCTCTTGAATATGTAGATTAATATTTTTCATGAAACTGGCAAGTTTAATGCCATGATTTCTTCGAATCTATCCTTTTTCCCATTTTTTTTCCTCTTCTCCTTCTGGATTTTCATTATGCATTTCTAGCTATACTTGATTGTCTTTTACAGGCCATCGAAGCTTGGCTCTTTCTAAAAAGTATTATTTCTTTTTTTTTTTTTTTCCTGCTACCCAGTTTAGTTTTAGCAGTTCTTCTTTGTTCAAGTTCATTAATTCTTTCTTCTTCTAGCTCAGATCTGTTCTTGAATTTCTCTGGTGATCTCTTTTTATTTCAATCATTGTATTTTTCAAATTCAGAATCACTATTTTAAAAATATGATTACAATTCCATTATCAACATTATTTATTTGATGAAATATCACTATTATACTTTCCTTCAATTCTTTAGATTTGTTAGTTTAATTCTCTGAAAATATTTATATTAGTTTATTTACAATCTTTGTCTTCTAAAGCCAAAATCCAGCAGCCTCTCATTGCTAATTATCACTTTTTTCCTCCTTTTGTACAACATGTAGAATGCTTTCTTCTTTCTTTGTCTGTAAGTTTTTGTTAAAAATGGAACCAGCAGTTGGTGTAATGGTTATGTCACTAGACTCCCATGTAGTCTAAAAATCTATTTTATGTCATTATTATCATATAATAACAAATGGACATTAGAGTTTTTTCATTCCTCGTCTCCATAAAAGTCCATGTTGTCGCTGTTTTTTGCATTTGTTTGTTGCTTGGTTTTGTTTTGTTTCAATTTTGACTGCTCAGTTACTTAGTATACTTCCTGGAACAATCCTGTTGAATCTGTATTCCCTACCTTGTGTGATCCCTGAGTTCTGTTAGATTTATTTGTTTAGTTTTATTTCTTTTTGTAATTTTAAGATTGGCTTCCTAGGTGTCATGCCTTACATGATATGATTTAGCGGTGAGCTGACAATTGGTAGATTTCCTTTATTTCATTGTTTTTGTGCTTTTCACTGTTTGAAAAGATGAGCTAAGTGAGAAGGCATGCCTTTAAATTTTAGTCAGTCTATAAAAAGCCTTAGCTTTCACTTTCTCCTTCTGCGGAGCTTCAAGGTCACAGCTGAGTGACTAGAGTTTTCTTCTCTCTTTGGTCTTTTCTGGCATGTACACTGGCTTAATCACGCACACAGATTGTTAGAGTCCCAGAATCAGGAGGGCACTTCGCAGTTTCCCATGGTCTCCGGGATATCCTTTGAAACTGACATGCAGGCTCTTATTTGGCCTAACTAAAATCATGACTGCTTGTAACTAAGGTATGGCCAGCTGTTTGCTATTACAGAGGTAAAGCCCCGGTGGAGACGCTCTTCTCGCTTATAAATCCCGACTCAAATCAAATAGCCACTGTGTTATGAGAATACATATTTACTTCAAATTTAGACAAGAAATTAATTATGCACTGGGGGGTGATGCTTAGAGAATTCAGAGATCTTGTCTCTGTCTCTCTCTTTGGTCATACTGCTGCTTTAGGGTTACTGTACCACTGTGGTGGAGTGGGGACATCACAGATCCTGCTGTCTTAGGAAGGTCAAGTCACTTATATGGATAGTTTTTTTCTTTATATGATTTTTGTCAATTACCAGAGTATTCAAGTGGGTCACTTTAGTTTTGCTGTTTACTTTTTAATTTTTTTAAGGGGAGAATAAGTTCACTAAGGTCCTTGCCCTATGATCATGGAAGTTGATCTCCCTGAAGAGACTTCTTTTAGAAGAAACAGTGACCTTCAGTCAAAAAATTCTGCTTCTAGGTCCAGCAGGTGCAATAGTGGTTAAGGTGCTGGACTCCCACCTAGTCCACTGTGGTTTGAGTCCCGGACCTGGCGACTTGAACTCATGCTGAGGGAGTGTGCATGAGTGCCCAAAACCCTGAGTGGAAAATGGAGGAGAAGGGATTATGTCGTGACCATCCCTCTGGAAGGTGATTCCTCGCTTTCTGTCTCTCTGGTGAGCACACGTTCCCTATAGAAAAAAATCTCTAAAATATATATATATATATATATATATATATATATATATATATATAAATAAAGGGCCTCTGTTTTCTAGAGGCAACCCCATAGTAAAGGAGTTGCTTACTTTATCTGGTGCCGAGTTCTCTTTTTTGTCAAACTAACCAAAAGTCAGAGTCCACAACATCCCCATTCATCATCCATGTAGACCTGCCGCCCCAAGACAGGGGAGAGAGGAAATTATATAGAAGAAACACCAAGAAATGTGGGAGTTATCATCTACACTAGCATACTTTTTAGAATAATTTAAATTATGTATTAATTTGAAAGGCAGTGACTTTTTTTTCTGTTGATGAAGTTAGAGAAGTTACACATCAGAAATATGTCCTGATAAAATAAAGTCTCTTGTGCTATTGAAAAGCGAGGTACTGAGGACAAATAGTTAGCTGGACATGATAAGAAAATGAGTAATTTTCCAATGAAACCAGCTGTTAGAGATATCATTTGTTTGAATTTTCTTCTTTTTTAAAAAGAATTATTTATTTAATTTTGTTTATTATTGTTATTTTTCTTTAATTTGTTACAAGGCATACATAATCACCAGAGAAAGACACACACATACACACAGAGAGAGAGAGAGAGAAAGAGAGAGAGAGAGAGAGAGAGAGAGAGAGAAAGAGAAAGTGAGAAGGCAAGCTGTCAGGTCCAGGACTTGAACCATAGTCAGCCATGTGGGAATCCAGCCCCTCAATCACCATGCCACCTTCAGGCCCTTGAATTTTTTTCTTAATTTGGCTTCATATATTCGGAGCTATTGAAGACACTGATATTATAGAAACAATAGTCTGCAATACCAGGACTGTTTTAATTTTGCATTTGAATTTGAGCACACAGAATCAAAAATCCATGAGCTGGCTGGAGAAAGTCGAGTGAAGACTGAGAGCGAAATGATTAAAGCAGCTTGAGGGTTGGTTTATGTGACAAGATAAAAAAGTTCAATCTGTACACTCTTAAGGGATAAAATGAGGAACAAGGTAACTGCTTTCAAACCTTAATCTGGGCTATAAACAAGGAAGAAGACCTTAAAATGTGCCAAATAATGTAGTGAAGAATGATGGAAACAAAGTAAGGAAAGCTTTAAAATGTGGACAGACCCCAGGGATATTCTCCTGTTACTACCTTCAGTCAGCACTGCTGTTGAGATGCGTGGCCACTGACAGAGTCCACTGAGAGAAAGTGGAGTCCAGTGATGTCCAATTCAGTGCCATTGTGGAAACCCAGAAAATTCATCAATGGAAAACTTATTACTCTATTAAGTTACATTCGATGTTAATTTTCTTAACTCTTATTTGCTGGAACTTCAGAATGATTTTCTTGTTTGGTGAGTTTATGCATTTCATATGAGAAAAGCAAAAAATATAGCTGGAATTTTGTATGCATTCCTGGAGAAATATGTAATTAAAAACGCAATGACACTTGAAAAACTCTGCACAGCAATGAATTAAACCATCATTCCACATGGTGAAAGAGAAAAGGAAAGAAGGAAGGAAGACAGACATTTACAATTCAAGGGTTAAGGAAAATTGTAAAAATTCTAATACTTTCTGAAATATATGTATAGCATAAACATTACTTACCACATATGAGAATGCTGGAATTAGGCAAAATGCTTTGTAATTTTAAACACTATATAGAGGGAATATTTTCTAATTCTACAGCACACTTTAATATAATGGAATGATTAACAATATAATGGACACAAAACAAAGTTTTAATAGAATTGGATTGGCAGAATCACAGACCACTTAGACATAGTTCAGAATGAAAAGAGCTCTCAGAACCTCTGAAGTTCCAGGAACAGAATGCAGTCTGAGAATGAAACACCTGCAACCCTGGGCCACTTCTAATTGACAGTGAAGGCTGTGGCCTAGCCGTGGAGCACACAGATCGAACCATGTCTCGGGACACTGGAGGTTGCCTGGGAGCTGTTGGCTCCATCCTCAGGCCAGCCTGAATGTGCCCACTGTGGTTGTCAACATGCCTGTAATTCTGGTTACAATAATTTGGAGACTGGGACAGGAGGATCACATGGCAAGACTCTGTCAAAGATACCACTCTCTTCCTTTCGCTCTCTTTCTCTTACTCTCTTTTATAAAAAATAAAAGAATAAAAAGGAAATTGAAGGATGATTACATGTGTGGAGTCAAAAGGATCAGAAGACTTAAGCCCTACAAAGAGCCACTTCTAAGGAAAAGATCCTAATTATGAGAACACATGTGCTTGGTTGGTTTTCAGAATTGCTGGAGACTTCTAGCTGCTCTAGGCCTCCACAGACTCCTCTTTTATTCTTCTCTTTTAAAAAAAACTTTCTTTTTATTTTTCTTTCTTAAGATTTGTGCCATAGGGTTTGTATACCCATCAGAGAGAAAGAGAGACAGTTAGAGGGAAAGTGAGAATCCCACCCCGGGGGATGGCCACATTGCAGTTCCTTCTCCTCCATTCTCTTCTGGGATATTGGGCACCAACATGCATGTGCCCAGCATAAATTTTAAGCCACCAGGTCTGTGACTCGAACTGTGGTTTGCCATGTGGAAGTCCAGTACATTAACCAGCATGCCACCTGCTGGGTCGACTTTCTTTTTAATTTCTAAGATTATTTTTCTAAAATTAAGCCAGTATCATATGTAAATTGCAAATATTCTACTCAACTAGCAATTCCATTTTCCACAATCACAAGCTCTCTTTGCTATTAAACCTTTTTGAGTGAGAGTGTCTATGGTGTTTTTCTTTTTCCTGCTTCACCATTGTAAGTTGGGTATAAATGAGGCAAATAATTTCTCTTTCATCTTCATAAATTTTCAAATTAGAAGAAATAAATCCACCCAGATAACCACACCTAAGCAACATCATTTACCCTGGACCTGACATATGATTATATCATAAACATCAAGCCCGAACCTAGTGTTGTAATAGATTTCGCAGGTCTTTGAAGACGGTGCCTATGTCTTCAATGTGAGGGGCATATGCCAGATTCGAGGTCAGAGAGAAGATTGTAGTAGCTAGCCTTCAAGGTTGTCTCCCATGAAAATCTTACTTCCTGGATTTTAATCCCCAATACAGTCCCTTTTACATGGTATGGCCACCCTTCTGTGATTAGTAAAATGTGGCAAAAGGGATGCTGTGAAATGTCTAAGACAAAGTCATGAGAACTCTTAAAGCTTTTATCTTGGTTTTTTGGGTCACGTGTTTAGGAAGAAGTGAGCTGCCGTGGAAGATGTCTATGACAATAGACATCTAGACCAATAGGCATGACGAAGCCCGAGTTAGGCACATGGGAAAGTCATGGGTAGAAAGAGAAATGGTTAGCCATCCTCAGATGTTCCAGGCATCCCAACCAAAATGCCAGCCATGGGAATAAACATGCCATCTTACACTGAGTCTTAAGATAACTTCAACCCAAGCCACTATTAGGGCATGGTCAACTCAATCCTTTTTCTTCCATTTCTTCACGTCATCAGAATTTTGAGCACATGCACATACATTCCAGGTATGTTTTTCAGCTGCTAGGCTAGGATTCAAATGTGGTTGGGCAAGTGAGATCCACTTCCTTAAACATTGTACAACAGGGACCACCTTCACACATATTTTAGAAGCAAATTATCAATTATTTCAAAATGCTGAAATTTTTATAAGAATTACATTGAAACTTTAGACCAATTTGGATACTTTTGAGATTTGCCATCCGTGAAAGAAGCATCTCTCAATTTCTTATTTAATTTATATCAGAAATCTCTGAGAATTTTAGTTAGTAGAGATCTTGCATGTGTTTTGCTCAATTTATTTTAATACATGTTGTATTTTAAGATTTTGCGGTAAATTATGTTCTTTCAACTTGTTTTTCCCATTATTTGAGTTGACACAGAAATGCAATGAACTCTTTGCAAAATTGAACTTGTGAAACTTTCAAACCTGCTAAATTCATTTATTAGCCCTTGTAAATTATTTTTCTTCTAATCCTAGCCGATTTTTATAGACTCCTTAGCAATTTTCTATGTAATCATGTGATCCAAGGGAAAAAAAAATTCCTTCCTTTCAATTTGTCTGAGTTTTTATTTCTTCTCACTTTATTGCACAGGCTAAAACTTCCAGTAAAGTGATGAATAAAAGTGATGAGAATAATTGTCCTTGCCTTTCTGGTCTTATGGGGAAAATAGTCAACTTTCTTACTTTAAGTATGAGATTAGTTGGCTGCTTGTTGCAGATTTTATTATAAAACAAGGATAATTTCTGTCTATTCTTAGTTTGCTATGAATACATATCACCAATGGCTTTTTGATATACTATAGATAATTTTCATGTTTAAAAATATTTGTTTACCCAAGTTGTAATGACTTTGTGTGTTCTATTTTTTGTATATACTCAAATTGTTCAAACTAAAACTGATTTTTTAATGAGTTAGAATTTTTATACTGTGAAAACTTTATGTGAAACTAAATTGTACAAAAATTTTATAAAGTAATTCCTAGAAAAGTTTTGCTAAATGCTATGGTATGCAATGTTTAAATTTTTATATGTTTTGCAAGTAGTCGACTTTGATAAAAAATGTTTAATAAAAACTGGGAATAAGACAAAATGCTTTTGAATATGGCAATATCTAAAGATATTTTCTCTGTACTTTACTAAAAATGATAAACCATGATAGGAACACCAATAGGAAACAATGAGAGAGAAAAGGATATTTTTTTATTTACATAGATATCTGTGCCTAAAAGATCATTTTGCTGTGAAATGTGTCCTGAAGTGTCAATCTCACTGTGAGCATAGTACATGCAAAGCTTAATGTAGATCATTCATTTAGGATGTGAATACCAATCGAGATTTTCTTGTTTTCAATGAAATATTATTTTCTCTTGAACAGAAAATTGAATTATAAAAAATAGAGTTATCTTTATTAAAATGAAATTAATGTACATATAAACTGTTCATCAGATTTTCTTGACTATTTCTTTTTTGTCTATAAAGTTTTTTATTTACTTTTAAATTACAATTAATCACTGTACATCTTTACAGCATTCAAAACAAACTTTCCAAGCATGAATGCGCTACATATTAGTCCAGTCAACGATACTACTGTACACATTACCATCAGAAGATAATTTTGCATTTTTATGTCCGTAAATGTTTTTTTTTTTAAAACACCTTAATTCCCTCCCTCCTGTTCCCCATTGCCCGCACCCTCCTCCCACACTATCTTTAGTAATCTCATTTGTTCTCCATGCCTTTATACCTTCCAATCTTTCCGTTTCTACTATACAGGGCAGACATTTGGTATTAAGAGACATATAATGTCTCTCTTTCATAGTCCATTTGCTTTTGCTCAGCGTTAAATCTTCCATATTCGTTCATTTTCTATCAAATGCCAAAGTCTCATTTTTTCCCTTTTTTAATGGATAAATTGTATTCCATAGAGTATATGTGCCACACTTTTTCAATCCATTCATCAGTTCATGACATTTGGGTTGGTTTCATGTCTTAGTAATTGTGAATAATGCTGCATTAAACATGGATGTACAAATGTTTTCTCAACTGAGTGTATTCTTATCTTTTCGGTAGTTGAACTGCTGGATAGTATGATAGTTCTATTCGTAGGTTTGTGAGGAACCTCCACATTGTTCTCCACAGTGGCTGTTCTAAGGTACATTCCCACCAACACTGTAAAACTGTAGGAGGGCTCTTTTCACCCCACTTTGCCAGCGCTTACCACTCTTTCCTGTTTTAATTTTAGCTATTCTGACTGGGGTTAGGTGGTATTTCACTGTGGTTTTGATATGTATTGCCCTAATGGTAAGAGATGTTGAGCATTTGTTCACATGATTTTTGTCATTTGCATGTCTTTCTTGGAGAGTTGTCTGTCCAACTTATTTGCCCACTTTTATTTAGATTGATTTTTTTTTCTAGTTAAGCTGCTTGAATTCGTGTATTCTGGTTATCAAATCTTTATCTGAGGCATAGTTTACAAATATATTTTCCCTTTTCAAGTGTTGTCTCTTCACTATAATTATTACTTATTTTGCTGTGCAGAAACTTCGTAGCCTGATGTAGTCCCACTTCTCTATTTTGGGGATTAGTGCTTTTCTTTTGGGGTCTTATTTAAGAAGTCTTTGCAGGAACCAGCAGATGGCATAGTAGTTATGTTGCTGGACTACCACATGGCCAACCGCAGTTCAAGTCGTAGACCAGGTGGCTTGAAACTTGTGTCTGGTGCATGTGCTCGCATGTCCAAGATCCTGGGAGGAGAATGGAGGAGAAAGGACTGTGGCGTGGCCATCATCCGTGGGTGGTGATTTCTCACTTTCTCTGTCTCTCTCTCTATCCCTGTCTAGTGCACGTGACCTATGGCAAAACCTCTCAAAAAAAATCTTTGCTTACTCGATGCTCGATGTCTTCAAGTTCCCTGTGTTGTCCACCAGTGGTTTTACAGTTTGAAGCTTTATGTTTAGATATTTGATCCATTTTGAGTTGATATTTGTTAGTGATAAGAGACATGAACCCTGGGTCCAGTTTTATCTTTTTTTTTTTTTTTTCTCTCTTTTTTTTTTTTTTGGAGAGGTTTTTTGTTTTGTTTTGTTTTTTCGCTATAGGGACGTGCGCTCGCCAGACAGACAGAGAGAGACATAGAGACAGAAAGCGAGAAATCATCCACCAGGGGGGACGGTCACGCCGCAATCCCTTCTCCTCCATTCTCCTCTCGGGATCCCGGGCACGCACGCACACGCGCCCGGCGTGAGTTGTAAGCCACCGGGTCCGAGATGCGAACCGCAGTCGACTACGTGGGAGTCCAGCGACATAGCCATTACGCCAACTGCTGGTTCCCCAGTTTTATCTTTTTGAAGATGGATATCCAGTTTTTCTAGCACCATATGCTGAAGAGATTTTATTTCCCCCACTCATTTTCTTGTGCCTTTGTCAAAAATCAGTTGGCTGTATGCTTTGGGGTTTATTTATGGATTCTCTATTTTATGTCTACATGCCTGTTTTTGTGACAGTGCAGTGCTGTTTTGATGATCACATCTTTGTAATATATTTCAGTGTCAAGGAGTGTGAGATGCCTTCTACTATATTGTTTTGTGCTGTATTGCTCTGGTGATATGGGGCCTTTCATACTTCAGGATAAATTTGATTTTTTTTTTCTAATTCTGTGAAGAATGTCTTTGGTAATCTGATTGGCCTTACATTCAATTTGAAAATTAATTTGAGTTGAACTGACATTTGATTAATTATATTATATCAATTATATTTATACTCAATTGATATAATTATATTAATAATCAGATATATAATTATTAATATTATATTGTGCCATTATATCATTAATTGTATTATAACTTTTAATATTATGAATTAATTAATATATTTAATTGATTATATTAATTATTCCCAATCCAGGAACATAGGATGTCCTTTCTCTTTTTGTATCATTTCCAATTTTTTTTTTTTTTTTTTTTTTTTTACTTTTTCATAGTTTTCCTTGTAGAAAATCTTTTATGTAGACATCTTTTATGTCTTTGGTTAGGTTTATTCCTAGGTATCTTATATTTTTTGTGGCTACTGTAAATGGGATTGCTTTCTTCAATTCTACCTCATTCTGTTCATCGTTGGTGTATAGAAATGCTTTAGATTTTTTATATTGATTTTCTTTCCAGCCACTTTACTTTATTTATTTACCACTTCCAGAAATTTTTTATGGCTTCTTTGGGATTTTCTTTGTATATAATCTTGTCATCTGAAAATAGAGATAATTTCACTTCTTTCTCTATTTTTATGCCTTTTATTGAATTCTCTTGTCTGATTGCATTGGCTAAAACTTCCAGTACTATATTAAAAAGGAGTGGAACATGTGGGCAGCCTTGTCTTGTACTACTTTTTAGTGAAAAAGCTTTTGGTTTTTCTTCATTTAGTATGATATTTTCTATGTTTTTTTAATATGGTTTTTATTATGTTGAGAAATGTACCTTTTATGCTGCTTTTGCTGAGAAATCTTAATCATGAAGGAATTTGTATTTTATCAAAAGCTCTTTATGCATCAATTTATATAATTGTATGTTTTTTTTTTAATCTTTCCTTCTGTTAATGTGATGTATTACACTTCAGGTTTTGAGTATGTTGACCCACCCCTGAATTCCTGGTGTAAAGCCTACATGGTCATGGTGTATAATCTTTTTTAATGTGTTGCTAGTGTCTATTAAGGATTTTTGCATCTGAATTTATCAGGAATATTGGTTTATGGTATTCTTTTTCTTGTTATGCCCTTGTCTGTTTTTGGAGTGAGGAAGGAACCCTCCCAAATTCATATTATGGAAGGGTTCCTTCCTTTTAGATCTTTAGAAATAGTTTGAGTAGAATGTCAGTTAACTCTTTTTTAAAAGTTTTGTAGAATTCAGAGTGAAGTTGTCAAGACCTGGGCTTTCCTTTGTTGGGAGAGTATTTATCACTGATTCAATCTCATTGCTTGTTATTGCTCTATTCAAGCTTTCTGTGTCTTCCTGATTCTATCTTGGTAGATTATATGTGTTCAGAAATTTGTCCATTTTATCTAGTTTCTTATTTTGGGGGTATGATTGGTCATAATATTCTGTCATGATCATTTGTATTTCTGTTATCTCTATTGGAATATTGCCTAGTTCACTATGAATTTGATTTATATGGTTCTTTTTCTCTGTTCTTCTTAATTAGCCTAGCTAACAATGTGTCAATTTTATTTGTCTTCTTAAATAACCAGGTTCTGGTTTCATCTATTTTCTGTATAATTTATTTATTCTCTATTTCATTTTTTTTTCTGCTCAAACTTTATTATTTCTTTTTTTTTTTTTGTATTTTGTGATTTTATTTTTGTTTTTGCTTTTTCAGTTCCCTGAGGTGTGTTGTTAGGTTGTCTATTTGCCACCTCTCATTTTTTTTCTTGTGAGCACTATATTACTATGAACTTCCCTTTTACAACTGCTTTCGCTGGGTCCAACAGTTTATGAAAACCCTTGTGCTCATTAGGATTGGTTTTAATGACTCTTTTGATTTTTAATGTCTTCATATCTTCCATGATTGTGAAGTAATTCAGGAGTAGGTTATTCACTTTCCATGTGTTTGTCTATTTTTGAATTTTGTTTCTATAGTTTATTTCAAGTTTAAATCCCTTGTGCTCAGAGAAGATGCTGAACATAGTGTCTATACCTTTGAATTGTAAAGGTTTGTTTTGTGTTCTATCATGTGATCAGTCTTTGAAGATGTTCCATGCTTGGGTGAGAAAAATGTAAATTTGTAGTTGTTGGGTGGAAATTTCTATAAATGTCTGTTTAAATCCATTTGATTTAAAGTATCATTTAGATCTGGTTTCTCTTTGCTTATTATTATTATTATTATTATTATTTGTGTAGATGATCTGTTTAGTGGAGACAGTAGGATGTAGAGCTTTCCAATAATTATTGTGTTGCAGTCTATCTCTTTATATCAAGTAGTCCTTCTTTTACGTGTTTGAGTTTTCCAATGTTGGGTGCACAGATATTTATATTATATCATCTTGGGGAATTAGCCCATTTAGTACTATCTAGTGTCCTTCTTTGTCTCTTCTTAAAATTTTTGTCTTAAATCTTACTTTGTCTGACATCAGTATCATGACTCCAGCCCTTTTTTTCATTTCCATTTGCTTGGAATATCTTTTTCTAGCCCTTCACTTTCAGCCTATGTTTGTTTTTTATCTGTGAGGTACATTTCTTGTAGGCAGGGCTTTTTTTCCCCCTTTCCCTCTAATATATTCAGCCAGTCTGTGTCTTTCAATTAGAGAATTTATTCCATTAACAGTCAATGTTATTATGGATATTGGCAAACTTGTCCCTGCCATTTTATTAGCTATTTTCTTGGTTGTTTTTTCTTTTCTTTTTTTCTATTTGTCTCTCTTTAGTTTTCCTGATATAGTATTCCCTTCTATACCTGTTTAATAGTTGATCTAGTGTTGGTGATATTTCAGTTTTTGTTTATCTGAGAATGATTTTATTTGTTCTTTCCATATCAAGGAATGTCTTGCTGTGTATAGTGTTCTTGGTTGAAATCGTTTTTCTTTTAGTGTTTTGAATATATCTTGTGGGAGTAAAGCACTATAACCACTACACCACCTGCTGGCTCCATTGACTATTTCTTAACTTCAAAAACCATTTGTGGACTGACCCTGGTAGTTATGGGAGCTGGCTTCTACATGGGCAACTATCGTTCATATCCAAGAAAGTGTACATGTATGTCCCAAACCTTGACAGAATGGAGAAATAAAGGAAAAGAGATTGTGGCATGACCATACCTTATGGTCTCATACTTCTTCCTCTTTTACTCTATTTCTCTATATCTTCAGTGCCATAGGGAATTTGCACTAGCTGGAGAGAAACAGTGAGACACAGAGAGAGGGAAAGTGAGAAATCATCCCCATCGGAGGAGGTGGCCATGCTGTAATCCCTTCTCCATTCTACCCTTGGAATTTGGGGCATGCGTGCACCCACCATGATTTTCAAGTTGCTGTTCAGAAATTCATGGTTGTCCATGTGGGAAACCAGCACACACGACCTGCTGACCCCCATTTATATGATTTTTATAAAATGCCTTTGTCACAAACTTTCCAAAGACCCTCATAAATAAGTTATATTTTTAGGTCTCTAAGAAATTCTGCCATCAAAAGTAACCACTATCTTGCCAAGAGAGGGAAAGAAAATCTATTTTAATAGTATTTTGTTAGTGATATTGAGTGGTATGTTATGTGATATGTGATTAATAATTACATGTTGGAGAAATTTTCTATTTTTTATAATTATTCCTTCAAGTTTATTTGTTGTTATTATTTTTTTTAATTTGAACAGAGGGAGATAAAATGAGAGAGGGAAATTAAGAAAATTAGCCACCAGGTTTGGGACTCGAACCATGATCAACCATGTGGGAGTTAGCACCTCAAAAACCATGCCACCTTCTGGCCTCAAGAGCCAAACTTTTCATAAACCAGGGTCTTTTTAATTTAGAAGAAACGATTTTTAACATATAGGACATGATGTATAAAGAATTTTCTAAAGTTATTTAGTGTTTCCAAGGGCATACAAGTGCCACGCTTTTGAATCAGTTGTGATACTTCTGAGCCTCTCAGGTGTGTTTTATGACAAGGCCAACTGAATCATGTCAGTATAATGGGATTTAAGTTTTAATCTGCTGTTTAATTTTCTCTCCTGATAAATGGCTTTTAGCAAATGTAAAATTAATAAACAGCAATTTCTGAGTTTTTTATTAATTCCTCTGTGCAGCATGCTATTTATAAATTTATAGTAGCTTAAATTACATCTAGATAACTTATTAATGGACTGTGAGACTTTAAAGCTTACATCTCTGTTACATGATCAAGCTATAATTTTAGTATAAAATCCTGGTCTAATAATTATTTTATGTATAAGCTCATATTTAATTACTTTAATCTATAGTTTCCTTATTCTCTTGGATAGTCTCTTAGTATTCTATTGCTTTTGTCATGTTTAATTAATTAATTATTAAATGACAAATAAAAATTGTATATATTTATCATTTACGACATGTTGTTTTGAAATGTGTACACATTGTGAAATGATTAAATAAAACTAATGAACATATGCATTAGCTCATGCATTTATCATTTTGGGGAGTGAGAATGTTAAAAATGTTCTCTTAGCAGTTTTTCAGGGTACAATACATCGTTAACTATCGTTATATGTCGTACAGTAACTTTTGTGTCCTTTGACTAACATGGCTTCAGAACTTTCCCCAAGCAAGCTCCTGGTTAGCCACTCTGCTCTCTACCTGTATGAGTTGGACTGTTTTAGATTTCACGTGTAAGGAAGATCACCTGATATTTGTCATTCTATGCTGGACTTTTTCCCTTTGCTTAATCCACTTTAGGGTCCTCCATTTTACTGCAAATGACAAGATTTTCTTCTTGTTTAAGGCTAAATAGTATCTCATTGTGCTGATACATTACCTTTTCTTCATTAATTTAAGTATTGCTACACATTTAGGTTGATTTCATATCTTTGTTATTATGAACAAAAAAGCAATGAATATGGGAATACAGAAATCTCTTCCCCATATTGATTTCTTTTTTTTTTGCTATGTATCCAATAGTGGGACTGCTGGATCAATGGGGGTTTTATTTCGAATGTTTTTAAGGAAACTATACTGTCTTCCTTAATGGCTGTACTAAATAGTTTACATTCCAGCATCTGTGTGCTAGGGTTCCCTTTTTTCTGCATTTTTTGCCGCCACTTGTTTTTGTAGAGTGTGGGAGCAAGTAAGCCCTCAGTTGTTTACAGTTTCAAATTTATAATTGATTCTATGCTTAATTTGTAACTAAAATAAGTGAGAAAGCTTAGATTGACACCCTTTTCCTTTCCTCCATTGATCTGATTTTGCACGTTTGTCAGCATTGGTTGGGTATTTGTCTGAGTCTATTTCTGAGTTCATTCTGCTGAGCTGATCCATGCTGCCCCTCTGCCAAAATTCTCGTCTTTATACTATAACAATGCAGTAAATTAAGAAAGTGATCAGTCCTATTTTTCACACTTTATTCTTTATCAAAGTTGTTTTTGACTATTCCATGTTTTTTTTTTTGACTTTCCAATTAATTTCAGAATAACCTCATCCATACCCTTCCCAAAATTTTTACGATTTTTATAGCAATTACATTAAACCTGTGTATAATTTGGGAGAGAATTTACATCTTTAATATGTGAAGTATCCCAATCCATGAACATATTTGCTTTTATTTACTGAGATATTTGAATCTTTTTCATCAGAATTGTGTGGTTTTTAGCATTACATTTCTGAATATCTCCCTTTCTTGAACTATCATAAAAATACAGTAACATTTGTATGGTATTGTTAATGTTAGTGTCCATATATTTATCGTTAATACCTCAAAATAAAATTGATTTTTTATATTGTATTTTTTTTCTTTTTTGGAGAGATTTTTGCTATAGGGCGCATGCACTCGCCAGACAGACAGAGAGAGACATTAGAGACAGAAAGCGAGAAATCACCCCCCAGGGGGGATGGTCATGCCGCAATCCCTTCTCCTCCATTCTCCTCTTGGGATCTTGGGCACGCACGCGCCCGGCGTGAGTTTCAAGCCACCGGGTCCGGGACACGAACCACGGTCGACTACATGGGAGTCCAGCGACATAGCCATTACGCTAACTGCTGGTTCCCTGTATTGTATTTTTGACCTTGATGAATTCATTGACTAGTTCTAGGTCATATGACCTTTATTTCCGACCTTTATGCCATTCATTTCCTTATTACACTGGCTAGAAATTTCATCAGTGTGTTGCATAAGAGTGGTGGAGTAGACACTTTTGCTTTGCTCCTGATCTAAAAGAGAAAACAAACAGTCTTTCAGCGATCGGTAACATGTTTTCACAGATACTTTTATTGACTTGAGAAACTTCTCTATTTCCATTTCTAGAGGTTTTTTAAATGAGTAAATATATTTTTTCAAAGAATTTTCTGCATGACTGATATCATTATATGACTTTTTTTAAACCTATGAATATTGACTAATTTTTGACTTTTGAGCCAGTCTTGTGTATCTTTAGAATATTTAGTCATGATGCAGAATAATTTTTATATAACACTCATTCTCTTTGCTAATGCTTTCTTGAAAGTTTTTACAACTACATCATGAAAGATAAATGATTTGTAGTTTTCTTGCTTTTTTTCTACTTCCTTTCTTTCTTCTTGTTTTTTCTCCTTTCTTTCTGCTTGTTAGCAGGGTAAAAATAACTTCATAAATGTACTGGAAGTTATTTCCTCAGTGTCTATTTTCTGAAAGAGATTGTGCAATTTTTAAAAATTGATTTTATACATTCAATCACTGTATATCATCACAGCTTGTAAAATAAATTTTCCAAGCATAAATACACTGCATATTAGTCCAGTTAAAGCTTTATCATGTGTATTATCATCAACAGACACTTTTCCATTTTCATGTCCCTTAAATGTTTTGCTTCTATTTCCCCTTAAGTTCTTTCTTCTCAAGATTGTCCAATTTTGCTATAATTTATTTATTTTTATTTTGAGAGATTTTTGCTATAGGGCTCATAGGCTTGCCAGAGAGACAAGAGAGAAACAGAGAGACAGAAAGTAAGAAATCACCCTCCGTGGGGGATTGCCACACCACAATTCCTTCTACTCCATTCTCCTCTTAGGATTTTGGGAACACACGTATGCACATGTGCTCGCTGTGAGTTTAAGTCACCGGGTCTGGAACTCAAAGTGCGGTTGACTACATGAGATTCCAGAAAGGTAACCATTACATTCCTGTTTTGTTTTTTTTTGTTTTCTTTTTATATTTGGTTGAATTTTCCAGTGACAATAGCTGAGTCAGAACATTTCTTTTTTTGGAACTTGCAATTATAAAATATTTTTCTTAATAAAAATGTTAATTTTATAATAATAGAGATATAATTCTACCTATTTCATAACAGATGACTTGTCAGTTTCACTTTGGAAGGACTTGGCCTCCAAGTGCAGTTGTCGATTGTACGGTGGAGTTGCTCCTAGCCCCTGTGATCTCTTTGATGTCTGCAGGGTCTGTTTGGATAGCCTCCACTGAATTTCAGAGAGTCACGATTTGTGTCTTCTTGTCAGTCTTTCTAGAAGTTTGTGAATTTCATGGATCTTGATAAGACGCTCTTTTTCATCTCATGGATTTTTCTTGATTCTTTTACTGCTATCTATTTCATTGATTTCTGATTATCTTTATTGTTGTCTTGTGTATGCTTTATTTTTTAACATGAAAATCTCCCAAAGTTTAATAACATGTACACTTCATTTACCCATGTGAGATACTGAGGGGAAAAAATGAGTAAATTTTTAAGACTTGGCTTTGATTTCAGATTTCAATATCATATTCAAAGGAACAAAGAAAGAAGACATAGGAAGGTCCCAGTACTGTGGAGGTAGTCAGGAAATCAAAGTAAACAGGGTCAAGTTTACTCTGTAGGCGTAAGTCAGTGCTTTAGCTAGGATAAGAATTTTTACTGACTTAGAGTCACATTTTTTTTCCCCCAGTACAGAGAGAGATCTTACAAATGAAGATGTTCTTTATAAATATATTTTTTTTCAGGTTCCTAAAAATTTATTTTGTCTATTTATTCTGTGAGAGAGAGACAGAGAAGATAGGCACCTCCAACAAGGTCCTCATGCTGAAATCTACCCTCTTCCTCAGCCAGCCTGGTTTGCATACAGAGGCCCTGAGATGTGAACCTTGGGCCTTGCCAATGTGGACCCAGTATCTCAGTGCCATGTTACTCCTGTGCCATTAGCTGGGCCCTAAATTTCTCATAAAATGTAGTTTCTCCACTTGATTGCAGTGCTTTTCTTGTGGCTTTAGTTTCTCAAAATAATCAGCTCAAAATAGTCCTTACGTTGAGAGGTATATTTTGCATATTATATTTTGGTGTCCTAATATTAGCGGTAATGTGACGTGATACCCATCATTTCTCCATCTGAAACATCCCCAAGACTTTCACAGTCCAGAAGATGAACGGGTAGAATATTTCATAACCTGTTGAATTAGGGTTTTGGAGCTTGAATGATTCATGGGAGAGGTTTCCTCCTTTTCTAATGCATGTGTTTAGTGCTATACCTTTTCCTCCCAGTTTTGCCTTAGCTGTATTGGACACCACTTGATACGTTCTATTTTTTATTTAATTCATTACAACTCTGGGTCACCTTTTGTGCCTCTTGGCCACAAGTTGATTCTCCCCACCAGTGGGAGTCATCTGAAATACACGGAAAGAAGAAACAAGACACAGAATGTTGAGGCGAGAGTGAGAGGGAGAAGCTGCAAGAGAAGTGACTCTCCGAGTTGGATATCCCCCTGTACTTATTTGCAGAGAGACAAAGGAACAATAATGAACAGAATCTATTATCTTCTTAATATTATTCTTAGGGAATCTAGGTCCAGGCTTAATGGAAAGAAGGTCCAGGGCTAAGAGGATAGTAACAATCAAACCATTCTTGGTCATTTGTGAGCCCAGGACAAAAGATGACATTCACTCAAGAGGCCTGTTGTTATTTGCAATAGCAAGCGAAGGCAACATTCGCTCACCAGTTTTTACACCTAGTCTTTTACAGCACACTAGCCTTGCACAAGTCCTTCCTCATTAAACCGGAGTTCTTAAAGGGATATATCAGAAAGTGTTTGTATAGTTTTATAAGTGATAGATTTTCATGATCCCTGAACATCCCCCTCCTCATTAAACCAGAGTTACCAAAGGGCCACATCAGAAATGATTTATCCATGCGGTTTTATAAGTGATAGATTTCTCTTGTTCTCTCGCTTGCAATGTATTTTTAAAATTGTCTCTGAGTTTTCTTCTTTGAATCATAGATTATTTAGGAATATAGGATTTAGATTCTAAGTGTTTGAAGATTTCCTGTTATCTTTCTGCCATTGATTTCCATTGTGGCTAGAGAATATACTCTGTATTACTTCATTCTTTATCATTTATGACTTGAGATGTGGTTTATCTTAGTATATGTTTCATGGGAATTTGGGAAAAAAATTGTTTTCTGCCGTTGTTGGGTATTGTTTTTAATTTTTTTTTCCCAGAGAACTCATGAACTTTCCAGAGAGAGAAGGTGAGAGAGGGAGGGAAAGTGAGAGAAGGGCATAGTCACACCACAATCGTTCCCCTCTATTTCTCCTTCCTTTGGGGATTTTGGGCACATAAGCACACATCTGGAAAGTTTTCCAGCCACCAGGTCCATGAAGAGAATGGTGGGATCCAGCCACCTTCACCACCAGGTGATGGGATGGTGCAGAAGAGGGTTGTTAAGTCTGTATTTGTCCATGTCTCCTTTTAATCCTATCAATGTTCGGTTCACATGTATCTCTGCTGTTTGGTATGCACATAGTAAAGATTGCATACTACCTTGTGGATTAACCTTTCAACTTTATGCAATGTTTTTCTCTATCTTTGATAATTATATTTGTATCCTTCTTTGTACAATGTTAATATGGCAAATTCAAATTTTCTTAAGTTATGCAAATATACTAATATTTTTTTGCATACTTTCATTCTCACTTCGCCATTTTTGTTATATTTGATGTGCGTTTCTTACAGACAGCGTATTGTTAGCTCATGTTTACAGTCTGCTCTGATAATTTGTTATTTATATATTTCTTAAGGTTTTTCGCCGTAGGATGCATGTGCTCACCAGAGAAAGAGAAATTGATAAATCATCCCACCATGGGGGATGGTCACACCACAATCCCTTCTCCTCCACTCCCCTCTTGGGATTTTGGGAGCGCACGCACACACAATTTCCCAGTGTGTTTCAAGCAGCCAGGCTTGGAAGGCAAACCATAGCTGTTCATATGGGAGTCTAATCCCTTAATCACTATGCCACCTGCTGGCCCTTAATTTGTGTACTTTGTTTGGTCTTGCTTTGTTTCCTATTCATTCTCTTTGTTTTTTGTGTTTTTGTTTTGTTTTGTTTTGTTTTCTTCTGTTTTTTCTTGGATTATCTAAACATTTTTACAATCCCATTTGAATTTATTTGTAGAGCTTTTGAGTATATCTCTTTGAATAGTTTACTAATATTTTTATAATTAATTGCTTTAGATATTGCTACATATTGTTATAAATATATATATGTGTGTGTATACTACCCAAACATGCATTAATCAGTGAAGTAGTGAAATCTTACTTTTATTTATGAACCTTTAATATCCTCCATTGATAATATAATTATATAAAATATTGCTTTATATAAATGTATAAAACATTTTTAAATATTTAATGGTATCTTTGAATAGTATGATTTTTACTTCAACCATTAAACATAATTTTGAAATTAAAAATAAGAAAAGTCTATTTTACATATCATATTTTTGCTGACCATATTCTTTCCTTCTGCTTGATGTTTCAAATTTCATTATTTAATAATTTCCTCTTTCTTTACATAATTTGACTTAAATATTCCCTTATCTATTGGCAACAAATTCTCCTAGTTTTCCTTCTTATGAGAATATCCTGATGCCCATTCATACCTGCACGATATTTTCACTGGGTGTAGGATTCTAGGATTCTGAGTTGACCATTGTTTGTTTGTTTGTTTATTTATTTATTTATTTTTATTTATCACTTGAAAAATATTGTGCCATCTCTTTCTGGCCTATAAAGTTTTGGATGAGAAATCTGATTTTATTCTAATTAATTTTCACTTGTCGGTAAAATTCTTTCTATAACTGCATTCAGTTTTTCTTTTCTGTCTTTAGATTTCAGAAATGTAATCGTGCTGTGTTTCACCATGGATTTCTTTGCAATTATCTTGTTTGATGTTTGCTCGGCTTATTGTATCTGTAGGTTTGTAGCTTTTGAAGTATTTGAGAAATTTCAGTGATTATGCATTCATGTACTTTTTCCAGGCTTGCCCTTTTCTTCTTTCCTTGTAGGACTCTGATTACATAAGTATTATTATTTTTTTTTGTTATAGTGACATTAATCCTGGAAGCTTAGTCCTTTTTTCACACTGTATCATGTCTCTGTTTTTCAGATCGGTGATTTCTATGATTCTGTCTTCAAGTTCACTGATTCTTTTCTCCATCCTCTCCATTTTACTATTGTTTACATTTATTGAGATTGTAATTTCAGTTGTATTTTTCAGTCATAAAATTTTTATTTCGTTCCTAATTGAATCTTCCATTGATTTGCTGACACTTTGCTCTTCGTGAAAAGATATCTTAAAGAGATATCTCTGTCAGGTATGATCATCATTGCTGGAACTTATTTTTCCTGGGTGATTGCTGTAAAGCATTTATCAGGTAACTCCAACATCACTGACATCTGCTGTTGTCATCTATTGATTATCTTTTTCACAGAGTTCAAGATCGTCATGGTTCTTGGCATGACAAGTAATTTTCTGTTGAGCTGTGGATATTTTGAGAATTATGTTACGGACCTGGATCTTAGGTAAATCTTTTCTATTAGTTGGCTTCTTAATGATGTCAGTTTTGTAGGGGAATTTGAGACATTGCTAGCAATCTGCTTCTCACTTGGCCTCCACTGGCATTCAATGACAAGAGCCCCTCGGTATTGCTGGGTGAGTTGTGGGCCTTTCAGCTACTCACTAGGCCTCCACCCATTCCTCTGCGTGACAAGCACAAGGTTGTGTCGCTGTTGTCCCCCATGTGGCTTCTGTTAACACCATGGGAAAGTTCCACTAGCCTTGTCCACACTAGCTGCTTATAAAAGAGTCCTCTCTATTAGTTTTCTTTTTATTCCACTCTAGGACAAGGGCAAAGAGGCCTCATTACTGGTGGGTGGGGATAGGACTGGCTTTCCTTGTAGTCTCCACTGATTCTGGAAGCAGAAGAGAGGTAACACTCCATGGCAGGGGTAAAAAGATGTCCCAACTCAGCCTTCTCCGGTGTCATCCCAGTGGATGTCACGGTACCTTATTGCGGCTCAACAGGGGTGTAGAGGCTTTCAGCTAGTGTCCTTCTCAGATGGAAGGGGTGGTTAGAAGGCTACTTTTTTTTCCTGTGCTTTTTTGTGGAATAGAGTGGTTATTGTTTAAAAGTCATCTGCATTGCTGAATTTCCTTTTTCCTTGCCTCTTGCCAAGCAGAGTGTCCTTTCTACTATCTTTTTATTTGTATATGTCTATTGGTATTTCAAGCTGATGACTTCTTCAGTTCCAAGGAAGCTCAGAAAACTCACTCAATGGTGAGTGACCCTTAGAATCGGAAGTCTCTAATCCAAACTGTCATTTTCTTCTACTTTCAGATCATATGTTTATTTTATGTATAACACTGAGGAGGAACAGGAAAAGTACATCTATTCCACCATCCTAGAAACAGAAGTGACAGACAATATTGTGTTAATTTGTGTGTGTGCATTTGTGCATGTATTTCTGTGATGCTTTTCTGAAAATTTTCTGCCTTGAAAGCTTGTGTCATTATGAGATCCACTGTCAGAAAAAAAGGAGAGGGCGTTCAGTGACCTCAAAGATTGATCCACAGGGGACAAGCTGGTGGTATAGTGGTTAAGGCACTGATACCTGCATGGTCAGCTGGTTCAAGTCCCAGACTCGGTGGCTTGAGAGGCAAAGGGATTTTGTCATGGCAAAAACCTCTCCAAAAAAAGAAAAAAAGAAGCCTGGGTTTTATTATTATTCCCATTTCTATGTTCTACAGAGAAAAGTGATGTTTACACTTCATCCTTTTTGCATTAATTATGTACAAGTATATTGTTTTATGTGTTGTGGAATTACACTTGAAGAATTCATGTTATAGCATTAACCAGGAGTAGCCACTTGCAAAAACTGGAGGCTTGACATAACCTAAGTATTGTTTATTTAGTATGTATAGAATCAATGCCCAACATGGTGTTTTGTTCCAAATATTCTAATCTTTTTTTTGTTTTGGAGAGGTTTTCGCTATAGGGCGCGTGCGTTCGCCAGACTGACAGAGAAAGACATAGAGACAGAAAGCAAGAAATCACCCCCCAGGGGGGATGGCCACGCCACAGTCCCTTCTCCTCCATTCTCCTCTCGGGATCTTGGGCACGCACGCACACGCGCCTGGAGTGAGTTTTAAGCTACTGGGTCTGGGACGCGAACCGCGGTCAACTACTTGGGAGTCCAGCGACACAGCCATTACGCTAACTGCTGGTTCCCCCAAGTATTCTATATGTGGTAAATGTAAGTAAAATTTTATTAAGTCAAAGACTATTTAATTAATTAATTAATTTTAAGGTTTTTGCCATAGAGTGTGTGCACTCACTCGAGAGAGACCATCAGAGTGAAAGTGAGAAGTCACCTGGGGTGGGGGATGGACATGGTACAGTCCATTCTCTCCCGGGATTCTGGGCACACACACACACACACACACACACACACACACACACACATTTCCAGCATGATTTTCAAGCCACTGGTTCTGAGACTTGAACCATGGTTGGCCATGTGGGAGTCCAGAACCTTAACCGTTGTTTGCCACCTGCTGGCCCCAGTTAAGGACCATTTCAAATTCTTATATGCCTAGAATGCAAAAAGTATTAAGAGGTTCTTGACTCATTGCTTCCATCTTAATAGTTAACATCTCCCATCTGTACAAGAAATGTCATGAAAACTGTTTCTTAATTTTTTTCTTAAAAAAATTTAGAGCTTATGCAAAAATACTCTGCCTATGGTATCTTTAAAATATTATTTCTAAATGCTTCAAAGGATATTACAATCACTGTCAACTTTAGCTCATCTATAAAATCTAATTTTTTAGAAAATTTTGCTAAGTGGTGCGTGTCCTCACCAAGAGAATCAGAGAGAGAGAGAGAGTGAGAAAGCACTTCCTGCTCCCATGGGGAATGGTCATACTGAAATCTCCTCTCCTCTACTCTCCCCTGTTTTTGGGAATCTGGGCAGGCACGCGTATGCACCAAACGTGTTTCTTAAGCTGTCAGGTCTGAGACTCCAACCACATAGTCGACCAACCATGCGTTTATACATGCTGCAAATATAATGGGTGTATTTTGTATTTTTAACACAATATTAGTAAGTTCATCAAACATATGTCTAGAGTTTGTATTTATAATTTTCAGTATCTGCATAATGTTCCATGAAATTGATATTACAATAAGGAAAATGTGTTTACTTATTCCCAGCTATTATGTATTTATTTTACTTTGTGCTATGCCACAATGCTTCCATAAACATCAGCTTACTAATCTTTACTTGAAATTATATATATATATACATATATATATATATGTATATATATATAATACACACACACGCACATATATATATATATGTATATATATATATATGGTTTGCAAGTGTATTGTTTTTAAAAAAGAATTATTTATTTAATTTTATTTATTATTATTAGTTTTTAATTTGACCAGAGAGAGAGAGAGAGAGAGAGAGAGGGAAAGTGAGAAAGCAAGCTGCCAGGTATGGGACTCGAACTGTAGTTGACCATGTGTGAGTCACACCTTTTTAACAAACACACCACCTGCTGGCCCCAGCAAGTATATTCTTATTTAGATATATGTGGTTCAAACTTTTTTTTTTGAGAGTTTTTTTTTTTTTTTTTTTTTTTTTTTTTTTTTTTTGCTATAGAGCGTGTGCACTCTCCAGAAAGACAGAGAGATAAGAAGTGAGATATCACCGCCCAGGCGGGATGGTCATGCCGCAATCCCTTCTCCTCCATTCTCCTCTTGTGATCTTGGGCACACACGCACATGCACCTGGCATGAGTTTAAGCTGCTGGGTCTGGGACTCGAACCATGGTTGCCAACATGGGAGTTCAGTGACATAGCCATTACACTAACTGCTGGTCCCCAAACTTTTTTGTAATGTATTGTGTCAACAAAATACAGCATCAGTAATATATGTGAAAAATATCAAAGTCAATGTAAAGATCATTTTAAATCTTTAAGGAAACCTATTAACTATTCAACATATGAACATATAGGAATTTTGTTTCAAAGTTATTTTTTTTTTTAATTTCATTTTTTCAGGACCAGCAGTTAGTGTAATGGTTATGTCACTGGACTCCCATGTGGTCAACTGCAATTTGCGTCCTGGACCCGGTGGCTTAAAACTCATGCCAGGCGCATGTGTGTGCATGCCCCAAATCCCACGAGAATGGAGGAGAAGGGACTGCGGCGTGGCCAACCACCTTGGAGGGTGATTTCTCGCTTTCTGTCTCTCTGTCTCTCTCTGTCTTTCTGGCAAGTGCACATGCCCTATAGCAAAAACCTCTCGAAAATTTTTTTTTCATTTTTTCTTTTAAGTCTTTTGCCATAAGGTGCATGTACTCACCAAAGAGAGAGAAAGACAGCAAGAGGAAAAGTGAAAAATCACCCCTCAGGGGAATGAACATGCTACAATCCCTTCTTCATTCTCCTTCTGGAATTTTGGGCAATATGCACATGTGCCTGGTGTGATTTTCAAGCTTCCAGGTCCTGGACTAAAACCCTTATCAGCCATGTGGGAATCCAGCACCTTAACCATCAAGTCACCTGCTGGCCCCTTGATTTTTTTTTTTTTAAACAATTTTTTTCCCCAAGTCTGATCTTTAGCTCTGGAGTTTAGATCTGGTTATGTTCTATTACCTGATTAATCCAGGTATTGACACGACCAAAAGAAATTCTGCACTGATTATTTCCACATATTATGTGTCTGCCAGCAATTACTGTGGGTATAGAGCTCGAGAATGTACTATAAAATTTATAAAATGTAATCTTTTTCCAAAACTTCAATGCCAAATGGTACACCCAAGATCAGCATAAACTGCCAGATTTTTTGTCCTCTCACTTTCCTATGCTGTATTGAGGTATCCTCTAATTTTGATGGACAGAGACATTATTAAGTCTCCTATTAGCTGCACTCAACTTTAGACAAGTTTCTTTCTATATGTAGGCTTGTAACCCTCTTTTCTTTTTTTTTTTTTTTCTTTTTTTGGAGAGGTTTTTGCTATAGGGTGCGTGCGCTCGCCAGAAAGACAGAGAGAGAGACAGAGAGACAGAAAGTGAGAAATCCCCCCCCCAAGGGGGGATGGCCACGCCGCAATCCCTTCTCCTCTATTCTCCTCTTGGGATCTTGGACACGCACGCACACGTGCCTGGCATGAGTTTAAGCCACCAGGTCCGGGACTCGAACTGTGGTCGACTACGTGGGAGTCCAGTGACATAGCCATTATGCCAACTGCTGGTCCCTTAACCCCCTTTTCTTAGAGACCTTACTTTAGAAGTTTCAAAATTACAATTTTTTTCCCTCTGAGATGTAGATCTTCTTGTAGTCTACTACCAATTTTACACACCAAAAATCTGTGTATTAATGAACGGAGCCATTTCTTGGCAGAGTAATAATCATCCAGAGAGATAATGCCTCTATGTCTTAGTGTCTTGGGACAGTAAAAGCCTAACTTCATTAACTAATTAGAACCAACTAGCACGCACAGATGACTTGATCACACTGACCCACTCCAATCCCTTTCCAGCCTAAAGACCTCAGTACTTTTCCAGTAATTCTCTCCAGTGTTTAACAACTCTCCGGAGTTGTTTCAGCAGAGTTGAAGTAAATCTTTCTCTCTCCTATTAAAGTTGTCTTGAATCAAATCTTGGCAGTTTAACTTTGTCCAATGCAATTGTTCTTTGGCATGATCCAGAAGCTCTCCATCATCCCTCTGCAGCCCATTTTGTCAGTTTAGACAAGCCTTGAACAAACTAGGATTAATAGAAATCTTCTAAACAAGTTATCAGAAGACTCAATGTTATCATGATCTTTAACAATTTTTATAAATATAGTTTGACAGATATTAGAGAATATATCTTTCTTCTGTGGGATTTCATTGGAAATCTTGGGATGGTTAATTTTATGTGTTGTTGTGAATAGGTCATAGTGTTTAATTTTTGGTGTGATGTCACTCTAGATGCTTCTATGAAGATATTTTAAAATGTGATTAACATTTAATCAGTGGATTGTGAGTAAAGCGAATTACTCTCCGTCATGTTGGTGGGTCTTATTGACTCATTTAAAAGCCATAAGAGAAAAGACTGAAGTTCCCAAAGCAAGAATTCTTCCTTCACACGGCATTTGGATTTCGGATTACAGCATCAGCTCTTCCCCGAGTCTTTCAGCTGCTGACCTACCTGGCAGTTTCCAGACCTGTCATCCCACAATCAAGTGAGCCAATTTCTTAATGGCTCTCTGTTCTGTGTGTGTGTCCACATGTGTATGTGCACATGCATGCTGTTAGTCCTGCCTGCTGTTAGTCCTATTTCTAGGATGAACTCTAATATATGGACAAAATTAATCTAGCTGCCTGTGGAAGCAACAGGAGGTTCATTTTAAAGCTATCTGCTGGAATCACTTAGCTATGATTTATACTTCATATTTTAAGTTCTTATTACTGTATTTCAAAGAGGATCATTGGCATGAAAATTGTGAGGTTTCTTCTTGGAATATTGAATGATGTTGCAATGCAGAAATAGGAATATCACTCACCAGAAGGGAAAGTATGCTGATTCTAATACCAGTGTCCGCAGGGCCTCACATGATTGTTCAGTCATTTTCTGCCACAGGCTTTTGGGGCTCTCTTGTTAAGTAGGAGAATTGGAGAAGAGATGGAGGGAAGTCAGGGAATAAACTGCAATATGTGATTCCTTCTCTTGATTAACAGAGGAGAAGTAGCTGCAGATCAAACATGAATTAGAAAATTGACCTTCAGACAAATAAGAATTGGCTGTGATATGAATCAATTTTCTGCTTTACCTTTCATGTAATAATTAGACCAAAATTTTGCCTACAGAAAAGATATCCACCTATTTTGCAGAATAAATTGTATGGAACTTTGGCAAATGAATCTAGATTAAAGATACCCTATTTTATCATTTTCCCCAAGGTTATAGTAACTTAAAAATCATAATTATGAAGCCCCATTTTTTATTTTTGAATGGTTAAATTAGAATTTTCAAAGTCTATAGCATCAGACATTGAGTAAACACAAGAAAGGAATAAGTTGCATATTTCATATCCATAATGATCTAAAAATATAAATATCAAAGAAGATAAAGCCAATATGTGGAAAAAATTAGGAAGAATCTCAAAAAATCGGATACTATCTCACACTCTTTATTTTGCACAGATTAGAAAATCTAATACAACCAATTATAATCAAGATTGTGAAAAGGAAATCTTAATGTTCTGCCTGGGTATGTAAGTTAAGTAGATTTTTCTGGAAATATTTTTTGCAAGATTTTATAATACTAAAGTTGAGCATATTTTATAAAAAGGTATATACTTGCAATGGATAACATTGTGTTTGTACACAATTATATATACAAGCATTTTTATTTCATTTATATTCATATTAAGAAAAAATGGTAACAAATGAAATGTCAGGTTATAATGAAATGTGAAAATCAGTATCATTTAGCGTCATTTATTTTTTTATAGGACAGTCAAAGTGGATAAATCAGGTGTATGTTTGTCACAAGTAAATCTTGACAACATTATCCTGAGAAATAAGAAAGTAAGTTCCAAGAATTTATATGCAATACAACCTATAACTGTGAAGAGTAAAATACTGGTGTATTGCCTATCGTATTGGAAGGGGAGTCAGGCTGGTTTAGACTGCCTCTCTCACCTCTTATCTTACCACGTTTGAAGGCCAAGGGTAAGCTGCTTATATTATTAGTTGTACTGCATTTGCATGCATGTTGTGTAATTATGGCTTTCCTGTCTTATACCATAGCATGTAATGCACTGCTGCATGTGTGACTGTTGTGTTTTGGCAATGAGCCACCTTGGTCTGCAGCTCCTTGAAGAGAAAGCAGCATCGGACCAGCAGATGGTATAATGGTTATGTTGCCGGACTCCCACATAGTCGACCTCAGTTCAAGACTTGGACCTGGTGGCTTAAACTTGCACTGGCCATATGAGTGATACGCATACATGCCCCAAATCCCGAGAGGAGAGTGGAGGAGAAAGGATTGTGGCATGGCCACCCCCCTGGGGGGGGGGTAATTTCTTGCTTTCTGTCTCTCTCTCTCTATTTCCAGCAACTGTTCACACCCTAAAGCAATAATCTCAACAAAAAGGAAAGAAAGCAGCATCTTGTTAGCCTGCACTGCCCTGCCAGCTAGCCCTGCTCTGCTTGGCCTTGGTCCTGCCAGCTCAGCCCTGATGGCCTTGGCTTGGCTCAGCGTGGCTCTGCTCTGCACCCTGAACTCCCAGAGGAATGAAGTGCTTCCATGTGTTATAAGCTCCAAATGGAGGAAGCACTCTGCAAGTGCTACTGGAGCTCTGTGAGCTCCCACGAAAATCAGCCAGTAAAGAACATGACATCAGCGCCTCGTGTCTTTTTCCAACTCCCTGCATCTCTGTTAAACCAACCCTTCAGAGGAGGAAAGAATCTCCCAAAACACCGATGGATACATACATATGCTACAAATTTCTGAGAAACATTCATTGGAAGAAGTATTAACTTCACAATATTTTGTTTCCTTAAAAATGCAAGCCAATATGCCAACATATTATACTTGTTAGTTTGTGGTATATTATGTTACTTTTGTGCATTTTAACAATTCATCACAGTAAACATACTTTTAAAAGCAATATTAAGTTGTATTTTAATGAGTTTTAGCAATATATTGATAAAAAGTTTACCACCATTTCTATATTTTCCTAATAATAAATTGTTCAAATAAGCATGTGTTCATTATATTATCATAAAGACTAGTTTTGATTACTCAGGAAAGCAAAAATTCAATACTAGGTTACTGTTACAGTTGAAGATTCAGGAAAATGTATTTAATGCTTGAATATGGGATAAAATTTCACAGCTAATGTTTATATGAAAAAGTAAATTATATAATTTTGTGTTCTTTTATTTTCTTCCTTCCTTCCTGAAAGAGAGAAAGAGAAAGAGAGAGAGAGAGAGGGAGGCAGCCTTGACAGGATCTTGCCACAGTGTGTTATCCAGCCTCCCAGCCTACCAGGATTGTTGGCATGCACAGGCCTACCTGGCATGTCAGGTCAACTCAGGATTCAAACCCGGGGCTCCCATGTGGCTCCAGTATCACGCAGCATTACCTTATCACCTGTGTCACTGAGACAGGACTTGTGTTCTTTTTAAAATAAATAAAAATTATGTTTTTTTTTAAATCCTTTTGTCTTCATCACAGGGTTGCTTCTTAAATTATAAGAAATAATACCAATAATTCTTTTTAATAAAAGTTTAACTTTTCCTTTTTTTTTTTTTTTTTTTTTTAAATTGCGTGAGGGTGCATGTACTCACCAGAGAAACACAGAAAGTGAGAGAGATGGAGAAAACATCCCTGAATGGGACATGGCCATGCCATAGTCTTTTCCCATCCATTTCTTTACTCCTTTGGAATTTGGAACATACACACCCAGCATGTTCAAGCTGCAAGGGATGGGATTTGAACTGTGACTGGTTCTGTGGGATCTAGCTACCCTAACCACCAGGTTATGGGGCCAGCATCTCCCAAAATTGAATTTCGGCCAGAAAAAAATACAATTTGCTTTTTCATTTTTTTGTTTGTTTGTTTGTTTTTTACTTTTATGATCCTCAGAAACTGAATTAGTTAATAGAATTAACTAAATAAATTGAATATTTGCTGTCTTGTTCAGCTGAACATCCTATGCCATATTGTTTCTTCTACTAATGAAAGATTAATAGATCAATTTTTATTAATGTCTATATTGTAAGTTCTTTATCCTGGCTTCTATCTGAAGCTATATACATTATATATGGCTCACATTTGGTTAAGTATAGCTTGAACATCATTCTTTTCCATTTTATAATAACAAAGTTTTTATAGGGTTACATAAATTTACATCAATTTTATTCACTAGGTTCTTAACAAAGAATGTTTGTTATTAAGTAAGAGACTAATTAGATATCTTTTTACAAAAATTTGGTGTATAACGTATATGCCATCTGTTCATATTACTTAAAGAACAACTTAGTGGAATTTGCATTCCTAATTACAATACTAATCAGTTTTGAGTTATAGTTTATTTATGCAAAAGTATGCTAGTTGAAGGTATTAACAAGATATGTGGATCAAAAGATAAGAACAAAGTTATGTGTTTCACATATCAAATTACTTTTTTCTAAGTTTTGTTAAAGAATAAAACAATATTTTCAAATTTATTTATTTAATAAAACCTTTAAAAGTTATATATTATTCAAATACCAAACCTAAAAGTTAATTTTCTCATATTAATTAAAAGCAATATAAAAATATATCTTTTTTAAAGGAATTATTTAATTTAATTTAATTTATCATTATCATCATTATTAGTTTTGAAATTTGATCAGGGGAGGGGTAGTGAGAAAGCAAGCTGCCAGGTCTGGGACTTGAACCATATGAGAATCCAGCACCTTAATCACCACACCACCTGCTGGCCCCTGAAAAATATATCTTATTTGTTGTATATCCTTGAACATTTAACCCTCATACAAGATTGTACATGTTCAAGTATATGTTTCACATGTAGAAGTGATATGCATGATTGGAGTCTTATATCATGTAATGATTAAATAGCACATCTAAGGCTGTGCTTTAAGCTTTAATAATCTGAGCTTCAGATCCTATACCTTCGCTTAACTGCATTATTATTTTTTTACTATTCAGTTGTTTGAGTTTCTTATATATTTTAGATATTAGTCTGTAATTAAATTTATGATTGCAAATAATTTTCTTTCATTTTGTAGGCTGTCCTCAGTGTGTCAATTGTTTCCTTGACTATGAAGACACTTTTCAGTTTGAAGTAATATTATTTGTCTGTTTTTGCTTTAGTTCCTTTTGCTTTTGGGTTCATATTCAAAAAATTATTGCCAGACCAATTTTACAGAGTAGTTCTAGAGTGGCAGGGTGTCTATATATATATATATATATATATATATATATATATATATATATATGATATATGTTTTTAAATCCATTTTGAATTGATTTTTGTTTGTAGTGTGAGATAAAGATCTAATTTTATTCTTTTGCATATAGATATCCGGTTGCCTTAATACTAATGATTGAAGAGATGGTCCTTTTCCCAGGTGTATTCTTGACATCCTTGTCAAAAATTGATTGACCACAATTAGATTTATTTCTGGGCTCTTTATTCTGTTCTGTTGGTCTATGTCTGTTTTTATCTAGTACCATGCTGTTTTGGTTATTATAGCTTTGTAGTTATTTTTAAGATAGTAGTATAATGCTCAGCTTTGTTTTGGTGTATTAAGTTTGGTTTTGTTTCTGTTATTCCCCTCCCCCACAATATTGTTTTGGCTGTTCAGTGTCTGTTTTGCTCTTATTCTAATTTTAGCATTTCTTTTTCCTGTCTCTGAAAAGAATATCATTGAGATTTTGATAAAAACTGCACTGAGTTCATAAATTGCATTGGGTAATATATACATTTTAATAACTTTAATTCTTCCAACTCATGGGTTGTCTTTCTATTTATTTGTGTTTCTCCAATTCTTTCATCAAATTTTATAGTAATAGTTTTCAGTGTGCTTTCACCTCCTTGATTAAATTTATTCTCAAGCATTTTTTTAAAACATTCATTTATTTTTAAATTTATTTATCTCTTTATTTGTTGTGATTTTTCAGGCCCATTGTGTCCAGGTTTTGATCTTCAGTCAGTTATATAGGAATCTAGTAGCCTCAACTACCATGCCACCTACAGGCCACAGTACTTTTTAAAAACAGCTATTGTAATGGGCACCTGATTTTTTTAGTATTTTGCTTTCAGTGTATAGGAACACTCATGATTTTTGTATGTTGATTTTGTACTTTACCTTTCCAAAACTTTTATAAGTTTTGAGAGGGAGTCTGTAAAGTTTTCTATATACAAAGTTATGTCACCAGTGCATAGGAATGATTTATTTCTTCTTTTTCAATTTGGATCTCTCTCCCTCACTTTTTTAAATCTCTTGCCTAATTGCTCCTGCTAGGATATAGAATTTTCTTTGATGGGAGATTTTTTATTGCTGATTTAGTCTCCATATTCATCATTGTTCTCAGATATACTCTTCCTTTGTGATTTAGTCTTGATGGGGGTATGTGTCTAGAAGCGTATTCGTTTCTTCTAGGTTATCCTATTTGTGGTCATATAATTGTTCATCGTTATCTATCATGATTCTTTGTACTTCTGAGGTATAAGTCATATTGCCTCTTCTTTCATTCTGTTTTTATTTAATTGAATAGTCTCTCTTTTTATCTTAGTCTCTATATGTTTTGTTAATTTTGTTTATTTTTCAAAAAACCTAACCCAGTTTTGTTCATCTTTTCTGTAATTTTCCTGATTTCTACTTCATTTATTTCTGAACTTCATCATATTCTTTCCTCTCTTAATTTCAGACTTATTTGCCTTCTCTTTTTAGCTCTTTGGAGTATATCATTAATTTGGTTTTGAGGGAATCTTGTTTTTTGATGTTGGCATTTATGGCTGTAATTTTTTTTCTCTCTTTTTTTTTTTTTACTGCATTCCACAAGTTTTGATATGTTTAGTTTCCATTTTCATTTGTCTCAAGATATTTTCTAATTTGTTTTAAATTGAATTTTAGTTTCATACAGCTGTGATCAGAAAACATACTTAATACGATGTAATGTTCTTTAATTTGGTAAGTCTTCTTTTGTGGCCTAATATGTGACCTATTCTGCAGAATGTTCTGTGTGTGCTTCAGAAGGATGTGGTTTCTGCTGCTGGATGCGATGTTTTGTGTCTGTCTGCCAGGTCCAATCTGCCTGTTCTCATTGCCTTTCTTTCCGAATGATCTGTCTATTTCTAAAAGTGAGATCCTGAAGTCTTCTACTGCTATCGTATTAGAGTCTACCTCTTTCTTCAGTTTTTGCAATAGTTGCTTTATTTTTTTTCTTTTTTTGGAGAGGTTTTTGCTATAGGGCACGTGCGCTCGCCAGACAGACAGAGAGAGACAGAGAGACAGAAAGCGAGAAATCACCCCCCAGGGGGGATGGTCACGCCGCAATCCCTTCTCCTCCATTCTCCTCTCGGGATCTTGGGCATGCACGCAAACACGCCCGGCGTGAGTTTAAGCCACTGGGTCCGGGACTCGAACCGCGGTCGACTACATGGGAGTCCAGCGACATAGCCATTACGCTAACTGCTGGTCTCAATAGTTGCTTTATATATTGTGTTGTCAGAAAAGTCATGATGCAGTTTTGTGTAGAGTCTTATTATGTGATCATAGTTGACATGTTACCAGTTTTCAATAGCCTCATCCTAGCCAATGCATAGAAAAAAGTCATCATGACTTTTCCGACAACTCAGTATTTAGGTGCTCTGATGATGGGTGTAGGCATAGTTTAAGTTGTTACGTGTTCTTGATGGTTTGACCCTTTCATCGTGATATAATGACCTTCTTTGCCTCTTTTCACAACTTTTTCCCCCAGTCTTATCTGCTGAAAGCATAGCTGTTCTTTTTTATATTTATTTATTTATTTAATTTTTACCAGAGAGAGGCACAGAGAGAAAGAGAAGGAAAGTGAGAAAGCAAGCCACCAGGTCCAGGACTCAAACCATGGTTGGCCACGTGGGAGCATCCAGTGCCCCAACCACCCCCCACCTGCTGGCCCCGAAGCAAGCGTAGCTATTCTTGCTCTCTACTGATTTTCATCTGTGTGGAACATCTTTTCCTCATCCCTCTATTTTCAGTTGATGTGTGTCCTTGCAGCTGAGTCTCCTTTAAGCAGCACATATTTGAGTCCTTTTTTCCCATTTTAGCCACTGTATATTTTTTATAATAGTATTCATGATAGAGAGTGTGCACCTGCAGAGAAAGGAGGGAGATGGTGAGAGAGAAAGGAGCACTCTCACAGGATCCGGTCATGCTGGGAGCCCCTTCCTCCAGGAAGGCAGTGCCTGCCACTGGGCACCTGCACATATGCGCATTGTTCTCAGACTCACTGAGCTGAAGACTCAAACTGCATGTGGCTTCTAGTCTGCAGCCTGAGGGGCTACAGGCGCAGCCACTAAGGCTGACTCACTCTGTGACTTCCGATTGGAGTCATCCACATGCCTTTAAGGTCGTTATTGAGAGAGAAGGACTTCCTACTATCGATTTGTTAATTGTTTTCTTTCTGTTTGGTTCTTTTTTCCTTGTTATCTTTCTTTGTGATTGAATAATTTCCAGTGGTAGGTCTGGTTTGATTGCTTACATTTTATCTTTTGTCTATATTAAAAGCACTGGTAAACTGAGACTATTTAAAACTGATACTATTTTAACTGTGAGCAGAGTCTGCTTGTTGGTGTTGGCCTGGAGTCTGGGTGTGAATCTACTGGCCCAGTAACTGGATCCATCAGGTCAGCCTATGGCCCAGTGCACAGGAGTGGTGAGCCTGGCTGTGAGGACTAGAGGACAGCTGTGGTCTGCAGGGACAGGTCTTGGCCTGGAATCTGCTAGAACATGAGTATTTGGAAACTAATCTAACTTTGAATATGCCTAGAGCCTGTTTCTGCAGGTGCTCACCTGGTACGTGAAGCCAGGGTTTCCAATCCAGCATTTGGGCTTGCTGGTCTGAAATCTAGGGCTGCAGGAGCAAGGTTAGCTTTAGGTAGGCCTGGGTCTTTTATCTGCAGGAGATGGCCAGAAAGCTAGGTTCACAATTGCCTACCTCCGACAAGGGCTATGAAGGCTAACCTGGTGCTGGGGCAGGCCTGAAGCTGGTTGGAGGATCCAGCCTGTCACGAGGTGGGCCTGAGGCTCCGTCTACAGTCAGCCTACAGATTAGGCTGAGATGCAAGCTACATCCCTGCCCTCAAATCTATGCTGAACTTGTGACCTTCTTTGACCTATCGAATACAGGGGAAGTGCTGATGCTCCAGTCTGAGCCTAAGCCTTAAGAGATCTAGGGGCCGGAACCAGCAAATGGCGTAATGGCTACGTCTCTGGACTCCCACATTGTCGACAGCGGCTCTAGTCTCAGACCCAGTGGCTTAAACTCACACTGGGCGTGTGTGTGTGTGTGCCCAAGGTTGCAAGAGGAGAATGGAAGAGAAGGGATTGTGGTATGGCTATCCATTTCTTGCTTTCTGTCTCTATGTCTCTCTCTGTCTTTCTGGTGAGGGCATGCACCCTATAGCAAAAACCTCTCCAAAAAAAAGAGATCTAGGGGCCAGCAGGTGGTGTCGTGGTAAGGTGCAGACTCTCATGTGGCTGGCCATGGTTCAAGTCCTGGACCTGATAGCTTGAAACTCACATTGGGTGCATATGTACATGTGCCCAAAATCCCAAGAGGAGAATGAAGAAGAGATTGCAGTGTGGACATCCCCCCTGGAGGGTGAATTCTTGCTTTCTCTCTCTGTGTTTTTCTCTGTCTGTTCAGTGAATGCACACACCCCATAGCAAAAGTCTAACAAAAAGAGAGAGAGAGAAAGAGAGAGAGAGAGATCTAGCAACACTTGTCCTTTGTCACCCTGCTTCTTACTAAAGATATATGAATGTGGGGTCAGCAGGTGGCATAGTGGTTAAGGCACTGGACTCTGACATGGCCAACTGTGGTTTGAATTTTGGACCTGGAGACCCGAAACTCACACTGGGCACATGTGTTTGTGATACAAATCCCAAGAAGACAATGGAGGAGAAAGGACTGAGGCATGGCCATCTTTCCTAGGGAGTGATTTCTCACTTTCTCTCTCTGGCGAGCGCTGGTGTCCTATAACAAAAATCTGTGTAAAGGTACATGAATGAGTCCAGTGGGGATCAGTTTTAATTGCTGACTTGAAGAGTTGGATGCAAATAAATTGTTGTGCTTTTGAGTCAAAAAATGTATTATCGTAAAGTATTATCATAGTAAAATACAATATATGAGGAGTCTTCAATAATTTCATGAAAAATGCATAGTATGAAAAATCGTGTATAGATTTAAAAGGTTTTCTGCACCAGAATAAACTCATACTTTACTTTCATCTTTCTCACACACTTTTTGAATTCTCCTTATATACATAGACATGCGATGTTGAAAAATTTTTACTTCTGGGCTCGACGCCCTCTCCATCTTCGCCGATTAGGTGTCCTATACTTTGACAAAAGTAATTGAGTGTTGGGGGATTATATAGATTCGGATGTATAGATTTTCATCTGTTCACATAAGCAAAATTATATTATGACATCTCTCATCTCACTGCTTGTCTATCCTATGCTAGATTATTTGTTGCAAAAAGTGAAATATATTTCTTATCCCCTAGACTCAAATAAAATCTAACTAACTAAATGCTACCAAATCTACTCTGTTTAAAGCGATCAATTTGCTTGGGGGCCAGCAGTTAGCATAATGGCTATGTCACTGGACTCCCATGTAGTCAACCGCGGTTCGCATCCCGGACCTGGTGGCTTAAAACTCACTCTGGGTGCATGTGCATGTGTGCCCAAGATCCTGAGAGGAGAATGGAGGAGAAGGGATTGCGGTGTGGCCATATCTCCTGGGGGGTAATTTCTCGCTTTCTGTCTCTCTGTCTCTCTCTGTCTGGTGAGCGCACATGCCCTATAGCAAAAAAAAACCAAACAAACAAAAAATAAAACCTCTACAAACAAAAGCGATTAGTTTGCCTTTACTCTATTTTGCTTTGCTGCTCAGTTCACTGGAGCCACCAATTAAAATAATGCACTTAAGCAGATGAGCTTGGAGATGACGAGAGGTCAGTTTGCTCTGTCAGAAATGGAAGAAAATGAACACAATTAAAGAGAGTTACTGGGAAATAACTTCAAAGAACCCATATTTCAAATTAAAGTGTACTCTGGAACTTACTTACTCTATTTATTTATCAGCGTATTGCATTCATTTTCAATTAAGTTCAGAGTTCTGCTTCTTGTGGAGCTATAGCTCCTGTGAGCAGGTCTGCTCCTAGAGAGTGGTCTTCCTTGTTTAAAAGAGATGTTGTTGCAGTTAATGCAATTTGTCTTCATTTTCCAAATTTCCGAGTGCATTTATTAAACTGTTTGTAGATGGCATAACATTTGCCCTAATTCTAATTTGCAGAACATAATTGGAGCTGAGAGATGTCATTATTCACAATACTTTTCTAATTATACCAAACGAGAGGTGACCTTGGAATAAAGAACGCACTTGAAGGAACCTAGACTGCTTCTTCTTCTTTTTTAAAAATGTGGATAGAAACAGGACCAGACTCTGCTACCTCTCTGTTGGTGGCATTTCACACACACACATACACACACACACGCACACGCACACACACACACAGTCTCATTACATATGTGTAATAATCTTGGGAAAGTATCTATTTACACACTGGTAAAATAAATCCCTTCATAAATATACCTTTTTAACATTCGAAGAGTAAAAATATGGTGCAAATATTTGATGTATATTATCATTACTCTCTTAAAATTTGTTAGGTTCTTTAACACATGCATTTATCTTGTGTTAGTCAATGAAAATCAATAAGACATCATTTTCATGACTCCAATTTAATACTGGAACCTCAAAACTCTGGATGCATTTACTAAAAATATAAATTTACTTCTACCCTCATAGCTCTCTAAAACATTCCTTTTTTTTTTTTTTTTTTTTTGAAGAGGTTTTTGCTATAGGGCGTGTGCGCTCACCAGAGAGACAGAGATAGACAGAGAGACAGAAAGCGAGAAATCACTCCCCCAGGGGAGATGGCCACACCGCAATCCCTTCTCCTCCACTCTCCTCTCGGGATCTTGGGCTCGCATGCACACACACCTCAAGTGAGTTTAAGCCACCGTGTCCAGGCCTCGAACCATGTTCAACTACATGGGAGTCCAGCAACATAGCCATTACACTAACTGCTGGTCCCAAAACATCATTCTCAAAAATTAAAAAAATGTGTTATCCTTAAAGAAAGAAGTGTGTAATAGAGTAAGATGCATAGCTTTATGACTGGAATTATCTAAATTGTTTAGCCATTAAAGTTATAAATAAAATGAGGATATTTCCTTTTGTCCTAACTCAGAAGTCAAAATTGTTTGAAGAAAGTTATTGATAATTATAATATGCTATTTCATATTCTCCCCCTTATTGGTGAAAGTACTTAGGGTAATTAATTGCTATACTTTTGATTGTTTAGAGGCTTGCTAAGGATAGCAGTAAGCATTTATTGAACATTTATTTTTGTAGCACATTGCAAAAATCTTTTATATTTAAGCCTCAAATGCTCAAATGCCTCAAAAGCCTAAAAATGATTTTAGTTTTAAGCTGCAAAACTCTGTTTAGAGTTCAGAGTTTGAGTAATGTGTTCTTTGTCATTTAGCTAATTTTTGAGACATCAGAGATCCTAATACATGGTTGTCTTACACCAACCTTCCATGTTATGGACCTCTTTGGTATATTATGCTTTCAAATCTACACTTTTTTCTAATTTGATCTTTGTTCAAACTAACAGGAAATATATTGAATTCACATATTGTTTGTTATTATTATTATTTTGGAGAACTTCTATCTTGTCTTTTCATCCAAAACCATGGTGTATTTTACAGTTTTTTAATGTCTTTTATATGACTAGCTTTTAGATTTAATATAATTATTGAATGTAATTGTGGCAACTAATAATGTAAACCCTGGAGTCAGAGTGCCATAATGTCCCTTACTGGTCTGAATTACCTTGGGCAGATTTGTGCCTCAATTTACTCATCTGATGAAACAGAGAAAATAAAAATGTCTTCTTCTGTATATTTTATTTTGAAAATTAAAGCAGTCATATATATGTATATTTACACACACACACACACACGCACGATGCTTAAAATGCTATTATAAGAGCTTAGTATGTTAGCGATGAATGTATTTTTATTCGGTTTTCAGAGAGAGGCAATGTATTTCTGTTACTTTTTTTCTAAATTTATTAGAACTTTGGTGATATTTGATATGTGTATGTTTCCCATTTGGATTTATTTTTGCTTATCCCGAGGCTAAAGGAATGTGATTGAATTTTATATTTATATTGATTCTAACTACTAATGTGCTATCGAATGTTTTAAGTCTAGAACTTTTTGCTAGAGTCCCTTGAGTTATATAGATAAACAATCACACCAACAGCAAAAGGTGGTTGTGTCTCTTTATTAAAGGAAATAGGAGAGTGTGTTAGCGCCCGCCCTATGGCAAAAACCTATGGAGGCTGGAGGATTGCGCCATCGAGTCCATCTTTCTGGGAACCAGCAGTTAGCATAATGGCTATGTCGCTGGACTCCCACGTAGTCGACCGCGGTTCGCATCCCGGACCCGGTGGCTTAAAACTCACGCCGGGCGCGTGTGCGTGCATGCCCAAGATCCCGAGAGGAGAATGGAGGAGAAGGGATTGCAGCGTGGCCATCCCCCCTGGGGAGGTGATTTCTCGCTTTCTGTCTCTCTGTCGCTCTCTGTCTGTCTGGCGAGCACACGCGCCCTATAGCAAAAACCTCTCCAAAAAAAAAAAAAAAAAAAGAAATAGGAGATATTTAATTAATTAATTAATTAATTAATTTACTTTTTACTGGTGAAAGTATTTCTTTAGAACATTACCTTGTACAACTCAGCAAAATTAAGCTCTAGGGAGATTAAAGCCAGAAACATTAAGTTATTAAAACACAGACTATAAGAAGGCACGCACCATTAACAACAGGAGAACAAAGGACTGATTGTTGAACACGCTGGGAGCCATTCTGTTCTTTTTTTTTTTCTTCTTTATACATTCAGTCATTCAACTCTGTATCATTGTAGCTTGCAAAATGAATTTTCGCAGCATGAATGCACTGTATATTAGTTCAGTTAGAGATAATACCATACACATTATTAACAGATAATTTTTTATTTTGTGTCTCTTAAATATTTTGCTTCTTTTTTTCTCTCCTTAATTCCCTTCCTCTTCCCCACCCCCATTTCTCACTCTCTTCTTACACTGACTCTAGTATCCACAGTTGTTCTCCATGTTTTTATGTCTTCCAATCTTGCAGTTTCTGCCATCGAGTGTGGATATGTAGGATATGTAGTATATATTGAGTAAGAACACACAGTGCCTCCCTTTCATAGCCTGGCTTGCTTTGCTTAGTAGTAACTCTTCCATATTCGTTCACTTTCTAACAAATGGCATGGTCTTATTTCTTATGGCTGAATAGTATTCCATAATGTATATGTGCCACGCTTTTTCAACCCATTCATCTGTTCTTGGACACGTGGATTGGTTCCATGTCTTAGTGATCGTGATTAATGCTACAATAAACATAGATGTGCAAGCACTTTTCCAGTGGAGCATTTTCCTATCCTTTGGGTAGATACCCAGGAGTGGAACTGCTGGATCATGTGTTAGTTCTATTTGAAGGTCTTCGAGTAACCTCCATATTGTTCTCCACAGTGACTGGACTAATTTACATTCTCACCAACAGTGTAGGAGTGTTTCTGTTTCATCACAGCCCTGCCAACACTTTTTTATTTTTTAATCTTTGACATTCTGATGGGGGGTAGGTGATATCTCATTGTGTTTTTGATTTGAATTTCCCTTATGATAAGATATGTTGAGCATTTTTTCATATGCTTTCTGTCTGTTCATATGGCTTCCTTAGAGTTGTGTATTCAGCTCATTTGCCCATCTTTTAAATGGGTTGATCATTTTTTGGGGAGTAAGCCACTTGAATTCCTTGTATATTCTGGTTATCAGTTCATTAATTTTTTCTATTTTATTTCCTAAATAAATTAAAGAAATTTCACCTAGAAATGAGATTATTTTTTCTTTTTTATTTTCTAGAATCTCTAGAGCAATGTTAAATAAATATTATAGTTAATATTCTTAATATCTCTTTAAAACTAAAATTATTTTTATTGTTTGGCATGTAGGATATGTTTTATTTTGATCATTTATGCAAATTTATTTTTAGTATTTTGATTCTTTTACATTTTAAGTAGTACTCTAGTATTTATACATTTTAAGTAGCACTCTAGTATTTATTTAGAATTTTAATTTGACTTACTATGTAAATTTTCAGCATTTATGGATATGATTAAAACTTTTTTTGTAAGTTCATAAAATAGATCATGTCAGGAAATTTCTTGAAACTGAACTGCCATTGCTTTTATGATAAAATTATTTAGAATTTTTATCACCATATTCAAAAGAGAGAGAGATATTGTGTTTTCCTTGTTTATTCTATTTTTCTGTATATAAAAGTTATGCTGGTTTCCTAAAAAAGAAAATTAGGAGTTGTACTTGTGTTTCTGTGATATGAAATAATTTAAATATAATTAACATTATTGCTGAATTAAGCAATAAATAAATTCAGCTATCAATTTATTCATTCCACTGTTTCTCAATCTTAGATATTTTATTACTTTCCCAACTTTTCTTCTGGTAATTTTCTATTTTTAAAAATTTCTCTTTGGGTAAACTTACATAAAGTAAGTTTATATTTTTCTAGAAAATAGTACATTTAAAAAAATTTCCTTCCATAGACATATAAATAATGTTCCTAAAATTACTTTAATTTTTAGTTTATAATTGTTTGTGTTTTCTCATTTCTAATCTGGCATGCATTTTTTTTTTTTTTTTTTTTGAGAGGTTTTTCGCTATAGGGCACGTGTGCTCGGCAGACAGACAGAGAGAGAAATAGAGACAGAAAGCGAGAAATCACCCCACAGGGGGGATGGTCACGCCGCAATCCCTTCTCCTCCATTCTCCTCTTGGGATCTTGGGCACGCACACACACGCGCCTGGCGTGAGTTTTAAGCCACCAGGTCCGGGACGCGAACCAGGGTTGACTACGTGGGAGTCCAGCGACATAGCCATTACGCTAACTGCTGATTCCTTAATCTGGCATGCATTTTTCAGACTTTCTTAGTTATTTTATTGTTTGTTCTGGCTTGCAAATAATTTATTCTTTTATCAGCCTCTGCAAAGAATAACTTAAGAAGCAGCAACAACAAAATAGCAACAATTAAATTATTTACTCTGTTTACTATTTCTGTTTTTATTTTATTAATTCCACCTTTTGTCACTTTGCAGTCTCTAGGCCTGGGAGAGGGGACGAACTTGCTCTTCTTTCTTTTCTAATGTACCTTATCATCGGAGCTTTGCTTTTATTTCTTAATTACAAAAATGTGCCACCATGTATATATTTCACTCTAGTTCTGACTTTCACTACATTTATGGATTTTTTAAATAACATATTCTTCATTTCATTGGTTAATATCTATTTAGAAATTCTCCTTTAAATAGTTGTAGTAGCTAATCTCCATTGAATTTTGAATTTTTTTCAAAATTTTTTTCTCTTTCCTTGACTCTCTCTCTCTCTCTCTCTCTCTCACACACACACACACACACACACACGCGTGCTCACACCTCATAAAGTACTAACACATAAGTTCTGATCTCTGTTTTCAGGAAAACAAACACAGGGTTCAACAGATACTAGCTGTTAAAATGATTTAAATGAATATTATTTAGCTTCTGTTTCCTCATGAATCAATTGTATGTGGCAAAAACAACTTTGTCAAGATCCTGTGTGCAAATTTTTCTGGAAATGGTGAATTATTATACAATGTAAGTGACTGTGGAATTTGGGAAATACTGACTCTTAAAAACTGTCCTTACCTGAGCTAATTCTTCATCATGGGAGAGGAACACTACAAGAAAGCAGATTTCTGATCCTCCCCTGCCATATACTACAGTTCATACTTCATACTTGTACTTGTGCTTTAATCATTTGTCTGCTGGCGTACACTGAACTTCAGAATGTATTAGCAGACTTCGGTGTGGTTGCCATGGAACTAGACGGTCATTCTCGCAGGGAGCACAGAGACTGAGCATCTTCACAGTCAGGAGCCCTGCAAATTCATGGTTATGTGCATTAGAGATGATTCCAGAACAATAAGTATTGACTCAATTATGACAAGTTATTTTATACATGAGGAAATGTGTCATTTTCCATCCAGTCCCATTTGTTTGGGATGAAGGGAAGCTGTAAATGCCGTGTGGCTAATACATTAGGTAATGCTAAAGAGGGCGACCTCTCGGCATGCACACACGCTGCTGTGCCTTCTGTAGGTGAATCTTAACAAAGCACGGCTAAGGAAGCACATATTATAAGGAGTTGGTTAGTATGGAGATGTTTTCTCAAGATAAGGGGAACGTTACCTCACAATGATGATAAAGTACACAAAGCCTTTCTTAAATGATTAGTACCTCACAACAAGGACGAAGGGGAATTGGTGTAAGTATTGTGCAAGAGAAGGGAATTAATGCAACTCTAGAAGTGGAAAGCAGACTAAGTGTAGCAGATAAGGCGAGTCCTTGTAAGAGATGGATAGTACATTAACTAGAGCTAAGCCTAGAGAAGAAATGGATTGTGCGCACAGTGACCTGTTTTAGGCAGGATTAGATGAGATGTGGCCTCCCAGCTAATTCTCTGCTTTTCCTGTCCTCTTAGATATGTAGGACAACATTGCTTTGTTTCTGTAAACCACAGCCCACTATCACTTTGAATTTCTGTGAAGACTCCTCCAGGATTAATTCTCCCCAGTCTCCAGAACACCAGTGGTGCTTGTCATTCAGAGCATGGGAACACTGTTTAAGAACACCTAGAAAATGTTAGTGAAAGAAAAGTTTTGTTTTTGAAAAAAAAAAAAAAAAATATATATATATATATATATATATATATATATATATATATATATATACAGGCAAGTGTGTGGGAAGAGTTAAGGAAGCAAAGACTGTCTAAATTCTTGGGAAAAAGTAAAATGTCAAAGATATAGTTTTGCCTATGGGGCACAGGCACTCACAGGAGAGAGAGAGAAAGGGAAAGAAAGGAAGCACCACTCTAGGGGAATGACCCAACTGCAATCTCTCTCTTCTCTTCTCCTCTCAGGATCTTGGGCACACATATGCACCCAGTGATTTTTAAACCACTAGATCCAGGACTCAAACCTCGCAGTTGGCGAGATCCAGTGCCCCAACCACCACACCACTAGCTGGCCCAAAATGTCAGCAGTATTAATTGGAACATAACTGAGCCAGGTGTGAGTCTTATTAGGGTCTGTCTCTGTGCTGGGGATGGTGCCTGGTACCCAGTGAATATGCTACGAAGGAGTTGACAGATTAAAGTTGCCTTTTAGATTCCCTTTACAGATCTCAACGTACGTTATTAGTCAAAACTGCTTTGTGTGTGTAGTCATCTGTTAATAAATGACTGTAACCAGCATACCAAGAGCTGAACAATCTCCAAGAGATGTTCATTTTTCTCCATATCCATCCTAGGAAAAAAATCTTTGGAGTCTGCAGGTGGTGAGTGGTTGAGGTGCTGACTGAACTCCCACATGGCCAACTATGATTTGAGTCTTGGACTCAGTGGCTTGAAATTCACGCTGGGCATGTTAGCACATGTGCCCAAAATCCCAAGAAGAGAATGAAGGAGAAGGGATTGCAATGTGGTCATCCCCCTGGTGGGGGGAAATTTTACTTTCTCCTCTCTCTGTCTCTCTGTGGTCTCTGACAAGTGCATGCACCCTATAGTAAAAAATTTCCTAAATGAAAAATCTTTAAAAGAGCAGTTTGTTTCATTCTGATTTGATTTTTTGTTCTCTGACTGCAGTTAGCACACCCAAGCTCTGTACATTAGCTCAGAGTTTGGAAAGCAGCATGTAAGTGTTGTAGGCAAAATGGCCACTATGTCTCTTGCTCACTCTCACTTTCCAGTTCCTAAGACCAGAGCTCTTAAGGCTCAAACACTCCTTCGTGTTTGGTCATATGTATTTTTAATTTATTTAACTTATACATGCTTTATAATTTTCAGTTCAAGCAGCCTTTGGAAGATTTAAAAAAAATAGTGTTTGAGAAAGTTATTCTTCTATTTTTCTATGAGCACCTGCAAATTTTATAAATGCTGACATAATTAATCAGCTGTAGGCTTCAGACACCTTCTGATTTCCTTCTCCATAGTACATGAGTACCTGCCCTTCCATTCTGACATATGACTGCAGTACTACTCCTATGTTCAATGTGGTCAACATTCACGAGCACCTAGAATGTGCTGGTCTCGGTGTGAAGTTCAAGGGGTAGAGGAAGGGTTTTACCTGAATTTGGTGGGAAAGGGAGACATTCCATCTCGTTGTCGAACTGTTTGGTAAAGCACTGTCCGAGCAGCATGGCAATGGGTCCTGGAGCCTGCCTGGGGTAGGAGTAGGTAGAGAAGATTTCCTGTGGATTTGTTTGAGAAAAGATTTCGTGCGAGTAGAATGGTTACTCACCATGTTGTGTTTTATGGCTTAGAAAAAGAAGACGGGGCTTTCTCTGGCTTTAATCTGGGAATAACCAGGCAGGCAATCTGTAATGCAAGGAATGATGAGACAAGTTTAGGTCGGTGACGGTATTCCTGACATACTAGGGCGATCCCAACTTGTCTCAGAATAATTATTAAGTATGTACCTTTTCTCCCTCAGAACTGTCAGTTTGGATAGTGTCACTCTGTTTTAAAATATCTTTATAATTACCTAAGGTTTTGGTTATAAATATTCATAAGGAGTCTCCCAGCCTCTCATTGCCCCCTTTTTTTGAGGGGTACGAGAGAGATTTTTGCTATAGGGTTCGTGCACTCACTGGAGAGACAGAGACAGGAAGTGAGAAATCATCCCCCGGGGGAGGGCCACATTGCAATCCCTTCTCTTTCATTCTCCTCTTGGGCTTTGGAGCATGCGCGCACACGTGCCCCACATGAGTTTTGAGTCGCCAGGTCCAGGACTCCAACTACAGTGGACTGCTTAGGAGCCCATACCCACCACTCCATCTGCTGGTCCCTCATTGCCCTCTTTTAGCCTTACTTTCGACTCATTCTTGGACGCTGGTTACTGCGCTGCCCTCACATTAATTTACTCTTTTCTCTTGGAGTCTCATTAAGGACCTTTCACGAGTCTCTGGCAGCTCACTGTGGCCTCCTCCATTTCTCGTGTTTCTGCATCTGTCTTCTTTTTTTTGAGAGGTTTTTACTATAGGGCGTGTGCGCTCGCCAGAAAGACAGAGACAGACAGAGAGACCGAAAGTGAGAAATCACCCCCCAGGGGGGATGGTCACGCCGCAATCCCTTCTCCTCCATTCTCCTCTCGGGATCTTGGGCACGCACGCACACGCGTCCGGCGTGAGTTTAAGCCACCCGGTCTGGGACTCGAACTGCAGTCAACTACATGGGAGTTCAGCGACATAGCCATTACACTAACTACTGGTCCCTCTGCATCTGTCTTGAAGCTGCTCCTCTAAGGACTGGAAGCTTTACACCATGATAGGAAGATAAAGTTTGAAAAATTGCCCAGACATAAGGCAACTTACCAGAAGACATAAGCCAAACCAAAGAGCAGATATTATAGTACAGGTCTGCTAATTAGTCATTGCTTGTGGCATGTTAGTAATGTGTCAACTTTGGTTTTACCAGAATCATCCATTTTGAAGCCAATTCTTATTTGGAAATTAATAAACCCAGGATAATTAAAACTACCAAATGAACAAATTTAATACTGACTTGTAACTCTTCTGTCCCACAGAGTGTTGCCTGAAGTGTGCACGGAAGTCCTACTAAAGGCACAGTGGGTAGGGGAGAGGGAGAGGCCATGCCAGGGGTGCTCCTGCTAAGCCTCTCTCGTTCTCCATATTTATTGGGGCAAAAGAGGAAGGAAAGTTATTTTTTTAGAAAGTTGCTTATGAAAGGATTAGAAAGATAAGGGTAATTTCTGGAACAGAGTGATTTCAGTATCCATAAGGAGGCTTTGACTGGTACCAGCAGTTAGTGTAACGGCTATGTCGCTGGACTCCCATGTAGCCGACCGCGATTCGAGAACCAGACCCAGTGGCTTAGACTCGTGCAGAGCACGTGTGCATGCGTGCCCAAGATCCCAAGAGTAGAATGGAGGAGAAGAGATTGTGGCATGGCCATTCCCCGAGGGGGTGATTTCTCACTTTCTGTCTCTGTCTCTGTCTTTCTGGTGAGCACATGCACCCTATAGCAAAGACCTCTCCCCCACCCCCCACCCCCCAAGAAAAGGAGGCTTTGACTAAATGACGCCAGAGGCCGGACAGCACACCTTGGAGTTTGAAGAACACATTCATCAGATCACACACTCAACTGATGACCTTTTGTTGTGTTTGAGCAGGATGGCAGGAGGTTAGGTGTTTTCACCATTTCCCCTACAGTCATTCACGTGGAGTTCATAAATCCCAGGTGTTCTAGCAGCATGGCGTTTTTGCTGTTCCCTGACAATGACTTCCTACATTTCCCCCAAAGTATCCTGATAAACTCTAGGTTAGTTAGAATTATGGAAGAATCCGTAGTAAATCGGAATCTATTATTTATTTAAGTATTTTTATGTGAACTTCCAAGACGAAGAAGCGTTATATATGAGGAACATTCAGAAAATTGCAGCGCACTATGCTATGATACCTGGAACCCTTACGAAGTCCACGAGCTGTAGGAGCTTGGACCAGCAGGCACTCATTTCTGAGTTAGAAGGGCACTGCTTCTTCAGGCCCATTGCCTTCTAGTAGGAAAGCCTCTTAGAGGAAGCTCAACATGGAGTAACTTGTGTAACTTTTGTGGTCCAGAAGAAGGAAAAAGATGTTAAATAGTATATCCTAGATTGCTACTTTTAATAAATAATCCCAGCATGGGGTCCAGTAGGTGGTATAGTGGTTAAGACACTGGACTCCACGTGGCCAGCTGCAGTTTTATCCTGGATCTGGTGACTTGAAAATCTCTCCGGGCACACATGCGTGTATGCTCAGAATTCCAAGAGGAGAATGGAGAAGGGATTGTGGGGTGGCCATCTCCCGGGTGGGGGATGATTTCCCACTTTCCCTCTCACTCTTTCTCTGTCTCTCTCCTCTCTGGCCAGCACATACGCTTTACGGTAAAAACTTTAAAAAAATTAATAATCCCTGCATGACACATACAGATATCTTATGCCATTAAAATAAAGAAGATGGGGGGAAAACGAAAGATAAGATTCTTGGTGTGACAACTGCTCATCTGTTTTCCGAGTCTGTGCTGTAGATTCTATCTTGGTCTCTGCAGAGAAGTCACTGACGAGGACGCCTGCTGACCGTGGGTCTTTGGCAGGGTGGAGTTAGAGCAAGATGTAATTTTAGGACAGCTCATGTAAAAGGAAAGTAGTTTAGAATTAGCATCTTTTTTCCTCTTTTTGGGTAGATAAAAATGTGCTTGAAGTGCAGAGAGGATTGGCTGGTAAAAACTTCACAAGAAAACTTGGATAAGAATGTTTCAGACCTATCTAAAAATATAAGAACTAGAAAGCTTCGTTTCACTTAGATTTTTAACAAAATTATTCTTCTTTAGAAACATTTATTGATAGATTTTAGAAAGGCCTCTAAGTAATGGGCAGGGGAAGAAATGTGTTTAATAGTACATTCCACTGAGTTGGATGGATTATATTTACAAACCTTGTCTACATAGCCCAGTAAAATAGTATTTCACAGAATGATGTCTTTTTGTGTACAAAAATTTTGAGATTCCTGGCAAAATTGTCAAGTTTTCGGTGTTTGCTTTCATCATAGCCAATCACTTATCTAGTAACTGTGACAAATTTAAGTTTTCCCTCCTTATGCCTGGATCTGTCCTCTATCCTCAGATGCAGGGGTAACCATTCTGTTATCTTCACGGCTAGAAGTCGAAGCAGGCCCAGAGTGTTGCTGTTGCATCCTTCATTGAACCTGGTGGGTACTAGGAAACAGGACAGAACTGTGCAACGTTTCAAGTGTGTGTGTGTGTGTGTGTGTGTGTGTGTGTGTGTGTGTGTTGGGAAGTGGTGTCCTACCATGTAACAAGATATGCATGCTCTGTTTCTATAAAATGTACCAAGAACTTTGAATCAAAGTTCAGACATCTGCCAGCTCCCTCTGCATGAGACTCAGTGAGAAGTATATGAACCCAACTCGACCAATAGTCACTCAACCTTAGTTGAGATAAGTGATAAATAATGGGCCTGGGGTTATTATTTCAAATGATTGCATAGTGGTTAAGGCACTGTACTCCCATGTGTCAACTGGGGTTTGAGGCCCAGACCTGGCAATTTGAAACTGACACAGGGTGTGTGTGTGTGTGTGCGTACCCCAAATCCCGGGAGGAGAACAGAGGAGAAGGAATTGTGGCATGGCTGTCCTCCTGGGGGGTGATTTCTTGCTTTCTGTCTCTCTCTATCTCTTCAATGAGTACACATGCCCTTTTTTTTTAAAAAAAAAAAAAACAAACAGAAAAGAATAATGAGCCTCCTAAAGACTTCTATTATGTACAAAGGTAAATGGTTTCCCACATGAGATAAGTGCTTTCCCTCCCTAAAGCCAAAAAGTTAAATTTTTCTTTTTTTTTTTTTTTCTTTTTTTGAGAGGTTTTTGCTATAGGTGTTTGTGCTCGTCAGAGAGACAGAGACAGAATGCGAGAACTCATCCCCCAGGGAAGATGGCTATGCCACAGTCCCTTCTCCTCCATTCTCCTCCCAGGATCTTGGGCACGCATGCACATGCACCCAGCATGAGTTTAAGCCACCGGGTCCAGGACTTGAACAATAGTTGACTACATGGGAGTTCAGCGACATAGCCATTATGCCAACTGCTGGTCCCCCAAAAGTTGAATTTCTAAAATATCAAATTTAAAGAATGAGGACTTCATACAAGGTAAGGTTAGTTGGGTGACTGTGCTGCTGGGATATGGGTGAAAAGAACAAGGTCTCCAAAATTAAAGAGGGGGGATTCCAAACCTGGACGCATGCATGACTGCCACAAGACTAAGGCAACATGTTGAGGACATGAGCATCATATGAGAGGCAAACAGCAAATGGGCATCAGACCATATTTTTTTCTTTTTTGGAGAGGTTTTTGCTATAGGGCGCGTGCGCTCGCCAGACAGACAGAGAGAGACATAGAGACAGAAACAAGAAACCAGCCCCCAGAGGGGATGGTCACGCTACAATCCCTTCTCCTCCATTCTCCTCTCGGGATCTTGGGCACGCACGTACCCGCGCCCGGCGTGAGTTTTAAGCCACTGGGTCCGGGACGCGAACCGCGATCGACTACGTGGGAGTCCAGCGACATAGCCATTATGCTAACTGATAGTTCCCCAGACCATATTTTAATATCAAGTAAAGAAAGCTATACTCGGGGACCAGCAGTTAGCGTAATGGCTATGTCGCTGGACTCCCACGTAGTCTATCACGGTTCGAGTCCCGGACCCGGTGGCTTAAACTCACACCGGGCGTGTGTGCGTGCGTGCCTGAGAGGAGAATGGAGGAGAAGGGATTGTGGCGTGGCCATACCTCCTGGGGGGTGGTTTCTCGCTTTCTATCTCTCTGTCTCTCTCTGTCTGTCTGGCGAGCGCATGCGCCCTATAGCATAAACCTCTCCAAAAAAAAAAAAAAAAAAAAAAAAAAAAAAAAAAAAAGAAAGCTATATCAGTATAAGATATAGATATAAGAGAATTTTAATATAAAGGTTAAGATTGACATTTAAAAATAAACAAGACTAAGTCTTAGGAACTGCAATGAAAGTATTTTAGGAATTTGAAACTAATTACAAAGTATGGAATTGTGCTGAGAATTCAGTATATGAATTACCATCAAGAGGAGCACTGTACATGGAGTAGGTAAGACAGTTTAATTAGGAATGAACAACATTACCCCCAAATGATTTGAAAGTCACCAATATTTCAATTGATTTGTATGTGTGGATGAGTGGTGAGCTACCAAGTATAGCTAAAAGAGAAATGACTTCATAGTATCATATGAGCTAAAGAAAATACTCTGGATATCAGTAGTACTAAAATAACAAAGGTAAGACATTTCTCTTTTAGAGAATAATGTTTAGATAGTTGCATTATTAATCTGTGTGATACGATGATGAACCAATCTCAGTAGCTCCCTGGACAGATGTTATTTATGAAAGTTACAGAGCCTCGGGACCCACAGATGGCGGAATTGTTACGTTGCTGGATTCCCACATTGTGGACCATGGTTCAAGTCCCAGACCCAGTGGCTTAAAACTCATGCAGGGTGTATATGCATGCATGCCCAGAATCCTAAGAGGAGAATGGAGAAGGGATTACAGTGTGGCTATCCTTTAAAGGGTGATTTCTCACGCTCTCTCTGTCTCTCTGGCAAGCACACGTATTCTATGGCAAAAATCTCTCTCTAAACAAAATAGAAAGTTACAGAAGAGCCTCTGTCATCATAGAGCCAGTCAATTTCTTCACTTGGTGAATGCTCTTCTCTAAAATTTTGCCTTTGTTCTGCTTTTTAATTTTTTCCTTTCAGGTAATGAGCGCTCTTGCATGGAATGCAGAGGTAGGCCTTTGGCCGCAGCTCTGTTTACTATGCTGAATTGTCTCTCAGGGCTGTAGTTCTCTAGCTGACCTCATGTTTCTCTGCCGTGTATGCTCTAGGATAGCTGGGCGTGTAAGCCATAGCTGCTTTTGTCAGTTTAAGCTAGAAACAGAGGTCTTGCCAGACAGGGGAGTCTGTCTGTCCAGTTAGTGTCTCATAATTTTCACAGCTGGTAAAACAATACTGGGGACGTCAAAAGACAGTGGTGGGGTTTTAAAATACACCTCTTTCTCACTGCTATTGACATGGGTTTTAAATTTTAGTAAGTGTAACTGTTAAGAAAATTTATGTAAATAATAGTAGAAATTTAGCTATTAAAATGATATTTAATTTTTTATTGATATGCTCAAAGTCACTGAGAGGTCTAATGACATAATGGGTTTTTTTTCCTTTGGTAATGATCTATCAGTTGACAGTCAAAATAATTCTTTCTTCAGTTTTGTTGCAAACAAATGACTAGAAATGTCTTGACTATTCAGATGATCTTCTTTTTGGAGTTAATATCATAAATTTTATCAAACTGAAGAACTAAATCAAGATTTACCAAATAATCATGCATATTACTTAATAATTTCACTTATTGGCATCTTATTTAGCTCAAAGTGCTCAGAAATGATTAGGAAAATTGAAATATTGCTATTTTTAAAACACCTTGGAATAGTACATTTTCGGGTATATAAAACTCATCACAGCTATTGTATATCTTTTGGTCAAAACCTTGAATCTTCATATTAAGTTTATTTATTTATTTATTTCTATTTATTTATTTTTAGAGTGGTTTTTGCTATAGGGTGTGTGTGCTCACCAGTAAGAGAGAGAGAGACAGAAAGCAAGAAATCACCTCCCAGGGGGGATGGCCACACCACAATCCCTTCTCCTCTATTCTTCTCTAGGGATCTTGGACACTCATGCACGAACACCCGGCATGAGTTTAAGCCACTGGGTCCAGGACTCGAACCACAGTCAACTACATGGGAGTCCAGAGACATAACCATTACGCCAACTGCTGGTCCCAAGTTAACTTATATTTTAGTGGAAAATGCGCATATGTACCAAATTGACTAAGGAAAAAAGCATCCTTATCAAAACGTAAAAAAGGCAAACGTCAATAAACCAAACTAACAAAATAAGTTTAGACTACATGCTGGACTATGTAAATAGATCTTGAAAAATTTAAATCAGATCAACTCACAACACAAATTTATCTGATAAATGCAGAATTAAATTAATAGCTAATAACAAGATGCCCAGGGGGACCAGCAGTTAGCGTAATGGCTAGGTCGCTGGAATCCTATGTAGTCGTCCGCGGTTTGAGTCCCGGACTTGGTGACTTAAACTCACGCTGGGCACGTGTGCTTGCGTGCCCAAGATCCCAAGAGGAGAATGGAGGAGAAGGGATTGCGGCGTGGCCACCCCCTCTGGGGGGTGATTTCTAGCGAGTGCACACGCCCTATAGTGAAAAACCTCTCCAAAAAAAAAAAAAAAAAAAAAAAAACAAGATGCCCAGGAAAAATGCAGATATTCAAAAGTTAAATAAAATGCTTCTTACATCAAAGAAGAAATCAAAAATAAAATCAGAAAAATTCAAATTGAATGATAATAAAAATATACCATATCAATATTTATAAGCTGCCACTTAAAGCATTGTTTATATTTTATAACCTTAAATATTTATATTAGAAAAGATTGAAATTTGAACTTTTCTTCCAAGCGGCTAGGAATATTGCAATAAAGTAAATCCAAAAAGAATTCTAGAAATTAATCTACAATGTACATATACACACTGAAAAAAACATAAAAACATAACCCACAACTGATCTTATTTTTGCTGTTGAACTAGCAAGTATATTATCTCTAAAACAGTGACTAAAGAAAAATGCCCCTTTTTTTCTCTTTTATTCAATAGTGTGTGAGGATTCTAGGCTTTGCAATATAGTAGGAAAAATAAAAAACAAATTTGGGAATAAATAAATAAAACTTGTAAATGACATGATTGTTCACCTAGACGATCTGAAGAAATCAGCAAAAATAAAATAAACTACAAAAAATTAAAAAAAATAAGTTTAGAAGTTTCAGGATAAAATGTTAATGTTAAGATCAGTGTGTTTTTCTAAAGAGCAGCTAAAATATAACATTTAATTGAAATAGGAAGTTTGTTTAGTATGATACCAAAAAAAATTATGAATATCTGGAATTAAAAGAAATTGCTATAGCATGTATGTGCTTACCATAGGGAGAGAAAAAGCAAGAAATCACTCCTCAGAAGAAATGGCCACTTCACAATCCCTTCCTCTCCATTTTCCTCTTGGATTTTGGGCACATGCACATGCACACACACTCAGAATGTTTTCTAGTTGCTGGGCCTGATACTATGCACAGCTGGTCACATGGATCCGGCCGCCACTGACTGGCACTGCCTAGGAATATTTTTAACAAACGATATCAAAAACTTTAAAATGAAAGGGTACAACAAATTTTTAATGTTTAAAGATTTCCATGATGGGGGCCAGCAGGCGACATGGTGGTTAAGGTGCTGGAATCCCCATGATTCCAGTTTGAGGTCTGGCGACCTGCTTTCTCATTCCTCTCTCTCTTTCTGCCTCTCTTATGAGCACGTGTGCCCTATAGAAAAATTTTAAAATAATAATAATAATAATAATAATAATAAAAAATAAATAAGTCTTTAAAAAATTTAAAAGAGAGTGTCATGATTAAAGAGAGAACTGAATGTTGAGCTAGCATTTCTCAGCAAGTTAACTGATAACTTTAATGAAACCAAAAACACATATTATGTTTCTGAAAATTTCACAAGTTGATTCTAAAATTTATACAGAAAAGTGAACAATCTAATATTGAAAAGAAAAAACAAATCAGAAGACTCATACTGCCTGATTTCACGAGTTGTTACAAGGTCACATTGATCAGTGACATAGACAGAAAGCGAGAAATCACCCCCTGGGGGGGATGGCCTTGCCGCAATCCCTTCTCCTCCATTCTCCTCTCAGGATCTTGGGCACACACGCACACGTGCCTGTAGTGAGTTTAAGCTACCGGGTCCAGGACTCAAAACCACAGGTGACTACATGGGAGTCCAGTGACATAGCCATTATGCCAACTGCTGGTCCCCATATGGTCAATTTTTAAGAGCAGGATCAAGACAACTTAATGGGGAAAATAATATATTTTTAAGGAATTGTTCTGAGACAAGTGGGTATCTATATCTTCTGAATTTCACCTCACTTCAGACATAAAATTAACTTGAAGTGGATCATAGAGACCTAGATACAATAGATAAAATTATGACCCCAGTTCGAGTCCCGGAACCAGTGGCTTAAAACTCATGCCAGGCACGAGGAGGATAATAGAGGAGTGGGGATTGCAGCGTGGCCATTCCCCCAGGGGTTGATGTCTCATTTTTTCCTGTCTAAAAAAACAAACAAACAAACAAAAAAACAAAGTATAAAGCTCACAAAGATAATATCTTATTAAAATTAAAAATAGATGAAATGTTTGGAAACTTCACATTAGAAGACATGCAAATGACCAATGAGTTCATAAAATACATTCGTAATTATTACTCATCTGAGAAATACAAAACTATAATGGGGCGCTCGTACGTATCATTAAAATGACTGAAATGAAACACATTGGCAGTAATACATATCCGCCGGAATGTGGAAACTGGAACTGCCATTCCTTGATGATGGGGCTCTGAAGGTGTAAGCATTTATAAGACTGCTTGCATGTTTCATGTAAAGTTACACACATGCAACATGTAAGCCAACCATTCTATGTCTAGGTACTTATCAAAGCGATTGACATCAGTTTCTATGTGACGTCCTGTTTTAGCAGCTTTCTTTACAGAAGTTCAGATCTAAGAAGGAAGTTTGCATCTTCAGTGAATAGACAGTATTTACTGTACTTGTCCAATGAGGAGTACCCGGGAATGTGAGGAATGAACACTCACACATGCAGCGATAGGGACGCATCTTGAGTCATGATGTGTGGACAGGAAACCACAGCTGTGAGATTCCGGTGACATTTAATGAAAAATGATTGACAAAACAGCAAATCAAAGTTTGCTTATAGTCAGAGCTGAAGAGAGAAATGGAATGCAAAAAGGTTCTGGAAATATTTTGAAGTGATGGAAATATTCTATATTGAATTATGACGTGGTTTTCAGAGTGGTGTTTGTAACTGTCAAAATTCATGACATTGTACAATTTAAAGGTACTGTGAATGAATTAATCCTTGTTAAACTTGATAATGAGAAAAATAAGAGTTTGTTCTTGTTTAATAAATATGTAATTAGATATATATTTAAATATATATTCATATTTAATTGATGATGGTTACAGTAAAAATTTACGAGATGCTCTTCAATTTGTTTCCTTTTTTCCAACCTAAAGGAAACTATAATTCCCAGATTCCTTTAAATTGGTTTGCGGTCTTGTGATTGGTGTCTTATTTAAAGAATGGGTGTAGCAGGAATTAAGCTCTAACTGATACTTTTGTAGAATCCAAAGGATTTTCATCTGAATGCCCAGGTTTTACCCTGGTTTCCCTGACTTTAGTTTTGAACTCACCTCTGCACATTTTCTCCCTTCACATTTTTCTTGTAAATGCTCACACACTCATACTTGCTTACAAGGATTGCCTCTCCAGAATATATGCAATTTTCCTTTCTATTTCTCTGAACTCTGGGGTTGCTTATGCACCCAGATGAGACTCCGGAACAGTCACAGGGACTCCAAATGGCTACAACCTTTCATGGTTACAGCGAAAGGGTCCCAGGTAACTTCATGACCTGACATCAAGGTTTCCCTGATGATCTAAACTTCCTTATTTGTTGCTGTTTTTAAGTTTTTGGTATGATTAAGTTAAAACTGCATTCTAGAACATGTTGTTAAACTGGGAGAAATCTGATGTTTAAATCCATTGTAAGGAAAGAAACAGGAAACAAATATTACCCCCCAATGAACACTCCACTTTCCTCTTCAGGTAAGGCTCGTGAATACAATTATGGTGCGAAAATAAACATCGTTTTCTTTCCTGCACCTCCCTGAGGAATTCTGAAATTATGAAGACATTGTTTTCCTTTCATGGCTGATATCTTTATTATCTCAGAAATTAATTGTCTCTCATAATATTTTGGGGTGATGGCAACAAGACACTGGTCGCTCTTTCACTATACAAAGAAACAGACAAAATAGATGCCAATTTTGCATAAAAATATTATACAAAATTCCTATACAGATATGATAGCTTTAGACTTTATAAATATAGACTCAGAATAACTACAGAAAATTCTAACAAGTAATATTTATTGAGTTTTAGTATATATAGATACTATTATTGCATGTCATATTACCTCCCAAAGCTGATCTATGACATGGATACAATTTTTATCCAAATTTTATTGAATATACTTGGGTACAGGAAAATCAAGAAACATGCCTAAGATCCCATGGAATGTATAAGATCTATTAACAAGTCAAGGAGGCAAAAGAAATCTTGTACCTTTTTATAAATTTTTTAAAAAGGTTAGAAAAGAATTGTGTGTGCTATCAACAACAAATGAACCAGAAGCTAAGTAAGCTAGAAGACCAACCTTTCTAAAGGAAATAACGAGTCACCAACCACGTGGTGAGTCTCGGAGGTTTGCTATGCACTCAACTGAGGTAAGGTGTGAGGTGTCGCCTCCCCCAGTCAAGCCAAGTGAAACAGACTCCAAAACCATGTCCCAGAAAACCCTGGCAAGTCTGGCCTCTCAAACCGTGTTAGCAGCTTGGTTGGCTTCTGGCCACATCTCAGACATATGCCCTGTGGTTGGGATGGGTATGGGGGTGGCATATGTCTGAGACATGGAAAGAATTGACAGAGTGAAAGAGTTGCCTAAAATGGGTTTTCTGAAGTTTGAAGAAATACATGAATAGAGAGACTGGATTCCTCTCCCAATTAAATTGAACTTTTGTTATAACCACAAAAATAAAAGAATTACGTTTTTTGCTACCATGAAGATATTTTAGAGAAGGAGTAGAAGAGAAATGTGCAGAATGAGCTAGTCATGCCTCACTGTGTCCAATTTTTCTAAACATTGCCCCAGGGAATTTCCTCCAGTAAGTCTTTGTAGCTTAAATGGTCCCTTGTGAAAAGTTCGCATAAACTATTGTACTGCGGGCGTTTCCCAGAGGCAGCCTCATGGACAACCCTGGGCTGCAAAAGTAGTTGAAATGTACCCCAGGTGGCTAAATTTCTCTTTAGGCCTCCGGAAATAATTCAACTATATCAATTTTGAAACCCCATTGACATATTCCTTCTAGAACTTTAATCTGTGTGCAAGTAAATTATGTGATTTTTAAAATGTTATTAAAAGTGAATGATTTCATATTATGTTTGCTATTCCTGTCAGGAAAGCTTTCTAAAAGATACCAGATGTGAATTCAACTCTCCAAGGGAAACCAATGTTGTTTTGTGTTTTTTTTTTTTTTTTTTTTTTTTTTGTCTGTCCCAGAATAAAATGTCAAAGGAAAGACAATAAGAAAACAAATTGCTTAAGATGGTATATTTGGCATGATGGAACTTGGAGATTTTATCTACACAAGCAGATTAAATCAAATTAGAGCCTGAAATTCTGATTTAATTTGTCCTGCCTCCCTGGCTAGGGGCAGACTTAGGTGGTTTTTAATAGTCAATGGCTTATGACAAGGAGGACAGGAAGCTTCTCTTTCCAGCTTTTTCTCCAAGGTATGATCAATAATTTTCCTTCAGGTGCTTCCTTTGCTTTTAAAACAAAATTCCTTGGTTTGTCTCTATGCCATGTTTATACCTAATTTAAAAAAGAAAAAAATATTAGATAAAATGTCACTACATTTTTTCTCCTGATGCTTAATATATCTGAAATAGTAATTTTTTCCTCTGAATATACGATTAGCCCATCTAAGAAACAATGAAAGAATGTTCATTATTTAAAATCTTAGCAGTATACATACAACCTGCAAATTGGGCAGAACATCTTGGATTCTGTCAGTAATGTATATTGCCCTCTTAAAAAGAAAGTGATTAGGGACCAGCAGTTGGCATAATGGCTATGTTGCTGGACTCCCATGTAGTTGACCACGGTTCAAGTCCCAGACATGGAGGCTTAAATGCACACCTGGCGTGTGTGCGTGCATGCCCAAGAAAGATCCAGAGAGGAGAATGAAGGAGATGGGATTGTGGCGTGTCCATCCCCCCTTGGGGGGAGTGATTTCTCACTTTCTGTCTCTCTGTCTTTCTGGTGAACACACACTCCCTTTAACAAAATCCTCTAAAAAAATAAAGTAATTATTTAATATGATAATGAAGCTTTATATTTTACAAACTAGAATCTGTATTCCTGTCAAATATGTACACCAAACAATTTTATACATGCTATGTACACCTTAAAGCAGAAAAAACTTGATTTCAAATACCAATGATTGTGTCTGAGAGAGTCATTACAATATAAAGATAGCACCAAGTAGGTATAAATCCAATAAAATATATGAAGACTTTTAATAGAAAAAATAATCTTTGTATGTCTATGTCACAAAAGACATTTTTATTATACTCAGCTTTCCCTGAATTATAATATCTCAATGTAGAAGAACAAAGTTAAACAAACTCAGCATAAATAATTTATGAATAGGAGTATGTTGACTAGAAATTATTTTTATCAAAATTCCTAATTTGGATGAAAAATTTGTTGCTTTAGATGCCACTTGAAGTTTGTGTGTTTTCCAGTTTCAGTGCATACGTGGGATTTGGGGAATTATGCTGTCTATTTGGGATGCATCTTATTTTCTATACTTCTATAGAGAATTTAAGTTATGTCCACAGATGATAACTACTTTAAGCTGATCTCCATCTTTATCAGAAAAAAAAAAACATCTTATAAACTTTTTCTTAGAGGACGCCTAGTAATATTTCAAGTGATTAATTATAGCAGTGAAAGATAGGAAATATTTTTCCATTCATATGCCTTTGACATGAATTTTTATTGAGTGCTGTATCTTTCTGGAAACACCAAGCAAAATGTGTATTGTGCATTTTCCTTTACTGTAATATGATTTACAGCTTTTTAACACTAGTCATATGGTACTTTGGCCTTGGCTAAATATAGAGGATTCTCAACTTTATAGTCCAACATATTTATTTCCCATGAGTGTGTAATTCATCCACATACACACACTCCCTTTTGTTTTTCAGTGGAATAATGAAAACCAGATATTGAACGTGGCATTAGATTGTTTTCATGAGTAGAATAGATGAAAATGGTGAAAGGTGTGAGGATAAACTACCAGAAATATTCCTTCAAGCCAGACTGAGTCTCTAAACTTATCCTCCACCTGGCTGTGTGCCATGTTTATGCCTAATTTAAAAAGAAAAAAATTTTTTTAAAAGAGTGATGATGACTGAAACATGACATTCTGAATACTATATTATTAGTTCTAAAGTATACTGAACATGTTAGACATTTTACTAATTAAAAAGAATGAAAATAAGTAACTTGGACATATGACAACAATGGAGAAAGAAAACTGGACCATGTGGAAACAATGATATAATTCCTGACAGTGAGAAATTAGATTTTAAAAAGAAAGCTCTTGTAATCATCCGTGCCTCCACCTGGCAGTATATTGGTTGAACAGTCTCACGACAGTCTTTGCATT